>OX439004.1:46280371-46970371 GCA_949316495.1 Amphiduros pacificus
TCTGGTTCCGACCCGGATATGAAGGTGCACCACTATGCTAATGGCCAACTGAATCTTATACTAATGGATGCATCTAGAATTTGTTTGCTTTAAAATGAAATGTGTGCATATTGATATGTGTGAGCACATACATCACCGCTATGAACCGATATGACTGAAATATATTTTTAAAGATAAAATACAAGACATGAAATGTATTGGTAGGGCCGTAAATTTGTATTAGTGTTTCTTTTACTTTAATACTACTTATTGTTTGACTCTCTTATTTATCTTTATGACCAGGTCTAATATGAATCTAAAGAAAATCCTTTAGATAGTTAACAAACTAGTTGCATTAAATTTCGATATCTTCAGCTGAACATGATTTGTAATGTGTGGCCATGACCAAATTGGAAATATCATATTATGTGAATCACAAGAGCAGGTAGTATTACCCACCTGAGCAGCTGTGTCAGGTACTCATAGAAATCATAAATGATTTATTTTACTATCTTGTTCTGAGACCACCCTATGACGACATGAACATGACATGAATATTCATATTGTGGGTTAGGCTTTGAAACATTAAAAAAAAACCTTGAGTGCGTCTAATCTGAGTGAAGATAAAGTGACATGTTGGAGAGATAGCGAGTATTATGAGGTGGTTTAGCCTGCATATTGACAGCTGAGGCCTGGGGCTGAGAGCAGTGAGAAAGGACAGCACTAGGACAGAATAGAACATCTGAGTGACACCATAATAGATAAAACCTCTACTATGTGCCAACCACACACGGCCCTGGGTGAGGGCTGTCTACTCTGCTAGAAACATATAACAAGAAAGAGATCTCAATGTCAACATTTCAGAAAGGTAAATCACATTATTTCTTTGTGCAAGGAGCAGTTCTATTATACGGGCCTGACACGTCAAAACCATATTTTCTCTCTTCTCAAAAGATTATTATTTATTGTTATGTTAATGGCTCAATATTATGAGAGAAAAAAACAGAACGATAAATGTTATTGACATGTCAAGTGATCCGTGTGAAGTAATTGTGATATACTGTTAGGAGGTGTGTTGTAGGAGAGGCCTGTGCCTAATCAAATCTCATATATTTGAACAACGGTCATCTCGGCAATAAACAATGTGATTTATGACGTGGTATCCTGTCGCAATGAAGCGTGTGTTCATAGACTAGTTGACGAGATCGAAAGATAATCCATAGCATGAGGATTAATGCTAAGAAATATCCACATAGTAATCTTTATGTGTTACACAGGACACTAAGTGGAAAAGGGATGGTTTGCGGGAAATGGAAAACAGCAGTGAGTAGAAATTATTTTTGAGCCACCTTTGATACCCTTTGACACTGGCAGACAAATAATTGAGTCATCGAATTGTACCAATATTATCACACACTATTCATAACAGACGTTATCAGTCAGAAAGCCCCTAACCGTGGCACTGTTGGTGAGAGTTTATTAGTTAGGTTAGGTTTATTAGCACCAATTCCTCTGTGATAATCTAAATGTTGTGGGTGTGATTCCCAGCCATGTCGGCATTGAATTCATGTTACAATTATTTATATGAGCCTAAAGTGTAAACCATTGCCCTCCAAGATATGTGTCTTAAAAAGCAGCAAAACTGAAAATGAACACAAAGGAAAAATCTCAGTGCAGTGTGGTAACCGTAGGGAGCTCTTAGTATTATCTGAAGATTGTCTGGGAACAAATAAACTTTTAAAAATCCTATTTTCATGATATCACCGGTAGCCCTAAGATTATCTTATGATGTGCTTGCGGGACACTGCCAGGAGCCTGCTGTGTATTTTAAGATGATGTTTGGTGAGAAGAAATCGTGGAAACGCTGGCAACGTTCCCGATGACCTGTGCGACGTCTTAAAATTGCCAAATTGTTGCCGATGATCTCCTGGTGCCATGGCTTGCCGGCCGATTTTGTAAAACAAAACCACAGGCCTGGCAACTTAAATGAAGTCGTCGCAAATGTGACTTGGGTGTTAGTTGGGTTTGAGAATGTCTTGTAATTCAAATATTAGGAGCAACTGAGCAAATTGGGTACAGAACTTTCTGGTGAATTAACACAAATTTCAACCTTATGAAAGAAATATTGCAAGAAATACATGGTTCTCACTTTCTAAGAATCTTAGCATTGTATGGATTATATCCTTTTAATTGAAGAATATGTCTAACTATTATTAATTCATTTTTGAAACAATAGATTGACAGAAATACGGTGAGAGAATTGTAATGGTTTGTATCTACTAACACTATGTGCATACAAATAGCTGAGATCAAACTCATTCCTATTCGGTCTGCATATAAGTTCTCTTATCACATAGCTCTTAGAAAAGTACTTTGTTTAATTTGGAATATATTTGTATTCCCGTATCATCTACATCTACAATTATTTGATTTCATGTGTTGAAGATGTTTACGATATTCACTTCTCTGTTAACACCTTAATATCGAACAGATAAGCAAATGACAGCTTTTGCTACCCAATAACCCATTCTAACCCAATTGCAGTGAACAACAATGACAATGTTTGAAACAATACCGATAGTGGCTGTCAGGAAGGTCCTCAGTGTATGATGCTAGGTGAGAGCTTCCCACTCTCTCATACGGACCCAACTGACACGTGTCCATCTAATAAACACGTATTTTTTAAAATTTCAGACCATAAAAATGGGCGTGACATATGATCATAAGTAATGCATTGGAATTGCTCACATAGTGTGTTGTGGCCATGGGCCGTGGCGTAGTTGGTTAGATCGCCAGCCTATTAGCACCAGTTCCTCTGTGGTGATCCAAAGGTCGTGGGTTCGAACCCCGGCAGTGCCAAGATTGAACTCATGATACAATTTCCCATATGAGCTGAGGCCTGTGCCTGAAGGGTTAACCCGTTGTCCTTGTAAATTTGTGACCGGGTGGGTTGTCATGTCAAGGACCTGCGACATGACAATTCAGTGAGGCAGCACCATATCTGCTACAAGCAGGTCTCATCACGAAATAACTGACATAATGTTGAAAGTGATGTAAAACCTTAAACAAACAAACCAACAAAGACATAGTGTGTTAATTATTCTAGAGCATTCAGCCACAGGGGCATATTCAATAATTAGAGCACCATTAGAATGGAATTGGAAGTGTAAATCACATGAATAGGTCATAGTTCGGTATCTTTCACCATGGATGCATGAATATGATAATTTTGAAAACCTCCCACAAGCTCAGCATTATATATGCCATGGGAAATATGCATATTTGGTGGGCGGTTACACAAAATGTTTATCAGCAGTTTAATTTCCACTCTCTCTCAAGATAAAGGCTGAAACTACGATATAAAATACTTTTACCATATTATATATTAAAATGAAATATGTCTGCTGTCAAAGATTAATGGTCAATTTCAGGGATAATTTATATTGAGCATTTAGCATAATATATATAATGTAGGTTCTTCAAACCTTTTTGTGCAGATGTTTATGTATTGTGTTTCGCCCGAACCCATTCATTTGGAATTTAATCACTACAGGCAATCAATGTCACTGGGACGCATATACATATACATATAATATAATATTCCATAGTTTGTTTTGTTCAAAAACTAATTTTCGGTATCAGAACAGTAATTCTTCAGTGTTGAACTATAATGATTGTTTGTCTCCAATATTTGTTTCCCGTCAACATTTTACAGATGCCAATGTTTAGCAGAAGTAATTTAGAAGTTAGTTTAAACTTTCCTAAAAAGTAATTGATAAAACAAAAATATCTAACACATAAAACCATATCTTATATTCAATTCAAATTATAAACCATGTACACAATGAATGAAAGCGCGTCTGAGGGAGAGACCATTACTTAATCAGAGGGGGGTACGTTGGAGGAAAGTGGAAACATTGCTAACCTTGAAAACAATAAAATTGACGTTCTCACTGCTGTAGAAAAGAATTGTTTAGTTATTAGAATTTTGAGGAAAAGGTGTGAGATTCAAGCTTGTAGAAGTCAAGTTTTGAAACAAAAGACAACAATGAAAATCGTTTGACAAAAAAATATTGAGAATGGCCTTGCCATTAATTGCCTCTGAACCCCTTGACTAATTAATGGTCTGTCCCTTATGGATAAATTCTAACCTGATTTAGCATCTGGAAAGTAGGACTATTAAGTAGGAATATATTTAATCATGATTTGTGTCGACTACTGTAAAGCAGGACGGAGAGTTCGGCAAGTCATGGCGTTTGTCTTTGACTGAGCAAGCAGGTTCTGGTGGTGGAAAGGTGGTGGACGCTGAACTCTGCCCTACAGTAAACCTCTGTCAAATTGGCAGGATAAAATGGCCGAACCGACGATCTGGCAATAGTATGCAGCTAAGGTTCTTCAAACAATTTATGGATGCACTATGCTTTGCCCAAACATATTGCTTTAAAATTAAATCATTACAAGCGATCAATATTGAACTTTATCATCTAACAGACGTCTGCAGGATATTCTTAAGACATTTGTATCATCTTACACGTTTATGTTTTAACACATAAAAACAATCCTATTTTCATTTTTTTCGATGCCACCAGGAGACCTAAGATAATCGTACGATATGCCTGTGGGACACTGCCGTGTATTTTAAGATGATTTTTGTTGATAGACATCGTGGAAAGGCCGGCAACTTTGATCTTGAAGCTAAAAGTTGCCGATGACCAGTACGACGTCTTAATATTGCGTAATTGTGGCCAATGATCTCCCGGTGTTCTGGCGGCTCCCTGGCTTTTTGTAAAAATGTCCCATCAGCCGGGCATCTTTACTGAAATTAGAGCAAATGTGACTGGGGTATGAATGTGACTGGGGTATGAATGTGACTGGGGTATGAATATTAAACAACAACCAACTCCATATAACCTGCAACAATTCTGAATCAAAAGAGCAAATGTACGTTATATTATTGAAATTAGCAAATTAAATATTGTGTAAACCAATTTTAAAATGCTGGTATATGGCATGTCCTTTGCCATTAACTAACATTTGTAAAACTATGGAATGGATGATAAATGAACGGTTGGTTTGGTAAGAGTGGTTATAGAAAACACAGAAGTACCATGGATCATCTGGTACATTTAGAATCATTTATAAGAGAAGGCTTATAAAAGGTGAGCGTGTGGTTAGTATATTTTTATTAGGAGAAAACACTCTACATCACATGGAAATGTACAATAATGATTGAGTTATTTGGTGCAGCACTTTTTATAAGCTTTTAGTAAGATAGGGCAGTATGCAACAGGTCACCCTTTTTATTATTGAAATTAACAGCATTATCAATTGTATGAAAGCTGGAGCAAATTGTTTATTTTTGGTTGATGATTTTGACTTAAGTTACAGGTCCACAAGTCAACATACTCTAGAAACACAGTTCCAACAACACCTTAATACATTTGTTTGTTTGTTCGTTTGTTTGGGGTTTTACATCACTTTCAACATTATTTCAGTCATTTCTTGATGAGAATTACTTGTAGCAGATATAGTCCTGCCTCACTGAATTGTCATGTCGCAGATCCTTGACACGACAACCCACCTGGTCACAGATTTACAAGGACAACGGGTTAACCCTCTAGGCACAGGCCTCAGCTCACATGTGAAATTATATCATGAATGCAATCTCGGCACTGCCGGGGATCGAACCCACAACCTTTGGATCACCACAAAGGAACTGGTGTTATTAAGCTGGCGCTCTATCCAACTGTGCCACAGCCCGTGACCCACCTTAATAGAATACTAGAATAGACTGATAATAATGGATTCAAGTTTCTTTAAAGAGAACTGTGCGTATGCACTTTTGTATAAATTGGAAGGTTCACCCAGATCCTGATTTGCACCTTGGCCAAACTTGAATCCCTGTTGTTGAAGAAACTAACGCCTTGGACAAATATTTGATGCAAATCAATCTTTTATCCCATATTTAAAATATGTGGAGAAGAACTGTTCGAAGGCATTAGATTTATTCTGTATTTTTGCCCACACCAATTTCGAGGGGATCACACTTCAGATATACAGAGTGCCTGTTCATTTTAAACTTGATTGCTCGATTCAATACAAATTCAAGGTTTTAGACTATGCCTTGTGGCATTTCACAAATCACCTACAGATATCTTGACATTTGAGGCAGATGAGCTGCTCTTAGTCTTAGAAGAAAAATCTTGCCCTTCAGTATGCTGCAAAGATTGCTGCTGATCCAGATAATACAGTATTATAATACATACCATATTTAATCCAAATTATCTTGACCTTTTTAAAAGTAAACCAAATACAATTGCGACTTTTGACATGTGCATTTAAGAATCTTTACAAACTTTAAATATAAACCTAAATCAAATAGCTAAATTTCAATTTCAAGAAACACCCCAATGGACTTTTGCGCCTATAAATATAAATTTATCTTTATCAGAGTAAAGAATAACTCCACAGATTCCTCTATAGCCATTTATACCTGAAGGGAAATTTAATCTATTTATACTGGATTTGAATGTGTATACACTGATGAATCTTTCAACGAAGACAAAGCTGCTGCAGCTACTGTTAAGGGTAACATTTATTTCATAATGTCTTCCAAATAAATCATCAATTTATTCTGCAAAACTTCATAAATTATACCTAGTTTTAGATCATACGGAAACCTCTCAACATTGTGTACTTTTAATATTTTCTGATTGTTTGACTTCTTTACAAGTTTTGAAAGCAAAAGATTGGACAAAATCATTTTATCAAAATCTTGAAATGGCATCACAGACTCTGTACTCAAGAAAATTAGTATTCAAGAAACTGAGGCTGCTGACCAAACTGCCAAAGTAGCTTTAGATAAATGTCAAATTGATATGCTTATTCCACATACAGAGTTTAAGACCCAAATGTTTAAATGTTTTAGATTGAAATACCTGCCCTGATTGATGTATTGATATTGTTATTTTTGGTGTTGTTGTATTAAGTTGTACATTGTATTTAGTTAACATATGGTGTATCTGGTCAATATTGTGTTTTTGGTTTTTAATGTTTAAGGCACTGAATGACCTCATTGTATCGATGTGCAATAAAGCATTCATTCATTCATTCATTGTAACTGACCGGGATTTGAACCGGAGAACCATTGGTCTCAAGGCAAATATTTTTCCAATTGAGCATTTTTTATAGCTAGATCCAGCTTATGGTTGATGCGAGTGGGACTGGTGAGTTAGCCGGGGCTTTTGCTGTTTGTCCACATTCAAGCCAGTGGCAGAATGTGGTGAATGCTGCACTCCATCCTCCCATAACCCTCAGCAAATTCACAATCATTTGGAGCCTTTGTAAAGATGGTGTATCACCTCATTATTTTGTTAAAAAGGAAAGTTGAGAAGCAGTTGAAGTCAGTTTAATCTGACCTTTTGTTTAGCATCATCAACCCCTTCCTTTTTTAAAGGAATACTTGTTTTATCTAAGAATGAGACAAATATCATGTTTAATAGCTGAGACTGTCAGATCTAAGTTGCAAGGGAAAACATATCTGTCAAGCATATAAAAAAGTGTCTCATGTAAGTTTTTTTGCGATCTATCAAATGGCTAATAGGGAACGACAGCCTCAAGCTTCCAACTTATAGAGATTCACCATAATCATGATATGTTCCCAATACAAGGTCGATGCTAAATAACCCCAATGTAATCCAATGTATAATTACAACCATGTCTCACTTGTGGTTGCTTGTCACATGCATGTTGCAGCTTTTCAACTTTGTGAGGCCAGTAAGACACGCGTTTAGTGTTTAATCCACAACCCTATCATGACACTACCAGGCCACGTCAATAAGCAGTTTACCATATTGTATAATATGGAAAGGACCTGAACACATTTCAAGATTGCCCTGACTCTGGCAATACAAACTGATATATTTGCACTTCCTATCTGAAGTTTTCATGAGATTTATAATTGTACATCTTCAAATAATGGAATACGTGTTTATTCATTAATATATATATAATTTAACAACCTATGTGTGAAAACTAATGCTGATACCTTTCTGGAAACCTGCTACTTTCAACAGCACAATATTATTTTTTCTCAAAGAAATATTTCTTGTTTATCCAATCCCGAACAAAATCCCCTGGCCAAGCAAAAATCAAACCTTTGCCAATTGCCTGCCAGCTTCAGAGAAAAACATCTTATTGCTCGGCCACCTTCAAAATAATGTCAACAAGATGAAGGCGATATGTCAACTTCACAAATCTTATACAACTCCTTTGCAGCTTCATATTCATAAATATAAGTGCAACAATATTTCCGAAAATTGTTGTTTCAGGGGTCCACGAAATTGTTTATAGCAAGTGAACCAAACAGGTATCAGAAAGGTACCATAATTAGTTTCAACACTTAAGTTGTTCAATATATTTAAATATACATGTCATCTTATGTTTGGCTCACTTGCGATGTGGACGATGTTTTGGAACATAGCTTTGCCATGGAAGGGTGCCAAACGTGAAGCTTAAAAAATGTGAGCCATGTAATGATTGCAGATCCTTATATCAATATAAAGGTAAGAGAAAATAAACAGATGTTTGGAGGGAAATAAATGGAACAGAGTGGGCGTATGTTTTGCTTTCAATTTCTGTTCATCATGATTGTTACAGTAGCCTGCGGAATTGGACAACCCTTACTTCCTGACAATGTTGTATAATATGTTCCTGCATAATAAGACAAAGAAATGCAGCGAATATGCCATATATATACTGAAAACATATCTTTTCCAGAGACATGTAAACGTGTAAAAGGTTTTAACTATTACTAAAACTATTACCAAAAACATCCTTTGTTAGTACTGTAAAAATTGAAAAACTGGCCAGTAGCAATCTAGACCTAAAATGCCTGGCCAATCATTGACAAAAAGTATTCCTTTTTAACAAATACCTTGACATCTTCAGAAGCAACAACTCAAAATCCTGCAACCGCAACCAAAGTAATAACTCTACAAACGATTATATCTATTAAAACGTCTTCACAAGCTCCCTCCACATTATCCAGTAATAAAACATAATAAATAACAATAGACTGGTACATTAATCTGACAAAATAGAAACCGAAGATCAAAGGAAAAGAAAATAGATACGACAAATCCTAATACAGGAAGGATAGATATGATCTTCCCAATGTACATTTCACTCCTGTTCACTCAAAACATAATCATAAACTTAACAAATTATAATGTTAAATCATATATTGATTCTCATTATTCTTAATATGGCTATCAGTAATACAATGGAATTGTAGAGGATTTGAGGCAAACAGGTCAGAACTGGAGTTATTAGCCCAAACATATAATGCATCAGTAATTTGTTTACAAGAAACTAAATTCAAAGAAAATTCCACAACATTTAAGGGATAAGTGACATAAAATAAATTTGGTTCAATGACACAATAGACCAACCACATGTGCGGAGTTTTTATATTAATTTTTGTTGAATCATGCATTCCCCAATGCAAAGTAACATTAAATTTACAAGCTTCTACTCTCAGGGTTAGCTTATAATACACTACAATATGGTCAGTATATTTATCACCAAGTGAACCAATCAATATTACAGATTTCCACATAAGCATGGAACCTAGATTGATAATGTATTTTGTAAATTTTTTGATAAAGCCATTAATGCTGAAGCTGGTATAATAATCAATAAATTGTCTCATCATCAACCATATTTCATTTTGCTTAATAATCTTACACATATTATAAAGGTATGCAGGTATATGAAAATTTATAAAAATGATGCAACATCCATGAATGATTTTGAACAAGAAATTGTCAACTCAAATAAATTAAAACAATTGAATAGTGACTGCAATCAAGATCCAAATACTAATTACGATTTACTGCATGAAGTCATACAGGAATGCAAAAATAAACATATTCCACACAAGACAGTTAAATTTGATAAATATAAATATAAAAAGAGGAACTGGGTTACCAATCATCATGATAAGATATACAAAAAACAAAAGGGAATATTATGCAGAACTCTCAATAAGTTTAAAGATGACATTAGGTTAACCTGGAAAACTTAACAATATTCTAAATAAAAAAAGAAAAATAATTTCCCAACCTCATTTATTAATAATGAAGAAATTATTAGTAATAAATTAGAAATTGCTGATAAATTATTCATCAATATTTGTCCTAAATTAGCATCTAAAATATGTCTTCCAGAAAATAAAAAATTCAAAAACCATTTGAACACTAAAATCAAAAATAGATTTAAATTTGATCTGATAAGTGAAGAAAATTTTTTGAAAATTATCAATGATCTTAAACTTAAAACCAGTTCTGGCTTTGACAGAAAATCAACTAAATTATTGAAAACAATAAAAAATGCAGTTATAAAACCTATTACTTTAATTATCAATCAAATGCTTAGTGCTGGAATCTTTCCAGATAAATTAAAAATAGCAAATATTTTACCATTGTATAAAAAGGATGACGATAAAGTTTTCAACAATTCTAGGCCAATTAATATCTTTACTGCCTGCAATATCTAAGGGCCACGGGCCGTGGCACAGTTGGTTAGTAGACTATGCAGTCCAAAGCTATATTAGGACTATCAAGGACGTCTCGTTGTGCAGCGGGCGAAGATTGTCACTATTTTGGAGGGGATTAATCTGATTGATTGACATAAATATAGAACAGGGAAACCCTAAACAACAACCCATATTTCAAGTGACGTATGACCGGAATTCCGGGCACGGCATACGGGCACCTGCGAGGTGGATTACTGTCCATATATATGGACATGTTATTAGTGTCTAGTTGGTTAGAGCGCCAGCTTAGCACCAGTTCCTCTGTGGTGATCCAAAGGTCATGGGTTCGAACCCCGGCCGTGCCGAGTTAGAACTCATGATACAATTTCCCATTATTTATTGTCTATAAATAACTTTCTCAAAGATCTTAGATATTGCTTTGTTTGTTTGGAGTTTTTACATCACTTTCGACATTATTTCAGTCATTTCGTGATGAGACCTACTTGTAACAGATATAGTGCTGCCACACTGAATTGTCATGTCGCAGGTCCTTGACATGACAACCCGCCCGGTCACAGATTTACAAGGAAAAGTTTATATCAGCATCTCCAAAGAATATATCAGTCATTATGCAAAACATTACTCGGAATCTAAAGAAAATTTCATTCATAAACAAAATTTTATACAGTATGTACATATACCCATCATTTCTATATAGCAATAAAGAGTATTTTACCACAATATAATATTTGTTCTGTTCGAAATATGGATTTTATATATTAAAAACAGGAGAAAAATTAATTTGGAGATATGAAATTAAAACATTGTCCTTAAATCTCTTTAAAAAATATTTTGTATTTTCAATATAGCAAAAAGAATTGATGAAAAATTGCAAAAATCGCTTCACAGCTGATGAGAAGCAGCCAGACAAAAATCCACAAAGGGTAGACAAGTTATTCATTTATCCTGTGGAATACTGTATATACAAGCCAAAATCAGTGTATATCAGAAATCTACCACTGAAGAGATAAAATAGGTCGAAACCAGTTTGGTCATTTTTTACAAACACTCTTCAAATCAGAAGGGCTCGTCTACGTAGAACATTCTTAGCCAATTGTATCAATCACAACATCAGATTTGAAAATTGCTTTGGATAAATCTCATGATACTGCTTCCGGACCTGATCAAATTCAATATCAAATCCTAAAACACATTCCTGACCATCACTTGGGCATCTTTTAGATATTTTTTATTAAGATTTAATTACTAACGATTAACGATGCAGTAAATTGAAAGCAAATTTACTGTAACAACTATTTACAATGTAGTCAAACTGTTCAGGTGTGCTGCCCCAAACCGTGTGTATGCTAATTGATCTTACATATACAAGTGTTTGAAGGTAGAACGATTCAAATTAAATGATCTTATCATGATTCGTATCAAAAGCGTATTAATATATTGGGTGGAATGTTTCTTTTAATAATTTTTATATCATCGTAGTTCCACAATTTAAGACGTTGATGTTTGTTATGGGACTGGGACGATCTAATTGAATATGAATTTGATATGATAGTATTAATGACAATACCTCATCCAGCTAAGAAATTATAAAAATTAAGATAATTAACACTGCTAAATACTGCTAAACTTCTTTACTGCTCATGTGACTGTCATTGTGCATACAATAATTAATAAATTTGAATTTAAGCTGATAACTCCGGGAATGGAATATCTAAAAATCTGATATTGTAAAGAGTATAATTTCCCTTCACAAGATTAGAAAACACAGAATGGTTTTATTACGTTCCTGATCCAAAATCACCCCCAGTTGGTCGCCATATTTTCCCCTTCTCTCCTTTTATTTCATCCGGGTGTTGTCAATATCGAAGACGGATGTGTTGGCAATTTGCAATCCCTGTAGTCATCTAGTCCCTGTGACAAGTGCCTTCTCAAAAGAGAAGAAGGATTTAGATGTACAATTCTTTTTTGTCTGCCACATACAAATGTTTGCGAAAGTGTTTATTGATAAAAGCAATGTTATGTCGGCTATTTGATTCTCCAGATAACAACAAACTTTGGTCAATTTCCTCCAAGGAGGCAACATGCACCACGTGGTGCGTGAAGAGGGTCCATCAATTCGATTTAATCCCAGTGAAGACTTCTTGTTTCTGGAATGTGTGCCTGCTGTCCAGGATGGACAGACGAGAAACTATGATCTAACAGTAATATCAAACATAAAAACCAAAGTCTATATCAAAATAAACTGTCTAAAGGCACATAGAAACCAACTGTCTGCGTTGATACCAACCGCTTACATTGATACCAACTGCAAGGATTTAAATCAACAATCTACATAAATACTATCTGTATTGAGACTGACTGCATGAAACCAAAGGTCTGCATTGAGACAAATCTGAATCGAACTAACTTTCTGTTTGAAACTATAAGTCAAGATTGAAACTAACTTTTTGCACTGGAACAAACTGCGTTAAACTAACTCTTTGCATTGAAACGAACTTTTTGCATTAAAACTAACGTTCTATATCAAAACCAGCAGCTTTTATTGATACAACGTCTGACTGTCTGCATTAAACAAACGGTTTGTATTGAAATCAACAGTTTACATTGAATCCACCAGTTAACATTGAACACAACAGTTAATATTGAAAGTTACTATCTGAGTTAAAACTGTCTGCATTGATATCAACTGTCTGCATTGAAAAAAAAGTCTTCATTTAAAACCAGTTGTCTACATTTAAAACCAGTTGTCTACATTTAAAACCAGTTGTCTACATTTGAAACCAGTTGTCTACTTGGACACCAGCGGTTTTGTGTCTATTTTCATCACTGCTTCCTGCAGAGTATCCGTCTATGAGCAGAATCAAGAGGATGAATCTGTTGCTTTTAATTTGTTCTCCATGTTGGTTTGCATTATTCATGGCAGCGGTTTGTGTGGTGTGCGCGGCGGTGGCGCGGCGGAGGCGCCGTATAATGCTGCTGGCAAGGTGGCACGATCCTGCCACATGTTAGTCACCAGACACTGTCTCACCCTCGCACTAACCAACAACTTCTCCAGGCAACACCACAGAACTGGAAACTCTGCAAACTCTTCTGAGTCCATCTATGCTCTAATGACTGGATTTGTATTGAGGTTGAGCAGTTTTACAGAAGTGAAATACTAAATCTGACCCGACTCTAACTTTGTAACGTCAACAACCAGAGGACATTTCGCATGTGCGCTCCTTGCTTGTACAAGGAGTCGGTGTTGACACCATACTAGATTAGCTTTTGGACTGTATTGATGTGTGGAAGTGAAGTGTTAAATGTCGAAAACTGAAATACTAACAGTATTCCCGGACTTCACCAAATTAAGTTCCACATCAAAGGACTGCAGTCAAAAGGTATGTGGCATTGATTTAGGCGTTCTTTAAGGCGCCATGGTGTCCGTGATACAACAACCTTTCTTATTCCCTGATCAAATGTACATATATCTCTAGCATGGAGGACCTGACAACCTCTCCTACTAACATTTAATCTGTGATAGCAATATATCAAGAGACACAATGATAGACATGGGCATGGTGACATTGTCTATGGTAATAAATTATTTTGCGAAACTGAATGATAAGATGACACTGAATTTTAAACACTTTGATTTTATGAAAGAAATTAATTAATATATGGCGCAACATTTATGGTAAACTATATCTCAGCATTGTATATCGTGAACACTCTTTATTAGTTATTTTATCTGGTATAACTGAATGATAAAGTGACGTTAAACTTTAGAAACCTACATGACGACACTATATGACAGCAACTCAGAGTTGCAACCTAAATGTCAACACCCAATGACAGCAACGGTTATGCAATTAGCCAATGAAGGCCACTTAAATTGAAATCCTAATTGATCGAAAGTCATATTTTACACGCTAGACGCATTGTTATTACCCATATTAGCCATGCGCTCATGGTATGAAAAAGTCCACGAAGTGAGGGTGAGGGTTATTTTGTTTTATCTGGAGAGGTTTAATATATATATATATTTGACATGAATATATAGAATGTGAACCAACATATAAAAGTGAATGTACGCATTGTAATATACATAATGGTAGAGTTGTATGGGTAAATAAAATAAAATTTATTGGCAACTAGAATTGTTTGAAGCGTCTCGTGGAAATTGTACACTCCTTGTTGTTGAAATATATAGCCTTTCATTTGTAGTATATAGCTGCTTTGATATCACAGCCTGAAAATACTAGAAATAGAGTAGACAGGTTGATCAATGGGGCTTACCACGTCTGCGTGTGTTATGTATAGTATGATGTAATATATAGTTATAGTATCTCTCAAATATGAAACACTAAGTTAAACATGCCTTCATGTTAGAATTGAGACATGCAAAGAATTCGTTTTGATTTGTTTGCACTATTTTAGGTTATATCAGATCAGATAGAGGCCTGTCACTTGGATTCAATGCCCTACTCGTTTCGATGAGTAACTCGGGATATTTCCTTTACTTATTCATATAGACATTATAACACAAACCATCGTCTTTGACAACCAGTCCAGGATCACTGGCTGGAATGAGAAACTCAGCATTACCGAAGTATTTGTCCCAACCGGGATTCAAACTCCGGAACTTAAGCATGGAAAACATACGTCTCACCAACTGAGCCACGTCCCGCGCTCTACGTTTTTATCCAGTCTCATTAGATTGGTTAAGTATAAGATATGATTGTCTCAGCGCTTTTGTTTGAGGTTTTATGTCACCTTCAACATTATTTCAGTTATTTTATGACGAGACCTACTTGTCGTGGGGCCTTATGATATGACAGTCCACCAAATTACAGATTTACAAGGACAACGAATCAACCCTTCAGGCACAGCTTCAGCTCATACGAGAAAATGTAACATGAATTCAATGCCGACATGGCTGGGAATCAAACACACGACCTTGGGTCATCATAAAGGATCTTATGCTTGCGCTCTAACCGACTGCGTCAAGGCTCGTGATTCCTCAGCGCTTTAACTAAAGTAAAGCTTTATCATTATAGTATCAAGATGAAATATTATTGATCTTCATACATGAGCCAAAGTCAGATTAACTTCTATCATTTTATGCAGTACACATGTTTCATCTGCCAGGGCCATGTGGTTAACAATTCATCAGTACTCCGTGCCATGTTGAGGGCCAAGTGGTGAGTGGAATCTGAGGGGTCCATGCTAATTACATACGGCTGGTTAGTTAGGCAGTTCATTCAGGTGTTGTCAGTGCTGGTGTGAACACGAGAGAGTACTGCGCTAATATACTCCACCGCATATTTTGTATGGACTAATATTTGATGTTCCACGGACCAAAAGTCCTCAGCGGCAATTGTGGAGCATGAGGATTGGCGGTGACGTGGTGTGACAGAATATGGTCTGTCTCTCTATCAGACCTATCAATAGCGTGAGCAGACACCTCGCTCTCACTCAATATCATTGCTCAGGCGCTGGACCAACCCTGCTTTCAATACCGCTATATTTATTTCGACATATTGATCAACTAAACAACTACTATCATAACTTATGTCTATCTTTGCATAGCACAGGTTCATGTGATGTAGCAGTATGGTTAATTAACACTATTAAAATATTATCAAAATAGGATTCATTTAATTCCAAATAGGAGTGTTTTACAACAATCAAATGAAATTATTTATTTAATATATGACCATATCAGTATTATTAATTAATATACTTTAATACTGACGAAAGTTTTAAATAATTGTGTTTCTCTTTCAATAGAAAGGATGATTAAATATGAGACTTTCATTTCCATGACGGGGAACTCACATGTTTCCCGTTTCCCTCCCGCTTTATGAATATGAAACAGAGTTTACTTTAGAATGTGGCTCATTTTGATTCCCAGGTCCTGCCATTATGATGCAGGGCTTCATATTTAACATCATATTGGTAATTATATTATTCCTTGCTTTGCGTGGCTGATTGTAAAGATATGTTTAATATGCGGAGTGACGATGGTACTGGTTGAATTACTTATACGTCACGTTTGAGCCTATTTGTACCCATGTTGGCCATGAGGTCATATAACTTGTATTCTTTGATATATAATATCTGACGCCTTAGTTTTATGGCACATTTCGTTTCACCAATTAGGGCTTTGCGAACAATATTTGAGCATGCCAAAACCATTTGACGTCAATTTAATATATCAATATATATATATATATATTATTCATGTCTCCTGAACGAGAATCAAACTTTGCGCATTCCTTGAAATTAGACATTTTCCTCAGCTTTCATAATTCCAGAGTACTCAATAAAGAAGCCGACAATCGGTAGCATGCAACCTCAGCACCACGTGTTCTACAGCGAATATACTAACAGGGAAACTAGACCTCTTGTGTGAAGCCATTCATGAAGGCATTCTCCATTATGTAATCAGTGCATGCACTATTATGTAAACGTCCATTTCCTGTCTATTTCATGCTCAACTTCACTGAGGCTACAACAACAGCACCTTTATAACAATAAATAACACTGAGAATGGAAGCATTGGGTTATCACTGGGATATTATGTAAGGTTCCTCAATGTTGACATTCGTAACCATGTGTTACCTAGCCTGATCAGTGATCAGGCCGTGTGATTAGTAGGGTGCATGTAGTCCCTGACTGTAGCATATAGTGGGGTGCATGTAGTCCCTGCAGTGCAGCATATAGTGGGGTGCATGCAGTCACTGCAGTGTAGTATATAGAGGGATGCATATAGTCCCTGCAGTGTAGCATATAGTGGGGTGCATGAAGTCCCTGCAGTGTAGCATATAGTGGGGTGCATGTAGTCCCTGACTGTAGCATATAGTGGGGTGCATGTAGTCCCTGACTGTAGCATATAGTGGGGTGCATGTAGTCCCTGACTGTAGCATATAGTGGGGTGCATGAAGTCCCTGCAGTGTGGCATATAGTGGGGTGCATATAGTCCCTGCAGTGTAGCATATAGTGGGGTGCATGTAGTACCTGCAGTGTGGCATATAGTGGGGTGCATGTAGTCCCTGACTGTAGCATATAGTGGGGTGCATGTAGTCCCTGCAGTGTAGCATATAGTGGGGTGCATATAGTCCCTGACTGTAGCATATAGTGGGGTGCATATAGTCCCTGCAGTGCAGCATATAGTGGGGTGCATATAGTCCCTGCAGTGTAGCATATAGTGGGGTGCATGTAGTACCTGCAGTGTAGCATATAATGGGGTGCATGTAGTACCTGCAGTGTGGCATATAGTGGGGTGCATGTAGTCCCTGACTGTAGCATATAGTGGGGTGCATGTAGTCCCTGCAGTGTGGCATATAGTGGGGTGCATGTAGTCCCTGACTGTAGCATATAGTGGGGTGCATATAGTCCCTGCAGTGTAGCATATAGTGGGGTGCATGTAGTACCTGCAGTGTGGCATATAGTGGGGTGCATGTAGTCCCTGACTGTAGCATATAGTGGGGTGCATATAGTCCCTGCAGTGTAGCATATAGTGGGGTGCATGTAGTACCTGCAGTGTGGCATATAGTGGGGTGCATGTAGTCCCTGACTGTAGCATATAGTGGGGTGCATATAGTCCCTGCAGTGTAGCATATAGTGGGGTGCATGTAGTACCTGCAGTGTGGCATATAGTGGGGTGCATGTAGTCCCTGACTGTAGCATATAGTGGGGTGCATGTAGTCCCTGCAGTGTAGCATATAGTGGGGTGCATATAGTCCCTGCAGTGCAGCATATAGTGGGGTGCATATAGTCCCTGCAGTGTAGCATATAGTGGGGTGCATGTAGTACCTGCAGTGTAGCATATAATGGGGTGCATGTAGTCCCTGCAGTGTTGCATGTAATGGAGCCCACCGCCCGATGGAGTCACCTGTTTTTTCTCTGCCATGCATGTTTAAGCTCCATGACATCTCCATAACATCTTTCTAATGGCCATATTGTTACAGCTTACTCATTAATTAACCAGATCCTGATGTGCAATTTTCTACGAAAAGGAAAAACCTTTTAGTGCCATAATATTTGTAAAGTAGGTGTGGTTTCTAATTTGATTATGAAACAAATTACTCGAAAACACCTGTGTCGACATTTCTCCGAAATATTTTAGTTTTCGTCCTTTTATATCCTGAGGGCCTATATGCCGCCTAAATTAGGACACCTTTCAAGATATTTAGACATTAAGGGTTTTAGTCCAATGCAACCGAGTTTTGAGGGTCTTTGTGGAGACCTTGTAATGGCCATCTGTCACATGATGAGACGCTGTCTTTACCGCCACCGGCAGCCGTAAAGCAGACGACAGTTCAACTATCGGTATCCCTGCGGACATCCAGCATGGCGACAAGGCACATAAAACGATTGAAGAACATCTGAAATGGAGAAAATACATCAGTCCCACAGTATGCGGCCCTGTCACGAACACATTAGCAATATTCAGCAATATTTCAGGAGAGTCATTTTCATCTGCCAAATACTTGTCAACTCAGTCAAGAGAATATCTCAGCTTTCCGATGTACACTAACGGAAATGGTTCCTTAGACGTGGTCACTGTCATGTAGTTTGCTCGAAAGGTGTTGTGCTGGTCAAAAAGAAATCTAATCATGGATTGTTTTGTCACAGCATGCATTTATCACATACATTCCACCTTAATTCATGAGCCATTGTTTCAAATTAAATTTTGAACACAATGTTTTTAAATTAAACGGTTTAGTATAATCATAGATTTGAGGAGAGGACTTTGGTCATGCTGTAAAAGTGAGAAAGGTGAAATTCTGTTAATTAGTTGTATTTTTTTACCAATTAACTGTGGTAGTCGGGCCGGTCCTCGATTTATCCAACCTCAAAGGCACAGATCCTACACTCTACCAACTGTGTTAGTGGGGCCGGTTTTAAAGGTTGATGCCGGTCATTGTATATTTACGCAACTTCAAAATGATGAGAAAATATAAATATAATTTTCAAAAAGGAAACTGCATACAAATTCTTTAAAAAAAAAAAAAACTTTCTTGTTCAAGCTTTTAAATACTACATTATCATATAAAAGCCTCCCTGCACTGCGCATCCCTTCTTGGTTCTATCAAGATATAATCTTTAGCAGGCGCATATCTCACATGGGTTGGAAGAAATATTCCCACAATACTGGAATGGGCTTTCCGAAAAGACCTTCTGTCCCATGGAGTCATGACGTGCTATTCTCTATGCAGACATTAAGATGCAGAAAATAAATACACCTATGGCCTATGGAATTTGATTCTGATAAGTCTCAGCCAGGTTTAAGAATGGGAATAATAGTGGTTTCACTCAATGAAGGAGAAAAATTACCACTTGCCCAAATGTTATTAAAAATATCCAAATGATGCTTATATGACTGGTCAGGGAGGTATTTTAGGATTTTATAGTGAATTTGATCTGATCCAGGAGCAGTATCATGAGATTTATCAAAAGCAATTTTTTATTATATGGTTTTAAGTGCTTAGAAAGGAAATTTAATTGGTTTCTTCCTTTTCTAATTTTTATTTGTTGAAATTTTGCACAATAATTTTCAGGGGAGGAATTCTTGGACATTGTTTGACCTGGAATATTTCCTATTTTGGTTTAGGTGTTTACTTCTTGCTCCACCTCCCTTCCGGGTAATTTTATGCACCTCATCCCAGCATTTTTTAATTTGTGTACATGTATATCATCTAGATACTTTTTCTTCTGCTTATTCTAATAATATAAGAGGCTTTATTCAGAATTGGTACAGCTTTTTTGCATTCATCATTGAACCATGTTTTTTTTTAAATTAGGCTTTGATTTGGATATATACCCATCAGCAATATCATATAATGTATCTGTAAAAAATGAAAGAGGATCATATCTACATCATTGACAATTTCTGGACTTATTTATTAAAAACAGGAAGATTGAAATTTTGTTATTTATCTATCATACGTCCTTAATGTTTCTGCCACCCCAAAGAAAGTTGTGAGCATTAAAACCACCAACTAACATACATGGTCGTGGCAGCTGGGTTATAAATTTATTTAATTGTTTATTTATTTATTTGGGGTTTACATCACTTTCAACAGTATTTCAGTCATTTCGTGATGAGACCTACTTGTAGCAGATATAGTGCTGCTTCACTGAATTGTCATGTCGCAGGTCCTTGACAAGACAACCTGCCCGTTCACAGATTTACAATGACAACAGGTTAAACCTTTGGCACGGGCCTCAGTTCATGTGTGAAAATCTATCATGAATTCAATCTCGGCATGGCCAGGGATCGAACCCACGACCTTTGGATCACCACAGAGGAACTGGTGCTAATAAGCTGGCACTCTAACCAACTGTGCCACGGCCCATATTGCCAACTCAGTGCATAATATCAACTTTTATAAGAATGACATGGAGTTGTACATGCACCCCACTATATGTTACACTGCGGGGACTGGTTTAATGATATGTTAAATGTAATGTGTTACTTACACAAATAGATCATGACACAGTAAGGACATTTCAATGATTTTTAAAAGCATTTTAAGCCACATTTGTATCAAATCCAAAGAGAAACTGCTGTTTACATGTCTTGATTATTTCCTTTGTCTCACAAAGGTGCTTCAATCAGTTATGAATCTGAGAGGCTCTGTAAACCCGTCACAACCCTTAATAATTACTAGCATTACATGTTTTGGTTATGGTTAAAACCTTCTACACTTTTATGTGCCTTTTCATAGTTTGGTGTATTCACTGAAATTCCTTCTCTTTTAAAAAGTAAGGACAATTTGGCGAATATGATGGGTGAATACCTTGACAATTCACACATTTTATGTCAAAAGTACAGTCTTCTCCTTAGATCCATGTCCATACACTTGAAATTGTGCAGAGGTTTTGGAATAACAATATGAACTCAGATATATCATTATCTAACATTAATAGATATTAGGGCCATGGGCCGTGGTACCGTTGGTTGGAGTGCCAGCTTATTAGCACCAGTTCCACTGTGGTGATCTATGTGGGTTCAATCCCCATGCTGAGAGTGAATTCATGAAACAATTTCACACATGAGCTGAGGCCCGTACCTAAAGGGTTAACCCGTTGCCTTGTAAATCTGTGACTGGGTGGGTTGTCATGTCAAGGACCTGCGACATGACAATTCAGTGAGGCAGCACTATATCTGCTACAAGTAGGTCTCATCAATGACTGAAATAATGATGAAAGTGATGTAAAACACCAAACACTCTAAACAAATAATAGATATTGGAAGCTACACTCCTTCGACTGTGAGAAAAAACATTGATTTGAAACTTTTGCTCCATCTTTCTTCTTAAAAATCTGTTTGCCATTGAAAACATCTTGATCTTTTCGTTCATCAACTATTTCAGAAACTCCTGCTAAATCTGAGCATTTGATTACTCCTTTTTATTGTTGTTGGTTTTGTGACCTGTTATTATCCGTGGAACTGTGTCCAACACTCAGCATCGTAAAAGATTGTCCACATGGCTTTTCTGCTCAACATCAATCAATAAATGGGTTCCCATATTTAAAACTATTTTTGGGACCGTGGGAATGGCTAGTTCCTTTTGCAATTGCAAAGGGGAATATTTTTGCTAGGGTATATTCGGTGTTAGAGCCCTCTGCAATTAATAATCTGGGCCATTTTTCTATTCTATTCAAATCATCAGCACTATATACCTTATTCCATGTTCTTTTTGTTTGTTTTGTGTTGTGTGTGTTTATCATCAGTTAAGTCCCCAACCCACCAGAGCCCAATAAAGTGACACCTTTCAGGGTTTGTAACTCTGTGCACTGATGCCCTGAGGATATCTGACATAAATTAAACTCCACCCTTTCAGATCTTACTTTTATCCCTTGATTGACCCAATCATCAGCATTCTCCCTCAACAGTTTGTGAAATCTATTTGAATGAGACCTTTATTCATAGCTTCCTTATAAAAGCACACTTCTTTCTTGACGAAAGAAATATAGCAGAATATGGCAATATGCTTATGATGTCATGAAGGGTATTGTGCCAGAAAAATACCCAACGGTGCAACCCTACTTTGACAAAAAAAAAATGTCATATAATTCATGGCTTCTATGTTTTATTGCAACTCGTCTTTTTAGTAATGTTAAACTTGCCACGGGCCGTGGCGCAGTTGGTTAAAGAGCGAGCTTATTAGCACCAGTTCATCTGTGGTGATCCAAAGGTTGTGGGTTCGATCCCCGGCCATGCTGAGATTTCATGATACAATTTCACACATGAGCCGAGGCCCGTGCCAAAGGGTTAACCCATTGTCCTTGTAAATCTGTGACTGGGTGTGTTGTCAAAGAACTCCGACATGACAATTCAGTGAGGCATCACTTAATCTACTACAAGTAGGTCTCATCATGAAATGACTGAAATCATGTTGAAAGTGATGTAAAACCCCAAACAAACAAATTAATGCTAATATGTCATGATGTTCAAATGTATGTTCACTCTTTCTTCAGGAATTTAAAGTTGTAATGCTTAGTACCTTTAATTATAAAAAAAAATGTATAACAGTTAGTCCTATTTTTCAAACCCACAAAATTTATAGTCCGAATAAAAGGAGAAATACCAAAATCCGCTTTAATCAGGGCCTAATCTGATCTGTGGATGCGAGATGTTGGCGTGTTGCCACATCAGCCCAGGATACCATATCCCACCCAACACAACCGCACCCTATAGCTAAAAGGATGCCTCTTGAGTTTCCAAGATGCTTCTCCGTGTTTGTAGACATAAAACTAACTCGTGCTGTAGTCAGTTTTACCCTTGACTATGGCAAAGGCCTCCTTGCTGATTTTCCTGCAGTAGACAAAAACATATAATACCCTTAGAAAGCATGTGTAATGGGGAAGATCAGGAAATTAGAGGAAATTAGGGATGAACCATTATTCGTTTGGGGGCACTGACCTGGACATGACAATGACAATTTATTCAGACATGAGATAGTCTAAAGGCGCACTAGGTTGAGAACAGTTTTTGTGAAAAAGTACAATTGGGAAATTGGAACATATGTTCGAAATTGGAATAAATGTGATATATGCATGATAAGAGCCACAAAAAGAGAAAGCAGGGGTCTTAATTATTATTAGGTCAGTAGGCCAGCGCCATTAAGATATAACAAGTCATTGCAAATTATCAAAAAATGTGGTTACAATATCAGATTATGGTTACAATTTAAAGCCTTTGACCAAGTCAAGGTCATAGCTGAGGTCATCCTAATTAGGCCTTCATGGGATGTGGTGTGGTAAAAAATATGAAACCTGTATCTTAGATTGCTGATAGCAAAATATCAAAGTTTCAGTTGACAAACAGACCCACTGACCCATGCAAAGAGAATGAGAGCCCGATACTATTGCCCCATACACTGCTTAGGCATCAGGAGCTTAAAACTATCAATAAACAGTTATGATTGTTAATGAATTGACTTCAGAGCATTTCTTTGCCTGCTTACCATAAACATTTGGCTTTACAACTGCCCAATTGAAACATGTTTTGGTTATATAATTTTTTGGTTATATAAAAACTTGCATTCAACCCCAAAAATAATAAATTGAACATGTTGAATATGTCTTATTAAACAAATGTCATTATTAAGATATCATAATTGATGTTAAGTTAAGAAATCTAGACTATGAAAGTCTGTTTTGCCCAATAATAAATGTTAAGTAAAGTAACCAAGCTGAACGTCTTTAATGCAAAAGATAAAAAGATATTTGCAAAAGATTATATCTCATAGCAATATAACATTTATTATTGCCTTCAGATGGTATGTCACCCGAAAAGTTATGTTGTAAATTGTATTTGTTTGCCGATGCCTCAAAACTATCTCAATAAACAATTTTTGGGTAGATTGCACTTATTGTAGTAATTTTTTAAAGTTTCCTTTTACCCTTTAAAATTGACTTCTGCAGGTTTTTTTCATTTTTTTTCTTAAGGTTGGCATTCTCAATATTTTTTTCTCCATCTAGTGGTCTCAGCGATATTTTGTTTTCAACTTTCCTCCACCCCCCTCTCCCCGAATGAATAATGGTCCACCCCTAAGGGCATTAAGGGAATTCTTAATAATAGTTTTAAACATCTGAGAGGCTTGAAAGGGAAATAAACCAAATAACCCTTCAGGACTACTCATTGACTACAAGTGTCACAATTCAAATGAGCAATGAGGCATATGAATCGCATACTGTGCTCATAATTTCACTTCATTTCTTGCCTTTACAAAGAGATGATTTAATTACACATCTCGGACTACATGCTGATGTCACTGTACTCTATGATTAATACAAATACAAAACATAATATCTTCGTTCTATATTTTCTGTCCATGTATTTTAGAGGAAATACCAAACCTTGAGACGACAGCCTTTTGAATGGAATGTGTATGGGAGAACACAATGTTAGTAGAAGAACCTTTCATGACAGTGGTTGTCAAACTGCAAAATAATTAAAAACATGGTGGCTGAAAGTTGGTCAAAAATACTTCAGAATTTCTGAAGGCCCTGACACGTAATTGAGAGCAATACTTTGAACACATCACTATGTTTAGGTCCATAGTCCACAACAATGGCTTATTGATCATATCTATGTGAGAATGCCTAAATTAAGTTTCAGGTAAGGATTTTTTAAAGGCACAATGATGTAAGTATACCTTTTCACTTTCTCAACACGGTCGCCCTCTGGCGTCAGTTCGGTAATTTAGACATGCATTTGATGACCCGCATGACGTTCCATGACAGAGGCATCTCCGCAAAGAAAGGACAAATGTTCATCACCTTAAATTTAGGAATTACTTTCGGTATGTACAATGTTTCAGTTCCAAATGTCATTTTTCTGTCTCAAACGTTTTATGACGTATATTAGAAAACGACAGCAATGATAGAAGACAGGCAAATATATGCAAGTAAAAATAGTGACCACGGTTTTGTAACTTCTTGTTCATTTCTGCGTCAAAGGTGATACCTCCCACGGACCCATTGGGCCTCATGCCCGTTTCACCTATTTTTCACATAGCTAATGTCGTCTCTTACCGTGGGACAGTGTCTCTTGTTGGCACATTTGTTGGCAGATTTTGTATCCTTGCTGCTCAGGTTAAAGAAAGGGAATACACGTGCATGTCTTTGGTATCGTTATTCATGAGTTAATATACATGTACATAACTTACCAAATATACACCATATAATGCGATAGTTGCTTGCAGGAGATGTTTCAGGTGATGTTTCAGGTGATGTTTCAGGTGATGTTTCAGGTGATGTTTCAGGTGATGTTTCAGGTGATGTTTCAGGTGATGTTTCAGGTGATGTTTCAGGTGATGTTTCAGGTGATGTTTCAGGTGATGTTTCAGGTGATGTTTCAGGTGATGTTTCAGGTGATGTTTCAGGTGATGTTTCAGGTGATGTTTCAGGTGATGTTTCAGGTGATGTTTCAGGTGATGTTTCAGGTGATGTTTCAGGTGATGTTTCAGGTGATGTTTCAGGTGATGTTTCAGGTGATGTTTCAGGTGATGTTTCAGGTGATGTTTCAGGTTGGTTTGCATTTGATCCTAAGGTCCAAATAGGAGCGTCAGTCTGCCAAGCTCAAATGTCAACTCTATATCATGAAATAATTAACATTGTTGCTGCATAAATAATGAGAAATATTTTACACCATTCACAGGATATAAAACCCTGGGAATAGGTTAATCATACTTATGAACGTCTTATCAGCATAGAACCCTTTTCTACTCTTGTGTTTTCGGAATAGCCCTTGTCCCTTCCTGAAACATCTGCCAAGGAACAGGTGGTCTGCGTTGTCCCGTTTGTCTTTTTACTTTAATTTGAATTATGCTGTTTATAGATCTAGGACATGACGATGTGAGTACATATTCCTTGAAAGTAGCTATTTTGATCATGAATTTACTAAAAGATGAATTGTGTCCTTTTGTCAGCTATCATCGACGTATTATACTTTACTCTTTATCATCCCATTAATATCTTTCATAATGCAGAGCTCTGCATATCATATAACTTCTCAATGAGGCTTAAGGTTATTTGTAACATATATCGGGATTCCACACATTCATGTTGTATAGAGTTCAGAAATGTGTTCTTCATAACATAAATTAATTTATCTCTGTACATGAAGATTACAAAAATAGCATATTTTCAAACATAACAATGCCTTTCACCACTCTTTCAAAGTATGACTGTAAGTAAAATGATCAATTGAAACCATATACCTTTTTCCATTCCATTATGTTCCAAACACACATTCTATCAGTATGACTATCTCTTGGGACTATGCAAATTGTACTTTTGCACGTGACCTCAATTTGGAACGCTCTCTAAATACAACTAAGATTAATGCAAGTGACCTCCAGCAGGTACTGCTGCATGGAATATCCGAGTGTAATCATATTGACAACAGCTGTACTGCTGCATAGAGTATCCGAGCGTAATCACATTGACAACAGCTGTACTGCTGCATAGAGTATCCGAGTGTAATCACATTGACAACAGCTGTACTGCTGCATAGAGTATCCGAGTGTAATCACATTGACAACAGCTGTACTGCTGCATAGAGTATCCGAGTGTAATCACATTGACAACAGCTGTACTGCTGCATAGAGTATCCGGGTGTTATCACATTGACAACAGCTGTACTGCTGCATGGAGTATCCGAGCGTAATCACATTGACAACAGTTGTACTGCTGCATAGAATATCCGAGCGTAATCACATTGACAACCTCTGTACTGCTGCATAGAGTATCCGAGTGTAATCACATTGACAACAGCTGTACTGCTGCATAGAGTATCCGAGTGTAATCACATTGACAACAGCTGTACTGCTGCATAGAGTATCCGAGTGTAATCACATTGACAACAGCTGTACTGCTGCATAGAGTATCCGAGTGTAATCACATTGACATTAGCTGTACTGCTGCATAGAGTATCCGAGTGTTATCACATTGACAACAGCTGTACTGCTGCATAGAGTATCCGAGTGTAATCACATTGACATTAGCTGTACTGCTGCATAGAGTATCCGAGTGTAATCACATTGACATTAGCTGTACTGCTGCATAGAGTATCCGAGCGTAATCACATTGACAACAGCTGTACTGCTACATAGAGTATCCAAGTGTAATCACATTGACAACAGCTGAACTGCTGCATAGAGTATCTGAGTGTAATCACATTGACAACAGCTGTACTGCTGCATAGAGTATCCGAGTGTAATCACATTGACAACAGCTGTACTGCTGAATAGAGTATCCGAGTGTAATCATATTGACAACCGCTTTACTGCTGCATTTGTCTCCCAATTCAAACAATATTTAATACCGCTCATCTGTGGTTTGTGTTTCATAATGCATTGGTGATTTTCTTTTAAACCGTAAATCTGTTAAAGGTAATCTAAATTAGAAATAGACCAATCTTTGCATTGCAGGTGGTTTGTTGAGAATTTATGACAGGATCTCGCTTCCATCTCACATGCATCAGTCTCAATAGAAATTGGCCCACAATTTACCCACAGTCTACAATCATTCACAAATACTTATTTGATAGCCACTCCTCTGTTTTGTCTTATCAACCTTGGATTTGTCAGCAATGACATGCGCCCTTTTTTCAAATATACTAAGGCTACCTAGCTCATTCCTGATTTAAATTAAAGTCAACCTTTCTCTATATCGTTTTTACCATTAATAGGGGAACCAAGAGCGTTACTAATGTATATGCAAGAACGGTGTATATCATATCTTTTGTCACCTCAGGTTCATTTGAAATATTATTAAACCTTTGAACGTATGTTTAGCATGTCCCTATTGTTGAGTGTGCTTGAGATCCGTATTGGGTTTGCTACACGCAGAATTGACCATATGATCCAGTGCTTGATAGTTACGCCACACTGACAATTATTCATAATAGAACTGCCAACATTACAGCGTATTGAGATTGTACAACACTATATTCACATTTCCACATTTGTGTAGTATCTAAGCACACATAACGCTAAAGAATAAATGTATATGTCTGTGTCAGGGAACGACTTCATTCATATTAGTCTGAGATCTAGAAGACACTGATTAGTTGGCATTTATTTTTACAACAGTCTTTTCAGAGTTTGTAGCGGTGTTCTTTATGAATGAGTCAATAAACATATTTGTGTATAATTGCCAACTGAAATATCTAAGATGATGAGCTATACGTGGAGATATATCAGAAAAGGAAGTCTCTGTCATGCGCACAGAAAATGTATACATGTGTTATAAACCTTTCATAAAGCAGTTGATTGGATATCAGAATGAGTAGGAAGATGAAAGATAACAGCGTTTAAGCACCTGTTTGGAATATATGTTTGAAGTACGTTTTGCGCAAGTGAGTGAGGTGTCCTTCGTGCCCACTGATGTACATCCTCAATGTGCGTGTGTGTACCAGGCAGTATGAGAACGTTACAGGTATACACGTAAACAACTCTTTGTATCTGAACAACTTTGTCGTCAGAAAGGTCTAAATAAAGTGGAGGGAAAGCACGGTTTAAATGGGCAACCATGGAAGTAACCTGCATCAACGCACATATTGTAGTTAACCAAATACATATATTTTCTTTATACAACCAAAGTAATATCATTTGGGCAAAGAGGTCAAATATATGACTGGAGATTAATATTTGACTGGAGATTAATATTTGACTGGAATAATCTATAACAACATATTTTTGAAAACTATGTATTAATGCTTTGCTTAGGGATTTGTATGTAGGAGAGCCTTCTATGAGAAATATGTAAGTGAGTCTTGTAATAGAACCGCATAAAAGAACCTTGATTGTATAAGAGTCTTGTAATGGAACCATTTACAATAGAACCTTGTATGAGAGCCTTGTGATAGAACCATACACTAGAACCTTTTATGGGAGCTTTGTAATAGAACCATATAATAGAGCCTTGTTATAGAACAATACAATAGAACCTTGTATGAGAGCCTTATAATTGAACCATGCAGTAAAATCCTGTATGAGAGCCTTGTGATAGAACCATACAATAGAACCTTTTATGAGAGCCTTGTGATAGAACCATATAATTGAGCCTTGTATGAGAGCCTTGTGATAGAACCATACAATAGAACCTTGTATGAGAGCCTTGTGATAGAACCATACAATAGAATCTTATATGAGAGCCTTGTGATAGAACCATATAATAGAGCCTTGTATGAGAGCCTTGTGATAGAACCATACAATAGAACCTTTTTATGAGAGCTTTGTAATAGAACCATATAATAGAGCCTTGTTATAGAACAATACAATAGAACCATGTATGAGAGCCTTATAATTGAACCATGCAATAAAATCTTGTATGAGAGCCTTGTGATAGAACCATATAATACAACCATATAATAGAACCTTGTTTGAAAGTCTTGTATTAGAACCATACAATATACCCTCATATGAGAGACTTGTATGTGAGCCTTGTAATATAACTATATAATAGAATCTTGTATGAGAGCTTTGTATGAGAGCCTTGTATAAGTAATGTGTATGAGAGCCTTGATCAGTTACTCCATCCATCAAATCTTACTCACAATCGTATAATGTGTCAGTCTAACCTTTTGATCTATTGAAATATATCACATGCATACACAGTGCATAACTCAGTTATCAAAGCAGCGTTATTAAATCTAATTATTCTAATGAGATTTTCTGAAGACTTTACATCAAAAATATAATTCAATACTTGGACTGCGCAATGTAATTCTCTCAACTAATCAAACAAGTATGTAACCAATGTTATCTGACAGAAATACTCTATGAAATCAACTTTGAAATTATGTGAAAAGGTCATTATGTTTGGAGATGGTTATGATTGGAGGTGTAAGTTTCGTGAATCCAAAAATACATAAAGTTGAAGAACATGTTTTGCAATGGCTCAAGGATTAACACTTATATGAGATGGCTTCCGAACTCACAGTTAGTTATTTTAGAATCGTTGTACTCAAACATGTTCATGAAAGATCATGAAGATCATATTCTATTAAGTTATATGTTCAGTAGTATTTTGTTCTAATTTGCACAGTGATCCTGCAGGAAAATCTTGGCCATTGAACCAACTCGTCTCTGCCTCTACTTTATCAAACAAGTGATCAAATGACAAACTTTATATTTTCGATTGAAATGTTGCTATTTGGCAATGGAATGTTGTCATAAAACACTCGTCCCTTATCACTTTTGATATTACCTTCTGCATTTGTCGATTTGTTATGGATATTGTGAAAATTGTAACATTCTTTGTGATGCACTTTTGACTTTGAATCATTTTTGCAAATTCGAATTAAGACTCAAGTTAATCCTTATTATATTTTCGAAAGTGCGTAATACCTTATTTTCTGGACAGACAGATTTTATACTTAATCAATTTTACCAGACTGAACGAATCTTCAGGGGGGTAGGTGTACATTGGTCATGCGACACGGTCCAGAACGGTGGATATTTGTAACTGAGTTGTTTCTAATGCTGGCTAGTCCGTCCTGAATGGCTATTAAAGGCCATGCAAAAGAAAGGTCACTCTTCTAAGAGAGTAGGACATCGAGTCCCGGTCACAAGCTTCGATCAGACTATATCAAAAAGTTTTCATTAAACGGGTGGTTTTATTCGCTTTTATAAACATTCTGTAGAATCTCTTTGTTTAAATAAGTTTAGATATGGGAACTACGGAGTTTATTTTCTTAGTTTCATATCATTCCGTCTCTACAGATCATTTAGTGATGCTGTCCAATTATTTGGTGCAATATTCGGCCAATATTCGGCCATCTTGGTTTCGGTACTTCCAATGCTTAAACTGGATTGTGTCTCAGTCCTCCAAGTAGGAATAATTTGGGTCGAGGACGAGACTATCCACAGCTTGACTACATGCATCACAAGTGATTTTCGAGGTAATACAAAACCTGCGAATGTTTTCACCGGCCTGCCCTATTCAACCTTTTGATCCCCACGACTGTTCCTTACTTGTGATTCACTTCTCTCAGGTATATTCGCTTCTGAAAAAACATGTCATGATTATTTATTTCAAACCAATTACACAATGAAAGGTCGCAGCGTGTACAGAAACAGTTTAATGAGAAAGAACTGTATAGAAAATATGTAAAATTCTTATCATGAGCTGACGGTGTTTTCAATACTGATTCGTTGGCTGACTTAATTATACTTTCCAGTTAATACTGATTCGTTGGCTGACTTAATTATACTTTCCAGTCTTATGTTGAATGTGCCTCCGGGGAATAAATATTTACTTGTTTGCTAATTTTCCGGACGAGGGAGATTTCAATGGGATTTGTTGATTGTTTGGACACGTAGAGCCACGGGATCACACAGGTCTTATATTAATATATTGTATGCAAGTGAGTAAGGTTATGATTATAAGCACACATGTTCAACCTTAAAGTTTGCGTTCTCGCCGCTACAGCAGTGCCTGTAGACTGTGTATGTAGACTAAATCGATTGACTTCTACTCCTTGGTTTAGATTAAAAGATTGTCTTAATATTATTCCTTAAAGAGCATTAGAGTTTGTGTCGATAGGTGATATGTACTGAATGTCATGGATATGTTGAATTTTGCTACCTATCGCAAGACACAGTTAAAAGTTTATCTTTCATAAATATATTTCATGTCTCGGGTTTGTTCAACCTACAATAGAGCGCACAACAGGAGACCATAGATTGAATCCATCCACACACTGATGCGATCACACACTGATGCGATCACACACTGATGTGACTAACGCCAAATCTTATGTACTGTAATCACAGGAAACATATTAACCAAATCTCTGTACAGCGCCATCAGTCTCCGTGCAAGACAGTACCAACATATCGAGGAACATGTGAATAATATCCGCCAGTACTATGTAAGAAAAGGGCCCATACTTTGTGTTTGTCTGATGTCACAGGCATCTGTGAATAATATATATGTACAGTGCCAAATAGGGGCACATGTGCAAGGGCATCTGTGAATATATACTGGTACCATGACAGATCGGGGCACATGTGCAAGGGCATCTGTGAATATATACTCGTACCATGACAGATCGGGGCACATGTGCAAGGGCATCTGTGAATATATACTCGTACCATGACAGATAGGGGCACATGTGCAAGGGCATCTGTGAATATATACTCGTACCATGACAGATAGGGGCACATGTGCAAGGGCATCTGTGAATATATACTCGTACCATGACAGATAGGGGCACATGTGCAAGGGCATCTGTGAATATATACTGGTACCATGACAGATAGGGGCACATGTGCAAGGGCATCTGTGAATATATACAGGTACACCATGACAGATAGGGGCACATGTGCAAGGGCATCTGTGAATATATACTGGTACCATGACAGATAGGGGCACATGTGCAAGGGCATCTGTGAATATATACTGGTACCATGACAGATAGGGGCACATGTGCAAGGGCATCTGTGAGTATATACTGGTACCATGACAGATAGGGGCACATGTGCAAGGGCATCTGTGAATATATACTGGTACCATGACAGATAGGGGCACATGTGCAAGGGCATCTGTGAGTATATACTGGTACCATGACAGATAGGGGCACATGTGCAAGGGCATCTGTGAATATATACAGGTACACCATGACAGATAGGGGCACATGTGCAAGGGCATCTGTGAATATATACTGGTACCATGACAGATAGGGGCACATATGCAAGGGCATCTGTGAATATATACTGGTACCATGACAAAGAATATCAAGGAATATGTCAATAATATACAGGTACCACTCAAGATAGGATCTTTTCTTTGTTGTAATATGTGATTTATATACTGATGTCATTTCTTGCTGCAAGATGAGAACAGTGCTTTACTTTATATTATGTCTATTATTGATATACTTCGTCAGTGACGATATGCAATAGTCTTTGTGAAAGACAAAATCGAATCGAAGATGAAAGGTCCAAATTCTACCATAACTTTTTTTTTCTTTTTCCTTGACGAATATTTCCTTTATGATATCAGACAAACACTAAGTGTTATATCAATACAGAGAAGCCGCAAATTCTTGACATGTACAACAAGCGCTTATTTTACTTGAGAACTGAGCTTGTGTGAAAATTGGCCGATATTTATTGTGCTCTTTGTGAGGGTGGAACTTTTCCAGAATTCTTAAGAGACATAGCGTAGTTTGGAAGACAAATCTTGAAGCTTAAAAGGCTTCTGAGCACCTGGAATTGTGGCCCTCTAAGATCAGCTCAAACCAATAGACCTCCATTCTCCTCAATCTTTTGTGGTGACTTTTTCCTGACAAAATCACTTAAGATGGAGCAGTCAAAATTCTGTATGATGTTTAAATGGAGATGGGTTGTTGAGTATATACTGAGCAGCTTCTGTGCTGTTGTGTGCTCTCTTGTGGGGTTAAGAAGCCACGCTGGAGGACCAAATCGATAACAACTAGACATGCACTTCATGGCAAGCACGTCTGATGTGCAGGTGGGATAGCTCAGACAACATCAATAAACTCCTATCTAACTTTAATTGGGCTTTTGGCATTGTAAAAACAGACGTACACGTTTATGTCAAAAATGTACACTTAAATCCGATATGAAATTCAATTGAAAAAAAATAAAGAATGAAATGTAGCAATGGGTATTGATTGCCTTGGGAAATAAATACTGTCCGGATGCCCCTCTTTCATCAATCTTTTTGTCATATATTATGTTCAAATACTGAAGCGTAAGCTTTCAAGAGACTCAGACTTTTCTATGTTTATTGCAGAAAATATGAAAACTCAGATCCTAACTTAAGATATTCTCTTAGCCTATTGCAGAGTAATTAAGTGAAGACTCATACTCTAGAATATGATGTTCTCTTGGTTCATTACGGGATATATTAAGACTCAGATTCTAATATATGATGTTCTCTTGGTTCATTACGGGATATATTAAGACTCAGATCCTAATATATGATGTTCTCTTGGTTCATTACGGGATGTATTAAGACTCAGATCCTAATATATGATGTTCTCTTGGTTCATTACGGGATATATTAAGACTCAGATCCTAATATATGATGTTCTCTTGGTTCATTACGGGATATATTAAGACTCAGATCCTAATATATGATGTTCTCTTGGTTCATTACGGGATATATTAAGACTCAGATCCTAATATATGATGTTCTCTTGGTATATTACGGGATATATTAAGACTCAGATCCTAATATATGATGTTCTCTTGGTTCATTACGGGATATATTAAGACTCAGATCCTAATATATGACGTTCTCTTGGTTCATTACGGGATGTATTAAGACTCAGATCCTAATATATGATGTTCTCTTGGTTCATTACGGGATATATTAAGACTCAGATCCTAATATATGATGTTCTCTTGGTTCATTACGGGATGTATTAAGACCCAGATCCTAATATATGATGTTCTCTTGGTTCATTACGGGATGTATTAAGACTTAGATCCTAATATATGATGTTCTCTTGGTATATTACGGGATATATTAAGACTCAGATCCTAATATATGATGTTCACTTGGTATATTACGGGATATATTAAGACTCAGATCCTAATATATGATGTTCTCTTGGTTAATTACGGGATATATTAAGACTCAGATCCTAATATATGATGTTCTCTTGGTTCATTACGGGATATATTAAGACCCAGATCCTAATATATGATGTTCTCTTGGTTCATTACGGGATATATTAAGACTCATATCATAATATATGATGTTCTCTTGGTTCATTACGGGATATATTAAGACTCAGACCCTAATATATAATGTTTTCTTGGTATATTACGGGATGTATTAAGACTCAGATCCTAGATCCAAGGTTGCCTTAGTGTATTGAGAAATATATGTACTCAAAACTCAAAACCTAGCATAAGGAAGTCCTTATCTTATTGAAGAATATGTAAAGACTCAATTGCAAACACTTGACATAAATGGAGCAGAAATTCTTAATCATTTTGTGGAGATATCTTAATGGCTTTCAATATTACATCACGCGAATATTTGTCCGTTTTATTTCAAAACTTGATTTTCAAGCCCTTCAAATCACCAAAATATTGGTGTGTATATGTTTGTAACAATAATCTAAAATAGGACACCACTGTGAAGTGGTTCTGCTGTACAATACATATTAAGATAATGCTGGACTTTCCAGATAAACGAAGCACCTTACTGTCCAGTGTTCGCGATTCACTGGAACTCGTACATATTGCTCTAATTTCTGTAAATAACAAATACAATGCATTTATGCCTATAGATAGCAAGAAATACATATTATGTCTACTTTTTATGATGTTATCACCCTTATTTCAGTTTTAAATTCTTTACAGTTGTGTTGTTCTCCAATTATAAAATAAACAGTATTTACACATATTGCAATTCAAGCCTTTGAAAACATCTTCGGAGGAATTCATGAATATCGTTTGCACTGAAGTCGGATTTGTAGTGAATTTTAAAAAATAACATTAAATGGCAATATCATTGAACTCTTTGTCATTAGAACAGCGCTATGAACAGACTTGTCTGGTATCAGCGCTATACAAATTTTATTATTATTATTATTATTATTAAAAATATCTCAATTCATTTCATTCCAATCAAAATTAGTCTGTGGGAAGATACATACTGATGTAAATGTTTACGTTCAACTGCCGACATGATGAGAAATTTGTTATGTTTGGTGGCTAATTCATGTTTCCTCGGGGATCAAATTAGGATGTTCTAATTGAAACCGAATCTTCTGTGTAGAGGATTTGTTCGAGACAAATATAGAATTCAATAAAATTATCATCAAGCCATGTTTGATACGATTATGTTTGTTCAGTTTGATCCAGTCTGAGCCAATAGGGAAATGCCAACCAATTACGTATGCCCAATACACATATACAATATCGATGTATTTCAATCTGAAGCATTGTGCGTAAGTTTCATTGTGCCAGTTAATAGTTGGGATACAAGTAATGAAGGGGCGAACCGCTAATCATTCAGGAATTGGAGAAAAACTAAATTCCTGAGTTTCATCTTATGAGAAAGGCTATTTTTACCCCGAATGAGTGGGTCGTCTCAATGATTGACATTTGAAATATACATGCACACGGGTGAAAGATGTGAACTTGTGAAATGGTATTTTACGCCCCTTTCAGCATCATTGGCCATATTAGGTCGACATTCAAGCCTTTTAACCAGTGAGTCGAACCCACCACCTTCCATCATCCATTTATGTTACCAAATACACACGTGCATGGTTGGGAGAGCTAGTTTCGGTTGCCATACGGTAGGTGTTGTGTTTATACTTGGATCTGCAAGCAAAGACGGCTGAACAATAGTTTTCCAAGCTTTCAAACTTTATTTTAGCAGCCAAGTCATGGAGGCAAATATTTTGTCACATGCAGTAACATGCCAATAGGTATCATTGTTCTGATTAGAAAGTGAGTACAACAAATGAGATGAGATCTTAGTAACATGTCAACCAAAATAGTCATAGAAATAGCTAGGGGCGTGGGGCAAAACGAAAAATCCTGATATGTTTTCTTCTTGGGCAAGGCTGATATATCAGGTCTCATTATGAAATGACTGAAATAATGTTGAAAGTGATGTAAAACCCCAAACAAACTGATATATCAATGATATACATTTCCAACAAGACATTTCCAATATCCACATCTATTATATATGATCTATTTCAAATTACGTTTGAACATTTGAAATGACCATGTATAAAATGTACAAGGGTCAACCAATCACAGAACTATATGGTATTTGTATGCTAATATGCCGAAAATATTCGCAGAACTATATGGTACTTGCATGCTAATATGCCGAAAAGGTTTTCTGCAATTTCATGCCATTTGTGGTAGAGGTAGTATGTGACTCTACCTCGCCATGCTTAGTAGTGTTATGCATGCGAATGTGCAAGAGTCCATCAACTATTCAACTCTGCGCTAATTGTGAGGCCTGTCAGTACGCGCATACAATAAAAACTAAGTCTTGTATATACCAACCTCTGCTGAGGGGAGAATGAGGGGATCGTCACGTATAAAATAGATTGAAACTAACTTGGAACCAACAAATTTCAGACAAAAGTCTTTGCCTGACAAAGGAGAATACAGATTGTGTCGACAAGAAATCGCAGAACTATTGAGCCAAGTATCAGATAAGAATTGCAACAATTATTCCTTTAAAATAAAGTGGTTGTTTATGTTAACCAGGAGTGCTAAGTTTCAGAGTGTAAATTATTCAACTATCTCAAACAAACCGTAGGGTTAGTAAGGGTATTTAGGGCCAAATAGCCTTTTAGGGTAAAATAGCTTTTTCACAGTCCATAGGGTGACAAGCCAGCTATCGGTTAAATAGAGTATAAAATCCCTCATGTTTTTAGTAAAGTTGTGCCAAATGTATTAAACTTTATATTACAATATTTGAGCACATGGAGTGGATTTGTTATGTCATAGACAAAGGTTAGTGAATTAAAATCCTTGTGTTGGTGGCCATCTTTGTTCTTGTTTTGCCTCTTTACTACCCATTGATCACTCTAATATGCAATATATATTTACAGGAATGATCCTGAATTTGATACTATAGAGGGCACCACATATGTATCAAGCGGCTAAGAATATCAATCATTCATGATTTAACAGACCAAAAGCTAGCTCATTGCAAGATATACATTCCCTCATATCTTTTCAAATGTTGATCTGATAAATGCCACAGTAGGCCTATCCTCCCTTCGAAAGTTAGGAACAATAAACCGTATGTCACCAACGTGAATATGGGCCTAGTTTGATGGGAGAGTGCACTGGACAGAGATTATAAAGCTTTTTGGAGGAATTGGTGAGGCAAATGGCACCTTGAGATATAGCTCAGACCTCACTCACAGCTAAATAGCAATTGCCTAGTTTTAACACAATTTTAAGGTGATACTTATATTGGTGACATCATCCTTATAATACAATCCAGAATGGCTTGCATGTGTAAAAACTAATCTCAACAAATTATATTTTTAACAGAATACTCGATAAGATTTTCTGTTATATTTTATTTCTGTTCCAATGTAACATTTATTTCCTGTGATGATTTCATTAGGGCCTGGCTCAACACAGTATTTCTTGTCGAACCATCCTTCCATATGCCAAATGCCAATATAATTATCCATAGATAAATAATTTGATTTAAACTTTCTATTCAGTTGACGTATTGAATATTCTTATTTTCATTAAAGAAGGTTAATTTAAAGTAATGAATAACTTTCTGGCACCCGCACTGGAGTAATCATGTTTACTTACGCTGGAACTGGACATGTTGATTGGTCATTTAGATGTATATAATTAACATATATACAGCTATTATTTTATCGTGGAAAATCATATCAGCCAACAGATTGAACAAGTAGAAAGTGTTCAGATTATTACACCATAAATAGAGAGCTTGTTCATTGCAGGTCCATAGAGTTAGAACAGGGCATGTTGTCAAATCCACGACAAATACAATCTCCCAAACATCAATGAGATGTATATTGTCTTCATTGAAGATTCTGATAAGGTTTATATCATAGATTGCTGTGAGTATCCGTGGGTGGAGTAACTATTCACAGGAAGTGTCGCCTCTTATTGCCAGGCGCACTATCATCCCGCCACCACTACAGTTGTCAAGGGGGCGGGGGTGCATTGAAAAGATAGGATTCACGAGAGCTCTCTCGTGGAAAGTACTCTATGGAAGATCTCCTCTTCTGACCTCCAGGCCGACCCAGCTCTACACAAATAATACCCACAATCCTCTATGATTGACAGCAAAGTAACTCCATCATGATTCCTCATTTCCTTCCGGTTTCAGCTAACCTTTGGGTGATCTTTGTTGACCTATATATGATACGCTGTGCCCCATATAAGCTAACTTTCTGATCTCCATTACACATGAGCTGGGCCAGAAACCACTTGCTTGACTTCAACACAAAACCCGGGATCTGCCCAGCAGTAATTGCATTGCAAATGAGAACCAATAAATTTAGTTAGTGTATACATGTACTGGGGACTATGGGGATGCATCAAGGCTCCAAGCTCAGATGCTAGAAGACTATTAAGACCTCAACTGAGACAAAATAAGATTTTAGATTTAGGCAGGACTACGGCAAAGGTCAACAAAAACAGAATATGCTGGATACAAGCAGTCACTTGGAATAATAACTTATCTGTCCATGGTCCCCGTCAATCCTGCAAGTTTCCATGCTTAACACTGTTTCCATTTAAGATTGCGATAACAAATTCAATCAGGAAGTGTGGAGATATAGCAGATGGGAAATTAAATTCCTTTCCAAAACGTACCTTGTTTCCCCGATTTAAATGTATTTCCGCAATCAGCGCAAACACACCAGGAATGTGGAAATGTCCTATTTGTAACTCGAAAATTAAACCTTGCGAGTCAAATGTAATTTGACTTGTAAATGTGAGTAATTATGAGTAATTTACATTCTAAGTGGAGCGTACACCGTCAGGCTCTAAAGGCCTCTCTGTCTCTTTCATCATTATCTTGTCTTTTGAAGTGATTTTCAGAAAGGTGTGAAAGATAATTGGCTTTGATGTGGTAGAGAAATAGAAAATCCTGCATTTAACGTGTTAGGTGTTTTTCAGTCTTTCATGACCAGATTCGAGGTCTATTTTATAGGCCTCATATGCTTCTAAGGTTTATTTTCTGAGATCTATTTTATAGGCCTCAGTTTCTTCAGTTCCATCTGCTCAAGTAAGAAATAGGTCAACTGAATTCCTTCATGTCTGTCACATCATTTTTACTGTTAAAATACACATATTAGTTCGTAGCAATGATTGATGCCTTATATATCGCTTCTTTGGTTTTCATAATCCAACTTTGAAAAACGTTACAGAGCGTTTAATCAATTATGAGTATTACCACAAGATGTAGCAAACAATCTTGAAACAGTTAAGTTGAAAGTAATACATTTGGCACAAATCTTCGATGTCTGAGATGCACTGGTTTTTAAAGGCCGTGGATTTCTTTCCGTTTCATACACAAAATAGATCTTTGGTGGAATGTATGAAGTGTATATCGTTGCTTAATCGTTTAATTTCACTTTTCAGGCAGTACATTGACAATAATACCCTCCATAGCCATCAAAGCTATAAATGTGCGCATAGAATCGAGCTCAAGTCATTAGTATTCTGAAAAATCTCGCTGTCAACTCATTGGTGGTGAAAGAATATAAATAGATTTATGCACTGGCAGTTGTACTGATTGGTCAGTAAATGTGCCAGACACCTGCTCACAGTTTATAGCCTAATGTTGGTCAATTCAGATTTGGTGATATTTGTGTGAGCAAGGCAAGTATTTATCATTTGGGGATTCCCAAACTTTGAATGAGATCAAAAACAGGACAATGACTGCAGAGGTAGAATACTACCTGTGTAATACAGAGTATGACAATAACGTATATATCATGTTTTCCAAACAATAAATCTCATAACTTCTAGTAAGAGATTTTGAACATTTCTCAAACAACTTGTTGGCACCATGTGTTTAGTGCATTTACAGCTTGAATACCACAGTCACACATGATCTTACCACGTACACAATACATTTATTGACCTGAGAATCCAGTCAAGCCTTTACCGTATTCAACTTTTCAATCTCCCATGCTGGTTTCAAACCATGTTCTTTCTCAAACTTTGATATTTTTTCTTAAGGGAAAACACGTCATGCTGTAGGAGAACTCAAAACAATGAAAAATTGTATTCGTGTGATCTTTGAACAGATCTGTTATGTTTGTATTTCATGATTTCCTTTTGAGTGATGTTTTTATTCGACAGTGAAGAGGAGGTTTGTCATCATAATGACAGATGAGATTACTCAATCTTCACAGAGCCATACTTGTGAGAGCAATCTAAAGGAGAATAATTGAAATAACCTTATTATCTGCAAAATAAAGAGAATCATTAATGAAACCTAAAGCAGTTTCTCATTTATGAAATTTATATATTTTTTGTCAATGATCGATGTCATCTTTTGACTCTGGTAGAAGAGTAATCATGAATCAAAATTATTTTCACGAACAGTTCAAAGACAGCATAATAGGAAGGTTTCACAGTGTCTTTAGTAAAGTCTGGAGGTGTCACGGGAAAGCGTTTCCCCCAACCTTAAGATTATAGTTCCCCTTAAGACAACATATTTGATCAGAAAGATAGTCTCATCTCTGGACTAGTTTTCTCTCCTTGGAACTGCTTTCACTTGCCTGTGTAACACCTCACCTTATATGCATGTGACATTTGTCGCTCTTCCCGTTCATAAAGTCATTTTACCTGACTGTCTACTTTGTGTATCGTGAAGCCGTGTTAAATTTCAGAGTCCAACTCTGAAGTTAGTGAACACCGACTTTTTTAATCAGATTAATCAAAATATAAATATATGAAAATTCTGTTTAATTCCCCACAAGAAAATGAACTGTTATTTCACAGAAAACCTTTCTGTGGGTTGTACAAGTGTTTAAAGTGTTAACAGTGCAGTATTTGAATCGAATGCGCCTTGAGAAGTTCATGGGTAAAGCAGTGCATTTCAGCAAAGGTTTGCCTCATATTAGTACTAAATTAATATTTCGATGGTCGTATCCTATCTTGTCTTTGTTGTGGAAGGCATTTATGATTAGGTAATGTGTTCATGATATTTACGTCACTTGTGTCAAAATCAAACCTATTTCATAATGAAGTCATTGTTAATATTTTAATCAAACATTATCCAATACACCATAATCCAAATTCATATCCCACCCACATGCAGAGATCTCGGAATAATAACATGCCAGATATCATACTTGCTGGACTAGGTATATCTCTGACCAATATACCACAACACCCTAGGGTCTATAAGCTAGACTCAGTGAATCTCTGACCAATATACCACAACATCCGAGAGGTCTACAGGCTAGACTCAGTGAATCTCTGACTCATATACCACAACATCAGAGAGGTCTACAGGCTAGACTCAGTGAATCTCTGACTCATATACCACAACATCAGAGAGGTCTACACACTAGACTCAGTGAATCTCTGACTCATATACCACAACATCAGAGAGGTCTACAGGCTAGACTCAGTGAATCTCTGACCAATATACCACAACATCCGAGAGGTCTACAGGCTAGACTCAGTGAATCTCTGACCAATATACCACAACATCCGAGGGTCTATAAGCTAGACTCAGTGAATCTCTGACCAATATACCACAACATCCGAGAGGTCTACAGGCTAGACTCAGTGAATCTCTGACCAATATACCACAACACCCGAGAGGTCTACAGGCTAGACTCTGTGAATCTCTGATCAATATACCACAACATCCGAGAGGTCTACAGGCTAGACTCTGTGAATCTCTGATCAATATACCACAACACCCGAGAGGTCTACAGGCTAGACTCTGTGAATCTCTGACTCATATACCACAACATCAGAGAGGTCTACAGGCTAGACTCAGTGAATCTCTGACTCATATACCACAACATCAGAGAGGTCTACAAGCTAGACTCTGTGAATCTCTGACTCATATACCACAACATCCGAGAGGTCTATAAGCTAGACTCAGTGACTCTCTGACCAATATACCACAACATCCGAGAGGTCTACCAGCTAGTGAATCTCAGTGAATCTCAGATCAGTATACTACAACATTCCAGAGGTATACTACCTTGACTAGTTCAACACAATATCCCAGAAGTCCTCCAGACAAACACAGAATATCTCTTGCCAAAGCAACAAAGCCTCTGTTTCTCTATTGCGCTCCTCGGTTGTGTGAATGAGAAAAGTGACTGACAAGGTGTGACTACATTTCCTTGCTGGATTGTGCCGAGATGGACAGCAGGGAAGAAACTGTTGGCTCAATCGGTTCCTCATAAATACAGAATTATTATCCTTGTGTGATAAGAATATATCATACCTAGTTTGGGATAATGGTGGAGATGGGTAACCTTTCCAGGTCTCTATTCCGTGCCAAAGTTCAGCAAGACATTCAGCTTGTTACCATGAAAGGGTTTGTGCCTCGATATCTGCATTGAATCTCCTAAATGTAGTGGATGTGACGCGCATTTCAAACACTAACATTGTATACTTTGTATCCATCAAGCTCTCACACTAAGAGTACTGCACTGCTCAGAATACCCCAGCACTATGTATACACCAACCTTGTTTTGGTTTCCTACGATAATGGATAAATAGTCATATCCGAGGGTTATACTGAGGGGGGCAGGAGAGCACTGCAAACACTCTTCCAGGTCGGGTAGGATGAGACTTGACCTTGGCATATACGTGAAGTGTGTCCAGTCTATAAGATGAATTTCATGTAGCCTGTGAGATCTCAAGAACATCAACCATTTCGTTATTACTGCTATGGGAAAGACATTTGGAATGGGTAGAACAGGAAACATGGCTGTTCATATAGGTGTCACATGCCCACAATGTGAAGCTAATGTTGTCACACAAAGTCCATGTCATGCAAAATCCATGTCATGCAATGTCTCTGTCATAAAAAGTCCCTGGCATACATAGTCCATCTGTATTTGATATTGGGCAGGCATTGCGCACAATCTTCAATTCAGATACTACTAAATGTCAGACACAAGACTCCAGTGAATGATATAACTCAGAGACCAATATGGTTGGAGTAAAACAGCAGTAGAGTTGGAGTCAGACACCAGTAGACAGTTGAAGTCAGACACCAGTAGAGAGTTGAAGTCAGACACCAGTAGACAGTTGGAGTCAGACGCCAGAAAAGAATTTGAATGGAACACTGATAAGAAATATTCAATTTTAGAACCTTTTGAATTCTAGTTACAATGGTGGATACCCGTGTTTCCGGTTGTGATGATGGGGTTATTATTGTTTCCTGTGGTAAAACAGGAATTCTAGTGTGTAATATGTTTGACTCCTATGCTTCTGATGTTGTTAACGGAGATACTAATGTTTGCGGTGTAATAAGAATATATTTCCAGTTATGATAATGAAGATACTTATGTTTCCAGTGGTGTTAGTGAGGATACTTAGGGGCGATCCATTTGATTTTTGTGGGGTGGGGTGGGACAGCAGTACTGGATGAATAAATTTTTTTTCTTTGGTCGGGTGGATGAATAATTTTTTTTTCTGGTGTGGGGTGGGTGAATAAATTTTTTTTCTGGTGTGGGGTGGGTGAATAAATTTTTTTTCTTGTTAAGGGGCGATCCATTTGATTTTTGTGAGGTGGGGTGGGACAGCAGTACTGGATGAATAATTTTTTTTTCTTTGGTAGGGTGGATGAATAATTTTTTTTTCTGGTGTGGGGTGGGTGAATAAATTTTTTTTCTGGGATGGGGTGGGTGAATAAATTTTTGTCCAAAATCTCCCACCCCACTCCACAAAAATCAAATGGATCGCCCCTTATGTTTCCAGTGGTGTTAGTGAGGATACTTATGTTTCCAGTGGTGTTAATGAGGATACTTATGTTTCCAGTGGTGTTAGTGAGGATACTTATGTTTCCAGTGGTGTTAGTGAGGATACAAGTGTTCCTATTCTACACTTAGATGATGCCACATGTTTTGACAATTTTGACTCATAACAAAAGGAAGGTATGCTTTGTCCCTCCCACCTTGTAGTTTTTTTCATATCTGTTCAACGAACCCAATTTCTAGCCAATAGGTTATTTCATCATGTTGTAATAAAGAAGCTACTAATGGTTCTGGTTCTAATGTTAATGTGATGGTAATAATGAAGATGCTGAGCAAAATTTCAAATATTATACTAGTGTTTCCTGTTGTAGTAATGAGGACTAGTGTTTCAGGCCATAATAGTGTGGATGCCATACTTATTTATATTATCATACTAGTGTTTCAGGCCATAATAGTGTGGATGCCATACTTATTTATATTATCATACTAGTGTTTCAGGCCATAATAGTGTGGATGCCATACTTATTTATATTATCATACTAGTGTTTCAGGCCATAATAGTGTGGATGCCATACTTATTTATATTATCATACTAGTGTTTCAGGCCATAATAGTGTGGATGCCATACTTATTTATATTATTATACTAGTGTTTCCTGTTGTAGTAATGAGGACTAGTGTTTCAGGCCATAATAGTGTGGATGCCATACTTATTTATATTATTATACTAGTGTTTCCTGTTGTAGTAATGAGGACTAGTGTAATAGGCCATAATAGTGTGGATGCCATACTTATTTATATTATCATACTAGTGTTTCAGGCCATAATAGTGTGGATGCCATACTTATTAGGGTGGCTCAAAAAAACACTTTTTCGGAAAAGTTAACCTCCCGAAGTGGATTGGTGTTCCTTTGGAGGTAAAAAGTCAGGATTAATTTTTTTGGAATTTTTGAAAAAAATCTAGGGGTCGCCCACGCCCCCCAAAGGTCACACCCCAAGGTCGACTATGTAAAAATATTTAAATTGGAGTTCAGGGTTGATGTTAGGCTCATATGAAAGCTCTTGGTGAGTAGAACAAAATTAAAAAAGACACTATGGTGCTAATATTAATATTTCTCAAGTTAATTGCATATTTATACCCTGACCCGGGCCCTCCGGCACCACAAAAATAAACCAATGCAGGCTGAATTGGTAGGTCACCAGCGGGTTCGGATTGATTCTGGCTGACAAAGACATGACTTAAGTTTTAAACAAATTTATTTAGCTCTTACTATGCTTTATCATGTTTATCTGTTGATACAAAAAACAATCATATAATTATGTATACACTGAAATAGGTATAACAAACAGTCACTTGAAATATTTGCTACATGATAATGACATTTTTCATTTTTGTTGCTATGATGTACACTCTTGTAAGGTGAAACTCTTAATCTCTTTATACATTATTAAGATTGTCTTTTCTCAGATTGGCTACCCTTCCTCTGTGATCACTGCGGACCAAGATAACAGTGGCTCTGTGTGCTGGATCCCTGGTCATTTGCGCAGTGTCTTGCACGTCTTTCACAGATCTCTCTGCTGGATCATTGATTACTGCCACAAGAATGGTGGGCTTCGTACTACATTTGTATGGCCGCTATTTTCTGAGTGCTCCACTAACCACTGCAGCACCACGTCATGACATCACTCTCTGGTATGAGCTCCAGATGTACCGCCAACACGACCAGGATATTGGGGATGCAGCACTGCGCAGTCTCAGGCGGCACCTCTGGTATTTGTGTCCCGAACTTGTCATCCTGGCATTGTTTGATGATTACACACCAGTTGAAGAGAAGCAGATTATGGCTGTTACCCTGCTCAGCATCCCTCGTCCACAAGCCTTTGTCACAGGAAAGCCAGGTCAGCCATATTTCAATCCTGTTGCTGCTAAGCTGGATGATGAGAGACCATCCTTGGCTGTCTTCATAACGGAGCGCTCATGGCTGCTTTTCCATCTCCTTGAAGTTCAAACAGAATGGCTTCAGGACCATCCAGCTGTGTGGCCAGATTATGAAGACTATGATCACTGCAAAAGACTCACAATGGATCTGGCAGTAGTCAATGATCCAGCAGAGAGATCTGTGAAAGACGTGCAAGACACTGCGCAAATGACCAGGGATCCAGCACACAGAGCCACTGTTATCTTGGTCTGCAGTGATCACAGAGGAAGGGTAGCCAATCTGAGAAAAGACAATCTTAATAATGTATAAAGAGATTAAGAGTTACACCTTACAAGTGTACATCATAGCAACAAAAATGAAAAATGTCATTATCATGTAGCAAATATTTCAAGTGACTGTTTGTTATACCTATTTCAGTGTATACATAATTATATGATTGTTTTTTGTATCAACAGATAAACATGATAAAGCATAGTAAGAGCTAAATAAATTTGTTTAAAACTTAAGTCATGTCTTTGTCAGCCAGAATCAATCCGAACCCGCTGGTGACCTACCAATTCAGCCTGCATTGGTTTATTTTTGTGGTGCCGGAGGGCCCGGGTCAGGGTATAAATATGCAATTAACTTGAGAAATATTAATATTAGCACCATAGTGTCTTTTTTAATTTTGTTCTACTCACCAAGAGCTTTCATATGAGCCTAACATCAACCCTGAACTCCAATTTAAATATTTTTACATAGTCGACCTTGGGGTGTGACCTTTGGGGGGCGTGGGCGACCCCTAGATTTTTTTCAAAAATTCCAAAAAAATTAATCCTGACTTTTTACCTCCAATGGAACACCAATCCACTTCGGGAGGTTAACTTTTCCGAAAAAGTGTTTTTTTGAGCCACCCTAATACTTATTTATATTATCATACTAGTGTTTCCATTGGAGGGAAACTAGTTACCAGGAGACTTTATAAGATCGTCATGATAAACGTGGATTTCATTGAAAACGGTGGTGAGATGAGATGTTAGGTGGAAGTGATATTCACTGTGTGATATTCAGTCTCAGCTTGGCTCTGTTATAAATGGGTTCTTTCTTATCACCCTCAACTTCTGCTAGCTGATTAACTTTCAAAGCCTCCACGACCCCAGCAGGCAACGAAAAAATATTTCCGCATATCTTTTTACAACTGGTGTGGTCCAGAATTCATTACATCTCTCACATGGAGATTGAGATATGGATTTGGATAGGGGGTTGGAATGAGGCTCCAAGGGGGCGGATCGCACCACGTGCCGACCTGGGCCACACACCCAGGCTTCAGATATGTGTCTTCTTTATTGCTTAAACAAATTGCAATGAGGTGATACATTGAAGGGCGACGGGGATATCAACAACGTCAATGGTATGAGGATCATAAGAAAGAGGAAAAAAATAATCTCTTCTTGTTAAACAATGATTGCATGGATAAACAAAGGAGGGATAGGTTCGGTCAACACCAATTGTGAAAGAAATCTTGCACGTTTAAATGTGCAAATATTAGGCAGTCTATGCGCTATGCTGTGATGACTGTCTATGACATCTACCATAATGCAGGCTGTTTGTAATGTCACTGTAATACAGGCTGTCCTTGCTGTATGCTGTGATGCAAGTTGTGATGCAGTCTGTCTGTAATGTCTTCGGTAACATAGGTGCTCTATACTGCATGCTGTGATACAGTCTCTAATGTCTACGGTAACACAGATGCTCTATACTGCATGCTGTGATACAGTCTCTAATGTCTATGGTAACACAGGCGGTCTTTTCTGCATGCTGTGATACAGTCTCTAATGTCTACAGTAACACAAGTGCTCTATACTGCATGCTGTTATGCAACCTGTAATGTCTACAATAAAATAGGCGGTCTTTTCTGCATGCTGTTATATAGTCTGTAATGTCTTCGGTAACACAGGTGCTCTATACTGCATGCTGTGATGCAATCTGTAATGTCTACGTTAACACAGGCGGTCTATACTGTATGCTGTGATACAGTCTGTAACGTCTTCGGTAACACAGGCGGTCTATACTGTATGCTGTGATACAGTCTGTAATGTCTACGGTAACACAGGTGGTCTTTTCTGCATGCTGTTATATAGTCTGTAATGTCTTCGGTAACACAGGTGCTCTATACTGCATGCTGTGATGCAATCTGTAATGTCTACAGTAACACAGGCGGTCTATACGGCATGCTGTGAAACATTCTCTAATGTCTACGGTAACACAGGCAGTCTATACTGCATGCTGTGATACAGTCTCTAATGTCTACGGTAACACAGGCGGTCTTTTCTGCATGCTGTGATACAGTCTGTAGTGTCTACGGTAACACAGGCGGTCTATATTGCATGCTGTGATACAGTCTCTAATGTCTACGGTAACACAAGTGCTCTATACTGCGTGCTCTTATGCAATCTGTAATGTCTACGATAAAATAGGCGGTCTTTTCTGCATGCTGTTATATAGTCTGTAATGTCTTCGGTAACACAGGTGCTCTATACTGCATGCTGTGATGCAATCTGTAATGTCTACGGCAACACAGCGGGCCACGGGCCGTAGCGCAGTTGGTTAGAGCGACAGCTTATTAGCACCAGTTCCTCTGTGGTGATCCAAAGGTTGTGGGTTCGAACCCCGGCCGTGCCGGTATTGAACTCATGATACAATTTCCCACATGAGCTGAGGCCCGTGCCTAAAGGGTTAACCCGTTGTCCTTGTAAATCTGTGACCGGGTGGGTTGTCATGTCAAGGACCTGCGACATGACAATTCAGTGAGGCAGCACTATATCTGCTACAAGTAGGTCTCATCACGAAATGACTGAAATAATGTCGAAAGTGATGTAAAACCCCAAACAAACAAACAAACAAACGGCAACACAGGCGGTCTATACTGTATGCTGTGATACAGTCTGTAATGTCTACGGTAACACAGGCGGTCTATACTGCGTGCTGTTATGCAATCTGTAATGTCTACGGTAACACAAGCGGTCTATACTGCATGCTGTGATACAGTCTCTTATGTCTACGGTAACACAGGCGGTCTATACTGCATGCTGTTATACAGTCTCTAATGTCTTCGGTAACACAGGCGGTCTTTACTGCGTGCTGTTATGCAATCTGTAATGTCTACGATAACACAGGCGGTCTATACTACATGCTGTGATACAGTCTGTAATGTCTACGGTAACACAGGCGGTCCATACTGCATGCTGTGATGCAATCTGTAATGTCTACGATAACACAGGCGGTCTATACTGCATGCTGTGATACAGTCTGTAATGTCTACAGTAACACAGGCGGTCTTTTCTGCATGCTGTGATACAGTCTGTAATGTCTACGGTAACACAGGCGGTCTATACTGCATGCTGTGATGCAGTCTCTAATGTCTTCGGTAACATAGGTGGTCTATACTGCATGCCGTGATGCAGTCTGTAATATTTACCTTAACACAGGCGGTCTATACTGCATGCTGTGATACAGTCTCTAATGTCTGCAGTAACACAGGGGGTCTATACTGCATGCTGTGATGCAGTCTCTAATGTCTTCGGTAACATAGGTGGTCTATACTGCACGCCGTGATGCAGTCTGTAATATTTACCTTAACACAGGCGGTCTATACTGCATGCTGTGATACAGTCTCTAATGTCTGCGGTAACACAGGCGGTCTATATTGCATGCTGTGATACAGTCTCTAATGTCTACGGTAACACAGGCGGTCTATACTGCATGCTGTGATGCAGTCTCTAATGTCTTCGGTAACATAGGTGGTCTATACTGCATGCTGTGATGCAGTCTCTAATGTCTTCGGTAACAGTGAAGTGAATATATCTTCATACACCAATCGTCTGGGCTCATACACCTGCATATTTCACGATATATTCAACTGTTAAAAAGATCACGGATGGTCTTCTTTTGACTTTGATTGATTCCAAGTCTGAAAATGAGAAAATGTAAAAATTGAGCAAAGCTCTTCCGAACGTGGTTTTTGTGAAATTCTATGCATTAAAAGGGACATTTGCGTGTAATGTATGCATATTGTATTCTACCTGAGACTTTAGGTTCCACTTTAAGACCTAGTATTAGGCATGACATGTGTTTGATGTGTTAATGGCACATATACAGAGCTAGAAGCACTGACGTGTGCAGTTGATGACCTTACTGTAAATAGTTCCCCAATCCTGTCTACAGTTAAACTTCGCGCATAAAGCGCTGCAAGAGAAACATGAAAATATAGTGCAGGTCTAAAAACATTTGACTGCCTCAATAAAGAAGATTCATTTCACCTCACCTCGCCATTAGATCGGATATGAGGAGGAAATCAACTGCCACTGCTACCCGCTCGACTGTACATCTATCTCATGAATGACCTACCCATACATCATCCTATGTAATTGTATTTTCTAAAATAGTTTTTTTTTCATTAATGTTCAAACCGATGATGTATTAGAGTTGTCCCAGACATGCTTCTTTCTACTGCTGTGAATAAGGCAACTCATGACTTATAAAACATGTAAAATTAACTGCATTAGAAGAAAATTTCAGAAACGGACATTTTGTTCTGTACGGATTGAATATTTAATATGATGTACGTTCATATCTTGCTTATCACATGGTTGTCCATCTCACCTACCCATCTCTGTACTCATCACATGGTTGTCCATCTCACCTACCCATCTCTGTACTCATCACATGGTTGTCCACATCACTTGCTCCTCCTGTTTATCGCATGGTTTGTCCACATTACTTGCCCCTCCTGTTCATTGTATGAATGTCCACATTATTTGCCCTTCCTGTTTATCGCATGGTTTGTCCACATTAACAGCCCCTCCTGTTTCTTACATGGTTGTCCACATCACTTGCCCCTCCTATTTATCGCATGGTTGTCCACATTATTTACCCCTCCTGTTTATCGCATCGTTGTCCATCTCACCTGTTTCCATTTACGATGAGGGCGACATCGTACATCAGCAATGTTGCCACTCATAATCCCACTGCAGATAAGAACACGATGCACACTCGCAGCAATAAATGCCATTTAGAGCTCCATTGGGAATATAAACCAGTGAAAATAGGGAGGAAACAGAGGAAACGGTATCAAGAGTATACCATATTTTTTCAATTACTCACTACCGCTCAGCTACTCGTGTTTGGTAAGAGACTAATTCTTTTTACGCTTTACGATTCTTCAATGAATACATCACACAGAGGCATACAACAAATATAAAAGGATTTAGAAATACTAGAAGGCGGTTGTGACTTTATCCTTCAGCTTTGAATGATTTCGCATAGTATGATCACTGTTACACCTGTCTGGCCATTGAAATATAGCGATCTGCCGTTGTGTGCCGAACATCACCACACGTCTGCTGAGTACATCGCTATTGAAGAAAGCGGAAAGAAGGATTTTCGCCTTACCCCTCGACCAGCGCCGCTGCAAATCACCGCTCACACCCAATACACTGCTCGACGTTTCTCATTTCGGTGAGAGTTATTTAGTCTTCTGTCAAATTTAAACAGAAAGCGTGTGATATAATGTTTCATATGAATTCACAAATGTAGATTGACAATAACATTGCTGATGCACATTCAACATTTTCATGATAATTTCTATGTAAAATGAATCCTATAATTGGAAGTGGAAAATGAGTGAGAAATCAAAATATATGTATTCCGCTTCATATGAAACAAACAATCCGCATTGTTTTGAATATATTTATCATTACAATCTCAATTTCTGCATTTAAGACATCTATATTGGGATGCGTCTTCCGTTGATGTCGGACAATAAATGCAAGATACATAGTGACACAGGTGTGAGATAATCCTCGTATTGAGTGTGCGCACGATGGACTTTGCCCGATAGGACAGGAAATTGGGCAACTTGACCAATACTATTTGACTCTGGATGACAGCGGTGGCATGCCTTAATCGCCACATCACTTCTGTGTGACCAACACTTTACGTCAAGCAAAAACTTACTCAAACGCTGAATTTTGCAATTTTAACCCTTGTCTGATGGGCTTTTTTTACTATTTCTAGAACATCGAGTGAGGAGGTATTGGGATGAAATAGGATTTCTTGAGGATATTAAATATGATATTTGCACTGTCATATATGTGGTGTGTTGTGATATTAGATTGAGAGAGCTGGATATTGTTCTATCACATTTATATAAATCGCACAATCACTGGGGACAGGCAGCCAAGACCTGAAATTCCATCATTATTTTCATGGGGGTCATGTGTTTCACCAAGGTATCTGTAAATGTACATTCCCAAATATCTTTACATCGGGAGTCTGCCTATCGCCTAAGGTCTCCCGGGCACAGCCAAATCATTTCTATTGAATAAGATAATTTGATAATGGCCTTATATGGTATGCGGAGGCCTACAGAGTATGGAATAAAACAATAAAGAATAAATGTTTTCACAAACATAAAACTGCCAAATCCGTTAAGCAAGGTTGATAATAATATCCAAAGGTTCCTGCTTAGACAAGACAAAGACTGAGATTATAAACGTGAAAAGTGACAGTGATCAGAAAAACACAATCCCATGTGGCATGCTTAATGTAATGATTAATATCGGAAATTGATTCATTCGAGGAAATACACACAGACATAAAATACAATGGACGTGAATGTGGCGTGGTCTCTGCCATCAGAGGACAATAGACATGCCACGTGGCGCCACCTACAGGTTGAGGCCAGCTCTTAAGGTTTATTTTTGCCAATGATTGACTGTCATCTTATGCCATTGGGAGCGCCCAAATGTCTCTTTTTCTATAGAGGGCAAATGCAGAATAGCTTTCCTCCGTGATTGATTCATTTGTCTTTCTTTCACAATGCCATTAATCTGTGACAATTAGGCACAAATCATTGAGACTAGTATGTTTGTGTAACGTTGTCAGCTGCCATATCATATTGAGACTTGCTATTATAAAACATACAATCATGCGATTGATCCAACAAGATCATGTAAAGACGTCTTGAAACCAGGATGTTATATACATTGTTGCTTTATCATAAACATAAAGCACGTGGTCAATTTATATTTCAACAAATTATAATATTTGAATATAGAAGAGACAAGATTGGAACTTTGAGAGAAATAGTTTGGTAATGCCATGAGGGTATTTATTTCAGTTGAAAGCAAGTGAGTGGGATATGATGGAGGTACTACTGTCAAAATATGATTCATTAATTATTGATGTGATGCTAAAAGAAGGAGATGTTTTATGTGGTTCATGTGAGAGAAAATGAGAAGATTAATTAGAGTTATATCTGCCTCATGATTTATTTTGATTAGTTTGTCGTTTCTTTTGTCAAATTGCTAATTATAAGCATTTTTTCCTGTTGCAGATGTCACGAAACCATGACGAATGTAATGAATGCAGTTTATTACGGCATCCTGATGATAAATAGGACAAGGTATGTCAACTTCATTATATTTTCTTATCCAGTTTCCATTCTTAATTATTCTGAAATATTACTATCATATTTTAATATTTCACATTTAAATTTAAAAGATTATTTATTGAGTCTATAAGGAGCGGCCAACCACGATAATCTATCTTTTAAGAACCATCTTATTGGTGCGGGTTTTCTCTCATTTATCATCTATATACAATAAACCATGCCCTTGACATATAAATTCAAACAATTGTCTTTATCAAATCCCTTGGCAAATAGTAAGACAATACAGCCCAAGAACAGACCATGAGTAAAGTGTACTTTGATACCACGGCATATTTTGCAGAATTATAAATTATTGCGAGGAAAAAAATAAAGGCGATAAAGATATTGAATCGCGAATAATTAGCCAGATTTTTCTGGTTTGCATGATTCTACGACATTCCGGTATACATTCCTGTGCGATGCCAGTTATTTTATCTGTTTCGGCTCATTTAAATAAGGTTCGACCGATACTGATATGTCTCGACTGAGTCACATATCAGGGGTAGAATGTGGTGCAGATGATCGATATCAACCTGCCTGCTCACATGAAGTCCGGGCATCAGTCAGAATATATGAAAACAGATGGGGTTATCCGAACTTAATGCAAGTTCAGAACATTAACACAATGCGCATGTCCCACGTGGAAGACTCGTCTTTGGCCTGAATGCTGGCGCTACAGAAGGCGACCAGAACTGATGGTATACAACTAAGTTTTAAACAAATTCACACTTTTTTATCTTTATATATAGTGCCCTGAAAAGTGTACAGAATGTGTAGTGCTGGAAATAGTGTACAGAGTGCATAGTGTACAGAGTGCAAAGTGTACAGAGTGTATAGTGTACAGAGTGTATAGTGTACAGAGTGTATAGTGTACAGAGTGTATAGTGTCAGGGATAGTGTACAGAGTGTATAGTGTACAGAGTGCATAGTGCAAGGGATATTGTACAGAGTGTATAGTGCCCTGGAAGGTGTACAGAGTGTAGAGTGTATAGTGTGCAGAGTGTATAGTGTAAGGGATAGTGTACAGGCTGTATAGTGCCCTGGAAGGTGACTAGAGTGTGTAGTGCACAGAGTGTATAGTGGCAAGAATAGTGTGCAGAGTGTATAGTGCTGGGATAGTTCATTTAGCCTTGAACTTAGGAGTTGGATTGATATCATGCTGTTTTGAGCATTCATAGAGCATGGTGTTTTATGCGGTCATCCTACAGTGTGTGGTGGACAGGACAAAGTCGGTTTTCCATGAGCGATGATATAGCATCTTGAGGGTAGGCCATTGGCTTGAATGATGAAGCTGGCGAACAGCAAGCAGGTGCAGACAACTGGCTGCTGCTACCTTGTCATTGTGATTTATCTATTTTCCCAGTCCTTGACATGTGATTAGCCTATCTCGATCAGGTCAACTTCCTTCCCATTTCAGGTTTGAGCAGACACAGTTTGGGGCAGCATGGCTGTATCTAACATGTTTATATCAGGTATATTTACTCGGTTGGTTGGTTGCCACCACCAATCACAGATAGCTGTAAGCGTTGATAATCCAAGAGAATGGAGTTTGTATGTCTACCTCCGGCAATTAGACATAATATAAATATATGTAAGGTTGCCATAGCTATGTAAAGGGGGGACCTTGGAGCCCTCTGAGACGATCTGACCTGCCTTGTATGTTCACACACCTTTATTCTTTGAACACTAGATATCACCAAGGTATTCTAATCTGCCTTGTGTGATTAAAACTCTATATTGGAACATTGGAGACCTCCTTGGTGCTCTTCTTTGTGTGATTACTCTCTTCTTTGAACATTGAAGACCTCCTTTGAGTTCTGTTTGCCTTGTTTGATCGCAACTCTCTTCTTTGAACATTGGAGACCCCCTTGGAGATCTGTTTTGCCTTGTGTGATCGCAACTCTATCTCTGAACATTGGAGACCTCCTGTAAGTGTTCTGACATCTATTTGGGCAGCATCTGAGCTCTGCTTGGTATGGTGCATGACCCACGTGTTCAATAAACGCCCATTGTCAAGCATAGACTTGCGTGCGTTTGTTATTTGTTTGTTTGTTTGTTTGGGGCTTTACATCACTTTCGACATTATTTCAGTCATTTCGTGATGAGACCTACTTGTAGCAGATATAGTGCTGCCTCACTGAATTGTCATATATACAGATATATATATATATATATATATATATATATATATATATATATATATATATATATATATATATATATATATATATATATATATATATATATATACAGATATATAAACATACAGATATATAAACATACAGATATATATTATCTGTATGTGTGTATGTGTGAGTGTAATAACAGAAAATTAACATTCCTGAAGCTATTTTAATTAGAGGAGTGGCTCTGGGTGCGGCGCATGTCCTGTCACAGATACTTTATGTCAGAGAGGCGAGGCCCGGACACGGCATACAGGAGACCATGTATATTGTCACTTCTCAACAATAGCACTCTGTCATCACATGTCAAACTTGATAAAAAAATAGTTGAAAGATATGACATTTCTTATGAATGAGCTTTTAAATTTCTTTTGTCTGTTTTAAATCATACTCAAAGCAAAGGAATATGTTTATAAAGTATGCTCAGGCTGTCCATACTGGAATAAATATGTAGGTGGCCGCGCCAGTATGGCTTTTCAGTGACACGTAATGGATGAACATAAGCAACCCAGGTGTCTTTGTGGCCTCGCTTCATCCCTTTGGTGCCTCATGTCCAAGTCAGATAAGAGAGGATCTAGCTTCCTGTGCTTTGCCGACAAACAGATATATTCTTTTAATTAAAATGTCTCTGTTATTAAGATGGTCGCTGACATTATCCACATACAACATAACCACCTCAAATTGATCGTTAAACAAGATGGCGGTCTACGCCTTTCCGGTTGTGCAAGAAATAGTACTCAAACCGGATAGGAATAAAGTTGGGTACTATTCATGCATGGAATTATGATGATCAGCTTTCCTTTGTTATGGTTTATTTGTTGAAATGAGAATAATCTCTCCCAGCCATTGAAATATAAACAAATGCTAATAACTATTTATTGATAACAAAACATATGTGAATGACAAAAAGTATGGAAATGGCAAAACGTTGCAATGAAAGATCTGATTGTGTGTCTCATTTAATACCAAAGTAATAGTTTCTCCTCATATGGAAATCATAATCTGATCAATGCCAAACTATTTGGAGTCGACAGAGGTTTGAGAAGAGTTGCTTCTGTTGGATGTCACTTATTTCCGCCTAACATTTAATCCAATCAGGACGAGATTATTGGGCCAATCTGCGTCAAGGAAACTGACTGCCATCATCAACTGGGTTAGCAGATATGACATCAATTCGGTAATATTAGGTGTAACTTGGTTCATTCATCTGGCAATCATTTAGTTTGCATCTGTATTCAAAATTGGAAAACAGACCATGTCTAATATATTTATCACATTCGTATCTAATTTTAGCAGAATTAGACTGGGTGACCTGACAATACACGAACCTGTGGGAAGATTATATATAGCTGAGGATGTACTAATGTAATTACTTCATATGCCGCTGTCGGATTGGCAGAATCCGCTAATCACAATTCAAAATTCAAATGTACATGTATGGCTTTGAGTCTTATATATTTGATTAAGCAAGATCGAGGAAGGTTACCTTGAGTATGAAGTACAAACTGGATATAGTTCTTTGTGCTTTTCTAAGTAAGGGCGGTTATATAAGTATTTTGCAATGTGACCCTCAAGGGAATTCAATCCACCTGGGCAATTGCAATGTCATAATAAAGTGGGTACAATACATAACAGCTGTGCGATATTGCCCTCGAATACGGTAACATTAGCTGACTGGTGTCCATTGTGGCCCTCCAGTACGGTAACCATAGCTGACTGGTGTCCATTGTGGCCCTCCAGTACGGCAACCATAGCTGATTGCTGTCCATTGTGGCCCTCCAGTACGGTTACCATAGCTGATTGGTGACCATTCATTGTGGCCCTCCAGTACGGCAACCATAGCTAGCTGGTGTCCATTGTGGCCCTCCAGTACGGCAACCATAGCTGACTGGTGACCATTCATTGTGGCCCTCCCGTACGGCAACCATAGCTGACTGGTGTCCATTCGTTGTGGCCCTCCAGTACGGCAACCATAGCTGACTGGTGTCCATTCGTTGTGGCCCTCCAGTACGGCAACCATAGCTGGCTGGTGTCCATTGTGGCCCTCCAGTACGGAAACCATAGCTGGCTGGTGTCCAGTGTGGCCCTCCAGTACGATAACCATAGCTGATTGCTGTCCATTGTGGCCCTCCAGTACGGCAACCATAGCTGATTGCTGTCCATTGTGGCCCTCCAGTACGGTAACCATAGCTGACTGCTGTCCATTGTGGCCCTCCAGTACGGCAACCATAGCTGATTGCTGTCCATTGTGGCCCTCCAGTACGGAAACCATAGCTGACTGCTGTCCATTGTCAAACTCCACCAGAGGGCGACTTGGTGAACCTAGTTTGCGTGTGCCTCTGGTGGACAGTGTGGTCCATTGTGGCCCATCATTAAGTAATAATAGCTGATTAGTGTCCTTTACGGTCCTCCAATAAATATTTGGATTTGTCAATTAAAGTAGTTCACTCAGAGAACGAGCTCGGGGTTTACATTTACCGACGTTTGCTGATGTTTTCTGACCTCTTTCCTATTTCTCGCCAATTCTCGTGTAGATTCCATTACGATAAACTGACAATTCTGCTTATGCCATTTTATGCGCCTCTTTTGACATAAAAGAGATTTTACACTTTGATAAATAAACATTGAAAAGAAATGCGGAATTGATTACATCCCTTCACGGCGGTCGCAACTCGGCACGTGATTGAAATCACTTGTTTCTGGTTACCTTCACGTTGTGATAAAATGGTTTTACAATAGAAGAAGTAAGTTTTGAATTGCATATTCAAAGGGAAAATTCTTCATTCTTGCATGGAATGACATTTTCCTAATTATCACCCACCGTGCGAATCCTGTATTTTTACGTTCATAACCTTTTATTCCTGTAACATATGGAAATAGGTATCAATATTATTTCCAAACGATGTGAAATTCATCTTAAAACATTTGAGGGCCAAAAAGAGACGTATATTTGTATTTCTTTTCAAAACATGACGACTTATTTATTGCCCTTAGAGAAATAATAACTTTGAAAGCAAAATGTTAACCTTTTTCTATTGTAATAAGATATACATTATACAGTCAACTTATTTGTATGGCTACTTCACTAAGCTTTCCATTTGGCCTGCCTTTCTGTACGATAAAACCAAAACCTATATACTTAAAGCCCGAAATAGAACAAATATAAATGTAAGAAGATTGTGACTTCAGGCATTTATTACTATAGGTTGCCTACATTCTCATTGTTGCAATATTCCGCTAATGCATTAACCAAAAACAAAAACTCTTTGTGGCACGTAACGCAAATTTAAATTCTGCACAATTTGCTGAGAGTGAAAAAAAATCAGGAAAAAATTTGAGAGTTGTTTGCTTAATTTCAATTGATGAGTTCCTCTTATTCTTCACATCTATTTAGATAAGTAGGTGGCTGAAAGTTTTAATTTACTTCATGTATTCCGTACAGCCCTCCACAGTGGTAATATTTGGTTGTGTACTTTTCATAAACTACTATCCTTAGCAGATCCTGGGTTTTTACAAGTAAAGATAAGAAATGTCTTTTCAGATCAGCCCTGAGAGACCGAACCCAGTACAAGTTTTGTATTAGCAGCCAATATGCTGGAGTCAAATATTTTTCACATATAAGTGTCATTTAAATGATTCAATGATAAGAAAGTGAGTACAAAAACAAATGAGTTCAGATGTTAGATGGCATGTTAGATGTTCAGATGACGTGTATACCAAAACAGTGAGACAAAAAATAATTAGGGGATGGGTCATAAATCATATTGTGAAGTGGGGAGTGAAAATGACGATGAACAGGTCTCATCATGAAATGATAAGAATAATGTTGAAAGTCATATAATGCCCCAACTGGAAACAAACAAACTGATATATCAATGATATTATTTTCCATCCAGAAATTTCCAATATACCCCTCTCCCCACTCCCATTTTTTTATTCCATAAATCATACATTCTAATAATCTTTTTAACATATGATTTGGGCATGCATGTACACATGCAATGTATGTGTCAATGTGCATAGGCATATACACGAGCCAACCAGTTGCAGAGCTGTACGGTAATTGCAGACATGCGAGGCCGGAGTAACTGGACGCAAACAAAAATGTTTCTTGGCAGAGGCCATATAGAGCATTTGCAAACTGGATTTGTCATAGACGTGCATAAGGCACTATAATGTGTGCAGAGTATGAGGCTGTCAAGGGTCGCCGCCATGCTAACATCTCATTCGTCTCACATTTATGCCACAGGGATGCTAGCATACACCTTGGATGAAGACCACAAAACATTCCCCATCACACGCAGCCTTTCCACTGATGGGATAGGATAGGGGTATGTTGGCATGAAATCATAATTGTCAGCATATTTCCCATTCATCAGTGTGCAGATTTGTCTTCTTTATTTCTATAATATCATCCATCACACCATTGTTCACTTTCTTTATAATGACAACTTATCTTTTGAAATATTAAGCAATGCCTCCCAAACACATGATTCCTGTGTCGCTGTTGCCATTGCTGGAATCACTGTCCCTAATATTTCACTACTCGAAATTATCAACTTACCGACTGATATTGCTAACTGACGAAATCATGTGACTGTCTGTACATTGTTATCTAAACTGAGTTATAGTGACCAAAGACGAATATGCAACATTTCCGGTGACTGGAACCTCACAGAACAATGACCTGCATAACCTGCAGTTTCTAGTGGAAATTACAATAAAGCAATATACGAGAACCGGGTAAATGTTTAAACATCAAGTCCCCCAAAATAGAGACGAGGGTGACATAGAGACGAGGGTGATATAGAGACGAGGGTGATATAGAGACGAGGGTGATATAGAGACGAGGGTGATATACAGACGAGGGTGATATACAGACGAGGGTGAAATACAGACGAGGGTGAAATACAGACGAGGGTGATATACAGACGAGGGTGATTCAAATGGACAGTTATATAGTTGCAATGATCAATATATACCAGCTGTGAACAACATATTGCAGCTGGGATCAATATATTCCAGCTGTGATCAACCTATACCAGTTATAATCAACATATACCACATTTGATCAACATATACCACATTTGATTAACCTATAGATTTATTTTCTGAAATACATATTTGTATCTCAGATTATAAATCCCTGCAGTGCCACAGAGTAGCGTCAAATTTGGTAATTTCTCTGTAATCATTTTGAGACCCATTCGTTTTGTAATTTGCGATATTGTAAATATGCACCTGGTGCAAAATTAATAACAGATTATGGAAATATGGGTTTTCAAAATGTTGGAATCATCTAGACGGGATGAACATGTCTCTAGTCTCTCCATTAAAAACGACCCATCAATCCTTTTGCTGTGCAATGTATACATTCACTGAAACATCAAGAGAGCATTGATAGATGAATATAGTATCCAGTACGTCATATTGCCACATTACCAGCTTACCAGCATTCTGTTAAAACCACTTACTGTTTCCATGTTAAGGATTTGTTTTATGATGAAGCTCTGTTTGATTGGAGAATTTTCTCAAATGCTATAATCAGATTGTTTTATTATTGAGAGATAAGCCACCATTAAGAATATAATCATCCACTAAATAAATCTTCTATGTGTCACACAAACGATAAACTAGAATCCTACTAATATGTCATGTACGTATTAAGACACCGCCGCCATCCTTACATCAACAAATATATGGCCTCCAAGATTATGAGTATGATATATCACAGGATCAAGGGCAAATCCAGCACTGCCTGGCAATGAGGTCGTGTAGTGCTTAAAAGACGATGCCACAAACACCAAAGGCACAAAGTGGTTGTTATGGCCTTAAATGCATCTGCATATTACATCGTTTGTCAGCATAAAATCATGTACGCAAGAGCAATTCTGAGCTTTTACACTATGAAGGAGTCAATGTGATTCAAAAATGAATAAAATCTGTTTCTCAACATGTGCATTCAAGAATATCTCTGTAAATCAAGGTCATGACCTTTTGTCACTGATCTTTGACTAACATAGTCAAATGATTCAAAATATCATGGGATAAATGCGGCACGTGATATCATGGGATAAATGTGGCACGTGATCAGACAGCAGGTGATGACACATGCAATGACGTCATTATTCCTCATTTCAAATCTATTCACTTGCTGATCAATAACTACCTACCGACAAATCACATCTAAGTGGTACTCAATAGGAGATGGTGAAGCTTTTACACTAGTGCTGGTTGCTGCAACTGCGAAATGGTGGTAGTTATATAATTATACATTGAAATAGAATATCTAATTTCTCGCTTCCATGGTTTTCTGGAGTTGACAAGTGTGATACAGATGTTTACAGCCCATACTCAAACCAAAGCGTTCCGCCAAGACTGATATGCTTAATTGGTTATATACACTTCAAGTATTAGATAAGATATGGTCAAGTGACCTTACGCAGTTGAATGTTTGGTCGAAGACGAGACATTATACAAGTGAGGTCCAGTGACCATGAAGCTGGCAACGGCCATATCATGTTGAATACACCATTCTCGTCTGATCACCAAAGATAAGCAACGTCAGTTTGTTTATTTGTTTGTTTGGGGCTTTACATCACTTTCAACATTATTTCAGTCATTTCGTGATGAGACGTACTTGTAACAGACATAGTGCTGCCTCACTGAATTGTCATGTCGCAGGTCCTTGACATGACAACCCACCCGGTCACTGATTTACAAGGACAACGGGTTAACCCTTTAGGCACGGGCCTCAGCTTATATGGGAAATTGTATCATGAATTCAATCTCGGCACAGCCGCGGATCGAACCCACGCCCTTTGGATCACCACAGAGGAAATGTTGCTAATAAGCTGGCACTCTAACCAACTGCGCCACGGCCCATGGCCCATAAGCAAGGTCAGGCCTAGTTAGCAAGGTCAGGCCTAGTTAGCAAGGTCAGGCCTAGTTAGTACTTGGATGGGTGAAATTTGCTTCTTGAAAGGTTCACACATCTGTCCTCTGATGAGGTACTTAAACTGGTCGTAAAAGCTGCCAAGAAGCCAGTGGGTTAGAATCAAGCACACATGACTTCCTAGATGATCTGCTCCTACTCATCACAGCCATCATAAACAAATCGTTGACAGAGTCAGTATTAGCTGTCAGTATGAGGATTATAATTATTACTCCACTCTTGAATAGGCTTGGTGTAGAACTTATTGAGAATATCTATAGACCTGTCTCAAATCAAACCTACATGTCCAAGCTCACTGAAATAGTAGTAGCCAACCAATTGATTCCGCACCTTGAAGGGAATGAACTTACTAACAAATTCCAATCAGCCTACAAGGAATATCATAGCACTGCATGACCTGGATAACAGAAAGTCAGTAATTCTACTGATGTTAGACCTCCCAGCAGCTTTTGATCCAATTGACTACCACATACTGCTGAACAGACGATGTAAGGTCAGAGGTCATGCTTTGGAGTGGATAAGGTCATACCTAATGGATAGGAAGCAATGTGTCAAGATTCGCTAGGATCCATTAAGTTTGGGGTCCCCCAGGGATCCGTCCTGGGATCCATCCTTTTCACAATATACATGTCCCCACCTATTGACATCTTGGCGAAATATGGGCTTAGCTACCATATTTATGCTGATGATACCCATGTCTACATTCCTATAGACCACCCCGATAGACACCAAGTAGATATGCCTAGACATGAACGTAAATGCTGCATTAGATCCTTCCTATTGGCAAATAAATTAAAAAAACTAATGATGGCAAAACTATGATTCTGATTAGTGCTAGCTGACACGGTATTGTTGACAGACATGACATCAATACAATGTAGATTGGTGATGCTTGCATTTCGCAAGTGAGTCTGTGGTTGATGTGGGAATCACCTTTTACCTAGATGGACACAAAGGTTCAAATTTCTAAAATATGCAAGAAAGGACATTATCACCATAGGAATATAGTGGGCATAATAACATGGATAATGACAATAGCTGGCATAATAACATGCCTTGACAGGGATGACTCCTCCTTAATTACGATATCTACTAGTAACACATGAGACAGAGTCACTTCAACTCTGTTTCATGTAACATTTCAAAACCTGATTTGCCAGTGGATGCCCATTGTCATCCATGCTTTAAATCGGATAAAACATGGTCACTGGACCTTAGTTGTATAATGTCTCATCTTCGACTTGACATTATATTATTTAAGGTCACATGACCATACCTTATCTAAATATAGGATAAGGTATGGTCACATGATCATCACACAGTATAATCGTTGAGTGAAACGAGAAAGGTAATGAATGGCAATATCTTATCTGTTTTAATATATGGACCCCTTTAAAGCACTGAAACTGGTTTGATTACATAATGTGAAGTTTAGTAAATTGATATCAGTGCATGAATGTATATTTCACGCATATCACATGGTATAATCAAATATAATTTCCCTAAAGTTCAAAATCATTCTTTTCAACAGTGAGCAGACAAAGTCATTTACTTTATTTCACACTTTGGATAAGAAATGAATGAGCCTTGATTTTACTTCTGACAATGCTATACTGGTTATTAAAAATAATCATCACAAGCAGTATCAAAATTGAATATAACACTTGTCTACTGTCAGGTAAGCTTAAATCTTTTTATTGATGGCTACTTGCAGTTTACCGTCCATAGCAGGACCTCTCTATCATATCCTTCCCTGCCACCAATGGTGTGAAGTTACATCGACTGCAAGTAAAAAATAAATAAATTTGTTTTGTACTGGCCAGATTATGGGTCAGACACCTGATTACAGTTTATGACCTGATGTTCAGGATCAATTCAGGATTGATGGTATTTTGGGAGCAAGTAATTATAACTTGTGGAATTCCAAATTTAGAATGGTATCAAATTGAGGGCAATGACTGCAGAGGTAATAATTGAATATTCCCTATATAATGCCGAGTGTATCCAGTTATCAAGTCTTCAAAAATTAGTTTTGGGTTTATTTGTTGTCTTTGATTTGTAGCTACATCAGACAAGAATTACTATTATGATACATGCAAACATGATATTTCTGTTGCAATACATTTTGTCACAATCTTTTATTCGGTATTATCATAGGTTTTCTTTAGAGCTTATAGAAATCTTCATCTTGAATTGCAGGCCTACAGGTTACATAATATGCATTTCTCATTTCATGTCTACAGCGAGGCCATCTCATAAAGTACAGATCTTTGATTGGCAAGAGAAACTAGGCCATATTTTAATACACAATTGGACGTGCTCTTCACAACACTTTATGTCCAATATTCACTGATATGATAGCGTTGATACTGCGTGAGAATGTGAAATTCAACAGGTACATATCCCCTGGTTAATTCGACCACATACAATTGCATAATGTCATTAAAAGGTTGAAAGGCCAAAACAGTCAATCAGATTTAGAAGGACTATCAGAACTCTCTCGTGTGCAAACTGTATATGATTCAATATTTAACTTTCCAAATGTATTCACTGTTAAGTTCTATGAACAACAGGATTTCTCTATCATACCAGTCCCTCCACCAAATGTATAAAGCTGTGTACAGAATCGACCGCAAGTATTCATAAACATCTGGCTGTGAACTGATTGATTTATTCTGACTGTACTAATTGATCAGTGTATAGGTATTGATCCCAAATTATAACCTGATTTAGGTCAAATCAGATTGATTTTTTTTTTCGATTGGGCAAGACGAGTATTTATGACTCGGGAAATTCCAAACTTCGAATGAGAAAGAAATAAACAGTGACTGCAGACTTATGCCTCAGTCACATTTGCGCCGATTTCAGTAAAGATGCCCGGCAGATGGGTATTTTTTTACAAAATCGGCAGGCAGTTCAGATTGCCGTGCGGGCACCGGGAGATCATCGGCCACAATCGGGCATCTTTAAGACGTTGGGCGGGTCATCAGGAACTTTTGTCTGGAACATAAAAGTTCCCGGCGTTTCCCCGATGTCTTATCAGCAAATATCATCTTAAAGTACACGGCAGGGTCCCGGCAGTGTCTCGCAGGGACATCGGCAGATTATCTTAGGGCTGCCGGTGGCATTGTGTGGTGAAAATAGGATTAAAATTTTTTTAAAGCCTACCCAGACGTCTTAAAGACATCCTGCAGACGTCTGTGTCATGAAACAGACGTCGTAAAGATATCCTACAGACGTCTGTGCTATTCAGTTTTGCACGTGCCGTGCGGTGCCCTTTAATAATGTGACCACAGCTACGGCATCTCTCAGATTGTTGGTGATAAACTCCCCGGCGCCCGGCAGATTGTGAAGTCGGCCGATTCTAACTTCCCCGCCGGCGCCCGGCGCAAATGTGACTGAGGCGTTAATGGGAGAACTGAACGACAAGCAATACTACTGGCTGAGAACTGATTGGTGACATAATAAATGACGAGCCATGCAGATTCTCATTGGTTAACGTCTCATTCAGTCAAATAATAACATGCCATGACCTGAACTTGATCAATTCTAATTGTACACTTTTCGTCTGTCTAATATGAACCATTTATCAACTATTTATCTAACTCTACATATTCTGAAAGCGACCCACATCAGCTGATAATCGATATTTCAAGAAATTGATTGCTCTGAATATTTATACTCAAAGATGATAACTGGACCTAACTTGTGTAAGGTCAAGGTCGACTCAATATTATACTGCGTAATGTCACATGACCAAATTTTATCTGATACATATCATGTGTTATTTCTGACTAGACACAAGTTGTTTATATGTGCCTGATGCATTGTTCCAAAATAAAAAGACAACAAAGGAATAAGCGATCTGACTTATCGCGAATGGCTGCCGTTTCCTTCCTTGTATTCAGCAAGCACCAGATTTAATTATTCACACAGAAGACATAACATTAGGCAGTGACGTTTCCAAATTGTATCTTGAATGCTTAGGGCTGCCTTAATGTTCTCCATTTCCAAACTCAATAGACAATAACGAATGCATAATACACATATAGAGATTTGGGAGTGATGATTCGTGTGTGGACAGGATCTCAATATTTGCAGTTCGGTGTTTACACATGTGCTTTGTTCTGCTGACTACACTCAGAGAAGTATCGTCAAAACGTGGCCTGTAGGACAATGACACGTGTCCTGAGACAGGTTTGGCATTTTTGGGTGAAAATAAAACACCAGAAATAATTTTCAGACAAAGGATTGAACGAATGCAAGACACAGAAAGTTATAATCACACTTTGTTGATATGAAAGAAAATTAAAGGACTGTTAACACAGATTTATAACGTTCTTATTCCTGGTCGACATTACTAGGTGTTTACCCTTGTTGTGTATGACCGAAGAAAGATTGGCATTGCAATGATCAAACTTTAACCAAATATCAAACATTATCTTATCTTTTTGGATTTCCCATCAATGGCATTGTGTGAGAATGATCGGGGATCTTTTTCTGCTTGAAGTGCGCATTTCCATTAGTCCTGATTGAGAAGGTGGGATCTACAAATGATTTGTATGTTCTCCAAACCTCACAACTATTTTTGAAGGGCCATGGTTTACTCCTCATACATTAGATATGGTGGGGAGTATTCTGGTCACATGACATAACACAATGAAAAGGTGCCATTTGTATGATTCTACCAGTAGAGGGTGCCAAAGATTTGCCCAGATCCTGAACTTTCACCACAATGATAAATACCCTAAGATTACACCGGAATACTAAATATCCTGAACTTACACTACAATGATATATATCCTAAGCTTACACCACAATGCTCAAACCGTTAACTTACACTGCAAAGAGATTTATCCTAACCTTACACTGCAATGATAAATTTGAAACCGTCATACAACAGGTTATGAAATCTCCGTAACCTCAGTATTATCTCAATGCCATAAGAAGTTTATATTTTTATCTAATAGTGGTACAAATATCATACTCATTATAGTTCATACCTGAGTAACTACGACCGTAAAAACCAAGTTTTAAGGGAGAACGTGTCAAGCTGTGGGTGTCTTAAGAAATAGTAGGCAGAACTAGGAAGATATATATATATATATTATGCCAGCCAACAAGTAGGATAAAGTAAAGGTTTTATCTGAAATATGAACGTATGCCCCGAGCCTTTTATGAAAGCAGGGTTCAATATATTCCGTAAGCATATTTTCCGTCAAGGTTCTCACAAGATCTTGTGTTGATACGATGAAGTACAATGTAGTTGTGCTGAAGACACCGCTCTGATAGCAGTGATAGGATTCAGTGACAGGAAGACAAGAGCTGATGTCAGCATATCATATCAATATACCTGGAGCACAATACCAGCATGTTAACGTAAGCTACTTGCCTAATATTAGATGGTGCTTGAATGATGCCTGAAAATTAACAAGCATCTGCCATGATGCCTGCAAAACAGCAGATTTCTACATCAAACCAGATGCATGTTAATGTAAATGTCGGATATCAACTGATGATTTAATCTGCCTTGATGGACAAGAAATATTGAATGTTGAGATTTTCTGTCATAACCTGGATGACTTCCTGGCATCAGTGACTGCATGACAACAGATGCCTGCATGACAACAGATGCCTGCATGACAACAGATGCCTGCATGACAACAGATGCCTGCATGACAACAGATGCCTGCACGACAACAGATGCCTGCATGACAACAGATGCCTGCATGACAACAGATGCCTGCATGACAACAGATGCCTGCATGACAAAGGGCTGACAATGAATGTCTGAATGACAACGGACACCTGCATGAAATCTGGCGCAGATATTTGATGCTTGTAGGACTCAATATATGGGAATATTTTCATGCAGAAGATACCTTGCATGACTGGTGGGATATTGTCATGCTTGAGATGCCGGCATGACAACAAACGCTGTAAGAACTACCTGCATACCTGCATGATGAAGATGTTGCTGATCTCATGGGAATATCGAGGATTGTGAACCCGAGAGGTAAATATCACAAATATCAATATATTTATCTCGAGGATTCACGAACCTTTGTGTTCAGTGGGCAGCGTTTTATCTTGGCAGCCTCGGTGGGGGCGACTCGGGAAGCCGGCAACCTCCCCAGACATCTCTCACCACAACCACAACCACAGCTTACTCACCCACTTATTCATAATACCAATCATAATCTGAGCGGATTTTATGAATTAAACACAGTTTCCTCATTTACCGAAAATAATTACAATTCGTGACAAAATTAGCAATCAGACTGTTATAATTAAATGCCGATAAGTTATGATAATCCAATAATCATTAAAAGAATTCAGATTAATATTTTTCACAAACATTTCTTTTCGGTGATATGCCACATTAACACGAATGGGGCTTCTTTTAATGGGTTCTTTGTTTTGTGCTCTTTTTTTGTTGCAACCGACTACTTGCTGAGCTGAGGGCTCACGAGTTCTACATGGAGGTAGGAGACCCGATGAAGGGTCTACATGGAGATAGGAGACCCGATGAAGGGTCTACATGGAGATAGGAGACCCGATGAAGGGTCTACATGGAGGTAGGCGACCCGATGAAGGGTCTACATGGAGGTAGGAGACCCGATGAAGGGTCTACATGGAGGTAGGAGACCCGATGAAGGGTCTACATGGAGGTAGGAGACCCGATGAAGGGTCTACATGGAGGTAGGAGACCCGATGAAGGGTCTACATGGAGGTAGGCGACCCGATGAAGGGTCTACATGGAGGTAGGCGACCCGATGAAGGAGTGACAGGTACCCAGTGTCGTGCGCGGGGCCATGGGTCCAGTCTTGCTAGAATCAGAAAGCTGAAATCTCCGCTTGCAATGACGATCCTCTTCACATCATCCCATCCCGCTGTACAGTGAATATCATAACGTGTGGCCTTATTAAATTCCCCAGTGTTTTGCTGGGCTTTGTTATTTCCTTTGTGTTGGGAGGGGCGCCATATTAAGGCATTGTCTTTATTCTCTCCTCCCTCTGCAACTAACCTAATTAGATACACACGGAGTGGCTACCATGTTATACACATCTGCCTGTCTCTTTGGTCAGATAGCGGATAGCGACCACTTGGTATGAGACTGATTATAGAGTTGACTCTGAGAGACCGTTAGCTGCGCATTCAGTTAACAATGTTAATTAATATCTCGACACCCACCCTGTTGTCCTTGTAAATCTGTGACCGGGTGAGTTGTCATGTCAAGGACCTGCGACATGACAATTCAGTGAGGCAGCACTATATCTGCTACAAGTAGGTTTCATCCCGAAATGACTGAAATAATGTTGAAAGTGATGTAAAACCCCAAACAAACAAACAAACACAACTAAACATCATCAGGATAGTGTAATTTTATGATGTCAAGATACCTCCACTTTTTAAAAACAATTTAAATTACGTTTTCGGTGGAACATTCTTCGTGCAGACACATACCCTGACACACATATGCCACCCAGTCTCCGTGCTCAGTGTGCTAAAATTTCCTTTTAGCTCTGCATCGCATAGCTTCTATGTTGAGATCGGAGACACTTTCTGTCATTCTGTCTGGCCGTCAATTTCTCCTTTGAGACTAGTAGGAGTTCTTAAGCATAAGAGATATATTTTCAGGGACAATTTCTGTCTATTTTCAATAAGGCCCAAAATGCTCAGATTTTTTTTCACTTTTGTCTACAAATTAGTTCTCAAGGAGGTTGCCATTTTGGATTGCATGTCATGTATCAGCCAGTGAGAATTGAGAAGACAAATACGGTATGTAACGTGCATATGGAGGCATTTCCAAGATATATTTACAAAATTATTAAAAAGCAATGGTCGGCATAGTTGGTATGAAAGACCATTTGCCAATGTGTGTCAGAAATGGCAACACTTTTATTTCATACATCTGAATGTATAACCCTCTCTTACCACGAATAGTTGGGGCTTAGTTTGTATAGCCTTAACTAATTACAATGCCAAAGGATTTAACGAATATATTTAGAAATGAAATATATTGATCATTTTGTTAAACGTTAAAAAAAACTTTGCTAAATATTTCAAATTCCTACAAGAAATAAATTTTGAAATAAAATAATCACCCATCAACAGTGAAAATATTTTCTACCTTTAAAGTTGTATAAAAAGCAGCGACCATTCGATTTTAATGGACTAGTCATAATTCATTTATTTTTTAATACTTGGAGGAGGCAGACAGGCAGACAAATAGGTAAAATCTATATTTCCTGGCAAGCCAATATCGATCTCTTTAATGTTCCTCTCTTTATTTCATCTCACTGTATTTGTGTTTTATATTCTCTACATATTCAGGCTTGGATTGAACAAACAGAAAAAAACATGACTGTATACGATCCCTTCACTGTATGCCATTTTAAATATTACACGAATGACAAATTCCATGAATTCTGTCTTGTTTGTTTGAGGGATATTTTAGTCCACTTTGCTTTGGGCAGACACTACTTGGTTTGTAGGATTAAGATACATAAAACTGACGTTTCCTGATTAATCAACTGCCAGGTCTCAGAGAAGAGCAATCATTTCCCATGCCTGCTTTGACACATATTTATGTTTCGTCATTTATGGCATAATCGATTTACATACTGGCACGGGGATCATCTTTTCTCGTATTTGTCAACCATACCACATACTCATAACAAATGTAGGCCATTGATGATCTGCATGTGTCACGTGACTCTCGATCATAAACTGGTCATCAAAAGGCCTAAGAAGACTGGCAGCATTGAATTATTATTTAGTTTAATCGAAAATAAACATAAAGCTTAATCCATAACATTGTGTTGTTTTGCAGGTCAGCTTATATGACGAGCTAGCGTGCTACCTAACGTTGTTTGATGACATAGGCATAGACGACATTTGAAAAAAATAAATACATTACGAGCTCGTCAGGTTGACGACATCGACAATTAGTTACAGCTATGACATTGTGCAAATCATTATTTTCGTTAAGTCGGTGAATAAGTTCTTATATACTATTGTCATGAAATGACTGAAATGATGTTGAAAGTGACCTAAACCTCCAAACAGATACACAAAGTATATCTGTACAATGTACATCGTGTACTAGATCAAATATGCAGCTTTTATATACGGTGTACTCTCAGATCACAACTATACCCAGGTAATATACTCTGGACTATGGTAATGGCCTACTGGCTGGTCTTCCTAAAACTGATATTAGGAAGCTGCAATACCTCCAAAACTCTGCAGCACGCGTTGTAGGAAAAATTAGGAAATTCGATCACATCTCAGGAAAACTACAGGAATTGCATTGGCTCCCTGTACACGCGAGAATAGACTTTAAAATCCTTCTCCTAACCTGGAAGGCCCTAAATGGTAAGGCTCCGCCTTACTTACGGGATCTACTCCAAATCAAAGATGGGGAACGCTGCCTAAGATCCAACGATGGCACCCATCTACAAGTACCTAAAACTAGGCTAAGGACAGTGGGTGACAGGGCCTTTTCATCTGTTGGCCCCAGACTCTGGAACTCCTTGCCTACTGAAATTAGGACAAGCACTTCAGTCTCCTCCTTCAAGAATAGACTGAAGACTCACCTCTTCAGGGCACACGTCCTGAACACAGCGCTATGAACAGACCTTGTCTGGTATCAGCGCTATACAAATTTTATTATTATTATTAATATATGAAGGTCTGAAGTATATACAACAGTACATAATTGCATTCAATAGGTCTATGGTTACATATGTTGTATCAGGTCATAGTTGCACCATGTGGGTTTGGGTTAAACATGACTTACCATGTCATAGTGGTATCCACATGATCTATATGCGCAGAAGTATAACCTGAAACTAAACGAACATTGGCGGATGCTCATTAGTACATGGATATGAATGCCATATTCGACTATGTATCCTTGCTACATCACCAAATGCAATAAAAGTCAACACAACCACCAAGAAAAGGTCATTATACTTTAAAATGAGATATTGAAATGTTACACCACTGTGCAGAGCCAATATTTGTGAATGGCCCTATGTCATCTATGTCTGTTTAGTTCGTAAAGTCGAAAAATGACACTTTGGTGTTCTGCAAAAGCAAGGCAAATACAGGAGCCTTCAAACAGTCTTAAGCAGAAGCGTATCAGGGTAGAAATGTCCATACGGTGAATCTTGTATATGCTTAGCTACTGCTATTTACAGAAGCGTATCAGGGTAGAAATGTCCATACGATGAATCTTGTATATGCTTAGCTACTGCTATTTACAGAAGCGTATCAGGGTAGAAATGTCCATACGATGAATCTTGTATATGCTTAGCTACTGCTATTTACAGAAGCGTATCAGGGTAGAAATGTCCATACGATGTATCTTGTATATGCTTAGCTACTGCTATTTACAGAAGCGTATCAGGGTAGAAATGTCCATACAATGAATCTTGTATATGCTTAGCTACTGCTATTTACAGAAGCGTATCAGGGTAGAAATGTCCATACGATGAATCTTGTATATGCTTAGCTACTGCTATTTACAGAAGCGTATCAGGGTAGAAATGTCCATACGATGTATCTTGTATATGCTTAGCTACTGCTATTTACAGAAGCGTATCAGGGTAGAAATGTCCATACGATGAATCTTGTATATGCTTAGCTACTGCTATTTACAGAAGCGTATCAGGGTAGAAATGTCCATACCATGTATCTTGTATATGCTTAGCTACTGCTATTTACAGAAGCGTATCAGGGTAGAAATGTCCATACCATGTATCTTGTATATGCTTAGCTACTGCTATTTACAGAAGACGAAAATTAAGTGTGAGTTTCCATTCAGAAATGAGCTACACTTCTATGGAGTAATTAGGCCAGTGGTGTACACGGCGATAGTTTAAAACAACAGGTATATGGGGAAGGAATTATCGGGTGAACATTATATGGGAATCACTATTGTTGGGTCACTTACTCATTACCAACATTAATTATCTGTCAAATGATTGGATTGGCATATAGACCAGTCTGAATGTGTAGGGGCTTCGGTACAAAGTCGTTGTATGCTTCCGGCCTTCACTTTTTCAACTTATTTCAATGTGAACGTATCCTAATTTTGATTTTATAATTTCTGGGCTTACCACAGGGAAGATATAACCTTGAACGATCTTTTCTCTAGTATAGGGACATTAACCCAGAAGTTGTAAATCAATTCCTCCTTTATTCAATAGAAGAGTTAGTAAGTTATGAGATTCTGCGGATACCTTGATACCAGGAAAAAATAGAAATGAATTTTCAGTACCGTTTAAAACTTTTGTCATACATGACTTCTTTACAGTAGAAATTGCTTGTAGATGTTGTCAGGGTGCACGGTTGTGACAATCTATTATCAGAAATTTTGCCCCTTTGACCCACCCTGTGCACAAATAGCCTTCAAGCTCTCTATACGTTTTGCCCTGCCGTCCATGAAATTAGTATCATTTCACTTTGTGGCAATGTCATCCCGCCTTACACTGTCAATGCAAATTCCCATTGTGCAGCGGCCTCAGCTTCCTTCTGCCCGGCCTTTGAAATCCTGGGCTTGGATGTGGGCCGCTGAAAAGTATGTGTGTGAGAGAGATATAGAGGGAGAGGACGTGGAGTTGTGTGGTCAGACACACCATTGATAAAGACACATTGATCACCGGCATCTGTTCAATTTAACCTCTAGTCCGGCCTCCCGCGGAAACTTTCCTCTGAGTATCGTCTGCCAAGGTGGCGTCTGAGACTTTGTTCAGATTGCTTTCACTCATTGTCTGCCTCCGCTTGATGGTTCTTGCCATCATGTCATCCCTTTCTACAAAATGTAGAAAACAAGCCATATCTTCGTTCAACACGGGTCTGATTCGGTTGACCATATATAGATATTGAGTAGATAATAGACAGAAGACCTGTGTGACTGTACCAACATTACAGCAGGATTCAGCAATAGACTCTGACAAGAAAGCATCTATCTAGCCTTCTCTGATTTAAGTAAGTAGTTAGCCCGTGGTGTCGTCTTAATGTACTTAGTGGACAAAGGCATCTATAATCAGTCTCTTCTCGTTTTAGTCCTCTTCGTCTTATGTAAAATAACGAGGTTTACTGCGGGCTTCCTGCATGGTCCAGAGTCACCCCTTTTTCAGGCCATGATGAGGGGATTGTGTGACGGAGACAATGTGTTTTTCACTCTATAATCACATGCCATAGTTATATGTTTATGTTTTACATTTTGATTATCAATAGAAGACGTCCTTAGGCAAATGCTGTACCGCAAACAATGCTGATTATCCCCACTCAGCACAATGGCCGTGTTTTGTTATACCGTGATTAATGCTGGTATGAAAATTTGAGAACTTATTGACAAATTTTATCAAATATTTTTCCACCAACCTTTCCTATGCTGGAGGAAAAGAAAGAATTAGATTTATGAATGTCTTCCAGTAAAAGGTGTCAAGCTCATCGAAGTTGGAGTGAGTGTGGTTTTGTGTAGGTTATTTCTGGTAGGGGACACATAATGCTGTGTAGAATGAGATGAATGACGATTTCCCATTTATCATTGAGTTGAATGTGGCACAGGGAGGCGGCTGAAACTGGCATTACAAATGTACACCCATATCTGTCCGAGCTCAAAACTACTTTCAATAACTGATACCACAATGCTATACTTGGTTGTTTATAAACTATCCTCAAATATCAGGTGGTTGATATACTGCAGTGGGTTTCACAATTTGACCGCTACTTTATTCTGTTGTAAATAAAACTCCATAGTTGGGGTCCAAATGGCTGAAATGGCAGCTAAACCTTTCTGTTTGCTGTGGTTTGTCAGTTAGGTTAAATATTTCTCCCTCGAGCTAAGATAATTTTATTATTGGTTACCATAATACAGTGAATACGATAAAGTGCGGACACTTCAATAAAGCTTGTTTTGCCCAGAAAAGATTGAGACAGTTTCATGGCTCCATATGTTTTTAGGAATGAAGCATGAACAGAGGTATTAACAAGTTAAAAACAATTCATGGGCGAAATGATGCCTCTGACATGATTTCCAACATTTTGGTTGTTTTCCTTATATGGATACAACATCAACATAACTGAAACATAACATGCTCTACATACTTATCCAGGGACTGTGTGTGATCGTGTGTGTGTGTGTGTGTGTGCGTGTGTGTGTGTGTGTGTGTGTTATTTTGTCATATGTTGTATATTTTATGTACGACCCTGCCTGATATTGTTTGTTATGCTTTGTGGTAGTGATCAATCAGGATGGCTGTTCAGATGATAAAAGAACAACTAATTTGAGAAGCTTCATTATGCAGAACAAAACAATACAATTCACATTCCATAATATCATGTTCATTATTATCAGATTCCGGCCTCAGAAAACTAGAAAGAGAGGCCTCACCAAGGTTATGTCTGTGTCCTTGCGTGTCCTTCCTGTGTAAAATATATATCACACTTATGAGCATGCTCCTATGACCGGGCTGGCTAGAAACATTTACAGAGACTATCGCAAATATTACCCTCCATAGCAGGACTTCTCTATCATATCAGTCCATGCCACCAAAGCTATAAATGTGCGCACAGAATCGGGCGCAAGTCATTAGTATTCGGAAAAATCTGGCTGTTAACTAGGTGAAAGAATATAAATAGATTTGGTTTGTACTGGCAGCTGTACTGATTGGTCAGCATATATGCCAGAAACCTGGTTACAGTTTATGACCTAAATGTTGGTCAATTCAGATTTGATGATATTTTTGTGAGCAAGGCAAGTATATATGACTCGGGAATTTCCAAACTTTGAATGAGATCAAAACCAGGGCAATGACTGCAGAGGTAGTAATTGAATACTACCTGTGTAATGCAGAGTTAATATATAAAATGATGAATTAATGGTGAATTAAGATCTCTGTTAATGTTGTTGATGGAATTGTTTCTGTTTAGCGTTTGATTAATTACCTTTAATGAACAATTTATTAGCCCTTTTTGTGTTCAGCTTTGGTTCTGATGAGGCGCATGCGTAGAGAGTTAAGCGGCTGAGCACATAGCCGTTGTTTTTTGTTGTTTTATTTTTGCAATTAGGATCACATCAGTAATGATCTGTCACATTCGATTCTATATCAGAGACCCATGAAGATCGGTAGAGCCTTTATAGACCAAGATTACATGGAATTTATATCAGAGACATTTAAATATCTCTGTTTATATTCAGCTTAAACTCACATGGGGGCATGTGTCAAATGCTTCCACTAATTTGGCACTGTGGATTTTATTCATTTAATATGTCTTTTTCGCCGAGACTCAATAATTGTTTATAGTGGTTGTTGAAAGTAGTTATATATAGGCCTAATTTACTAATGCTGTTTAAACAAAATTATACGCACCGAAAAAGTAGCCTTAGGAAAGTAAGATAACAGAATATATTGCTATCATAAAACGGAATTTTCGTGACATTTAACACTTTGACAAGTAAAATAGAAAATACTATTCAAATTTCATACTATTTTGTCTCCAAAGTAATTCTTTATGAAACCAATTCAAATAAATATTAAAAAATAACAAACACCTTTTTAAATATGTTTTATCTTTGTTTGGCTCATACCTCCCATGTTTTCCCCCAGAAGACGTACCACGAACTGTAGATTAGGGGGAACTGCTGATAACAGGGAAAGGATCATCGAATATGCACTGAATTTCCTCATCTCTCAAGATATCACATAAGATAGCTTAATGGATCTCTTAAAATTCTGTCTTGAGAATGTTAAACATACGTCTGTCATACGTCTGTCAATTATCAATCTACCTTAGTCTCCTGTCACACCCGAGCAGGGGCATTATATACAGAGCTGCCACTGTGAGGCCAAGGGCTGATCATTTTCTCACTACCTCTGCAGTATTAGAAATGTTAAATTCCCCGAGTCATAAATATTTATTTGCTCACCATACTATAAACTTAAATTGACCTACATCAGGTTATAACTTGGGATCAGGTGTCTGACCCATAAACTGACCAATAAGTACAGCTATCAGAACAAAACATCATCTATTTCAGTGGACATTATTTATTTTTCACCAATCAGTTCTCAGCCAGATTTTTATGAATAGTCTTGACTTGCGGCCAATCCTGTGCGCATTTTGTATCCTTGGTGGCTGGGACTGATATGACAGAGAAATCCTGCTATGGAGAGTGGGCATGTTGATGCTTCCAATAAAACAAAAATATGGACGTCATTGAATGCAGTTTGGTCGCAAGCCTGGTGTGACAGGGGTATAGCCATCCAATTCAAAATCAGCTTTGCATGCCAGAAGACCTGCTTTATATGGAAGAAATTGTTGTTAATCTTTAACACATTATCCGTAAATTAAAAGCACAGGTTGCTGGTAAATGTGCTACCAATAAACATGTGATATTGAGTTAGAGTAGATTTACGGTTGCAACTATTTATAGTGTGGTCTTTATGAAACAAATAAATTCAGACCAAAGCATACCTTAACTGGCTTCACCACAAATCCACACAACAACCCATCAGACTGTGCCCACCGCATCGCATTATTGATTCAGAATTTCAAGAGCCAAATACTAGATGAAACCAGCCAACACAAATAAGTTTAGATGCACACGTCTTGTTGCCAGGCTTTATTGCAATACACACCTAGGGTGCGATATCTCTCACCTCAATGACTTTCTATGTCTTGGTTTCGTTGTCTGCTTTTCAGTACAAGTTCAGTTCAAGCTCAATGTGCATGCTAGATATATGGACATTGCATAATTCACTTCACTCTTCATTTTTATATACCATGTTGAATTTATAAACCTACCTAAAGGGAATCAACCAGAAAAGTGGTGTTTCAGATTTGTGAAATATTAAATTAAGTGGCTTCCTTCAACTATTTGCCGAAATTTTGATACCATTTTATTAATAATAATTTTATTTAAAAATACATATGTAGTGTTAATTTGTTTGTTTGTTTGGGGTTTTACATCACTTTCAACATTATTTCAGTTATTTCTTGATGAGACCCACTTGTAGCAGATATAGTGCTGCCTCACTGAATTGTCATGTCGCAGGTCCTTGACATGACAACCCACCCGGTCAAAGATTGACAAGGACAACCATAGGTCTCATCATCACTAGAAATGGCAGGCATAGGGATATCACTTTTTTACCATCACTAGAAATGGCAGACATATTTTACTACTCAATATACATCTACAAATGATATGTGATCGAATGTTAACCTTCTTAGGCCATTTTGATCAAATATTGCCAGTGACCTTTCAATGACCTTGAAAATAGAAAGCCTATTTCCACGAAATTATCTACATGTTTTATTATCCTATCATCTACATCTTTCAAATACGAGCTCGTAGAGTCCTTATTCATCAAAATCTATTCATAATTAACAATTTGAGAGCAATTTATAGTTTTGTGGTCAATCTTTAAGGGAAAACAGAAGAAAATACTATAATACTAAGTTTTTTTTAAATAATACAAAAATGCCAGCTTAATGGGGGTTAGTTTATGAAAATATATAGAATACTGCACAGAAAAACACATTAATACTTAAAAGAAATTGAAAAAAAAGTTCGTCAATTTCAAGATTTATTATGAAGCTAAAATGATTAAAAATAATTTAAATCGGTAGGGTTACAAAAGTAACAAATTGACGGACTTTAATTTGACCTCACATTTATTTTTGAGGTATTAGATAAATTGAATATTAATCTAATTTCAGAAAATAATCAGCAATAGGTTGCTCTTATCATAATAATACCTAAAAAAGAAGAAATATTCACTGAAAAATATGAGAAAATTAGTCATGAATAGAAATTATTGAAAAAAATATAATAAAAAATATATTGAATGTAGAGTCAATTGGGTTATAACATTTAGTAGCTGATGTATTTCTAAAAATTTTCATGTATTCAACAATATAAGGAAGTTAGTGAAATCCTTTTTTGAATTTGTTTATGAAACACATCACTAAAAGTGGCCAATCATTAAAATGGCATATGACCCCTTTTACTATTTGGATAATTTCATGCCCATTTCCTTTAAATACTATTTTTTTATAGTTTTTGAAAAAATGGCATTCTGTGTGGTTGATTTGGTGAATGGAAGTCGAACATGGCCAATATTACATGTCATTGAATGTGCTCTGCAGGGTGCTTTCTGGACGTCCGCTCCTCCCACTGCTATAAACCCGTTACATGCGCTATGTCACTCATTCTCGCAGATGCACGAATTGACTGACATAATGTTGAAAGTGATGTAAAACCCCAAACAAACAAACAAACAAACAAACAAACAAATAATATATGAATAGCATGTTGCTGGTGTGTATACAAAAATAATACACCGGCACCCCCCTCATGAATGCCAGGCATCTCGGCTAATGCCTTGATATTAACTGTTCATTGAGGTGACAGTGTATTATCTCCTATTTACATAGATGTGCAAACAAGGAGGACTCCTGTAGTGATCATAGTCAGATAAGGTCCCTCTATAAGCCACCTCACATTTCACATGCTTCAAGAAGGAACCTTTCCTAGACGATACCATCCATTGAGTATTCTCTCTTCAAAGTAGGCAATTTTGTTGTCATAGGAAAGGTATGGAGGCGTGAATACCCTGCACACGTATGTAGTTCTGCTTGTTTCGCTAATTTTTCCTTTTCTATTTGGCAAGCTATGAATCATGCATGGCCGCTAACACGCTGCAGACATCGCAAAGTCTCAATCTGTGGACACTTTGCGATGCTGGAGGAGGCTATGGACAGAAAATACTGGCGATATCAGGGGAATTGTCACCGTCAGTGGTAGCAGCAAAGCATATGCGTTCCCTTCTGTGGCAACCAAGTCGGGACACTCAGCCTAACATCAACAAGTTAATTACCTTTATTCACCAGATATCAGCAACTAATTTACTACCTCAAAATGTTGTCAGGGTGGACGGTGAGGGGACGATTTATGAGGCGTGAGTGAAGGGTTGGTCCTGAATCAATACCCGGCCTGAAAGCAACCATAAAATACACCTGCGCTCTTCACACCTGCTACACAACCTAACTGACTTGCTTCTTCTCTTTTCATAAGAACCCATTGCCGTCATCGATATTGTTTCCGATCGGTGTCCTGGAAATGTACTAGAAGTAAAATCTCATTGGGAACGAGAGTAGACATTGCGACAGACGGGTGTTAAGGGCTAACGCGTTTTCCGTACTGAAACAATTAGCCGAACAACGAGAGTATAAGACTTAACACGTGATGCAGCCAGATATTTTACCAGTTGACTGCACTTTATTGAATCCGTAATTGGCGCTTGGGTGTTGTGTCGTTGTTAGGTGTTGTATGACATGCAGAGTAGCTGTGCCTGGAAGTGCCCTCACCACAGAACCAGTCTGATCTCAACATTAATCTTTGTTTAAAATAAATAATGTCTGTTTCCATCCTTTATAAACTTTTTTCCTGCATTCCTTCTATGAGGGAGGGGAATACATATCAGTCAAAGAAATACATGTAAATTAAGGCGAGTTATGTACAGGTATAATAACAAATTCGCATCTAATTCATTCGCATCTAACTCATTTTTTCTAATTCATGTATGTTTAAAGAGAACATTTCTTTTCATTTTTTACAATGAACATTCGGTTCTAACAGAAACTGTAAACATATTTAAATGTGAGCAAATAGCTTAAGAGAATAAGAGCAGGCACATAATCCTAATGATATTCAGGTAGGGAATACAGTACACTGTAAATAGTTGTAAGAGTAGTTTTACTGTTAATTTATGATAAAAGTTGCGAACAACTTTTGATGCTGATTAAAAGTAACTTCTATTTTCTTCATGTATTTATTCTTTATCTTTTTTTATTATTTATCTATTCTATTTATTTATTTCATCACATTTGCTGTTAATTCCTTTTATATCCACAGTGACATGTAATATATTATTGATTATTGTTTCCTTCAGTTAGAAGTGATAAGCGATAAACTTGGACTATCATATATATATATATGGCAGATCTCCCCCCTGAAATATCATGATATGTCTCTTCAGAGGTCTCTTGTGATGTCTCTTCAGAGATCTCTTGAGAGATTAAGGCTTTTCCTGAACGCAGAAATTAAGAAATGCGTTACTAACAGGGTGAATCTTTGTTATATTCAAAAAGGTTCATCTTGATTATGTGTTTCTCTTCTTATTTATGAGTTCCTTAAAATAAGATGTGTAATATTAGCCTGAGAAAAAAATGCATTAGATATTTCAAAAGCTTAGATTTTTTATTTTATTTTATATATGTTTTTACGAATATAGCAGCAACTATTGCTGTACACTTTACAGTATTGTAATATTATAAAGATTAAGAATACAAACATCTGTTTAATGACAGCAATGTATACCACTATTTTGGTGCAGTAGGAAAATCCTGTAAAAATACAGCAAAAGTTGTTTTTTACAGTTTGAGCATACCAATGTGGAACAATGCTGTCTTCAGTGCAGACCGAAAGGATAATACAGAGATCTTTGTAAAGGTGTACTTACAAAGATCTCTGAAGGAAACAATATTCTTACGTAGGTGAATGGGATACTTTTGTCTTTTGCATCATAAAAAGACAAAACCCAAGTATACTACAAAATAACATTAGTTTTATATCTTTCAGCTTGACAAAAAAGAAAGCATATAACGTAGACAGGGATTGAAAAGGGATTGCTTGACAGGGGATCACTTGGTAAGGAATTGCCTGATAGGGATTGCTTGATAAGGACTTGCTTGATAGGGGATTGCTTGATAAAGAATTTAAAATATGTTTTTTTTCTGTAGTAGGCCATACATTACTTTGTAAATTCAACTCACCTGCGAGATCACCATCCCATTTAATATCTCTGAAAATGCTTAATGATATCTCACTTGTGGTTACTACATGTAGCCCTTGTTTTTCAGTTGTATTTGATACTCTTTCATATTGTAAAATACCCTTTCATATCTCTATAATACCCGTGTCTCTAGATATTACACTTGCTTTCTAAATGTGACAATTGCATGCAATATGTTTGGCTTCCTTGCTACATGTTTGGCTTGCCATATTTGACCAATGTCAGCTATCTGTTTACTACATGCTAAATTGCACGCTACATGTAACCATGCTATATAATTGGCTTACTTGCTATATTTGGCCATTTCAACGTATTTTTTTGTTGCATGTTTGTTACATGTAGCCATACTACACTTTATGTTTGGCTTGCTTGTTAACCCCGACTTTCGATATTTCATCATTGACATGCTTCCCCTAAACCCCTCGCATGGTATATGTTGCCATTGGTTGAATGCCGAATATATGTAACAATCCCACGTTGTAGGTTAACATTTCCTTTTTTCCATTTTATATTTGCTGTTTGTAACATTTCCATGCAGTTTACAACCGTTGCACGCCAGCTGTTAGTCTTACTATGCTATATGCAGATGTCTTGGGCCTAAGTTTATTTGACTATAATAAGGCGCAGCATTAAGCTTGGTTTCCTTGGCCATTTCCACCCAGCGATGTGCACTTTATATCTTAATATAAGGAAAGTAGAATGGAGAGCGGAAAGCAGTGGAAAGCCATTCTCCATGCAATGGTGGATGCCGCATTTCCTCACAAAGTCCCCGGATGAACATTTACTGTAATTAGCATGGTCTTGTTCACGCGCTCACCGGGTGTCATTTTGCTTGTGTGGAAATTCGACAAAGGCTCGGGTGACATTTTGACTGTATGAATTCTACCGAACTGGCAAATATTTATTATGTGTGAAAAGATGAAATCTACTTTGAATTGTAGAGATTGTAATATAGATTTCTGGATGTTTTAGCCTGCACGAGAGATTTATTTGTGGCAGTTTGAAATTGAAAGCATGTTTGTGGCAACATTGATAATTAGAGCTCTTTGTAAACAGCGAGATTCCATCATGTGTAAAATGCCATTGAAGAAATGAATCCTTATTTGCAACTCTTTGGTGTTGTTTGTGCAGACGTCACTGCTGAATTCGGCTTCATTTTCACAGAAGAAAACCCAATATTGTAGAGTGACATATGAGGCATGGTTTATCCGAACTGGATAATCTATAGATGCACATTAACAGACGATCCTCTACTGTGTGGTACGCGACAAAGACAAAACAGTCGATATTCAGCCTGGGGCAAGCTACTGACAAACAGGTGACCTTCATCCTTGCACCGCAATCTCTATCTCTTCGTGTATGTCTGCTAGGACCCAGGTCTCTATCTCTTCATGTATGTCTGCTAGGACCCAGGTCTCTATCTCTTCATGTATGTCTGCTAGGACCCAGGTCTCTATCTCTTCGTGTATGTCTGCTAGGACCCAGGTCTCTATCTCTTCATGTATGTCTGCTAGGACCCAGGTCTCTATCTCTTCATGTATGTCAGGTCTCTATATCTTCATGTATGTCTGCTAGGACCCAGGTCTCTATCTCTTCATGTATGTCTGCTAGGATCCAGGTCTCTATCTCTTCATGTATGTCTGCTAGGACCCAGGTCTCTATCTCTTCATGTATGTCTGCTAGGACCCAGGTCTCTATCTCTTCATGTATGCATGCTAGGACCCGGGTCTCTATCTCTTCATGTACGTCTGCTAGAACCCAGGTCTCTATCTCTTCATGTATGTCAGGTCTCTATCTCTTCATGTACGTCTGCGAGGACCAAGGTCTCTATCTCTTCATGTATGTCAGGTCTCTATCTCTTCATGTTTGTCAGGTCTCTATCTCTTCATGTATGTCAGGTCTCTATCTCTTCATGTATGTCTGCTAGGACCCAGGTCTCTATCTCTTCATGTATGTCAGGTCTCTATCTCTTCATGTATGTCTGCTATGACCTAGCCCGAGTGTCTGTCTCTTCCTATATGTCTGCAAAGATCTTTACTTTTGTTTTTCTGCATTGACATGGACCTCTATATCTTATCATCTCTCTTCAAGAACCATAGTCTCTTCCTTTGAATTCTTTGGTTGGAACTCCATTAGTCTATGTTTATTCACACAAGAAAATCAATATGTCTACTTAGTCACATATATAAGTTTTAGGATCTCAGTTTGAAACTTTTACCATTGACAAAATGTACTGCCTCAATACGTGTTTTTCCCTTAAGCCAAAATACCTGACAAAAAGTGGAAAGTCTCAGGTCAGAGTACCAACGGTAGAGATAAAAAATATGAACCGGGGAGTGGTCACTATCACATGTCTAAAATAGTGGGCAAACTACTGCACACACATCTGCGCATTATTACTACACATATTTCTTCATTCAAATTGTGGTTTATTTGACAATTAAAATAATGATTTCAACATTTGATTTTTTTATATAGAAATTCTAATTCTATATTCTTAAATATGGGTGGGAAAGCTCTGAACCATTATGGGCTGTCGATCTGTACAGTTCACATCATTCTGGATGCTCAGAACAGCTACCTTGTCGCTAAATCGTGTCATGATGCTCGCAACATATCTGAACAGTAAATCACATCCAATCCGAGCGGTATCTGAGCAGTGCCATATGGTGAACAATGGCCAGAATTAAAAAGTTGCCTTCTTTAATCTTTATATAACGACTATCATACCCATAAATTAAAGAAAATAACATGCTCAACTGTTACACACATAAGAATATCATAATCTAAAATTGATTTTTAACGAGATATTTGCCAAAATTTATGGAATGTGCCCCAGTTTAAGATTGTATAACAAAGAGTAATTCCTGACTTGGGGGCACAAATATTGCTGTAAAAACGTTATAAATTTATCATAAAATTTACACTATCAATAACAAGGCACTGTTGCACATTCAACTGTTATAAAATTTGTACAATTTTGTGATGATTTAAATACGATTTTGATACCTTTTGTGAGACATAAAAAGTCGTTACATAAAAGTACCACCCAGATTGGTTCAGAATTGGTATTAAACAATGGTATGACGTTATGCCATCAAGATATGCTGCGATTTCAGCCCAGAATGGTTCAGAGCTCTCCCACCCCTGATATCGTTCAAATAAGTTCTCAACATGAAGATGTCACCTTTGTTTTTTGTATAAAGTCATTATTTATTATACTTTCTGCCAAAATATATGTTTTCAATTCTATATATTCTGATGTGCAAAATGAAGGTTTCATCTTCAACATGAAAATAAAAAAATCTTGTCCCGACCAGGTATTGATTGAACTCCAGACTTTAAGCATGGGAGATAGATGTCTTACCCACTGAGCCATGTTGAAAAGTATGATTTGACCTTCTCAATGGTAAATCATACAAATAGTCAGCATCTTTATCACTTTATCAAGTTATTTTAAAATGGAAGATATTCAATAATTTCACACAGCAACCTAAGCTAAATCTATAGACTAAAATTTTCAAAAAATATGTTTGTCTAAAATGATATCAAAAATAATGCAAATAGATCAAAAGAAAAAGTAGATATTTATGATTCATGTCTCATTTAGACACCATTTTCTAGTTGATTCTCTGTAGGTAGGTATATAAGGTTAGCAAAAAAATAGCTGTTGTTGGTTTACCTCCATATCATCCATCTGCAATTAAACCCACATCCATGAAGCGTTCTACTTTACATATATGTGGATCATTATTCTGTTTCCCTCTTCTGTGTCCTTTCCATTGTTATGATTTTCATCCCTAATATATGTCCAACGCATACCTGATATGTGACTGGTGACCTTTACTCATGTAGCCATATATTGATATATTGTAGACTCTTAGGTGTGTGCACTTTACAATGATCTATGTCTTCCTAACAAGTCTGACATCATATTAATCTGTTTCCTCAAAGTTCAGACAATCATTGCCATGGCAGTCAAGGAGGTAAGACATCATCTCTGAGTATATGATTAAAGTATATTTGATGTTTTACAATAGGTTGCCATTCTTTCATTTAAAATAGATATAAACAACTTCGTGGATGTCATAAATATCTCATTAAAGAGAGACAGCTGAAAAGGACACAGGAAAGTGGACACAAACTAGTGTCACTGATAGATGCCTTACATATATATAAACACGTCAACTGCCTTACTCCACATAATCCTAAAATAGACCCTTGGAAATAGGGTATAAGTAATTATGAAGTTCCTCTCATTCTTACATTGAATTGAAGACAAACAAGTGTTCCATGTCTGCCAATGAGAAAGTGATTGAAAAACAAAAGGATTACTAAAATCCACCAATAGTTGTATATGTATATATAGCGCATCCCTTATAGCAATAACAACAAACGTGGTGTAAATTGTTGAGATAAAATGCCACACACGATTAATATACATCATGTTTTGTTTAAATATATGCATAGCACATTTACTAATACGTTTTAAGTTTGCTCTAAACAGGTTGATTTTCATCCGCACTATGAATAGCAAACATATGTGGCAACAATATTGTAAATACACAACAGTACTGATTCAGATATTGACCAGCGTAATGTACTAGACACTTGATTGTGACGGAACGTCTCAACAACATTTGGACTTCTTGATTTCGGGGGTTTCATATTTTTCCTTATGGAAAAGCCCATCGTGGCATATCGGTAAGCGTTGTGATACTCTTAAAATGTTATTTATTTGGAACGGCTTCTTTTGACGTCCAATTTGACCAGCATCACGATATTCTTGTATATTGGTATTAATGTTTCCTATAAATCTGCAACCCACTTCTTGTCCACTGAGACTGTAAGAAGACGGAAATAAAGCTGTCAATCGCTGACCATACATCCACACATAATTCTGTGGCACTCTATATGATTGTTAATGATAGCTGGCCATCATTATGAAAACTGTTTGGAATAATTGAACAAGATAGTATGTGAAACACTAACATCATATCATTAAACATTTATGGTTTGATAACGTTGGCAAATAGGTTTAAACTATCAAATCATTAAACAGAAAAATGAACCAAGGAAGGGAACTTATAGATACTCTCTTCTATAATTTTATTTTCTGACTGAAGACAGGAGAACCACTTCTAGATCTGAATACATAATTGTTTTTAATCTCTTGGATAGAATGTTAATGCTTAAGATTTTTTATATATAATGGGCAAGCTATTAAACGTTTTCACTATAAAGCAAAGATTTCACTTAGACAATTTCAGAATTTTGGTGATGATTAAAGATACATTGATGTGCACTTTAAAAAGTTGGAATGAGAAAAGAACGCTTTTTATGAAAATCACTTATATTTTGATTTAGGGTGAGAGAGGTAGCATAAATATTCTTTGCTCCATTATCAAAAATTGTAAATTTATCCTTATTATGGGTTTCCAACCACAATATTTAAGCTTTAAAACGAGCTGTTCAAATGTACATTTCTCAGTATTTTTGTTGAAAACAATATTGTTTGAGATTTTTGTGTCTGAAATTAAAAAAATGTTTAAACCAATCAATTTCCTAACAAAACTGCAACAATCCTAATTATGTTTTTGTGGGCATAGCTGTAGATTTTAGTGATCAAAAAGTTGTTTATATCTTATATATTGCCATTTGTCAGAGCATCACCTTTCAAGAAGTTGCGAAAATTGACATTTAGTGTATGAAGAATTATTTGCATAATTCAGAATGTCTCCTGATTTTTGTCACTCATCATACATCCCCAAACATAGTCTGAGGTGAAACTATGTTGATATTAAATTGAGATAGGACCTATGGTAGCTGAGAGACAATGATAACTTGGTCAATATGGCAGTGAGAGTATCATTTCTAAGTCATGATGTCCAACATATTAACATGGATGTTTACCATCAGAGAGCGACAATTAGGGCATTCTGAGGGTTGTAACTATTCTAATGGAATAATGCACATCTGATTAATGATCTGTTCAGTGGAGGTCACTGCATTAATGTCCAATGAGATGTGAATTTTGTTATTAAAATAAGGGTTTTGTTGGTGCTCTTTAAAACGTGATTCAAATCAAATTCAGATCAGTACCATTACCAAAATGTTAAATCATTAACAGATGCAAATTAATTGGATGACAGGCTTAAAATACCTGTGTTAATTCCTACGTCTCACCTGGCAGGTCTTCCTTTGAAATATTCCATCGAATGTCGGGTAACATGAAAGGCAAGCATTAACAAACCGTCAGAAAACAAGACATAATCATTCTATTCATCTCGCTTCTTTTGCACCTCTATTAATGACAGTAAAATGAGCCTTTACATCAACATCAAATTTGTGTTGCTCTCAGAGGAATAAACTAAACGAGCCCAATTATCAGCGTATTTTCTTCTCAAAGGTAATACAGATAGATACAAGGGACAATAGCATTGTATTGCATCTTTTATCACAAGGATTACTCCCTTTTTATAGACTTCCATATATTCTTCTAAAATAGAGTTAAAATGTCAGGATTTTGCCAGTCAGGATTCAGTGTGATGCTTATGGCTTACAATACTCACATTGTGGAATGTTCCTGGTTATCTTATGGAGTCCAAACCCCTCAAACCCCTCACCCCCAATACGCCCCCAGTCGGTATGACTGGATTATCTTCACGGGAAGCCACATATGTATCTCATGATGTACTTGGTGTCAAGCTCCCCTGGATATGCGCCCAGTCGCTAGGACTTGATTATTATATTCTCAGGAAGCCATTTTGGTGAATATATATGTATTTGAAGGAGATGTCCCATGTTTCATTAACAAGACTTAATTTATGCCGACAATGAAAAATGTTAATGGTAAATTATATCATCCATTTTGCACGCTTTCCATTATTTATGGTTGGGGGACTGACAATTTCTATAAAATAAGGCATTAAATATGACATTTTGAATACAACTGAAAACACATTCAATGAAGATCTCCAGAAGGGGCCTTCTGTTTATAGTAATCTTATGACATTGCTGATTTGTGTCCCTGTTATGTGGCAAATGAAGCGTGTTCCTCCCGGGATTATTAGCACCGCATCTGTGATGGTAAAAATAACAAGTACTAATGCTACTCCCTCCAACATTCTTGCCTAAGTAATCGTTTACAAGAACTAATCATTATAACTTCAATCTTGGTCTTAAACCAAGATTAGGTATAAATCAACGTCTTGATTACTGATCAAGTGAAGCCCCTTAAGTAGCTTTAGAAGGTTTGGGAGGGCTTATTGTGCCCTTCTAGTGCGGTATGGGTGCCCACATCATGTCTCATACCTTGGTCCTGTTAAGGCACAATAAGGTCTCCCATCTCTTTAAGACTCGCTCCAAAAAAAACTAATAGGAAACAAGAGAGACACCGAATGCTATCAGGTCTTTTTCCTCAAACTAAGTAGTTCAGCGTTTTATTCTGTACATGTCCCACGTTTATCCGGGGAGCGTTTGGCGGTCCCATAGATTACATTTTCTCTCCTTGAGACGGTAAGACCAACCTTGGTCTGCGCACATAAATCCATGGAATTCTCTGGTTGACTATTTGAATTCTTTATTTGTTAGATGCCTGTCTCTCCACCTCGGAGCTTATGTGGCAGCTATTGAAGTACAAGTTTAAAATGCCAATTTCCTTTCTATTAGTTTGATTAGTGCTTTTGTGAAACTTCACCCAGAGTAAACAAAGAAAACAAAGGAAACATCTACAAGGGTAGTTAACGTATGTCAATATTGTGAGGTTAAAATATTATTCTCAACAGATTATGAGCCGTCTGCAAACCAAATATTTAAAATAGGTTTGATCCCAGCCATGTGTGTATATATGGTATTACTATGTAAAAGTAGGTCATAAAACCTCTTGCACCACATCTAATGTTTCAAATTAGACTAAAAATAGTTAGTCACATCTTAACATTTAAAGGATATGGTTCGTATAATGCTAAGATAGAAAAGCATGTTTAGAAACTTTAAACCACGGTGTCCTCCAGAGGCACATGTAAACTACTAGGTTCACCACGTCGCCCTCTGGTGGAGTTTGACTGTAAACCTCCCCTTAAGTAAAGTAAAGTAAAGTAAAGTAAAGCTGACATTTATATACCGCTGATTCCAGACAATGTCTGCTCAAAGCGGTTGAGAGTGACTGGCCAGGATTCGAACCGGGAATCCCTGGAACTCAAGGCAGATACTCTACCAATTGAGCTATTTCGGCCAGCTTATGCTTTCTTGAAATATTTATATTGGAACACCTTGTAAATAAGATTGTTCTCTGGAAAAAAACAAATTTTGCGCCCCCTGTTGTTTAATTGCTTATTGCTATAAGGCATTGTAACACCCAACTGAGCACAGGAGTAAAATAGTATTCTGTGGGACACCATTCACTTCCATAATTCCCTAAATTTGATCACATGCGTTTCTGATATTTATGCAAGTGAAATATTAATCATTGTAAGGCTAGGGAAAGTTTTGAAACACTGGTTTTAAGGATAGGATGTTAGAGAACTGACGTATCCTCACTTAAAGGTCATAAAACTAATTAATAACTCTATACATGGATTAGAAACGTTCTCATCAAAGGGTGTGGTTTTAGCTTTCATCCCTTTAGGAGAATTGGAAGAAAGGTAAAATTGATCACACAATTTCGGCACTATCTTAGCCTTTCAGATTCACTATGCAAAGATTGCCTTTGCTATGAGCCGATTCAAGAGGATCAAATTATCCTAATAAGTCAGTAGCTCTATGTTGTCTTTAATTCGATAATATTTAAATAAAGAAGATGAAGGTCCTAACGTATTGTACGGTTCTCAATTCGCTAAAACTTTGTATCAAACTCTCTTAGTTAAACGCTCTTGCATATGGGATTTTATCTTGGTTATCAAATCCATTATATCATTATTTATTTATAGGGATAGTTATTTAGGAGGTTTACTGAGTAACACCATCAAACATACACTTCACCTCATATTATCAGGCTGGTAACACCACCAACTTTTAATATAATCCACGGGGAACCCTTACTTTTTCCATTTGGATGTAAAAAAAACTAAATTGCAGTAGCAGACAGCTAGCTGCTTGTAATGGTGAGGCAAAGTTGGGAGTGATGTAATGAAAGTTAAGTATGAAGACCTAGTAGGCTTAGTTGTGTGGGTGATGACGGATGCCATGTACTGCCTGTCTGTGACAGTTGAGCAGTAGTGTCATATATGCTGTGCTTTGTGCCCAGCTCCCTTTGCATTCCATCGTATATACTGTTTGGTCACTACACCCTCGGGAGGTGCAGCCAGGAAAACACGCTCCCAATGCCACAAAGCTTGCCCTAAAGGCGCATTTTGTAGACTACCGTGAAGTAGACAAACACAGTGATGCAAAGTGAGACTGTCATCAAATTAGCGGCCTCAACATAGCATTGACTGAAGTTTGAAAATAAATGAGCCGGTGCTACAGTGGACACAACTGCAAAAGGATTGTTAACCCCAGGCCTTCCCTGGAGTGTCACACGATCTATAGGTATACGATCTATAGGTACACGATCTATAGGTACACGATCTACAGGTAGAAATTATTTTGAAATATCTGAAAAGGCCCTAGTCGGATTAATCACCATATAAATGCTTTCATTATTTTTGTATTAAATCTATTTAGGGTGATCCAGTTATATGTATCTCTGAGAGAACATAGCTATGGTAACACAAATCATGTCACCATTTTTGGATGTTATATTCCTACATATAGATACTGCATATGGGTTTAATTTTGTATCAGGATTTCGAAATCGCCGATACAGCATTTCATGCATTTGTGATTTCACTTTTTTTTCAGGAATAATCAATTTATAAATATTTTTTCTGCCATGAGTATTCATGGGTGAACATAGTAATGTGAGGTAATTCAATTATTGCACAGCAAGTGAGGGTTTCTTGATGTTCACTCATCTCTTATAGAAATGGACTTTCCGATGATTCTTTATTTCTTCTTGACGTGGGGTTTATTTTTGAAAATAATCACATGCATCACTTAATAGCAACTGACATGATCCGAACAATGGCGAGATTTTCTGACAAACCTGAGAGCAATATTACTTATATTGTTCTCAGCACAAACACGTGCTATATTTTAGTCTTCTGCTAAAATTCCAATTATCCATTGAGCCCTTTGTTTTCATACTTTGCTCAAGTGACCAGCTATGTTGTCCTTCACCAACTTGGTAAAGGTTTCCTAATAAATGTTATAGTGAAGTGACTGTTTATGAGTACATGTCTATGGGTACATGCCTGACGCCCATGCAGACCAATATAGAGGTCATATAAGGTCAATTATGCCATGTAATGGATCCTTCAGGTTTACATCCTTTATGAAGGACGATAACAAAAAGTTGCAGAAAAGTGAAATATATCGATATGCAGTATTTGAGAATAGTTTTTTTTGTTCAGAAGAAGATATGCATCAGTGGCACAGTGAGTGTCCTGGAACCCTGGCCTAATGAAGCTAACGCCAGTAAACTATCGTGTGAAGATAAAATGAGCTCTTGCAAGGCACATCCCTGACTCACCTTGTTATCCCAACCTGATATATAGGAAAGCCAATACATTTCAACAAGGCCAAGTTGTTACTTGTGAATAACGATAAAAACATAGAAATTATTGTGCACCATGTGATGCCAATCTCGGGGTTCAAATCACAAGGACACGCCTCCTTTGTCCATAGGACATTGTCAAATATATAAAAATGTGAAGAAAACTGTGCTCTCTGATTTTCGTCTTGATTTCATTTTTAATGAATGCATGGGTCAAGCTGTTAATTAATTTCCTTTCAACGTGGTTCATTAATGTTATTTTTTCATTCATGGTTGTTATGATGCAGTCAAGCTGTCAAGAGAGTATGTTTAAAGCAAGCGATTACGTCAAACGAGTCCTCAATATCCACGCTTCGTGTGACAGATATATCCTGTCACAATAACAAGACAGCAATGCAAAGACAGTAATATTAATGCAAAGACAGCTGACACCAGCATGTCCTGACAACATGCAGAAAAAATGTCCACGAATGTAGAGCTATTGTTACTCTTCAATACTAAATGAAATGAATGTAGGGCATTCACTCAAAAAAAATGAGTGGTGAATGAGGGCTTGACATTGGAAAGTGTCCCATCCTCTTAAGCCGGTGAGAGACTAAATCATTTCTTTGGCAGGGAGTCGGTTTGATAAGAGAACATTTGCCAATATTCCTTCTAAAAACACTGATCTGAATCTCATGGCCGGATCGATACTCCAACACTTCCCTAACTTTGACTTTTTCATCATGCGATGTCTATCAAAATGGAAAGGAAATCGTTGCTGCTTTCTGTCAAATTTCACATAGAATTCTAGACCGAGAACCGGCTGAGGTCCCCAGATGCTTGTCGACCACACCCTGTGTAGGTGTTGAGTCCCCAGTGTTCTTGGCTACCACACAAACATTGATGATATATATATATATATATATATATATATATATATATATATATATATATATATATATATATATATATATATATATATATATATATATATATATATATATTTATATATATATATATATATATATATATATATATATATATATATATATATATTTATATATATATATATATATATATATATATATATATATATATATATATATATATACAGACACAGACACAGACAGACATAGATCAACAGCCCTCTATCTCATTTTCCAAAGACGGAGAAAATATACCTCAAAGATATCTCAAAAGATATCTCATTTTCCAAAGACGGAGAAAAGAATATTTTGAAAAATGGAAATGATTTGATACCCTCTTTGCTTATTTCATATTCAGTATGCATCTTTCATTCCAGCTCCTTCGTGGAGCATCCATCTTTTAAAATGAAGTTACGTCTTTTTTCTGTATCTCTCACTTTCTGAAGATTATTGAATTAGAAAAGTTTTGGGATGGTCATGCATAAACCAGATATTCCAATGCCATATTTTATACGTCTAGAACTTCTTAAATCTATTGGAATTGATTTATTTTTCGTAATGATAAAGTGGGGGAATATTTCAAAAATCAATCGAGCAGTGAGGCTTATTTTCCAGAGAAGCCAATTCCGTCTGACGATTCCTCCCAGTGAAGTAAAAGCAGTGAATAAAATAACTGGTACTGGTGACAATAATGTCAAGGGATATCATACAAGAATGGCAATATATATATATATATATATATATATATGTATATATATATATATATATATATATATATATATATATATTTATATATATATATATATATATATATATATATATATCTATATATATATATAGATTAAAATCTCGATTCTCCCTCCCTGTCGCGGTGATAGACCAATGAGAATTACCGCCCATAAAATCCCATTTGTGTGATTCACAGACATACACCAGCATTTATGTTCATGTTTACTATGAAACCTGACAAACTCGTCAAATTCATTTTATCTGGCAAATGACAAGGTACAGACCTGATCCATCTGAAACTGGCTACAGTCCATACTGGATAATGCCCCCTGTAATTACGGTTTAATGATTTGCCATTTCCATAGCAATGTTTATTTAGATAACTTTGGGTTATTCCTAATTTCTTAAATAGCATATTTATATTTATTTGCAGTTATTTGTGGTGCATTGACATGTAGCTTGTGGATATGCCTTGTTATGCTGGCAGAGGATGATGGCGATGAGAACAGTTGTTCCCGCTGCGGGTTAGTCCAGGATTAATTGGAATCGATGCTCACCTGCATGAGCACAGTGCAATATTACATCAGCACAAAGATCAAGTGGCATTCAGTACCGCCAAATACGTCTAACATTTAAAGAGTGCATTACGCCACCAAGGCCCACATGCCGTTTCTAAGTTAGCAATAAAACCAAAAGGTTTTTTTTTTTTTTACCTGAGATGAGTTTTGTGTCACAAACAATGGAGCCTTTGATAAGGACACAGACCAATGAGCAACGCATATTTCCATAACAAAATTTTGATATCAAAACCACTTTTGCAAATAACACGTTTTTGACCAAATAGATTATTGAATTTGAATATGTGTCTTTATACCCATGTACGTTCGCAAATTCTATTCTGATATATGTAAACTCATAAAAATCGAATATTACATACTGCCAAAGGACAATTTGTGATTTAAGATATAGATTTTAAGTTGTTTGGCCATTATGTTTGACCATAACAATAGAACGTCACCTGGCTGGGAGCATGATCTCTGAAAAGACGTCGCTTGCTATCGTTATCTTTTATGCCAACGTGAAGTGCGAGGAGATTGCCATATAACAGGCGTTCCTATCATCTGTGAATTTAAAATCTCTTTATCTATTGCAACTAAAAACATATTTTACTGTCACGCCAATGTCAATCAGCGTCATGTGAAATATGTTGGTAATCTATGACTAAGCGCCACAGGTTGAAGTGATGCACTTCAAGCATGGTCTCCAGAGCCCAACGTAATTGCAAATCTAATGGTTACTGAAGACCAAAAAATGTTTGTCTCCACATTCTAGTCATTCCCGAACTCCATGTGTGGGCAATATTAGAGATTATTATATTATATATATGTATATATATATATATGTGCACTTCTATTCAAAAATAGGAATCAAACCTTAAAACAACAAATGAACATCCCATCACAAAGTAAACAACACAGTTTCCACCAGTTGTCTCTGATGGTGTTTAAAATTGCTGCTCTTTGCCATCAATCTCGGTGAACGGAAGCATGTCATCATCACACAGCAAAATCCACACAGGCAAAACAAGTGCTGATTTAAAAAATCAAGCTTGCGTGAGTTTGCAAAATTCAACGGAAAATCTTCCTACTCATACAAAAGCGTCATCTTATAGTGTAAGCAGAAACTATGGCTTTAAACATGGCCGATATGGACCGATAATACGTGTATGCTCCATAGACTTACAGCTTAACCTCGAACATTCAGCCCTAAAGTCAAAACAAACGCGAGGTATTGGATGGAGAGACTGGTTTCTGTCTCAATCCCCCAAGCAGGAATCGAGACTGAGACGTACGGGGAACTGCATACGGCCCTTTTTTGCCTTAATCTAGGCAGATTTTGTCTGATTGGTTGGTTATTGTTACACCCTTATGCCTAAGACTGTTTGGTTAATTTGTCAACATTCACACAAAACAAAGTACACATATACTTCTCACTCTCTCACACAAATAAGGTTGGTTGGTCAGCATTTTAAAAACCAATGAATGGTTTGTTTGTTTGTTTGTTTGTTTGTTTGTTTGTTTGTTTGTTTATTTGGGGTTTTACATTACTTTCAACATTAGTTCAGTCATTTTGTGATGAGACATATTTGTAACAGATATAACTCACTGAATTGTCATGTCGCAGGTCCTTGACATGATAACCCGCCCGGTCACAGATTTACAAGGATAACGGGTTCACCCTTTGACACGGGCCTCAGCTCTTGTGTGAAATGGTATTTTGAATTTAATCTCGGCATGGCCGGGGATAGAACCCACGACCTTTTGATCAGCACAGCCAATGAATGGTAATCTGACCAATCATAGTCCTTACCATGTCTTAATAATGATTTGGGTCGGGTATGAGACAAGCAAAAGTAAAGATTCCCCATAAGAATATTTTTCAATAATATCTCCACAATGAATAGCCTTAAAGCAGCTTAAAGCCACTGTACATCTCGAACACATTAATGTAGATACAGGTCAATCAACATTCTGAATCTGTAATCATTTATATTATAATTCTAGGAATTATACCAATATCTTAATTCTTCGACAGCAGTCATTTGCTTGAAATACTCGCATTTCAAGTTGTTGTAAAGCCGCTTGGTGTTTTTTCTAGATTTTGCTAGATTCACCTATAAATAATATAAAACAATTTTAGAACATCTCCATGTGTTGTTAAACACCAGGTGTCTCCAGTCGAATTTGTATTTTTCAATAGGTCTTTTATAATAGTGAATAAAGACCATTGACATCGCCGCGTCTTCTGTGTTGAGATATACATGTATTATGCTTTCTCTTATATATTAATATTAATATTCAGAATATTGTGAAATTAATGACGTAAGTACAACAATATCTAATAATGTCAAAAACACCCCCAAAGGAATAACAGTTCAGACGTACTCTCCCTATAATGGTCATGCAATGTGGCCATCTGGTGGATTTGCTCAGACTGTAAAGAAATTATAATAAGGAGGCCACAAAGCTGATGATTTTAAACTTCGAGTAAGTTGGTCACGAAGCCAACATTGAGCATACATGATCGAAGTTTAGAATACGCTTAAGCACAAACATTAATGGAATTATTACTATTATTAAGTATTCATGAATGTACAATGCTAATAGTATCTGTAGGGAAAATAGTTATCAACATCCATAATTAAAAATTCCATTGTTTCCAAGCTGGTGACAATGATAGATTTTAAAACATCCCAGACAATTGTCTTTAATGTCACATCACGGCTATTCACTGCCCGTTTCACCTTTTAATGATCGATATCACAGTAACCCTACAGTAGATCCCCACTTCATTTCCTTTACAACCGAGTGACACCCCTGGGCACCAGTTTAAACAAAAATAATTTAGAAGTTGGAGAGCGGGCCTTATTGTGTGACAATTAGAGAAGCCTTTTCCCTCAGATTTTGAGGATAACCTTCCTTTGCGATATTGAGAATAAACTTTATCATTTAAATTTGACCCTTATGTGACATCTTGTAGAAGCGCAATCACCATTTTAATGGTATGGCAGATTTAACAAGCATATTTTGCAGAGAAAGTGACACGAACCGCAGTCCTTATTCATTAAATGTGCCAAGCTATATCGTTGATTTAATCAAACAGCTGAAAGTGACTTGATGTATGTATAAATAGTGCAGATAAATGACCATTTATTCATGTGCCAATCACTTTCATGTTAATTCCCTGACGTCGTGGTTGTGCATTCCGAGAAAATATCAGTTGGCTGCTTCGTGTACGTGTCTTAAAACGTTTACAAAGAGGCGATCGGGCCGTGTGTCCTGTCACTCTAGCCGCCTTGATTGAGTCCCGGCCCACACCGAGAGGGATAGTGGAGGAATTCTCTCTGATGGATCTTGCGCTCGCTTGTAACAAATATCAATCAGAACAGAGTAACTGATGTTGATAAATATTTCTTTTTTGCAGAGAGGGGCCACGTGGTATTTCTCACTCCTGAGCGGCTTGGTGGAAGTCTCTGATGGAAGAGTAGCGGCATGCGAAATAGCGTGGCAGAGCGTCAGATGAGAACCCTGGGGAGGAAAGGCCAGCCCCGCGAGACATAGCAATCCTCACAGCTTCACGGAATAGCATTCCCGTCACACCGGACTACCATTACAGCCTGAACCCCTACCAGGCGAGTACTCGCGCATCCTCCTAAGACACCGGCTAAAGCAACTAGTAGGCCTGGTCAATTAGAACACACTTCAACAACTTCAGTGCTCTAGAGATACCACAAAAGTGACTTTTGGATTCCCCGAAGTCTTGTGCTTCTTAGTATGAATATATTTCTACTTTGACATATTAATGTGTCAAACACTGGGAACTCAAACGGTTTGGAAACTGTGACGCTTGCTGCGAGATCATGCTCAGGAAGAAGCTGACAAGTTAGCAATGGTGGAATTACAAGTAGTGACCTCTGACGGCCAGGATCGCTCGCCCTGTCAACTTCCTCGCCAATCAAAAACAATGCCAATCTATAATTAACAACTGTATAATCAAGAGAAAAGTTGGAACCAAAAGCCGCTAATTCATAATTTGGTCGCATCCCAATTATGAAACATTCCGAATATTTTATCTTTTAAGAGGATAACAATTGAGAGAATTTATCGCGTCGAAGCTGAACTTCAGATGAATTAAAATGGTGAATTACACAATACTAGAGGATGAAATGGAATCGTCTACTCTGGTAAACGAAACGGCTGATAACTCCACGGGGTCTGCTGACTCCGCTCAGGTGGATGCCAAGTTTGTCTTTATCCTCTACAAGCTGGTTGTTCCTATCATATTTGGACTTATTACTCTCATCGGAGTTGTGGGGAACCTTCTGGTGATTTATGTCATATTTTCCAGGGCAAAAATGCGTACAGTGACCAACTTGTTGCTGCTGAACCTGGCGGCGGCCGATTTGTCGTTCGTGGTGATCTGCCCGCCGTTCACGGCGTATGCGTTTGGCACTGACGAGTGGCAGCTCGGGAACATCGCCTGTAAGCTGATGCACTACCTGCTGAATGTCACAGTCTACGTGACCATATACACTCTGGTTCTCATCTCAGTGATCCGCTACATGACCATACTGTATAATGCACAAACTCTCCGCTATCGAACCAAGAGGAATATTGTCTTCAGCTGCCTCATTATTTGGACCATTATGTTGGTTGGGAATACCCCCATTTTATTATCTTATGGACAGGTCACTTTTGACGGACTTAGGGATTGTTCCTTGCTGGATATGGATTACGGTAAAAGAATATATGCTAGTTTCTTCATATTCGCTTATCTCCTGCCGCTTATTGTTATCGCTATCCTCAGTGTATGTATCCTTCATCACATAAACCAGCAAAAAACTACAATGTTGAACAAAAAGAAAAAATCTGAGGATAAAAAGAAGCAGGCAAGCCGCCTTCTGATCCTAGTGGTGGTGATATTTGCCATATTTTGGCTGCCTGTTCATATACACCTGTTGGTTGCTTACTTTGGCAGAATCAGTCAGTCGCCTTTTTACTTGGCAGTAAGTGTTCTCTGGAACGTCCTTGCTTATTTTAATTCCTGTGTGAATCCAATCATTTATAACTTTGCTTCCAAAGAATTTAGAGACAGTTTTAGAGAAGTTGTGTTTTGCCTCAAAATGAGGAGTAGAAAAAGACAAAACGGAAGCACCACAGTTATTACAAAAACCACAAGCACGGAAGCTAATAATGGGGAGATGAAGAGACTGGTGTCGCACGTCAAGGACAGGGACAGCGCTGATGCGGACTGCACAAAACTATGAACAGCACAGCACAGCGCAGCAAACTAAAGGGTATGGCATATGTGCACCAATAAGAAGCCTCGGCTTGAGACTGTGGCGGTCATCGGGGTCAAGGCTGTAGCAACGGCTCTGTGTTATGTGGACATTTGGCGCATGCGTACTGTCTCAACATATGAGCAGATTCTCCTAAAGTAAGTTGGGAAGAAATAGAAATTGTCAATATCTGCAGTGTAAATGCTGACACATGATCTGTCTTCAGGTCAACACAGATCTACATCGCGTCTGTAATCGAAACCAGAATCGTCAATAAAATATTTGTAAATTACATTATGACAGAAACATTTAAGAAGTGCGATACAGGCTGCGTGAGCGAGGGAGTGAGTGGCATGGGGCCGACGCTGCCACAATCCCGCCACCAGGCGGCGCTGTACTCAGCTTATATACACATTTATATAAATACTATATTTCTTACATAATAAGACATTTTGTAGGATTTCCGTCTTTTGTAAGTTACTGTTAACAGGATCCAGAGTTATAATAAGCTATGGAATATGTGGGGGCATGTGAAATTTGAATAAAATAAAATTACTTTTTAAAATCATAGCTAGCGCAATGAAGCTTAATTGGGTTATAAAGGGCTTTGAGATTGTTTTATTGTGTAATCAGCATATGTTAAATGAGATAAAGAAAAAGAAAGCGTGAACTAATTAGTTGTCAGAAGTATGTTTTATAACAGGTTGTCGAATTTTACAGCTGAGTATCTCACGACGTGATTTTCCCTTTTAAGAGAAAATACCAAACACTGAAAGGAAAGTATTTGCCGGGCACGGAACAATTGTGGTGATTAAAAAGGTGAGCATGGAAGGGCGTCCAATGTACTCGCTTTAATTGTTTAGGGTCAAAATCATTTGAGATAGTTCCTACCAAATAGCGAAAGCGCCTAAACCAAGACGGCAAAAAGGAGGCTGAAGATTGCATCCAAATCTCACAAGGGCTTAACACGTAATGTAACGCTTGTTTAACCAATGAGTATCTCGCGCTGTTAACGTGATTATATTGATCTATTGTAGCACTGATTATCTCCCGCTGTTTGCCTGTCTTACCACTGTATATCTCAAGCTATTTTGATGACAAAATATTTATTACAAGATCAGACGAGTGTTGATTTGTTAGTGCTGGTCGAATTATTGGACATTGTTTTTAAAATGTAAGTCACCAATTAGATAGGATGGTTATACAGCTGAACAATTAGTTTACAAAGTTAAAGCTTTCATAAAATCAAGGAAATCCAATCTTACAGAGATTCGGAGCATGTTGAAATGATATGTTGTCATGACACTCTGATATATTCAAGCTCTCAATTGCAATCAACCAAAATAGACTATGCTTGTAGTCATGTGACCACTGTTAGTGTTAGGCCTTTTGGAAGAGGACTCATCTACTTTCAAATAACATAGACATTTGTATTGATATAATATGACATTTTAGGGCATACGGTACAGTTTATGGTACAGATATTTATTTATATAACGTAAAGAAAAAAGTGCTTGAAAAGTTGATTTCATGAAAGCTTTAACAGGATACTATCAACCAGCTGCTTTCGTCAACAACATTAAAATAACTATGATAACTCTAACATCACTATTAATTAAGGTTGAAATTAAAGTCAATTTTGTAACCTCAATCATGCTATGCATATTAATTAACCATTTGATTTTAAAATCTGAAGCGAATTGTAATTTTATTTTATTTAATTTTTTATTTTTGAATCATACAAAACAGCTCACATTTAGCTTATCTTAATTAATCTAGATTGCTATTACCGTTGTTATGTTATTTAGGTTATTGGATAGAGTTAATAATTATCGCAAAATCAGCAAGTAATTATGCTTGTCTTATCTGAACATATGTTATGATTTCATTTTAAGACGAAAACTACAACTCTGTAATTTCTTCCATGGATTGATCTAATCTTAACGACGAAAAGACTTCCAGTCAGTATGAACCAATAATTTGATTGTTGTCATGTATTAGTATTGATTGACATGTCAATTCTTTTTTTTTGTTATAGACCTGTTTATTAAGGCCATGCATATATCTGTAAAATGTTATTGCAAATTGTACAATCTAAAGTGAAATGAATAAAATTGTAGGCAATATGGAGCATGAGGATAGAGGTAGTTCTGCGCTTGTAACCTAGGCAGAGGATACACAGTATACAGGGTGTATCTGGACATCTCAACTCAGTTGGTAATTAATAGTCAAATATTAAACACGAGAATGGTGTACATCGGGAAATGTTGCCATGTTTCTTAACACAGCAATTGTCATGCGTAAGATGTTATGGCGTTCAATGATATTGTAAAAGACCTAGTTGCCCTTTTGTAATTTAGCATAATATTTCACAATATTTCAACAAATATAACGATTGAATTCACATTATTCATATCATTGACTACGAACTGTTCCCAGGGTTTACCACACAATATATTAGATGGTCAATAAATATAGACAATAGAAATAAATTTACCAGCAGAATGTTTATTTTTGTTGTTGGAAGATTACCAAGGTTCCACTCACTGAGTTATGTCTGCCGCATTTCATGACAGTTGGAAATATAATTTGAGAAGAAAAGCAGAGAGAGGCAGGTCCCGGGAATGTCGCTTCAAAACTCACTCATCGGAGCTACTAAATGAGCATTTGTAAACAAACCACATTCACTTAATATTGTACCTTTAGAATCCCTAAAGCTGGTAGTAGAAATGAAAGATCACAAACATGATATTTGTACGGGAATAATAGCCACAGCGCATATATCATTCTGAGAGCATCACGTTCTCTTGTCATTAACAATATTGTAGTTCGCCGATAATGCCATACGTGTTTGATGTCAAATCAGTTATCATAATTAGATGCTTATTAATAAACTATATTTTGCAAACAATGTTTCGTGTCTTATTTCATGTAATTCAATGACTGCATGGCTTTGTTTATATATTTGTATGTATAAGAATCGTTCTTAAACACAGATCTTTACCGCTCGCCAATTACCGGCCCTTCAACATATCTTTCCTTGCCCACCAACCCCATCATAACCTGCCCACCAACATATCTTACCCCACCTACCAACCCCATTTTAACCTGCCCACCAACATATCTTACCCGACCTTCCAACCCCATCATAACCTGCCCACCAACATATCTTACCCCACCTTCCAACCCCATTTTAACCTGCCCACCAACATATCTTACCCTGCCCACCAACCCCATTTTAACCTGCCCACCAACATATCTTAGCCAACCTACCAACCCCATCATAACCTGGCCACCAACATATCTTACCCTACCTACCAACCCCATTTTAACCTGCCCACCAACATATCTTACCCCACCTACCAACCCCATTTTAACCTGCCCACCAACATATCTTATCCTACCTACCAACCCCATCATACCCTGCCCACCAACATATCTTATGCCTCAGTCACATTTGCGCCGATTTCAGTAAGATGACCGGCCAATTGGTATTTTTTACAAAATTGGCCGGCAGTTCAGATTGCCGTGAGGGCACCGGGAGATCATCGGCCACAATTGGGCATCTTTAAGACGTCGAGCGGGTCATCGGGAACTTTTAGCTGCAACATAAAAGTTGCCTGCGTTTCCCCGATGTCTTATCAGCAAATGCCATCTTAAAGTACACGACAGGGTCCCGGCAGTGTCCCACAGGGACATCGGCAGATTATCTAAGGGCAGATTATCTTTTATGTGTTCACAGGCCATCGTCAGATGATCCAGCGGGCTCCCTACGATATAATATAGACTTCTTAAGGATGTCCTACAGACGTCTGTCAAATGAGACAGACGTCTTTAGGATATCCTGCAGACGTCCGTGACATCTCATTTGGCAAGTGCCGTGCGGCACCTGTGTATAATGTGACCACAGTAACGGCATGTCTCAGATTGTTGCTGATAAACTCCCCGGTGCAAATGTGACTGAGGCATTACTTCCCGGCCGGCGCCCGGTGCAAATGTGACTGAGGCATTACCCTGCCTACCAGCATATCTTCCCCTGCCCACCAACATATCTTACCTTACCTACCAACCCCATTTTAACCTGCCCACCAACATATCTTACCTTACCTACCAACCCCATTTTAACCTGCCCACCAACATATTTTACCCTACCTACCAACCCCATCATACATTGCCCACCAACATATCTTACCCTGCCACCAGCATATCTTACCCTGCCCACTAACACATCTTACCCTGCCCACCAACATATCTTACCCTGCCTACCAATATACCTTCCCTGCCCACCAACCCCATTTTAACCCGCCCACCTACATTTCTTACCCTGCCTACCAAGTCCATCACGCCCTGTTATGCATCACGCCCTGCTATGGTGACTGCAACACAGTCCATGCGTTATAGGCTGATATTTAACAATCGCCTGAAAACAGGGCACTAAATCGCAATATAACGGTGCCAGCGGTGAATTGTGGCAAGCTCGAAAATCTTTATATACCAACTGTCGCATCCAAATATTCCAGAAAATTAGAATTGAATATCGAGGAGTAATCCCGACTCTGGAGCACGTAAATCAACTTTAAAACATTGCTACCATTTACAATTGGATTTTTAAAGCATTTCTATTCTTTTGAATAAAAAAGCTGTACCTTTATACGTGTAAGTAAAAAAGACAACATTTATTTTAAAAATGTGTTATTTTATTATCTTTGTTTAAAATCTCAGATGATATATTCCCTTGAATTAATTATTCTCAGTCTAAATTATTTTGTGGAGGCAATATAATATTTATTTTCATATTGTCCTTCACATCAGAAAAGTGTCAATTTTACATTTGAAAGTTAATATACATTTTAATCTTTGTGAAAATTTAGAGCAAGATTACATACTTTATTGTGGATATTTTAAATGATATGTCTTAATGAAAAACATGATATTTGATATAAAATATCAAAATGCATCACTTGTATACCAAAGCCTTAATTTAGCATTGATGTGCTTAAGGTTTTAATATATTTGATATATTCCTCAATATATGCGGCAAGTTCCTGGAGTGAATTTGCAATTTAACATGACTCAAGAAAGACTACGACTACGAAGTCCAGCAACAGATTAAAATTCGGTCGGAAATTAGAATTAGTGCAGTAATATTACATCCAATGGTCACATTTATTCATTCATGCTTCCTCATTCATTCGGAACAGATGTAGGTATTTTAGAATATAAATGTATGAGCTTATGAACAATAAAAAACATCCCAAAATGTTCATCCCATCTCCAGTCGTGGAATTGGATTTCATGCTGCTGAAGTTCTGCGTAGTCCTATGAGCTATCACCAGGTGTTCTTACCAATCACCCTAACAGAACCTCAAGTATTAATTTCAGTACATATGAGCTGAGGCCCGTGCCCGAAGGGTTAACTTATTGTCCTTGTAAATCTGTGACTGGGTGGGTTGCCAAGAATCTCGTCATGTCAAAGATCTGCAAAATGACAATTCAATGTAGCAGCACGGTCTCTGCCACAAATGACTGTAATAATGTTGAAATTGATGTAATAATGGGGAAATTGATGTAATAATGGGGAAATTGATGTAATAATGGGGAAATTGATGTAATAATGCTGATGTAACCCCTCAGCTGTGAGTCCCCATTAACCTTCTTAACAGAGCAAGATATGGTGGCAGTAGCAGAATTCACAGGCAGGACTCATTAACCCCTCATAACACATCTATAGATTTACCAAGATGGACAGGTAGTTGTGACAACCCATTTACCTTTCATTGCTAATCTGTATATTATGAATGAATGCGGCTCCCTGTCCATTCTTCATAGCAGATCTACAGCCCATGACCGTCCTAACTTGCATGTGGAAATGAAAAGATGTACTGAAATATAATATGAAACGAATACTTATTCTACTTAACTATCAATAACACGGATTTCAACAGAAGTCAACATCAGATATAGAACATACAGATTACACTGGAAGTGAATGTAAGCAGAAACAAATACCGAGGTCATCCTTCCTGGAAGCGCGGCACGGACACGAGTGCAGCCTGAGTGCGCTATAAGAATGGAACAGAAGGAGCAGTGATAGATGCACGCACACCAATCACACACTCCCAACCTCACTGAGGTCATCCTTCCTGGAAGCACGGCACGGACACAGAGTGCAGCCTGAGTGCACTATAAGAATGGAACAGAAGGAGCAGTGATAGATGCACGCACACCAATCACACACTCCCAACCTCACTGAGGTCATCCTTCCTGGAAGCACGGCACGGACACGAGTGCAGCCTGAGTGCGCTATAAGAATGGAACAGAAGGAGCAATGATAGATGCACGCACACCAATCACACACTCCCAACCTCACTGAGGTCATCCTTCCTGGAAGCACGGCACGGACACGAGTGCAGCCTGAGTGCGCTATAAGAATGGAACAGTAGGAGCAATGATAGATGCACGCACACCAATCACACACTCCCAACCTCACTGAGGTCATCCTTCCTGGAAGCACGGCACGGACACGAATGCAGCCTGAGTGCGCTATAAGAATGGAACAGAAGGAGCAGTGATAGATGCACGCACACCAATCACACACTCCCAACCTCACTGAGGTCATCCTTCCTGGAAGCACGGCACGGACACGAGTGCAGCCTGAGTGCGCTATAAGAATGGAACAGAAGGAGCAGTGATAGATGCACGCACACCAATCACACACTCCCAACCTCACTGAGGTCATCCTTCCTGGAAGCACGGCACGGACACGAGTGCAGCCTGAGTGCGCTATAAGAATGGAACAGAAGGAGCAGTGATAGCTGCACGCACACCAATCACACACTCCCAACCTCACTGAGGTCATCCTTCCTGGAAGCACGGCACGGACACGAGTGCAGCCTGAGTGCGCTATAAGAATGGAACAGTAGGAGCAATGATAGATGCACGCACACCAATCACACACTCCCAACCTCACTGAGGTCATCCTTCCTGGAAGCACGGCACGGACACGAGTGCAGCCTGAGTGCGCTATAAGAATGGAACAGTAGGAGCAGTGATAGATGCACGCACACCAATCACACACTCCCAACCTCACTGAGGTCATCCTTCCTGGAAGCACGGCACGGACACGAGTGCAGCCTGAGTGCGCTATAAGAATGGAACAGAAGGAGCAATGATAGATGCACGCACACCAATCACACACTCCCAACCAGCAATAAATATAAAGTAGCACAACAAAGAAACAATTAATCATTTCTGTTGGAATTACATGACAAATATCACAATTTCCTCCACTCTCAGGTTTTATACATTTATCATTCGACAAATTTGCATGTTTTCTGTTTGTATTAGATTTGTGCTGATGAAATCTCAATCTTAATCAATCTTTTGGTCATTCATTGGTGACAAGAATAGCATGAATTGTAAATACACCTGCGGCATTATTTCTCCCACTGTTTAATGGCAGGGATTGTGTTTTACTTGCAAACCTCCAATTACTATCTCAATAGGAGCAATCAAGAAGGAGGCAATAAACACACAAGACCAGCTTATATGAAACTGCTTCCTTTGTGGCGGTTATCAAAGCAGAGTCTCTGGATTATACTCATTAGGGATATACTCATGGCAGATATCATCTGAACATCAAGTGGTATCCCTCTGGTGCTTTATATAACTTTATAATACTTCCACTATTGTCTTTGGCCAAAACCTTTTGGACCACAATTTTATGTCTAGTTTTGTATCAAAATGTTTTGATGGGAAAAATCCTTACATTGTCTAAAACAAGGCCTTGTTTGTCCCAAGCATGGTTCCTGTCCGAAGCCTTTATTGTTAGTATTAATTCAACCTTTGGCCCTCGCGTGCATTAAAACCTGTCATAATCATATGTGATTTATCTAAAAAAAACAAGCAGGTCCGTTTACGTTAATATTACGTTATTACGGCAAAACGCGCATCAATGATTCTTGCTGCTAAGTCTTAGTCAAGCCTTGCTCTTGACTATTTGCGATATTTTGTAAAAACACTATAAATCGCGTTTATTTACACTACATTTACCTTGTACAATATGTCTGATCATGGTATGCAGAATGATTTATGTAACTAGGTCAAAGTGACCCACTAAAAGGTCAAATACACTTGCCCTAAGCTGATCATTACGTGTTCTACTCTTTAGCCAAAATACCTGACAAAGAGAGTAAAGTCTCAGGTCAGGGTACCAGCGGTAGAGATTAAAAAATATGAGCTGGCATTATGTTGAGAATGCTTGCTTGCTGAGATAATGGGGTGTGTGGTCACTTTCACATGTCTAAAGTTGTGGGCAAATCACTGCACACACATCTCGGCATGATTACTACATATATGTCTTTGTTTAAACTGTGGTTTTATTGGCAAATTTAATGATGATTGCAATGTTTGATATGTTTTTATTTAAATATAGAAAGTCAAATTCTTAACTGTTAATAGTGTTTAAACAACTGTGAATCTGAAAATTATTTTGGAGGCATTGACACCATTTCCAAGAGGTGATCTTTGCACATTGGCTGGTTTCTCTGAAATACACATACAGGTGACATGTGACCTGTTGATTTCCATCCTGACTAATATGGTCAAATATTGACAATTCCACATTTTGAAGATCTTGAATATTGTTTTGGAATAAATAATATTCAAATCTGAGGCAATGTATTTAAGAATGATGAAATTGGATCCATGTTATAGTTTCTTTGTGAACATGTCTTAACTAAAATAAAATCGGAATATGATGAGTTCATATTTGTTTTCTGTAAAAAGTTGCAATGTTTTATATTTTCTATTTTGGCAGCATATTCCACTCTATATGTTCTGACGTGCATATTGCTCAAATATTACCCCAATATGAAAATTTCATATTTGTTTACTCTATAAAGTCATTATTATTCATATTGTCTATGTTTGCAAAAAGAAAAGAAAATTTAATGACAATTATATTCTTCTCAATTAGAACTCCAGTGTAAAGATTTTATCTTTTTTTTAATTCATTACTATTATCTTATATTTTTCATTTGTAATAGACTAATCAATTTATGTTTTCTGAACCCCCAATGTGAACATTTCACCTACAGCATGAAAATAATACTAGAACTTTAGCATTGAAGACAGACATCTTAACCACTGAGCCACGTATCACTCTGTGCCAGCACGGTAGAAGACTTTGGGTCACAGCATTGTGTAAAAAAATTGGCCTTATGTTCCATATCTTTGCTATATGTTGATTGCTATATGTTGATTCCCTCTTAGTTTTCTGTATCAAGCTATGTTTTATTATTTTATTTTTTATTTTTTCTATTTTCTCAATTTCTCAAAAAACAATATATATATATATATATATATATATATATATATATATAGTTTTGTATGTTCTGACTTTCATATCATTCAAATAAGATCCCAACATGTTTTTTGCTTTGAGTCATTATTTTCTTCTTTTTTAAAAACAATATTTTCTTCTTTTTTAAAAACATTTCAATTCTATATGTTCTGATGTGCATATTGCTAAAATAAATTTCAAAATGAAGATTTCATCTTCGCCACGAAAAAGAAAACTTGTCCCAATGGGGAATTGAACTCCAGACCTTCAGCATGGGTGATGTCGTACCCACTGAACCATGTTGAAAGGTATGTTTTGATATTCTCACTGGTAAATCACACAAACAGTCAAGATCTTCATCACTATATCAAGTTATTTTATGAAGGATGATATTCAATAGATTCACACAGCAGCCTAAATTAGAATTATACATTAAAATTTTCTAAAAATGTTATTGTTTTTGCAGAACTCAAGATGGCCAAATGCTGGATGAATATGTGCTTGATTTCTCTTAGGGAAAGTACACGTCATGTTTAACATATCATATTATATCAGAATGCGTGCCCTCAGACAGGACTTAAATGAGTTTGATATTGGTTGACCTTGAATTATTCTCAAGGACACAGGAATATCTTTAACACAATCAGACAAAGAATTCTCAGATGATTTTGACATTAAGTGATATATGCAAGGTCGCATGAGTGAATTTGCAAAATCAGACAAATACCATATTCTATATAACACCAAATATCACCCATTGCCACTGCAAGTATCTATATAAAATGATGTTTATCTTTTAAGGAATCATTTATGTAGCTAGGTTACTTACACCACCTTACAATAGCACCAGCACAACAGAGATAGATAAGCGTGAGTTGGAAGGTGAATGCATTAACACCGTGCTAACTTTAGTTTTTTGCCACTCTCAAACTATCACTATGATACGATTTATTTTGAAAGATTCAAGTGAGATATTTCACTCCAGTTTGTGGATTGGTCTTAAAATTGATGTTGATGAAGATGTATCGAGTAAGAAATTGGCCACCGAATTGAGGATTCTTAAAAAATAGACATTTATTAGCACAAGGATTCTGTTTGGAATGTCAGTCTGCAATTTGACATAGAGGGAAGTCTGAAATGGCCGGCTTGTCCCGAATGTAGGCTGAAGATGATCCCGCTTGCTCCCTGAGACGAATAGAACCGTATCAGCAAAGAGTCGCCAGCATGCTAAAATCCAAATCCCATCTAATTGACAACATGGGGATGCTTAACTGTCCACAGATCTAATTCTGCCAGCTTGGTCTATTTCTCAGCCAGAAAGAGCCCTATTAATTGCCAAAATATGCATGGTTATGATGAATGAAATCAGAGAAAGCTATATTATCTGCTTTATACAGTAAAGTATCAGGTTCTATTGATCAAATGTCAAGAGTAATAAACAACAAACAATTGTTATGGCCAAACAGCATACAAAGAGTGCTCCCACATTATATGAATGGTTGTTCAACTACAAATATAGAGAGTGTGACTAAAAATATAGAGAGTGCGACAATAAATATAGAGAGTGCTACTACAAATATAGAGAGTGCGACTACAAATATAGAGAGTGCGACTACAAATATAGAGAGTGCGACAACAAATATAGAGTGCAACTACAAATATAGAGAGTGCAACAACAAATATAGAGTGCGACTACAAATATAGAGAGTGCTACTACAAATATAGAGAGTGCTACTACAAATATAGAGTGCTACTAAAAATATAGAGTGCGACTACAAATATAGAGTGCGACTACAAATATAGAGAGTGTGACAGCAAATATAGAGAGTGCGACAACAAATATAGAGTGCGACTACAAATACAGAGAATGCTACTACAAATATAGAGAGTGCTATTACAACATCTTGAGTGTGCTACTATAACATATTGAGTGTGCTACTATAACACATAGAGAGTGCTACAGCAACATATAGAGAGTGCTACTTCAGCATATTGAGAGTGCTACTGCAACATATTGAGAGTGCTACTACAACATATAGAGAATGTCACAACAATACATAGAGTGCTACTACAACATATTGAGATTGCTACTACAACATATAGAGAGTGTTACTACAATATATTGAGAGTGCTCCAAAGAGTGCCCCAACAGCATGCTACAAAAACACGTGGAGAGTGCCACAATATGTGAGGAGTGCCACAAATACAGAGTGCTCCAATAGTTAATAGAGAGTGATTTAACAATAAATAGAGAGTGCTCCACCAGTATAAAATCAAGGTTCAGTGATTGCTGAAACACACTCTTAAAGATCAAAACAATGAAAACTTTAGTGAAAACTCTAAAATTCAGGTTAACTTTAAACTGAGCTCTTATCATAGCTGGAGAAATGTTTAGACATACAAAGCATTAAAACTAAGAACAGGTTTAAAATAGCTTTGCGAACTGTGAGAAGATGAATGTGGGAATTTTAGTGTAAAATGACAATCATCTATGGAAGAAGGGAAGGCTGTAGATTAAGCTGTGTAAACAACGTGGCCAGCGCTCAGCCTGACCTCTAGTGGTATTCCAGGCGTCATTCTCAGGTCCACACGCAACCTCTGCGGCTTTGAAATGTTCTCCGGTTCAGGTATTACAAAATAAAACTTGTTGGTAACTTTTGGGAGCCAGGATGTCATAATTCAGAGACAATAAAGTAGGTAGTTAGAAGGCACTTGGGGCACAGAGCAGTGAGGGAGAGTTGCACAGATCACTCGCATGCTTGTGGCAGAGGTTTATCAGTAGCACACACCACATCCTGACATTTACCCTAACAACTAATCGCCTCACAACACCGCCTTCTCCTTTCACTCCATTGCTACTCCCTCTCTGTCGTTCTGTTCCCCATTAGCTGTTAAAATCGAATACTATCAACCCCCAGAGTCCATCCACAGTGAAAAATAAAAGCACTTGCTCAACTTCACACATCTCCAGAGTAAAGCTAAACAGCTAAACAAGCTACAGACAATACACTATAGTGCAATCTGTGAGGTGTGTGGGCTTCAATATGTGACCGTCTTGTAATAATTTACTTAGTTCCGCATTAAAGTTATGGTTTAAGTGAGGTACATAATTTAACTTTGTGGGATTTAATACATAAAGAGCTGCATTAGCTTCCAGCTTCTCACGGCGTGTTCATCACTGCATGTGCATATATACCGAATCATACGCAAAAATAGTATATATCAATATGGTATATATCAATATGGTATATATCAAGAGAGGAATCATATAAATCAGCACTTCCTGACCTTTGGAGGCAGTTGAGGTTTTAAACTGTGCAAAGATCACCTTTTCCTTTAAATATGTCACTGGTCATCGTTAGTGTTCTCCAATCACCCATCGGCAAAGCCCAGATAGGTGATCTGGAGAGGTCTGAGATTTTTGCTTTTCATGTAAAATCTCGTTTAGATGTGATTTTTTAAATACCCAACTGTTTTAGTGATAATTCATATTTTATGTATGATTATGTCTAAAATCTCATAATAAAGCTTGATTATTCTTTGGATAACATTAAATAAGGAAAATATAAATACTTGATAATAATCGCCAGCTGCAAAAATTGAGTCAAACCGTCGTTAAAACGGGTTCAATTTTGACGTTTAAACAGGTTTACCACAGTTTTTGCAGCTGGCGACTTTTTACTTCCCTAGAGCTCAATCAACTCCACCAAACGTTTCTTTGGTTGCAGTTGGTAGAGACCATGGACGTTCGACAAACCCCTCCAGATCACCTATCTTGATTGGTGATTGGAGAACACTAGGTCATCTTCGAAAATCTTGCTTTCCATGATTGTAATATTTCAGAATGTTAGTAGAAAAGTTACTTTAATATGTTTCAAAGTCTGTCATTGGGATTCAAAAGAAATTCTGATCACTTCGAGATTCCCGTTACTTCCAGGCACGAAAGAGTCATATAACGTCACAATACATTTTCATGTAAGGTCAATCACAACAATACTGAAGTTGTTCTGCTAACCAGTCAAAATCTAGCGCTCAAGTGAATATATGAATAAATTAGAATGATAAACAAAACAAAAATTACAACCACCAAAAAAAAAAATCAAAATAAACAAAACAAAAATTACTAAATGAAACAATCATTGCAAACTGGTGGGGAAGTTGAAATTATCTTTATTCGTCTTTTAAAAACATTTAATTTGGTATATGAACGAATTTTTTAGCACTAAAAGATGTGTCAGGCTTGATTATGTAAGTTGCTCTAATATCGCACAAATCATCGATCAGATTTTTGCATGTCATTTCTGTTCTAATTGTCCGATTTACACCAAATTTGAACTAAACTTATTTGTAATTCCTTGTTCTATCGTATTGAGAAGCATTTCCAAGCAATTTAAAGGGATAATTATATGCAACGATGGGCAAACACGACAACATCATTTTGAATGTTCTGCTTTGTTTGCATCACACACTTCTTTTCTTTCATTTACTTCCTTTAGATATGCATTCATACGCCGGGATGCATGCGCAAATTGGAATCTATTGCATTCACACGATGAGCACTCCACAGTGGCGTTAGTTGCTTGAACAATAATGACCACTGAAAAAAACGAATTACAACCCATAGGATATGATCGTACCGATCACATAATAACACACAGATAATTCCTTTTTTTTTTACTATGATTGCCAACAGGCAATCATTGCCAAAAAAGGAACCATCAGTGTCATAAAAAAGCCTGTTTCATCTCTTGAAGTACATCATATTGGAATGCTGTCATCGCGTCGTGCATGTCATGAGACTGAGAGGCTGTGATTATGTCATTACCTCGTGCACGTGCCGTGAAAGGATGGAAGCTAATGCGGTTCTCTAGGATTTAGAAGTAGACAAGTACCTTCGGCTGGGAAGGGGTGCAATCTCTCACTGCTGTAGCTACCGCTCACTAAGCAGCTGTCTCTCGCTGGTGTAGCTGTCTCTCACTGGTGTAGCTGTCTCTCACTGGTGTAGCTGTCTCTCACTGTTGTAGCTGTCTCTCACTGTTGTAGCTGTCTCTCACTGTTGTAGCTATCTCTCGCTGCTGTAGATATCTCTTGCTGTTATAACTATCTCTCAATGTTTGCAGCTATTTCTCATGTCTCACTGCAGCTATCTCTCATTTATGCAGCTAGATGTCATAGCCATCTCTTGTGCTTCATTCTGCTTTGCTCAAGAGATGGTCACACACATAGGGAATCTGAAAAGCTATGATAGTGTTGAAATTGTGTGATCAATGTCAATTCCCCCTTTACTCAAATACAACTAAAGGGATGAAAGCTGAAATCACAACCTTGGATGAGATCATTTTTATTCCATGTATAGAGTTATCAATTTTACATTTATGACCTTGAAGTGTGGATATTTCTAATCTGTACCATCCATTCCTTAAATTCAGTGTTTCAAAACTTAACCTAGCCTTACCTTAAGTAATATTTTTGCCCAAATCTGAGATCACTTGTACAAAAATCCAAAAAGCCTGTGATCCAATAGAAGGAATGGTGGTAATCAATAGTGTCCCATACAATATTATAATCCTGTGCTCAGTGGGGGTGTGACAATGCCTTGTAGTATCTCTCATTTATGCAGCTGTCAACGTCCCACTTATGTACCCATCTCTCACTTATGCAGCTATCTATCACTCATGCAGCTTTTTAATTATGTTTGTACCTATCTCTCATTTATACAGCTATCTTTCACTTATGCAGCTGTCTCTTACTATTGTATCCATCTCTCACGTGTGCAGCTACTAGTATCTCTCACGTGTGCAGCTATCTCTCATTTGTGCAGCTATCTCTCACTGTTTTAATTGTTTCTCAACTGTTTCTCCAAACTTGGAGCTGGCAAAACAATATCTACATTTCACCCGTGTAGGCATCTTTATGCAAAATGCAAAATTGACAACTGAATAATTACGATTAGATTTGTTAAAAAATCACTAAAAACCCAAATAATTCTAAGCCTAGTGGAAAATAGAATTGGTCGTCTGTAAAAGCATTTTACCGGCTAATAGCTAAGAATTCAGAGCAGTAACTATTTCAGCAGTATTCGATCTCGATAAGACAAATCATGCAGAAGAGTATTCCACCTGTTAAACTAACATTCAGCTCTAATTCAATTTAACATTTCAGATAGTTGTCTGGTAAACATATTACAGAATATATTAACATAATCAATCCATTGCATCTACAAACAGAAAAAACTTTGAACTGACTCAAGCATCTTCAGACAGAAAAAAATAAGCTGAGAACTTACTCATTGCATATATAGACAAACTATTAATTACCTCACAGCATCTATAGTTAATTCTAGAAAATATATGGTAGGAAGACTTGAATCAAAGACTATTTGTTATATAATATAATGATATATTTAAACGCATTAAAAACAATGCATCCACAATTAATAAATCATGCTGATTTGGAGAATTCACAGAAAATAGATGACTAAACCTATTGTCTATGCGATATCAATTTTTCAGCCAAATTACTTGGTTTTCATAGCAGGACAAAGTGGTGACGAGCTTCGAAAATGTTTTCTCCACCTTGACCAGTGATTAGAGTGGTGTCATATCGTTGAAGGTATTTGGACTTGCCAATTTGCTAAGTGCCGTTCATCCAGGTGAGGTTCTCGGAAGCTTAACAAAGAAATAAGATTATACTCTCCATAGAATGCTGATGTCTTCTCTATTAACTGGTTTATCCTTGACATCTTCGAAGTTATTAGTTAGTTGCGAATTTGAGTAAATGTAATTAATTTTATTAACCAATTTTTTATTTTGAAAAGAAAAAGACAGAAATTTAAAATTGTGAAGGCCTCTTTCAATCGGCAAGTTTGTCATTTTTACCACGGACTCAAAATAATACGTATAAGGCTGAATCAATTTCTAGATAATTAATAATTTAGTATCTATCAACCTTAAGCATGAAACTAACACTGGCTTGGAACTCACTCTAAGGTAATTAATATTACCCTCACCAAATTTCCAACTGTGAATGGAACATTTTCGAAATAAACTTGTCGGAATTGCATATTTCGTTTGTTTATTTGTTTGTGTTTTCCTTTACTCTCAATATATTTCAGTTATTTCATGACGAGTGGATCTGTTGAAAATATGGTTTAATCTATAATTTTATATTCAGACACAAGTGCTCAACTTTGAGCAAAGCCTTACTCTCATTGGTAACCTTTTTAAACTTATTACAATGAAAGTATTGAGTTCTTCCAGTCCAGATTATCTCCGAACAATAGCTTTAACTATGACATTTCAATTAATTCGTGTCACCCATGAAGATACATTAATCACATTTTAAAATGTGAGCATTTTAAATGCACCATGATCTGCATGAACTTAGAACTTTGAAAATAATGAAGGAATATCTTATTAGAGTTTAATTAGTGTAATAGAGAAGCATAATCAAAGTAACAAGCACATCCTGTGACCTTTCATAACAAGCAGATCACATAATAATGTACTTGTAACAATGTGCCTGATCCTGCAGCAGAGAAGGAAGTATATTTTCCAGTTCTGCCAGTGACAATGTTCCACTACATACGACAGGTACGTCAAGCTCACTATCAGTGCGGCCCAATTAAGGTGCCAAGGCAACATTGAGGATTCTCAGCCTGCAAAGATCTAATGGTCCAAATGAGTTACATTACATATATACGTCAAACATGGCCAATACCTCTCCTCATTTTCCTTGTGTCATAAATGTCACGTTATATATACATCATTCGAGCACGCATCTTTTGTGGCACCTCACTTTATATTGTATAGAAATAATACGACTCCGATAAATGGAAGGTTGACAACAGACTTAATTCGGCAACTAACCCAGATATCAAGCATTCATCTAGAGAGCTGGAGACAATTGAAAAATTATAATTTACTAAATCGTTTGTAAAATTTATAATCGTCTCTTTTACAAAGTAGCCTTTTCCAAACAAACCTGTATGTAGAGTACTTTGGATTTGTTATTATTTATAATCTCATAAAAACTGAGAGAAAAAGAGCGTTATTGACTTGGACAAGTGTGAAATCAAATTCCAAAACAAAGAGTACAAATACAAAAATGTACGATGCATCAAGTAAAAACAACCAGAACTGGAATAAGTTAAGCGAAAATGTAATGCGTTAAGAGTTCAGTTGGGGGTTTGGCGGATATAGTGCAGATGGGATAGACATTAACAAACCATTCTAACCACTCCACCATTACAAGCACGCTATTTGCGCCTGTGATAAGGCCGGCGTATACACCCTGCACTGTCATCAGATAAGCAGTACGTTTACTGCTGAATTTGACAGATGAAACGATGTCAAAAGTTTAGAAAACCAGATAAATAGTGGAAGATATGAAAGCATGAATTGGCTGTCAATCCCGCCTCAGGGTTGTTGTACCTTCAGGCAGGCTCCACAAGATTAATGCTTTGAGTTACTCTGATTACTCAGCACACAGCAACTGCTCAGAACCATTTGTCATTTATCAACTGACACTTCTCCCCATCAGTAACAAGCTCTTTCTACTTAACCGAATCTTAAGGTCAATTTTTACATCACTACTTGGGGTCTACATCATTGCTTCTGGACTACATAACTCTCTGAGGTCTACATCACACATTGGAGTCTACATCACACTCTGAGGTCTGCATCACTGCTTCGGGTCTGCATCACACATTGGAGTCTACATCACACTCTGAGGTCTGCATCACTGTTTCGGGTCTGCATCACACATTGGAGTCTACATCACATTCTGAGGTCTGCATCACTGTTTCGGGTCTGCATCGCACATTGGAGTCTACTTCACACTCTGAGGTCTGCATCACTGCTTCGGGTCTGCATCACACATTGGAGTCTACATCACACTCTGAGGTCTGCATCACTGCTTCGGGTCTGCATCACACATTGGAGTCTACATCACACTCTGAGGTCTGCATCACTGCTTCGGGTCTGCATCACACATTGGAGTCTACATCACACTCTGAGGTCTGCATCACTGCTTCGGGTCTGCATCACACATTGGAGTCTACATCACACTCTGAGGTCTGCATCACTGCTTCGGGTCTGCATCACACATTGGAGTCTACATCACATTCTGAGGTCTGCATCACTGTTTCGGGTCTGCATCACTGCTTCGGGTCTACATCACACTCTGAGGTCTGCATCACTGCTTCGGGTCTGCATCACACATTGGAGTCTACATCACACTCTGAGGTCTGCATCACTGCTTCGGGTCTGCATCACACATTGGAGTCTACATCACACTCTGAGGTCTGCATCACTGTTTCGGGTCTGCATCACTGCTTCGGGTCTACATCACACTCTGCATCACTGCTTCGGGTCTACATCACACTCTGCATCACTGCTTCGGGACTCTCTGTTATCATGTTTCCATTTACACTTCATTTGCACACCATTTACAGATTATCTGGATCCTGACTGCACTCTATCCCCCTTACACTTTATCACATCCATAAGTCCCATCTACAAGATCTTGTCTTAGCCTCAGGTTAGGTTCAATCTGAGGATGATAAAGTCACATTCCTAGATCCACAGAGCAAAGATGCATTGTTAGTTAAACACTTCAATGACAAGAGATGCCCTAGTAATCGTCTGCCTGAGTTTGTAATTAACTGCACATATGTTTCTAAACGCAAAAATAACTTTCTTTACCAAAGAACTTCGGATGTCAAACATAATCCATAATTCCATCACAGAAATTTTCATAGGTTTTTTCAGATCTTCCTAAGATTAGAAAGATGTCAAGAGGGGAATTAAGCCAAGCCGCTTTGTTTAAGGTTTTCAGACTACCCTTTTATAGTTTTGATATCATCGCTTTTAAAATCTGTTTGTTGTCCGTCTGTTTGTGTATGCTGTTTATTTTCAATGCTTCTTTCTACATTGATCCGGGGTTGGTGAGTATTTTGGCACCAGAATGTGGCTCAGCATACAATTGCTCACATGCTCCCGGTGATCGGTGAGCTCATTCTCCCGTGCCACTGCTCACTACTGAAAGATACTACCAAGACCACCATAACTCTCCTTCAGGTCCGAGATTCTCGTCTGGCACTTATTGCTCTTTGAGATTCTGATTATTCCGCCCAACTCAGCTCAGATAAGAATGTGCATTGTAAATAGAAGAATTATCATTAAGCGGCAATTAACATTAGAGTCAACATGAATAGTTTATCAAAAATTATATAAAGGTAAAATAAAATATGGATAATAAATCATATTTGCATAATGCCCACATAGAATATACAGAAAGCCGACTTCTTCAGCTGACCTTCTAAATTATATGCAAACATGAAAACAGGAATGCTAATGTTGAAAGAAGTAAATTTAATATAATATTGCACCTTCGACTATTGGATTGAAAACACCCAGACTGAATATGGCATTAAGTTTTGTCATAAAGTATTGCAACACATCTGGGATATTAATCACTTTTAATGTGTTTCCACATGTCCCGCTACATAAAACAGGTGCGACTTAAGTGTTGATTTAAATGTTGACAGCATTTACTTTGAATTATCTAATAAAATCCAAATCAGCATCACAAAAATCTCAGCAATGCCAAGGTAAGAGTACAAAATTCTTTAACCCACCTAAACGCCATTCCAGATATTTTCTTTTCTCCAAAATTAAACTAAACAAAACCTGTTATGAAGTCCACGATATAAAGTTGTTTTGTTTACGTTCTTAACACATCTGAATTATGAAATTTATTCAATTTGCAGTGTTCTCTTATCACGTTAACCACACCCACCCGACTGGGTATAATAAATGTATTTTACCATTATGGCAAAGCAGTATATTAAGAACAAAATAAACTAAACTGTACTTGGTGTGGAGAGAATATTTTCCCAAGAGAGTATGTTCATGGCCAATAATATGTTTTTACCCCAAACTTTGTGATTAAATGTTATTACCCATCATATTTCCCCTACATAAAATTATGTCTTCAACAAACTTTGTTTAGCTGACTAGTGATCTAGTGCAAACACTTGCATCATAAAGTATTGCAATGGGGCTCCTTCAGATTGTGACAGTGGAGTGATTTGGCTCACAGAGGCCTGTTTGTCCATTATTGTTTGTACATTGGTACATGCCTTATATATATATATATATATATATATATATATATATATATATATATATATATATATATATATATATATATATATATATATATATATATATATATATATATATATATATATATATATATATATATATGAGATCAGCTGGTGGCCAAATGAGTACAGCCAGTACATGGCACTTTCAGCAAAACACAATAGCTATGGTCAGGGGCGGATCCAGGATTTTTTACCCCGGGAGCTCAAATGTGCTAAGGTAAGGGGCTCCAGTCCCATAAAGTAAAGGGCTCCAGTTCCCAAAAGCTCCTCTAGCCACAGACCCCGGGGGGCTTCAGTCCCTCAAAGACCCAACCTGGATCCGCCACTGATGGTCGGTGTATTTTGGATGATTTTTAGTGAGATAGCTTGTTTGTATCCCAGTTTTATTGCCACATATCATTTGAGCATACCCCAAACTCCAGGCGCAACTCCAAAGTTGCCTGTGACCTCTGTTATTTCATGAATGCTTTAATTCAATACACCACATGTCACCCTAGCTGGCGCCAAGAATAGGCGCACTTGGGCAGTTGTCATAATGTTTTCTTGGAGAGGGAACAAGGTTTACTTAATGGGATTTTAATCTGCATTTATATCATGGATGTTATACCTAGTATGGATTTAATAAGCTTACAAACAATTTTACTGGCATGAACTCTGATATTTATTCTGACTTTTAACTGAACTTTTTCCCAGTTGGGAGTCGGCCCGACAGTGACCATCGTCTACGAGCCCTGAGCACCAAGGTTGACTTTACACAATCTTCACCCTGTATTACCTGACCAGCCAGATGTCCACCAAGGTCAGTAACCAGATGTCCACCAAGGTCAGTAACCAGATGTCCACCAAGGTCAGTAACCAGATGTCCACCAAGGTCAGTAACCAGATGTCCACCAAGGTCAGTAACCAGATGTCCACCAAGGTCAGTAACCAGATGTCCACCAAGGTCAGTAATCAGATGTCCACCAAGGTCAGTAACCAGATGTCCACCAAGGTCAGTAACCAGATGTCCACCAAGGTCAGTAACCAGATGTCCACCAAGGTCAGTAACCAGATGTCCACCAAGGTCAGTAACCAGATGTCCACCAAGGTCAGTAACCAGATATCCACCAAGGTCAGTAACCAGATGTCCACCAAGGTCAGTAACCAGATGTCCACCAAGGTCAGTAACCAGATGTCCACCAAGGTCAGTAACCAGATGTCCACCAAGGTCAGTAACCAGATGTCCACCAAGGTCAGTAACCAGATGTCCACCAAGGTCAGTAACCAGATGTCCACCAAGGTCAGTAACCAGATGTCCACCAAGGTCAGTAACCAGATGTCCACCAAGGTCAGTAACCAGATGTCCAAGGTTTGCACCCACTGCGGCAAGCCCATCAAGGGGTACCCAGGACCATTTGGCAAGAAGAAAGGATTTAACACCCCTGGTTGGATCTGCAGAAAAAGTGCTCGTCACAGAAAACTGGGTCAGTGACTTTCAAGATATTTGATGCGGGCTCTGTGGCTGACTTTCTTCATATTCATATTCATATATTCATATTCTTTTTTTACTTAATGAGGGGGCCACTTCGTTTATTATTTTTACAAAACATAAGTCATACACACAAACACATGAATTCTATCTTTTAAAATGATCGTCTTTCAAATAGATATTTATCAAATAATTGGTATTTTCTTTAATTTTCATTTATCATATAAGATTTCTTAAAAAGAATTCTTATGAAAAAAGCAAATGATCATAATGAAATTCGCCTTAAAATATGCATATTATCCCATTTTTCCGCAAAAGCCTGTTTTATAACAGGTCTGTACTAATACTTCTATTTGCCATAATTTATTGGCGATTTACATTATTTTCTGTTGTTACTTGTGTGAACAATGCTGAAAGAGCTATTTTTATATATTAAAATCGAAAAATATGACAAGCTTTTTTGGTGAGTTACCCCTTGTTTCATTTACACACGGCTGCCACATGCAGAACACTCCCGTTGCGCTGAATGCAATATTTGTGTCATGTTTCATATTACAACGGAAGACAATTATTATAAGACATTAAGATGATCAGTACAGTTGTTAGCAGAACATATTTGTGATCATTTACATATGAATATTGTGTGCTATTTTAACATTGCAGAATGACCTGTTATCTTTCAATGTGCTCCGCAATTGACATCTTTTTTAACTGATTCTGATAGCTGTATCTGACAGCAAAACAAAATTTTGAACTCATATGTTTCGGACCTTGCAAAACTTTTATTAAATAAAATGTTACATTTATTTTTTCAATATAGAAGCATAGAAATGTTAACTTTAGAATTATTAACTTATAAATGAAAAAAAATCCAGTAATTTTTTTCAAACGAGTGGCTTTGCATACCATTTTAGATGTTAATGGATCTTGAAGACAGAAGAGAAAAATAACGAACATACAGACACGGAGCGCGCACGAGCACTTTATGGTGAAAGTACATGAGGTTCAGCTTGATGAACAGATGAGCGAATATAGGAACCGCATCTCAGATTACAGCAAGCGCTACACGTGGACAGTCATTACGGCACTGGACATGAGACACAGGGTTGGAATTGGAGGCCGTGACGTCGGGTTCATTGATATTAACTTTGATATACTCACCACAACATTAGATGCCATCAGAGAGTATGTCATGTTATGCCTCAGTCACATTTGCGCCGATTTCAGCAAAGATGCCCGGCCGATGAGTATTTTTTACACAATCGGCCGGCAGTTCAGATTGCCGTGCGGGCACCGGGAGATCATCGGCCATAATTGGACATCTTTAAGACGTCGGGCAGGTCATCGGGAACTTTTAGCTGCAACTTAAAAGTTGCCGGCGTTTCCCCGATGTCTTATCAGCAAATATCATCTTAAAGTACACGGCAGAGTCCCGGCAGTGTCCCGCAGGCACATCGGCAGATTATCTTAAGGCTGCCGGTGGCATCGTGCGTTGAAAATAGGATTATTTTTATTTCATGTGTTCACAGACCATCGTCAGATGATCCCACGGGCTCCTTGCGATATCACATAGACGTCTTTAGGACGTCCTTCAGACGTCTGTCAAATGAGACAGACGTCTTTAGGATATCTGACAGACGTCTGTCAATGATCTAGACGTCTTTAAGATATCCGACAGACGTCTGTGCTATTCAGTCTTGCACGTGCCGTGCAGTGCCCTTTAATAATGTGACCACAGCTACGGCATCTTTCAGATTGTTGCTTATAAACTCCCCGGCGCCCGGCAGACGGGGAAGTCGGCCGATGTATACATCCCGGCCGGCGCCCAGTGCAAATGTGACTGAGGCATTAGATATCCTCACGGCGTCAAGGCTTGGAGTTACCGGCCCAGAAAGGCGTCCCCTTGTTCAGAGCTTACCAACCTCCAATCAGGCCAAATCCAGATGGGAGCTTCAGGACCTAAGTTTTATTATGTAAGAGCTGCTCCAATTGGTTAGTTTCAATGAGTTTCCTGACTGATTTATTCTATTAATATACTGGTCGAAGCCCTTTCCTGTATGGCTAGATTATTAATTGATTGGCGGAATCCCTTTAGGGCATGCTGGGGTATCCAATTTAGTTTTTTATATCTCCACTTCGCTGAAAGTGTTTTGTCATAATTAGTTTTTATTAACATTTCAGCAGATCAGGTTTAGAAAAAACGACATCATGGAATCTAACAGGAATTCCTGTTAGACTGAACAAAATGGCCGCTGACCTCAACCAGCCCTACTGGATGGTACATATTTAGCTGCCGCTAGATGGAGTTGGCTGGTAGACTGGCTACCCCTTGTTGGGCTCCATGGTGGGTAGGGTACCTAACTGATGAAAAAAAGCACACACACATGGCACACAACAAACAAAAAAGACCTAGGAATGAAATTGATAGTGACGATGATTTGAATAGAATAGATAAATGGCCCAGATATTTAATTGCAGAAAGTTCTGATGCTGAACATACCCTGGCAAAAATGTCAGACAATATGCGGACAATCTTTTACGATGCTGAATGTTGGTCACAGTTCCAGTTATTATAACAGCTCACAAAACCCTCAACAATAAAAAAGGAGTAATCAGATGCCCAGATTTGTGGATGAGCTGAAAGACCAGGATGTTGTTCAATGCAAGCAGAATTTTATTAAAAAGGATGGTGTCCGAATTCCTATTATACTTTTATTCTGGCATTTGAAGGAGCACAGCTTCCAACATCTATTAAAGTTGGATATTCGAACGTTAGAGTTGATTTATTTAGTCTGCATCAAGTGTCAGAGTATGGACATGTAGAGGTAATGTAATGTGCCCAATATGTACCGCTCATCTTAGTGTAGAATATTGTGCCACAAATATAATAAAATGTATTAATTCCCAATTGCAATTGCAATCACCCGTCGTGTTCGTGGAATTGTCCTTCCTCTTTAAAAGAGAAGGAAATTCAGTGAATATAACACTGAAAATATATCTTTTCCAGAGGCACGCAAGCAAGTAGAAAGTTTGAACACAACAAAGACATCCCATACCCGCTCTGTAAAAAATACACAAAATCTATAGCAATTGCATGGCCAATCAATGAAAAGAATTGTTTTTTTTACAAATTCCTCAAAATCTTCAGGAGCATCCACTCGGACTCCGACATCCATTATCAAAGTAATAACTCAATCGATAGCAACATCCACTAAACCCTCTTCACAAACTCCCTCTATATCATCCAATAATAAAAGTATCAATAGCAATAGACCAGGACATAAATTAGACAAAAAAGAAATCAAAGATCAAATCAAAAGTAAAATAACTAGAATTAAGTCCTTAGAAAGGATGGACACAGGTGATCCTCAGGATCATGAGTTTTACACCAGTGCACTCAAAGCATATCATAAACTTAACAAGTGATTATGTTAGATCATATTAAATTTTTTCTCATTATTTTTAATATGGCTATTGGCAATATCATACAATGGAATTGTAGAGGATTTGGGGCAAACAGGCAGACCTGGAGTTATTAACCCAAAGTATAATGCATCAGTAACTTGTTTACAAAAAACTAAATTTAAAGATATTTTAACAATATTAAAGAGATATGCACCTTATAACAAAGTTGGTTCAATAAATGTACATGGCAGAGTTTCTATTCTAGGTAAATCCTGTATACCCCAAAGTAAAGCTACATCAAATACCAATTTACAAGCCTCTACAGTCAGAGTAACTCTTCACAATACTTTAACAATTTTTTCAATATATTTACCACCAAGTAAACCAATTAATATAACAGATTTGAAAAGCTTAATAACCCAGCTGCCACAACCATATATGTTAGTTGTTGACTTTAAAGCTCACAACTATCTTTGGGGTGGCAAAAATACTGATGCCAAAGGACGTACAATTGAAGATTTTTTAAATAACAATAGTTTGTTCCTTTGGAATGATGATTCTCCGACATATTTCCATCCTGTTACAGGCTCTTTAACATCAATAGATCTCTCCTTGTGTACTCCAAATTTATTTTTAGATTATTTCTGAGAAGTAGAGGAAGATCAATTGGGTAGTGATCACTACCCCATTATTTTTAAATATGTAGATGATCCTCTTCAAGTTTTTACAGATACATTGTATGATATTGCTGATGGGTATATTCCCAAATCAAAGCCAATTCTAAAATTAAAGAAAAACCCTGGTTTAGTGATGAGTGCAAAAAAGCTTTAAAAAATTAAATCAACAGCCAACTCAATACAATCTGCACCAATTTTGAATAAAAAGAGCAAAACCCCATTATATTGATATTGTTAAATTAAGCAAAGAAAAAGCTGGACGGATCATGTTTCTAAATTAAATACACATACACCAATGAAAAATGCTGGGATATGGTGCATAAAATTACTGGGAAGGGAGGTGGAGCAAGGATCAAACATCTAAATAATAATGGCCAATCAAGTACAAATCCCATGGAAATAGGTAACACAATAGGTCATGACAAACTGTTAATTATTTTAGAAACTACGACTTATATTTCTGTTGCACAGAATGGCTTTAGAAAAACTCAAAGCACTATTGACCATCTGGTACTTTTAGAAACAATTATACAAGAGGGTTTATAAAAGATGAACATGTCGTTGGTATTTTCTTTAATTTAGAGAAAGTGTACGATACTACGTGGGAATTTGGGATAATGAAGAATTTAATCCTGTGCTCAGTGGGGTGTGACAATGCCTTGTAGTTTTTTATAAATATTATGAGCAATGTAAACAACAAGGGGCACAATATTTATAAAATTTGTAAATAATATTATTTAGAGGGTGTTCCACCCCCCAATCACTGGTTTTATTTCTCTTAGAATACAATTTTCAACTCCATCAAAGAAATATTTCTAAAAAGCATAAGGAAATGTTTTCACTTTTTAAAAATGCTTTGCTATCTTAGCATTTAATGGATAATATCCGTAAAATTTTAGGATGTATATAAGTATTTTTAATCTATTTTGAAACATCAGGTTGACAGAAATGTGATGCAAGAGCTTTCATGCCCTTAGTTTATATATATAGTAATGCTAATATTATATATATAGTATATGCACATGGCTGAAATCAAACCTATTTTTATCATATGGTTTGCGGACAGCTCATGGTTGTAAAAAAGATTTCCTGCCCCCTTCCCATCCATTAGCTTGATTAAGTTATTAGGTCTTTGCCATGTAAATTATCAACTCATACAGCACTTACATTATTAGTGTATCTGGTTTATGTAAGTTATCATTAGTGTGGTGTGAACTTGATCAATTATTATTTATTATTACTGTATAGTGCTAAGTCTGATGGGTGTGATTGTATCATCGCTTTATAAGCAATAAAACTCTCCTTCTTTCAAGCACGTGTAATGTTCTCCTTCTAACATTAATTTAGACATAGCCGTATCAAATCGTATAAGCTGCCCTCACATTGATTGAGACCTCCTGAGATCTGACAGACAACATCAGTGCCCAGTAGAATCGCCCAATGCTTATACTCTCTTACCTGTGTTGAATACTTCACATATATATTGAGGGAAAAAGTATATGGGATTGTTATTTGGCCCTTACCTGCTTTACCATTCTCACCATATAGAAACACATCACACTTCTAAAATCTTAATGAGTTGATCATGAATATCATTAACTTGTTTGTGCGGATTTTTATCTTGTAAATATTGTACTGGGTGATGGGTGCAAGAGGAACCGGAAAGAGGAAAGCACGGAGGTAAGAAAGGGGAATTCTGGGAGGTTTTATGGCAGATCAAACTTCCTGTGTATATCCTGGTGTTGCCTCTAGCTCGGCACATTGTAAGTCGATGGCAGGTGGCTGCACAAACCTCCTTCAGCCAAAGCGGACATCCCTGTCACACGCCAGCAGCTAAACTTAGCATCTTCTTTCTCCAAGGGAAACCGCATATAAGATTGGCTTCTTCAATCTCAAATTGGAAATTGCAGAAATTTGCTCACTATATTTATTGATAAAACATGTATTTACAATTGTGTGAACCTCAGATTCAAACTTTTAATATCTGCAAGAGATTTGGAACCCAATATCATATTATGGAAATAAGTATTTATTTTAAGAATATTTTTTGTTTGAACATGTGTTGAACATATGTTCTGAGCATGACAACTTCTTTTTTGGTTTCGGTGTGAATCATTGTAATATTGAAATCATACCTTATTGAACAATATGTATCATGAGAGCAAACAATTTGTTCTGTTGTTATTAACCACACCAACTATCAGTGGTCAAACCAGAAACCATGTTCATGCTGCCCTCGTCATGTCATGGAAATGGTTCCGCCTCACTGTGTCACACAATTTGTGTACTTTTAAATAAACAGACTGAAGAGTTCTGGCAAAATATTTAAGATTTAACTGAGATTTGTTGGTAATCTGGAATAAAAGTAAAACTTATATATAGGTGACTGGTAAAACGCTTCAGTGATATATGTCATCGTCAATATATAAAACAATAAATATCAGAAGAGTTATAATTTACAGTGCATTAGTTTTCGGAGAAGTAGTTTATATTCATTTGATATGTGATATTCAAATATGTGTAAATTTTACGATGAGAAATGTTTGAGATCTTATTGACTACTGAGATTACCAGAGAACCAGACTTTGACACTCTAATGACATGCACTTTTCGAAAACTTTGTGAGCGTTTTTTGTTCTATGGGAAGAAGATAAGATCTTTGACCTTTTCTGTAATCTCAGCATGGTCTGATAAGACAACACAACTCATCATGGTTATCACAGCATTATCTTCTGCCTCCATTAGCAAGATGAAAACGAGGCCCATCAGAGTGCCGGAAGCAAGGGCGCCACCTTTTGGCTGACCTCATTTGTATCATTTGTCACCGCAGGTGAGCAGCTTTATACTTGTGCTTGGTCTATACCGAAAGATTAGGACAAAGATGAATTATTAACAAGAATTATTCACTTTTTAACAATCAAGTAATGATATAATGGACATTTTGTTTATTTGCCCAAAACCTGATCAAAGTTATAAATCTTATTCTCGAAGTTGAAAACGGAGATAGACACTTTTCGCTTCAGACAAAAGGCGTCAATGTCGACAGAAAATATAAAAATGATATGTAGATTTCATTTTTGATCTCTGTATTAAGTTGTCATTTTTTTAGACATTTCCTCCATTTGCAAAACACTATTTAACTCTATATGTTCTGACATGCATATCACTCAGAAAAAAAGTTGGAAATCTCAAATCTTTGTTTTCGGTATAAAATCACAATTTTAAAAAATATTTTCTGTTTTTACAAAAACAATTTCTACTTGTTTCAACCCTGGACTTTTAGCAGGGGAGACACCTACCATACCAACTGAGCCACATCCCACACTCTAGAAGCAGTGGATAAACATATTTTTAACAGTATAACATCCTGTTCGAAATATTCACATGTTATTTTTACTAATACAAAGTTAACGTCGAGAAAAAATGAACGTCCCTCCCACACAAGTACATAGACAAGCTGCTTGCGTTTTCGACCATTCTCCTGTTCGATAATGGCGATTTCGACTGCGGGAAAGGATACTGTCCCGAAGTTCGACCGTGGATAGAGAAGTAAACATCACAGCCCCTAATCACTCTGGAACTGCTCAAGACCGCAAATTTTCCTTCGGGAAGGCAGACTAATTGACCCTCAATGTCAAACCTATGAAAAACCTTGAAAAGAAAAAGCAGAAAATTGGCAAATCAATTGATATCATATGGTCGAACAGACACGGTCGAACAGACATGGTCGAGCATGCTTGGTTGAACGGGTTACGGTCGATCATAAAAAGAGTTAAACTGGGAAATTATTGAAATAGTCGGTCAACCATAAACAGACCAACAGATCAACTCCAACCTGCCGCCATCTTGTCAAGCTTGGTCGATCAATGCTATCTTTTCTTTACTGCGACGAAGACAGTGTAGATACTCAAATAAGTCATGTCTTTGAACACCTTAAACGTTGTGATAAACACTTAAGTGTCAAATAAAAGCCCCACAAGCCATTTTTCACAAGGATACGTCCGATGCATTTCATATAGTCCCTTTAGGATGATACACTGCTGCCACCTGGTAAGTTTTTGAGCTTATCAATAAAAATAAAATGTCCGATTTCACATTTTTATAGTGCTAAATCTTCATCAAATATACAATGATAAAGTGTAAAATTCTCACCTTCCTGAATCTGTGATAAAAAAACCATAACTTCAAGTCACTTTATTGAATTGTGTTTGAATGTGTGTTTGTTATTTCTTGTTTATATTACTTTCACGAAATATATTAAATCAAGAAAAGACAAGTTTAATAAATCCGAAAAAATTATACTTTTAATTTCTTTGTTTAAATAACAATCATACAACATCTTCATGTGGCATCAAAGATTTTTTTCACCCGGTATCTCTCAAGCCGAAATGCCATTTTTGTCAATGCTGCATGCCATGTGGTTAGTCTCATTTGGATCTGGTGTGTGGATTTGAAAGCACAGCTCTGGTTTGTCAGGATCCATGTGTGTGTTAGATTTCTTATCATTGGGTTTAGATTCTGGCCAACCAACCTTGTAATTAATTGTGTGAGTGGGTTCTGTGAGTGCCCTCTGTTTTGTCTAAGTGTAGACAAATTAACCAATCATTCTGAGAAATAAAGATGTGAAATTAGCCAACCAATCAGAAAAAATCTGGGTGGATTGAGGCAGATTAGGCCGTGTGAACGGGTCTCTATACATACTTGTATGATTGAGTCGGATCCCAGTCTCCTATCGGGCATGGTGGACAAGTAAAGAAACTATTATAAAAGAAAATATGGATGGAACTTTGTGCGAGGCTTGGCAGGGAATCTAGATGGCAGGTGGCGCCACATGTGTGAATAATATAGGACAATACGCACAAGAGAGACCTTCACTCATGCTGACGAAGACCCACCAGGTGGTGTCAATATGACACATCCAGGAAAATCTTTTGTCATTTGGGTGATTTGCCAATACCACAAAGTACGATGCACGTTAATCAACTTTGATTGCGCAGTTTTAAATGAGTTTAAAATACTATGTTTAAGATTCTAATGCTTGTACTGAGAAGTGATTTTCTGGTCAGGAATAAGAGTAACACAATGACAGATAAGGATTACTGTGTTATCTGAATAATCTCCAAGACCCAGGCTTCTGGCATGTCTGCCTTCATCAATTGGTTTGCTTCCACTCAAATCTGCCCCTCCTGACCAGTGTTTCTACTTTTATGTTGATGAGCCCCTCACAACCGCAACATTTTTGCACACTTACCAATCCTAGAATTGCCAAAGGCATTTATTTCAGTCCCACGCATTGACTATCCTAAAGCGAGGGAGTGGGGGTGAGGAGTAAAACTCGGAATCTTTTAGTCATCCGTCGCAATCCGACACTTCAATTGTCCAACATTTCACACACTGACCAATGTTTTCTTGTCACCAATTTATATCACTTAAAACACAGATATAATCTCAGGGCATCAATAGGTTGCAATCTTTTCCAAGGGTTGGAAGTACTGGTAAATCTGTGACCGGGTGGGTTGTCATGTTTAAGGACCTGCGACATGACAATTCGGAGAAGCAGCACTGTATCTGCTACAAGTGGGTCTCATCACGAAATGACTGAAATAAAGTTGAAAGTGATGTAAAACCCCAAACAAAACATGCAAGCAATACATTTCCACAGATGAAGCGAGCAGACATCAAATAGGAGCTATGTAAAAACCCCAAACAAACAAACAATCTTGCATAAATTCAGGGACACACCAATGAACCTCCAGCCCATCCCCCACTGCATCTCTGTCGGATGCAGGAGAATGTATCAGTAAGAAGATTGCGTTTATTGCTCCATTACTAAAAAGCTTGGTCTAGAGCTGATTGAGAAAAAATATAGAATGGTTTCATGTCCAAGCAAACTGAAAGATATGTTTCAATCTGCCTATAAGGAATTCCACAGTACAAAAGCCGAGCTTTTCAAATGTGAAAAAATGATATCTTGTGTGATCTGGACATTAGGAAATCAGTAATATTACTGCTGATTGACTTCGTTGTGGCATTTGATACAATTGACAGACTGAAATCGAGATGTAAAGGTCACAGGTCATGCTTTGGAATGGATTAGCTCATACCTAATGGATAGGCAATAATGTGATAAGGTTGGTTTCCAAAGATCTCCCCTCAAACCAATTACGTTGTTTTTTTACCAATAGTAGGCTATATACCAATGCGTCCCATAGGGATCTGTCCTGGGATCCAGTCTTTTTACAATCTACATGTTCCCTCTACATGTTCTCGCTGCAACGTATGGACTGAGTTACCATAGGCATCATCACGAAATGATTGAAGTGATGTAAAACCCCAAACAAAATATACAAGAAGTACATCTCCACGGATCAGACGAGCAGACATCAAACACACCTCTGAACATAAACTTGAGAAATCGTGATTGACACCTTTGTTTGATGACAAATAACACTGAATTGTAATAACACTGCAAAAGGAATGAAATAGAAGGACTGATGAGAGTAAAAAGACTTTTCTACAGCCACCCTCCAAAACGTGAAAATTCATACTTGTTTTGTGATTAGTCAGCCTTATTCTGCGTTTATTTGTCTTTCTTTGCATTTGTTCGCTCCCTTTGTGTTATATCGGCCCTATTGGGCATATACAGTACTGTGAGGCATATAAAATACCTCACTCATCATAGTACAGCTGCTTAGTCACAGTTACATAATTATAAGTAACCTGTACAAGGCCTTTTTGAAAAATATATATATATATATATATATATATATATATATATATATATATATATATATATATATATATATATATATATATATATATATATATATATATATGGTGTTGTTAGTTTGTCATGATGGCTGATGGAAGCTAACACATTATTAGGTGACGTCGTGCGGGTTAGTTAATTTGAAAGGTCATAAAATGATTGCGTGATAAATGAACTATTTGACATATTGTTTCAGTAACGGATATTCAGACACCGGATATTCAGACACGAAATATACAGGATCAAAGACTCAGCATTGGATCTTAAGAAAAGCTTGAACAAGACTCGACAACAATACCACATGCAATCGCCAGCCGACTGATTTCATGCTTGGCTGATTTCTAATGGATATTACGACTTTTCATCAGAAACGGGACTTTTTTTAGCTGTTGGGCCAAGCACGTGTGTCAAGTTGTGACTGGGAGTTTTTTTTCTTTTTACATATAGGATTGTGTTCAATAAAGGGAACAGCTATGCTACTGTTCACATGATTATAGTTCACAGCCTGATATTGCAAAGCTTATTATAATTTGCTTTCAACAGTTGTGCTTTTACATGTCACCATTGACCCATGATGATTCTTTCTGGTTACAGAATGTTTAGATACAATTTCTACAACAATGTCATAGTATTGTGTGCAGCATGCCATAGCGTTGCTTCAAGGACAACACAGCCTATATTGTGCTTGTACCATTGTCAGGAGCATACCCTCAAACATGTGTGTGCTACTTAACTAACAACAAAAACATACTACAAATTTTGAATTGAATATTTAAAATAACATAGATAAAAACGTGATATATTAATCAAAATCAAAAATGAAATGAAGAAATTTTGAGTGCACTTTAGCATGTTTAGCTATATGCCTTGAAGGTTTCTCAGGGGTTTCAACCAAGTTTTATGGTTTTGTAATGTGCAGACAGATACTGAGGTATAATAGCTGAAAATGAAATACCATTACGGTATATGTGTCCTGTTGAAAAGTTCATATAAACGCACAAGTTCTGTTTGAGCATATACTTGCTTTACGAACCACATCAATTATTATTCAAAAATATAACTTGAAATAACATTACAGTCATTGTTAACGCATCAAAGGATTTGCCCCAGATATCTTAAAATCTTTAAACAGCTGTAAAATTGGTTCTAATTAATACATTTTCATGATTTTTGGTGTTCTGAGTTTGTGTTTTCCTAAGGAATACGATTACTAACATTTCCTATTAGAAATATGTGAAGTTTTATTGCTTTTGTTGCTCAAGGTCAAGAAAAGGTCATCTGAAGGTCAAACATTTTCAAATGAAAAATATCAGCTTGGGTCATAGATTCCATATCAAAATCAAGCTGCCACTGATTATATTTTATTCAGAATAAACAATTGACGCTGATATACAGTGTTTCAGCTACAGTAAAGTACCAAACTCGCATGGTCTAGGTGTGCCCAGGTGATCATAATGCTAAACAACTATAACTATAAAAAGTACTAACAAAAGAATGTGTGTCCAGTCTGGGATTTGGTCTGTTCTGAGGAAGATATAATTCTACTGAACTGTTTGATACATTTAGATTCACTTGAGTGGAGCTGGCCAATGATCACAAGGTTGACAAAATTGTTTTTTGACCAATAGTAGGCTATATACCAAATGTTTGAACAGAAAAGCTTGTATGTACATACCAAATACCCTCTGACATGAATCTGGATCACAAAACATTGTTAAAAGTTTTGAGCGTGACACTTCATGGACGTTGGTGGGAATCAACGCTGGTATGTTCGTTCATTAAGATTTGTAAAAACAAATACACAAGAATTCAAGAATTGTAATAAACAGAACCGCATTAATTGTCAGCCTCTCACGTCACGCGCATCAACCATCACTGCACTTGCAGAGAAACCGATGTACGCATAAATGGTACGTCATATGGTTTATATTGTACACAAGTGCCTTCATCTTCGAAAGGATGCTGTCTCTCACTGTTGTGGCTATCTCTCACTGGTGCAGCTATCTCTCACTGCTGTAACTATCTCTCATTTATGCAGCTGTCTCACACTCATGTAGCTGTCTAAGGAATCTTTGCATTTTTTTCTGTGAAGAGTCCTGGCTTAATAATTAGGTCAATAATGAGGTAAAATTCCCAATGGTTAAAAGCAAAGCCTTAATACAGAAATGAATGTATTTTGTGGGTAATATTTCATATCTAACGTAATTCTGACAACAAATACATGGTAACTGTACTATTCATAATATTCCTATGGCACAACTTATCACACAAACTTGCAAAATATAACTGAAGTGGACACTGGTTTAGCATTAATAAAATCCACCAGAGGGATGGTGATGGAACAGCGAGATCGCACTCTCTTTACAGTGGTGAATTTTACTGCAGCCCATACCTCACACAGCAACGGTTTTTTTTAAATTATTGTTACACTTCCTCTCTGATCATGTTCATGCTTTTTTTATATAGTATGTAATTATATTTGCATTACGTCATCACCTCGTGCAAGTTCCATGAGACTAAGACAGTGAGAGGCTGTAATTAGGTCATCACCTCAATCACGTGCCATGAGAGGCTGGAAGCTGGAAGCTAATGCGGTTCTTTTTTGTTATAAACACTTGCACAAGAAGGTCACTGGAATATGCTCCCTTTTGAAAAAAATCAATTCCTGGATCTACCACTGTAGACACCAAAGCAATTCGTGCTTGGGTCTGCTTTGCTCAAGATATGTCCATACATCTCATTTGCCAGTAGCCGGTGCATTAAGGCCGATGACAACAGAGTTGTGGTTCCATTTCAAAGCCTGTAATGTGGATCTGAACTTTTGAAAATATCTACATCGGGTTGTTGTCTATAAAATGTAAAATGATGTGATTAACACCTGAAATCAATTGACAAACTAAAACGGAACGCTACTGTCTTCCGCAGATTTCGTTGGTCGTGTACCTTACAACACAAAACTCATATGTTTATAGGAAAACAAAATGTTATATTTCTCAAGATTCCATGTGATTCTTACGACTAAATGAGAACGTGTTTAATTGAGAAAAGGTGAGCAAGCCTTTGGAAAATATTGTTCTATTTTATTTAGAGGGAACTTAATGTCTACACTTTGAAATATATCAAAAATTACCAATGATGTCATAATTTTAGATATATTTGAATCACAAAAAAACACTCATTATAAGTTATAAGACCTTTACTATTTGACATTGACCTCTCAATATACATTTCATGTTTAGCGCTCTGACCACTGGTCTGATTAAACAAATCATATCATAGTATTTGTCAACCTCAACCCGATTATAAATCAGTTATGATAGTGCGGTTTTCCTTTCAGTATCCCCCACGTTCATGTCAGGTAAGTAGCTGGTATCGGGAGAGGGTGAGTGTGTTCCGGTGGAGAGTGAAGAGAGGTGACGTGTGCAAACACAAGTGCTGCCCCAGCTTTGTGATATGGTCATGCCTTTATGAGCCACAAAGACTTCTCACTGATTTCATACCCCACTACCCCTCCCTGCTTTCTCTATTTAGCCATGATCCAGCAACATTTCCTCTCCACCCCCTGGCTACACGCCTCACATGTTCCAGACCTCTCTGCCAGATGGGACAATGTCCAAGCCAAGAACACTACTTCAGGTAATGCCATATTCTACATTAACTCAGTACTAACATGGCACGGGATATTCGAAGATGAACCAATTGTTATATTACGTTATTGTGAGAATATTCGTCGCCTCCATGACGTTACACAGGGCCTGTATTATAATATTATACCACGCCTGGCAATCGTTAAAAGACCCTAGTTATAACATTGTGACATGCTGCCATATATCAACCTCAGTTATAGCATTGTGACATGTTGCCACATATCAACCTCAGTTATAACATTGTGACATGCCGCCTCAGTAATAACATTGTGACATGCTGCCTCAGTAATAACATTGTGACATGCTGCCACATATCAACCTCAGTTATAACATTGTGACATGCCGCCTCAGTAATAACATTGTGACATGCTGCCTCAGTAATAACATTGTGACATGCTGCCACATATCAACCTCAGTTATAACATTGTGACATGCCGCCTCAGTAATAACATTGTGACATGCTGCCATATATCAACCTCAGTTATAACATTGTGACATGCCGCCTAAGTTATAACATTGTGACACGCTGCCATATAACAACCTCAGTTATAACATTGTGACATGCTGCCACATATCAACCTCAGTTATGACATTGTGACATGCTGCCTCAGTTATAACATTGTGACATGCTGCCACATATCAACCTCAGTTAAAACATTGTAACATGCTGCCACATATCAACCTCAGTTAAAACATTGTGACATGCTGCCACATATCAACCTCAGTTAAAACATTGTGACACGCTGCCACATATCAACCTCAGTTAAAACATTGTGACATGCTGCCACATATCAACCTCAGTTAAAACATTGTGACATGTTGCCACATATCAACCTCAGTTAAAACATTGTGACATGTTGCCACATATCAACCTCAGTTATAACATTGTGACACGCTGCCACATATCAGCCTCAGTTTTAACATTGTGACACGCTGCCACATTTCAACCTCAGTTTTAACACTATGACACACTGCCACATATCAACCAATGATGGCATTTTTCGTACCAATTTATTTAGTTTCACCTTCACATTTTTAATATTTTGGACAGGAAATGTACAAGAAATGTGAGAATAAAAAGTTAAAGCGAAAAAGCAAAGTAAAAAATTGACCAATCAGGAGTAAGTTTATACAAACCAATATGGCAGCCACCAGAATGGTAATTCTGCTATTTCATCCCACAAATTGCCAGATTTCTCGTCATTGCAGGTATGTATTTTGTGTGTAAGGTAATACACACAGAAAAGCTAACCTGGAATTTAGTGGAGCAAGCACACTTTCTGAGCTTTTCCTTCCAGGATGTACTTTTCGTAAGCTGTCCTCTGATTGATCAACTATTATAAATAAAAATCACTTTAATTTCTTATTTTCACCTTTCTTGTACATTTCCTCTCCGACAATGTAAAAATATACCCCGAAATTAAGAAAATGTGAAGGTGAATCTAAGAAGATTGGCATGAAAATAAGACTTCTCAGTTTCACTTTCAGATAAAAGTGAGACAAAGAAACTTTGAACCCGAAAATAAGATTTGTGCAAACTGGCCATTCGCATCTCTTCTGCACAAAGTTTTCAACATGTTGAAAAGAATTTGCAGACCAAAGAAATGAATACAGCATTCGAGTTGTGTCAAGAAAAGGGTGTCAAGGAAGGGCTGTCAAGCAGGGGTGTCAAGCAAGGGATGTCAAGCAGGGGATGTCAAGCAGGGGATGTCAAGCAGGAGGTTTCAATTAGGCGTGTCATGTAGGGATTGTCAAGTAGTGGGTGTCAAATAGAGGTTGTCAAGTAGGGGGTGTTTAAGGGGGGGATGTCAAGAAGGGTATGTCAAAAAGGGGATGTCAAGGAGGGGATGTCAAGGAGGGGATGTCAAGGAGGGGATGTCGAGGAGGGGATGTCAAGGAGGGGATGTCATGGAGGGGATGTCATGGAGGGGATGTCATGGAGGGGATGTCAAGGAGGGGATGTCAAGGAGGGGATGTCGAGGAGGGGATGTCATGGAGGGGATGTCAAGGAGGGGGTCTCAAGTAGAGTCGTCAAGGAGGGGATGTAAAGGAGGGGATGTCATGGAGGGGATGTCAAGGAGGGGGTTTCAAATAGGGTTGTCAAGGAGTGGTGGCAAGGAGGGTTGACAAAGAGGAAATAGTTAGCATGAAGGCTTGACAAGGAGGAGGTAATGCTAGAAGGGGATGTGGTATGACAAGGAGAGGGTGGCAAAGAGGGAATATTTCTTCGTAATTGTTCCTTTTTAAGCAATGGCACATAAAGTCAGTTTGACATAATTTGAGAAAATAGATGGCAGGATATTATTAAACCTCGCCTTTTGTGGCGTTTGGCCTTTTTTAAGACGACGTGCTGCCTGGAAAAGGACCAATATAGCGATGCCACATGATCATTGGAGCATGGTATATGTCTCTCAATACAAGGTATCCAGTTCATATCTTTCTTCTGAAGATAATAACATATTTCATGTTCCCATGATTCGTGGGCCATAAATTTGAAATAGACCGGAATTGCAAAGAGGGTAAATGTGTCTACATCATGTTTAACCTGAATGACAGGCTGAGTATAAACCTGAGATATATCTTGTTCTTGTCACAATACGATAGCATTTTTGTGGAAAACCTTGATCTTTCCCAGAAAAAAAATCCTCCAAATATATGATTAATATAGTTTTGGATACAAGATAAATGATCCTATTAAGGGACGCTATTGACGTCTGGCACGGGATCAATCCTGACACGTTCCGCTTCATTCAAGTGTGTCACATGGCTGGTAAGTTATGATAATAAGCAAGTAAAGGAGAGGAAGACCTCGTTTGACACATTTGCCCTCTGACATGTTAAAGCGTTATTTCTGAGCGATAGATCACCTGCTGTATATGGCATTCATGGAGGATCCGGTGTCTTTTGTGGCTATGACGTCTGGCAGTTGTATACAAAAACCACTCATGCTAGCAACCACACCAGGTGAGTCTGATTATGTGCTAAAACCTCAAAAATATGAATATTTAAAGAAACTTGTCTCCCACAATTCAAGCGTTTCACAACGTCTAGCGTGTTAATGAGCAATTGTCTCTTTATTTCCCATTTGTTGAATTTAATTAAAATATAATGCTGTTCAACTTTAAAACAGTGTCTGCCAAATATTTACATGATTTTACTTTATTTACTTTGGCAGGCAACAACAGCGCTTCACTACCCCCTCCATTGTAGGGTACAGACCTTCACACCAAATAGGCACCTCACAAGGCACTATAACATCCACCATAGTTTGCCATCGTAGAAGACGTGGAACATATCTTGTGAAGTAGGAGATATTTGTGTTAAGCTGAATTGGATCTCATCTCTAGCTGGGTAGCCACGCTGCGTAGGCTCTTGAGTGCCCACGAGACAAAAGTGGAGCGGCCAACAAATCCTAATCAAATGAAGTGAGCTCAGCATCCCAGCAGTGCCATGATGAGGTTTGGGGCCATGGTGTTTCTGGGGGTGGTAGCTGGCGTGGGCACTCTCGGGAACCTCCTCATCATCGGGGCGGTGTGCCTTAGCAGACGACTCCGAGTTAGAGGGAATGCCTTCGTGGTGAATTTGGCCCTGGCAGATCTGCTCATGACCTGCTACATCATCCCCATAGGACTGGTCACATCGCAGTATGAGATCAACCCCTTTGGGAAGATGTTGTGTGACATTAACGCCTTTCTCATCATGACCGCGTGTGGCGTGTCTACTCAGTCTCTTATGCTCATCGCCGTGGAGCGCTACTTCCACATCTGCAAGACCAAATATTACCGCCGCGTCTTCTCGCGCCCCCTGGTGGCGGTGTATATCAGCGCCACCTGGGTGTACACTTCCGCCTGGACCTGCCAGGGCTGGACCGGCTGGACTCAGTACATCTACGGGGAGGACATCTATGTGTGTCTTTTCAATGGACCCTTCAGCCTTTCATACGATATTTGTCTCGTAGTATTTGGGATGCTCATTCCAATGGCAGTTCTCGTCTTTGCTTATTTTAAGATTTTTAGAGCGGTTTACAAAAGCAGAGGTAAACTTAGGTCCCATAGACAAAGGACGAATTCAGGAGAAATAATTCAAGCACTCACAGACTCTCAGAGAACCACAAACAAGGAGTACAGACTGGTTGTCACCCTTTTCACTATTGTCATTGTCTTTGTACTCTTCTGGAGTCCCGCCTCAGTCGTCCTCACATTATCTGGTTCCTGGCAGAGCATGCCTAAATCTCTATACACTGTGTCTGTCTGGCTGGCATTCTGTAATTCCAGTGTGAATAGTATTATATATGGAATAATGAACAGAAACTTTCGCCGAGGATATGAAAATTTGATAAGATTCATCTTCTGTTGCAGAACAAGGCGGTATTCATGTAAATGTGGCAATGGGGTTGAGGAAAGCGTGAGTAATAGCCAGAGTAAACAGGGTGATAGCACAGGGACGGCTGGCACTCAAAGTGACACACTGAACCGCACTGAGGGGGTTAATCTTGGAGACAGCACAGGGACGGCTGGCACTCAAACTGACACACTGAACCGCACTGAGGGGGTTAACCTTGGAGACAGCACAGAGACGGCTGGCACTCAAACTGACACACTGAACCGCACTGAGGGGGTTAACCTTGGAGACAGCACAGAGACGGCTGGCACTCAAACTGACACACTGAACCGCACTGAGGGGGTTAACCTTGGAGACAGCACGGAGATAGCTGGCACTCAAACTGGCACTCAAACCGACACTCAAACTGGCACTCAAACTGGCACATATTCTGGCACTCAAATTGGCACTCAAACCGACACTCAAACTGGCACACAAACTGGCACATATTCTGGCACTCAAACTGGCACTCAAACTGGCACTCAAACCGACACTCAAACTGGCACACAAACTGGCACACAAACTGGCACTCTAAACAGAAAAGCACCGGTACCTGAGAGCAGATTTAGTCAGTTTGATCTGAATGACACGGCTTATGCACACAATAATCTGTTCTCACAATCAATTAAAAATGTCCATGATCGCACTTCTGGACTTCACCATCATGTCCAGGCTGAATCTCACTGCACCCCTCTTATCATTGAAACAAAACTGTAACAATTGCCTTAATGTATATATGAAGCTACACTGTTTTATTTTTTTTCAGAACACTGTTTAATATATTATAATATGTAAGGGTGGAATTTCTTTTAATTACCTATGTATTTTATGTTTGCCGACATTTCGTGTACACTTTTGGTTACATCATTTTGAAGGTTGACGGAGTATCCTTCTACTGTGTCATAATACAAGCACAATCTTTCTGTTGCAGAATAATACATCTTTATATTGCCTTATCTTTTGAAGTATTGGTTATCTGTAGGCAGGAAGGACAGACACAGTCCTTGATAATCATACACGGGCGCAAAGAAACAACAAATCATTCGGTAGAAGTTGAACACATAAGTAAACATAGTCCAAATGCCAAGATGTGCTTGTGATTTTTTTTTCATATGTTTGTAAACATTTCCTGGAAGTGCCAACAAATTGCTTTATAAATCATAATATTTGGTATTTACTCATCTTTGCAGTAAGAGGACATTCAATGTGGCAAAAGTCATGCATAGTGTTGTATAAAAAATGGCCAATTGACTCCATCACGTCAAACTTCTCCAGATGTCTCAATCTGAGCTTACATTAGTTCAGCAGAATAGTGCACTGGATTAATCAGGTTTCTATGCATGCGAGACACTATTCACTGTTTGCTATTAAAATATCACAGAAAAGAAAAATAGCCTCATGGAAAATAGATTGGATTCATCATTTGACAATGTAACATCTTACCAACAAATAGCTAAGAAATTAGTGCAAGCAACCTAATGGTTAATGGAACATGATTTGGTGTTATATTGAAAGGTTTATGCCAGTACACTGATACACAAATGGTCGGATAAAATCATTTGTAAATGTAAAATCGTTTTAGAACTATCACGGAAAACCATAGTTTAACTGTAAAAATGAAACACGGAATATAAGCTTTAGACTTTTGGGGGCAAATCATAATGTCATGCAGATGATCAAAATGAATCAAAGGGAAGAATGGAGCGATTCCCAGTATGTGCGATCCACGCATGATTGCTTGCACACTAATAGGCCTTCCCAATGAGATCCATTAAACTTAAACATGGAGTCATCATGAGATGCAATATATACATTATTATTAAGCATGTGAAGTACAGCATTTTAATATGTGGCACGCTGGTGATTGTCTTTGTATGGATTACATATTGATACTTGTAGACAAGGACTACCCAGTATTGCGATGCCTTTGTGGGGCCACCTGGTCCACCATGGAGCGCCGGTAATCTGAGACTTGTCAGATTGCTCATATACATATTGTGTTTATTGTGTGCTTATAAAGGTTGGGTAGTATATAGGTTCAATCAGTTCTTTTGTGTAGTGTCTGAATAAAATGTTTTATGTGTATATACAAGGTAACAGATTTAGATTTTCTAAACAAAATCAAATTTAAATGTAATATGCAGTTTGGATGTTTTAATTATGACAAAGAAAGGAGCTTTGCTCATTTATAATAACTACATTTACAGCACTATTGCAATGCTGTATTCGTTGAAGAGTGACTTGGAATCATTCTTTTGCATTATCATATAGGCATGAAAGCATCGGAGGAAGGAACTACTCATTACAATAATTCCACCCGTCATTCCTGCAGCAAACCAATGTTCTAATGGGCATATTAGTAGGCTACGTAGAACAGGAATGGGTACAGTGTGCAGTCAATAATGACAGTAACATAGAATTTAGGTTTGTCACCTATATGGAGGTTATAGTCAAGTACAAGTGGGTGTGTTTCATTTTTGAATCAGTAGCCATAAGTGAATCATTATGAGTCACTTGAAATAGACTTCACTGACATTGAGTCTTTGGTTGCATTACTATCCTTACCAAGGAAAATCGAGAGAGTCTTACTCTTAGATACCAACAATTGTAAGAGTTGAGTTTACCTATCACAGAGGAGATTGCACATACATACATTTATCATGAGAGACATCAGAGAATGTTGGAGTGTTGGTATTTTCTGTGCATCCAGTCACCCCATAGGGTTATGATAGCGTGATATGCGGTTTGTTGATACACTAAGGGCATGTCCTTGTCAGGTCACAAGCTGTCATTTAGTGTCAGTGTGATAACACAGCTAAGCAAACCTCAGACACACTATGACTACATTGCTTCTTTTAGCAAGATGGTGATTACAACTTAAAGTAAATATTTAACAATAATCTTGTTTACCATTGTTTGGAGTGAGACAAACACATTGAAAATGACCATTTTATTTTATGTTAATAGTTAAGTTAATAGTTAAGCTAATGTAAATATAATATGAAGTAAGAAATCGTCTCCACCCTTGGATGTGACTGTCACATCGAATTGGCTTCAAATTCACATACACATCACACGTGACATTGCGTGACCCCAGTGACGTCATACACGCGATATGTTGTGGGTAATGACTTGATTGCCAGCCAAACAAGGTCCTTATCAGATCCATCTCCAAATCATTAAAATTGAGCATTATAAGTTGTAAAGTTATGCAGCTGTAAGTCACGTTTTCACATCTGTAAGATAGCAGGTCGACCAGAAATGCACAACAATAACATGACAGCCATTTACCTTCAAATTGATGTCAGGTATTTTGTGTTCAGTCACATGTGATGTGGTATTGTGCGAGATCAGAGCAGCGTGCTGACCGGTGTCTTAGACTCACAATGGAAGTATACTATTAGGTTTCTCCCAACTTTACAGCATTTATCATCACCATCATGCACTGTGTAAAACTTTACCACAATTCAACTGCATCGTGTATTTACAAATGGCATGAGTGTGGTAATCAAACAAATGATACATGCTTACAAATATAGCCCTGATACAAGGGGAAGTCATGGATTTTCAAATTCGTTGAAATATTGATTTTAATATCTTATGGGATGCAGCATGAAAGGATGATTTAAACAAGATCACATTTACCAAAGTCGGAGTAACAGTTCTCAATTTATGGCCATTTTACACCCTCAAAAAGGGCATTTTTTGGACGCTGGCTCATACAGGGGGAAAACAGCCAAATAGCAAAGTTAACAAGTATGGAATATACAAAATCCATATGTTAAAAGGCTTCTATTTCATTTATTTAGAACGTTTCGCCTAGATAAAGACATTTCACGGAATAGTAGTATTCAGAATCATTCCTGGTTTACATTGAACCTCAAACTTTAGAAAAAAAATGCTAGAACAGAAAACCGAGAGAATAACCAAATATTTAACAAAAAGTGATATAACTTTATAGCTAATGGTAATAATTACATAAACTGTTTTTTTAAAGAATCACATATAAAAGCCCCACATAGATCTCAAGGAATAGAAGAACTTTACTGAATATAATTTCTGATACAGCAAATTTCATCTTAAGAATATGGTAACAAAATCTACAATCTCTGTACAACAAATCAGTTTATTTTTTCAAAAATAAAATTTGAATATGTCTATTGATAAAAACTATCACTCTCTAGGGATGATATATATAGCAAGTTGGATTCGTCCATTGTTTCTCAGATGTTCTTTTCACAGCACAGGTCAACTTTGAAATTCAGAGAATGGCCACCTTTTGGCAGATGTGTACTCTGCATTATATCGGCCGTCATTGCACTGTTTTGACGTTCGAAATCTAGAACATCACGTCTAGTCAGACATGTGAGTCAAGCAAACCAAAATATCATACAATCAGAATTAACCAGCCAGAGGCCATAAAAATAGTTCTATCGGAAAGATCCAATTACATTTATTTGCACTGTCTCTAACGTTCAAACGTTTTTGGTGTATTGTGATGATAAGTGTTAATAGGGAATACACTCTGACGAGTGTTTTGGGAAAGTTAAGCAACCCTGGGAAGGTTGGTAATCTTTGTAAGCTTCGGCACCCATCTTTGTTTTGATTTTGAGATAGATATTAATTGTTCACATAACTTCAATATTTTTACTATGCATTATATAGGTATTATTCAATTACTACCTCTGTTGTCATTGCCCTATATTTTATACCATTCTAAATTTGGAATTGCCCAAGTTATAAATATTTGCTTAACTCACAAAAATATCATGTACATGCACGCATTATATTTCGACTCACTGCTACCAATAATTATTTGTATGAGCAGTCGTTTATTTTGTCACCAAGAAGTTTTCAGTCAGATTTTTGTGAATAGCCTTGACTTGCGACCGAACCTGTGTGCACCTTTTTATCTTTGGGCCGGGTTCTGGTGACAGAGAAGTATTGTTTTGGTAGGTCGCAGATTACTCTGTATGGCGAGTACCTCCGCCACAATTGGCATGAAATGCGGAAAATCTTTCCTAACACTACCATACAAATAACATACAGCTGTGCAATTGGTTGGCTCTCGGACATGACCATGCATAATGACAGAACTGTATTCATGCACATGTATGTCCATTCACAATGCTCAAAAGCAATTTAGAATGGGACATTTATAATTTTGGGGGTGTATTGAAAATATTTGAATAGAAAAGTTTGTTTGGGATTTTTACATCACTTTCAAAATGATTTCAGTCACTTCATAATGAGACCTGATTTATCAGCTTTCACCATAAGAAAAAAAGATTTTTTTCTCCTCCCCCCCCTTGACAATTAATGCACCATCTTTGTCTGACTATTTTGGTACACGTGTCACTTACATCTTAACTAATTAATTGCTGTGCTTACTCTCATGACAATGGCACCAATTGGCCATGTAACATGGTCTTAGGCTCTGTCAGATAGGAAGTTTCCAATACAGATTCAGTATAAATCTCAGCACAGATTCAGTGAATAAGATACTGAAGATAAGGCTTCCACTGAGCAACAAGCTGAGATGGCGAGACCTTGGCTTTGCACTAATGGCGCTTGCTCTGCACTGCTACAATGACCCCACCTTGTCCTGACCGAATCCAAGCACTCTGACACAGCAACTGTTTTGTGCATGTACGCGATGGACAGTACTCTCCATAGCAGGTCCAGGATTTATGTAGTATGTGACTCTACCTCGCCATGCAGAGTACATGGCCGGAAGTCTTCTTCGAACGTTCAGTGATCATTGTGTCACAATACTGAGTCATCTATGCGTGATTGGAGTCGTGTTCTGTGCATGACATACATGTATCTGATGTGTTCAATGTTCAATGTGATAATACACGAGTTCCTTTGCATAGGAATATGGGTTCTGTGTTATTATTTGAACAACCCCCACGCTACCTTATCCGATTACTACCAGCAGGCAGGTGGCGCAATTAAAAATGGCATCATCATTTGGTTCAGTTCATCGAGCAGTTTTTTGTACAAAACAATCTAAGATAAAGCACGAAAGCTTATTCTAATAGGTACATACGAAATGATTTATCAATGGTAATTAACTAAACTTAAGCATTAATATTTGTCATAACGTTAATGAATTGTCATCGTATTCAAATAGTATCCATTTTATCAATGAGGATCAGAGATATTTGCCTTTGTATTTGCAGGTTGCAAAGGTGACGAACCCTCTGGTAGAGGATACGGCCTTCTGAAGCGTGCAGCTACCTCAAAGGAAGAACACTTATTAAAAGCAATATGCAGTATTCGATTACTCTTTTGTCACAAAAAGACGGATATCTTAATTAAGTTGATACCATGATGCACCTGGCACCGTTTGTGATTCTGGTCATCGTGGCCGCTGTGGGAACAGTGGGCAATCTGTTCATCATAGGAGCTGTGTGTCTCTACAAGAGGCTGAGAACACTAGGTCACGTGTTTGTAGTCAATCTTGCCGTGGCTGACCTCATCATCACAGCTTACATCATGCCCACAGGCCTGGTGACGTCACAGTCCAAGAAGAACCCCTTCTCAGACAGCATGTGTGACTTCAACGCTTTCCTTATCATGTGTACACTTGGAGTGTCCACACAATCGCTCATGCTGATCTCTATAGAGAGATATGTGCACATCTGCAAAACCAGATATTATAAGAAGTTGTTCACTCCGCGCTTGGCAGGATGCTACGTGGCAGCTATCTGGATATATTCCGCTGCCTGGACCCTGCAGGGATATTCAGGGTGGACACGATACCTCTTTTTGCCTAAACTCTACGTGTGTTTGGTGGACCCGGGCTCGAACCTGGTGTACAACATTTGCCTGGTGGTGTTCGGTATGCTCGTTCCCATGGCCGTGCTCGCATTTTCCTACATCAACATATTCCGCAAAGTGAAGAAGAGCCATTCCAGTCTATTTAAAAACAAAAGCAAATCTATATCAACAGAAAACCTGACCAAATCCCAGCGGCGCATGCAGGGGGAGTACCGGTTTGTGGTGACCCTGTTCACTATTGTGTTGATCTTTGTGGCGTGTTGGGCCCCTACTGCTGTGGTTCTCGGTCTGTCCGGTCGGGTCTCCCTGCCAACAGCACTCTTCCAGACTGTAGTGTGGCTCTCGTTCTCAAACTCCAGTATGAACTCCGTGGTGTATGGAATAATGAACAAGAACTTCCGGAAGGGCTACCGGCAGCTAGGAGCGCAGCTTCTGTGCGGCAGGGGCGTGGTTTGCGGGAAGCAGGACCCGTCTGAGAGCACGTGCTGCTCCACTATGGAGGACAGTGTGAGCACCTCATACAACAAACACCAGGCCACCGAGGTCAGCTCAGCTAGTCCACGCAGGGACAGCTTTAAGAAGGACGCGAGTCACACTCCACGGGCCCAGCCCAGTCTCCCCTCGGTGCCCAAACCTTCTGCGTCCAGCGGTACCGTCACAACCATCTCAACCGTCGTGTCGGACTATCTGGAGAACAGAGAAGGGTTATACCGTGGATCGCCCTACCCCATGCTGCAGGACGTGGATGATCCCGATACAGGAGCCCACACTTCAAGCAGTGCATACAACCGAGCTGGGGGTAACAGGCTGGGGTACTCGGCCATACAGCATCATTATCTCAAGGAAACCATCTTATAAACGTCTCAAGAACTGGAGAGAATAAAACTCTATGTTATGCAATAGTTAAAAGACGTTGCCGGAAATGTTGCTGAAGTTGATTAAGTTGTTATCATATCAGCACACTGTTTTTTGGTTAATGTCATTGTGATTTATTTATTTTACAGTAAATGTCTTAAGGGGATTTATGATGTTGGTGGTGAGTGTCCTCTGGTGGCAGATTTTCTTGGACCCCAAAATAAAACGTTTATCAGAAAAAAATAAAACTTCTCAACTGTCAAAAAGATTTCTCTTTTCATCAAAACTTTCTAGTCATGAAATGTGGAAATTTCTCTGATATATTGAATGCTTCATATATTTTTAATTAATAAAAAGTGGCGTAGTAATACGCCACTGCTCCAAGATTTCCTATATCATGTCAAAATGTTAAAGGGAAAAAATTCTGCAGATTGTGTGATCATAATTAAATTTCCAAACAACTATGTAAAGGTGATGTTAACAATATTTACTGTTAATCTTGTGAAACAGATTTTCTATTTTTTAAAAACATTAAGAGTGGCCACGGGCAGTGGTGCAGTTGGTTAGAGCGCCAGCTTATGCCTCAGTCACATTTGCGCCGATTTCAGTAAAGATGCCCGGCCGATGGGTATTTTTTACAAAATCGGCAGGCAGTTCAGATTGCCGTACGGGCACCGGGAGATCATCGGCCACAATTGAGCATCTTTAAGACGTCGGCCGGGTCATCGGGAACTTTTAGCTGCCACATAAAAGTTGCCGGCGTTTCCCCGGTGTCTTATCAGCAAATATCATCTTAAAGTGCACGGCAGGGTCCCGGCAGTGTGCCGCAGGGACATCGGCAGATTATCTAAGGGCTGCCGGTGGCATCGTGCGGTGAAAATAGGATTATATTTATTTCATGTGTTCATAGACCATCGTCAGATGATCGCACGGGCTCCCTGCGATATATCATAGACGTCTTTAAGATGTCTTTCAGACGTCTGTCAAATGAGACAGATGTCTTTAGGATGTCTTTCAGACGTCTGTCAATGATAAAGACGTCTTTAGGATATCCTACAGACGTCTGTCAATGAGACAGACGTCTTTAAGATATCCTGCAGACGTCTGTGTCATTCAGTCTTGCACGTGCCGTGCGGTGCCCTTTAATAATGTGACCACAGCTACGGCATATCTCAGATTGTTGCTTATAAACTCCCCGGCGCCCGGCAGACTGGGAAGTCGGCCGATTGTTACTGCCCGGCCGGCGCCCGGTGCAAATGTGACTGAGGCATTATTAGCACCTGTTCCTCTGTGGTGATCCAAAGGTCGTGGGTTCGATCCCCAGCCGTCCCGAAAATGAATTCATGATACAATTTCACACATGAGCTGAGGCCCGTGCCTAAAGGGTTAACCCGTTGTTCTTGTAAATCTGTGACCGGGTGGGTTGTCATGTCAAGGACCTGCGACATGACAATTCAGTGAGGCAACACTATATCTGCTACAAGTAGGTCTCATCACGAAATGACTGAAATAATGTTGAAAGTGATGTAAACTCCCAAACAAACAAACAAAAACGTTAAGAGAAAAATAGAGGTAAGTACACACTTGACCATTTCAAAAGTGTTAATCTTTTCACACTTCTACACATATCTGATTGCCAAACGTCCTTACTATTTCCAAATTATACAAATGAAAATGAGAAAATCCGTTTCACTTGGATCACAGTGAATTTGTTTACCGATGAAATGAAATACACAGAGCTAAAAACAAGGCTAATCCTAATGCATAATCTGCAGAACTAATTTGCTTGTCTTCATTTCTCATCAAAACTATCAAGGAAAAGATAATACTATTTTGAAAGAAAACTATTTGTAATAATCCCTTATAATTCAAATAGTGTAGTGATTAAATATTAATTAATGACCCTAATGTTTTTATTTTAATAGGAATGTATTTTAACACTGAAAATGTTCCAATTCCCATAAAGTATTTTGGTTATTTTCTCCTCTGCCACTCGGGGGCACTCATTGAAAAGACTCATAAATACCGAGGAGGGCCGTGGCGCAGATGGTTGTCAGCTCCAGTTCCTCTGTAATGGTCCAAACACCATGGGTTTGATTGACGGTCGTGCCGAGATTGAGTTCATATTTCAATTTTACATGTGAGCTGATGCCTATGTATGAAGGGTTTAACTGTTGTCCTTGGAAATCTGTGACCATGTAGATTGCCATGTCAAAGACCACCGACATAAAATTTCAGTGAGGCAGTACTGTATCTGCTACAAGTAGGTCTCGTCATGATATGAGTGAAATAATGTTGAAAGTGACGTAAACCTCCAAACACACTCTTAAATATAACATCTATCATGCACAGAAGACACTTAAGCTATGAAGCAACGTAAAACACACACATTTTAGTTTTTTATGGTACCCATTGTATTTCTTTGGCAGTATATAGGCTAAATCCTCTTTCGAATCACAATTCAGCACAGACTGTGTGGAGCATAACAGTGGCGGATCCAGGGGGTGGGCTTTGGGGGCTGAAGCCCCCCGGGGTCTGTGACTAGGGGGGCTTTTGGGAACTGGAGCTAAAAAATACTACTGCTGATAAATTCCCCCCCCCCCGCTTTTTTCAGAGCACATTTGAGCCCCCCGGGTAACAAATCCTGGATCCGCCACTGGATAATGTCTAGAGGATGGTGTTCAATTCTTTCCAAGTTGTCAATGCTCTCAATTGCTATTACTTTCGATTATATCATGTCAGATATAGGAGTTATCAATTGGACGAAATGCCCTACTCTTTTTGAGGAATGGTTTGGATTTTTTTTATGAATTATCATATAACATGACACAAATGTCTTTAGTTACGGGGACAGGTTTATAATTAAAATGATGTCAGGGAAGAAAGCACATTGTCCTTGATCTCTAGTTCAGAGGAGTGGAATATTGCCAGTCCCACATATTTGTAGTATTCATCTAGGACTAGGAATATACCTACATTTAGGTATTCTAGGATTTGTATATAACCTTTTGGTGCCATCAGTAGTCTATGTATCGCCCCCATGATCAATCTGGCTATTGCTGACCTCATTATCACAATCAGTGGTGCAGCATATGAATATAACGCATTTCCCCTGATGTATATAACTTGCCCACCCGTGTAAAGTAACCTGGTACAAGATGGTGATATTCATTCCCAGACTGGTGGGCATATATATAATGTGTGCATGCGACTCTATTTTGTAGTGTGGATTCATGGTGGATTCAATTTTTGCATTCAGCATGAGTCATAGTTGCTTTCTACCACTCACTCCACTCACTCACTCCACCAAAATTGAGTGGAGAGAAGAAGGACCTGTCAAATGAGCTGTCACATTGTAATATTAGTCATAAAAATGACTGGAGTTGATCATATTTATCACAATTTTGTTTAAACCATATCTAAACTTTATTACAAATGTAAATGTACAACTGTCACATTTGTATCTATTAACTATCAGCAAATAAATAGTGTACAACCATTGGTCATGACAAGGAAATCAGGGCACATATAATATATTTATTTTAACAAATGATGTATATATTCGCATGTTTGATTTATTGCAGGTTTTCTGTGCTAAATATATGTTCCCAATCTATCACTTTGCTGACAGTTGCAATCTGTCCCATAAGTAGTTCTGTGAAAGACATTTATTTGAAGCTGTCATATTTTCTGAGATGATGGCTTTCAAGCTGGCTTTCTCAGGTGTATCAAATAAACTGAGATATAATAATGACAATGTATGGCACATCAAGGTTTTGTGAGGATGAGCATAAGTAATGTGACAACTGAAGATTAACTCAAAATTCATGGCAAAATTGACTCCTCTTGGTTTGAAGGAACAATGGTCAGTTCAAGTTTTTGCAGTTAACAAAGCTACAACCATAAATATCTATATTTTACAGGGACATCTAAAATATGATATTTTTTTACAAATCCACATCTTGGAATAAAATACTAATGTGGGAATAAAATACCAAAATATATGTTTCTATAAATTTGTTTTGGATCAGCTGCAAAAGATATGAGTCAGAAGAGTATGATTTTTTTATTTGATTCTTATTCGTTTTCAAAAGCTAAGCTTCAGATTGTGAAATTATGTAGCACTTTGTAAATATCTGCTTTGCAACATAATAGTATTCGTTTGTAGTTTTTAGAACAGTTTTCCTTTTGTTGATAGCTGTCTTAATTTGGAAAAATATGGGAGAAAATATCAGTTTTCCACACTGAATCATGTTTGTGCCATTGACAGTTCCCAGGTCTTTCCACTCAAAACAGGTGATGCCCCCTATAATGAGTGATATTAGGCAGTTTGCAGAACGCAAGAATATGTGTACTTTGCTCTGGTATATGTGTGCATCTTATGTGGTGGAGGTAGTTTTGTATACAATGTGTGTCCATGTGTCTGGTATGCTGATCCCTCCCCTTGTCCTGGCCTCCTTCTATATCGAAATCTTCTTCACAGTGAGAAACAGCAGTCTTCCATATTAAAGAACACCTCGGACACTGAGTAAATTACATTGTAAAACTACATAATTTATGAGTGGCACAAAACTGAAGGCACCACAATATCTAATGCACACAAGATCATGCTCAATCCGATAGGAAGGGACAAATTGACGTTACTTCCGGTTAACAACATAGTGGCCATATTTGGATATGTTGAAAAGAAATCAGTGCACACATACAGTAGCGTGTGAAATCATTTTTAAAAACAATTAAAATTTTGTTAAATCGTTCGCATGCAGTTACTGATCTAAAAAGTAACAAATTCTTTGTATAAAGTACAAATCTGTTTCCCCTTGTTCTCGTGATTTCATACATATTTATATCATTTCTCTAAGTGAATTACCAGATGTCAATGAGATACCTTTAGAACTATTATTTTAGCAATTACTGCGATCATATTAATATTACTTGTGTGAAAAAAAATTTACATCTACTTTTGTGGAAAATATCTTACTTATTAAAAAATATCTTACTTACTAAAAAAATATTTTACTTATTTAAATATATGTAAATTATTGATTATGTGTGTGAAAAATATCATATGTGTGTCAAAACATTTCTTTCAAAAAGAGAGGGCATGACTCAAAGACTACATAAAATCATCCTTAAAGGCTGAGCTGTGGAAACAATGACAAAATAACCTTTGATCACAGATTTGGCTTTACATCGCAATGAGTTAGAATGGCAATACTGTCAATGCTGTAAATCGGCATCAGTGAAATTTACCATTTGACCCCCTTTGTGGAAATTTTGGGTTTTTAATACCACAGAATGGGAAGAAATAAAATGCTACATGAAATCCCCCTAAAAGTCTGAGCTATATAGAATTCAATTGTTATATTGAAAATATAAAAAGAATAATGACTCTATGCAGAAAACAAAAATGCCAAAAAAAAAGTCTGGTGATTTCTTCTCATCATATGTTTCAATTGTTTATCTGCAAAGTCATCTTCCATTATTTTCATATCCCAGTTTAGATGAATCCAATCTAGTAACGGAATTGTGAACCTTTTGCATGGGTTTTGACAGATCACCCCTCTGCCGAACTACTTTCCTTTTATCTTTTTAAAAGATTCTTTTCATATTAACATTATTTTGAAATCAATAAAATGTTTGTTTAAATATATTTGTGTGCAAATGTCATAAAATTTGTCAATTATAAAATAGATGTAATCAGTCTTATGCCAATTCTTCAACAAATCATGTGCTAATTTCTCTGAAATGAACATGATGACTGTCTGGGCTTGTTTTGACCTGGAGCAGACGACATTTTAGATTTGGGTCATGGGGACCTTGAAACACAGACAGGTGGGACCCCTGTTGGCAGAGACTGCAACATTTTGTGGGAATCTCGAAACTGGTGACTGTTCACCCAGTTGAAACAGAATTACACCCATTTCATGAAGTGCTTTATAGGTGGCCTAGTTTCAGTGCATGTAGTAATATGTAATTGATTACATTATGTAAATAAGCTGAGAGTTTAAAGGGCCCACACACAACATAGTTCTACACTTATTACCATGTCTTCCCTGCTTTGCTTTTAAGATAAAGTTGATTGCAAACCCCATCTATCTGCAGTGGATAAGTATCAGATAAAGAGGGACTCTTGAGATCCTTCCACCAGAACCAACTTGAGAGATCTGTCTACCTGGAAACTGCACTCACCTGTTCTTGCCTTAATATCATATGGCCGACCCTGATACATCATTAATCAACTGAAGTATATGGAGTATCAATTATAGTTTTCTTGATCGCATTCATATTCCTCCCACAATAACATTACAAACAAATTATTATAACTGAATGTGTGTATATTTTTATTGTTGACGTACAAGCATAATAAATAATATGTAAGCACCCTAGATTAAATATCGAGATTTCTGGTTTCCTCTCCACACATCGCCAGCAAAGTAATGATACATTTGGTTGGCTAAATCATACTGCAGGAATTCTTGTAACATACAAGTCAAACATGTTATTCGTTTTCTCTATCACAGTCAAGGCAAACTGCAACCATTGCGATAAAACGTGGAGGTCAGTCATGACGCACATACTTTGCTAAATATCTAGAAAATACTATAGAATAAAATACTATATAGCCCATAGGTGTGAATAAAATGTTTATCTTATGTAGCACATTTACCCTCAGATAGTATTATTCTAGCCATCTAACTTTAATTTGGAACTCCTAAATAGATAGGAGAAGTAACACAATTTTGAACCTTAAGTTTCAATTTAGATTCGCTCATCTTGTGTAAACTCCAGTTTGTGGACATTATTGGATTTGATATGCAGTTCCACATGGTTGACGTGGCTGATTGAGATATGACATTTCTTACTTACTTACCCACTATTATCATTCGTAAAATGGCTGACTTAAGTAATTATCTGAGACAATTAGATATGCACAACTCACATGATATTTATACTGTATGCATGCCACACACTGTCGATGATATGACAATAATGCTACTTTATGGCATTAATCTTGCTACTAGAACCACAGGAATACCATATTACAGACAATTTTCAGCATGTGTTGTTCTCAGTATATATTTTAAGGTAAGATAGAAGGACATATTACAATGCGCAAATACACATAGCAAAAACATATGATGCCACAACACTAGAATTCGTAAGAAGTGTGGTTATTTATGAATATATGATTTTGTTTGGCTTTTCCAATAGAAAGAGATACGCATTTTTATTTGTGACCATTGTATACAGCAGAGTATAACATTTCTTAAGACATACATTGACAGGTGTTGGGATCAAGAAAATGGTTTGCACCCATGCGCATGCGTGAACTACTGTTGGCATTCCAGGTGTTTGTCTTTGAGATTTGGCTGCAATCGTGTTCTGATGATAGCATAATTTCAAGGTGGATAATATTGAGAAAATGAAGAATATCGATGTGAATGTTGTTTCCCTATGAGTGATAAGATCATGCATTGCTGGCTGGTATGCCTGACTGCACTAGAGATACCAGATCAGATAACCCAGCACTTTCCAATGCAGAGATAAGTGAATCTATTCCATCTGAGCCGCTCTCCCTCGCCGAGTCCCGCCAGCCCCATAACATTTTGAACGCAGCTTGGTAGCCATCTTCCGAAGCACGAATCTCAGCGAGCTCATCTTGAGGAACTCCCAAAGCTACACCGAGGTCATGCCATTTTGCTCCTACTTTTCTTGATAACTGTAACAATTTACTATCGCCAAGTGGACCTGAAAAACATAAATATAAGTGTTATTCTACATAAACCAACAATACCAAGACACAGCATCATAATCACCACAGCATTGCCCTTTATGTGTGATATGAAGAGTAACCATAATATCACACAAGAGACGGTTTGGTATTGGCCTCCGTAAAAATGCAATTTTGATAAAAAAAAAACGTATTTATTGACATTTAAAAAAATATGAGTGAAGAAATATTTGATATTAATTTTACATTCGTGTGTCGGTGGGGTGGAATAATTAGATTAATGCATCGGAGATATTGTCGAAGATAAACTTTGAGAATAAAACTTCAACCTCAAACGCATGATCAATCAGATGTCTGTGACTTCCTGTGGTGCTAAAAAAAAGTCTTTCTCGCCTTTTCAAATGAGTTACTTTGTGTTGTATTCTTGTTATCTCCACAAGGATCGCCACAATGGCTTGTCATAAAAGACAACCAGCAAGAAATGACAACTTAATTAACATACTGTCAAAAACTGATGTGAATTGGTTTTCATATTGTTTCCTTATCTGAGTTTGGGTACTGACAGTCCTGTTTAATTATGTATAATTAATTCAAATAGCAGCATAACATAGACAATTACACTGAGAAATAGTTCAGTCTCAGTAGTGAAGCATATGACGTATAGCAAACGCCAAATCTCATTAATACATTTCACAATTCTTTACTTGACCATTTGCACTTTATTGGCCGTCACATAACAAGAAAGTCTTTTTTATAAAAAAAAATATTGTACACAGTTTCCTTTTTGAAATTGATATTCATATTTTCTCATCATTTTGAAGTTGCCGTAAATGTAGACTACAGTGACTGGCAACTGTCTGAAACTGACAGTTGAAACTCAGACATTTTTAACACAGTCAACCATCTAGCATACCTTTCATTTGTGCATAAAGTTATTAATTTTCATATATTCTACATTTGAAAAAAAAAATCAATTCTATGTTTATTTATGCAGTTGAGGTGTCTGCCAGTCTGTGACACTGACAGACAGGTCCGGGATCTGCAAGCCCCTCAGAAGTACATATCTCTCCAAAATTCTGTGTTATAATACCCACCACTAATTGCAATTGAGCTCAATGTTGTGTCTCACTGTCTTTCAAAATGTTAAAAGTGTTTATTTGTTTTCATGGCAAAAGTGATGTGCCGGAAGCCATGATGACTAAGGTAGTTATATCACAGGTTGCGAGAGAGTGAGTCCCCAGCCCCTCTCTGTCTCTGTCCTTTATACTAAGTATTAACCTATATAAAAGTAATGATAGCAGAAGATGTAGCTCTGGCTGCCTGTGGTGGAGGTCGAGACAGATGTGTGACCTAATTCCCTCACCTTAACCCTGGATCACACTCAGAATTCAGCACTGCTACAAATTTGTGGCACGCATGCAATCTGGAGACTGGGAAATTAGGACTAGAAACAACAATATATACGTTCACCTGGGAAAGGTTTAATGATCCCCAAACCCTGAGAAGTAAATGAAAGGTCTACACAATTGATTCTACTTCTAACTGAAGTGTTTTTACATGTTAATATGGTAGAGAACATTATAACATGAGTGCGTTTCCTAATAATCCCTATGATTATGGTTCAGTTAAATTGCAGGACATCACAGAATGACATGTACACAGAAATCGCTGGGCTGGTTGACGTTTACCATGTTTGCACATCAGCCCTCGTCGTCTCTGATCGCTTAGTATACAGTACTGTGAGAACAGAGCCTTTCTTATAGCATGTATTTCTTACTGCTCTAAGAGCTGAATACAATAAAAAGGTTCATGAGAGATGGGAACAGTCACTGCTTGAATTTCGACATGTGATCCACCAGGTGCCTCTTGTGATAAGTACACAACATACTGGGATAAGTTTGTAGACATGACAGCTCATATTATGAGTGCCATTCTATATGTTGTGAAGGGAATACAATAACATTTTGGCAGCAAATATATGTACAGGAAAAACAACAAATCATTAAGGGAATCGTGAAAAGAATAGAAAGTTGTGGGTGTAATAAACTGATTGAAATTGAATGAGTTTATACTAATATGCACGTCCACAAAATTCTGTTACAGATTTTAACACACCAGGTGGCAGCATGGCCTTCTCTAGAAGTGAGAATCTTACCACCAAAAAATTATGAATCTCTTCATCCTTGAACTTCTGCATGTCAAGTCATAAAAAATATTTTTTCCAAATAAAATAAACATCTCAACAATGTACGAAATGGTGAACAATGGATTATATTATTAACCTCTTCCTGTTAGGGGATACAAATACATTCCGCCACGTATATACACAATTTATCAGGTTCTAGTACTATATATACATATAAACTCTGGCATATTATATATTTACCTTCCACCTCCTCTGTGGTGCTATTCATACGTTTTACAGGGGATGCTGTTTCAGTAGAGACCTCACTGAATCCATTGAGCCCCTCGGCTGCACCACCGCTGGTACAGGCTCCTATGGCTCGTCCTGCCTTGCCAAAGTTATTGAGACTCATCAAAGCATCGCCCTCAGCTGTGAAAACGAACATTACATGCTTACAATGCATATATTATATAATGATAATTCCTTCATTTCGAGGTAAGATGATCAAATATCTTTGTAACAGTTTTTGTAAGAGTTCTAGCTGCAGCGTTTTGCAATCTTTTCAACTTGTCATTTTTTTGGAAGTCCAACAAGCAATGAGTGACATTTTTTTCTTATAATGTGTCCTACTAGCATTATGGTTGTGATGGCGTTTCATCAGTAGAAATGACAGATATAGGTGTATGACGTTTTTACTGTATGAGACACATCTACATATGACTGAATGTGGACCTTTGTGGGCTAAATATTGCCAGTACCCTTGAAGCGACTTTGAATGACTTAGATTTTATTATAAATTTCAATGTTCCATCATCTGCATCATCCAAACGAGCCCATAAAGATGCAGACAATTAGATATTAAAATTTACAGTAATATCAACTGAAACAGGAGTTAAATTCAAGGTGACTGGTAATTTTTGACAGAAATCGCCTAAAAAGGTCCAGATTCAATAATGTGTCATTTATAAAGGTTACAAAGCTGACTATTTAAAGATGCAAAAACTGATTTTAAATTTCCAGTGAGCTGGCATTGGGGCCAACCTTGAAATGTTTTCCACCAGGTGTCTCTCTGAGTTGTCATTCTTGTCAATGCTGCAATCTGGTGGATTTATAGACCTTTGCAGAAAAACTAAAATATAGAGGCTACAATGATGACAATCTCAAGATTCAATCATGACTCTTCGAGGCTAACATTTAGCATGCTATTTTATTATTCAAATTTGGAAATAACGTTTTTCATAACATTACAAAACGTGCCTATCCACAAGAAACATAAAACACATGAGGAAAAAATCATGTTTTGTAACAGAGAAAGCAGTATGAATTATATAATTGATCAATATTATATAGTGTTATTTGGGTGTCCAGTCATGCTGTGAATATATTGTACAAATTGGACACATTGTGAAAAATGATTATTTTGCTGTAAAATTATTTTGTAAGATAAGTAAAACCCTGATCTTAAAACTAATACGAATTATAATGATTCTTTTTGTATCATGTTGATGTATATTACTATAAAATGTAATGTGTAATCATTTTTCAAACAAGTATGTTATATGTAAGTAATATATTAAGCAAACAGCTTTTTTTATAGTTTTTTTTCTTGGATGGGGGGGGGGGGGGGGGGGGGCTGGGTACCATGACATAGATGTGTTTAGCCCCAGGCAAGTACACGGGGAAGAATCAGTTTTGTAAGCATGGGTTTTTTAGTTGGGGTATGAAAGGTTTCAATTTTTAAATATACCTATAATTTGGCGATGCTTTCAGGTACTTTATAAATAAAGGCTTTCCAGTTGAGATGTTAATCTAAAATGAATCCCAAGAAATACTCCTTCCATTCCATAACCTTTTATTATACAGAAAGGTGTTCTATTTCCCTCTGAGGCACATGGAATATCAGGAATTCAGTCGTTTATATCTTTAACAATAATTTGTCTGGCATTAACCAGATACTAATGTCACTAGGTTCTTTGGTGATGTGTGCCGTTTGAAGGAGCTGAACATGCAGGGCAGTTTGGTGTCATAAACACATAAAAGAGAGAAAATTATACATATGGGATGTTGAAATATGTCCAAGGATTTGAGGTTGTATGTTCAAATTATTATAAAATCGCATTTTATCCAGGGCTTTTCATCAGGTTATCATCGTATTTCAGAACTGTATAAGTCCTATTGTTGTGACAACAAAAACGCAAAACCTGCTAGTTAAAATAATGATCATGAGAAGAAGGTAGAGTAAAATACACTGTCACCAACAATTAAAAGTTAGCATTTACTCTGTGTAGATGTGTGTGGTACTTACTGTCTAATATATCCAGCACCTGGCCCGCTAGGTCATAGTTGCCGCATTCCCTCAGACCCTCAGCCAGCTGGTAAGGTTTGAAGTCCTCCCCTTTCATGTCTTTCCAAGTGGTAATAGCTTTGTAGGCTTGCATAAATGGTCTCTGTTGCTCTATTTTGTGCATTTCTGCATCCACTACATCCTTTGGAAATGATGCCATCAGCATCTCAAAGAGCATTTTCCACTCACCAGATGGCAGCATCCGTGACACATCCCTTATCATTTTATTAACCCTCAGCACATCTGTTTGCTTGGTATTGACATTTTCTTGGATGTGGTCCTTGTAGCGGCCTTCCACATTTGACATACGATCCTCAAAGGCTCTTGTGAAATGATCAGATAAAGTCTGAACTCTGTCATTCATCTGTTTTTGCATTTCCTGTTCTAGTTGTTTGGCCCTCTCCTCCTCCTTCCTCTCAGCCTCGGCTATAGTTCTCTCTATCTCCTCAAGCTTCTCCTCATATCCCCTCAGGGGGTCATCTCCCCCACTCATGTCTGCCATATCTCCTCCTGCTTATATCACTGTAATACACAATACACAAACAGTGAACAAAAACATGTCTGCCATTCAAATGCCTTGGTACATTTTCTGAACGTTATCAATGTAGTGAACCTGACATTTATCACTTGATAACCTGTTTGACATATCCTATATGGATCAATACTCTATACTATCTGTTTCTAGCCATTCTCAGTGGAAAGCTGACAGGCAGTTCATCAGGACCAGAAGATGTATTTGTGCCTTGGGATCATACCCCTGACACTGTTTAATGGCCTGACACCAACTGAAGAAAATCAAGATTGATTAATACATGATATAACCATATTGACTTCGTTCAGTGAATTCTGTATCTAGATAGGGATGAATAGAGTACTGTTAATGAAAATCATAGAATGTTAAACACTTAAAATAAAATGTTTTTCTTTGTAACTAACTAATATTAAGCTGATATTTAAGAGAACCTGAGTTATATAGACAATTGTATGGTATTATATATGGTGGAGAATGGCTACAGCTAGATTCCTTGATACTTAATACATTGCACTGGTTGATATCAAGCATAATGGCAAATATAGGTCAATAGGTCTTCTAGCTAAGGCTTGCTTTTATAAGGATGGGATCTGACTACCGCCCTAATTAGTCACATGTCTCTTGATTGATGCTACATAAGCTTATGTAACTAGCTACCAGGAATCAATGGATCAATCCCCCATATCAATGATATTGTAAGTCAGAAACATCATTTATGGAACACTAATTCATATGTTAGTGTACAATCATAGAACAGAGATACATGTTTGAGAATGCAGTTTGGAATGTACCAAAATATCTACCAATTTCAATTTATGACATTCTTATATTTTGCCAAAATAAATCATTAAATGTTTTAGATTGGTCATAAAAGGTTTTGTAAATTGTCAAAATAAATCATTAAATGACTTCAGTTGGATAACAGTTTTGTTGTTACTCACTATTGCCTAAAATAACTTCTATCTCACCAACTACAACTCATAACCTTATGGATGCTCAGATGCCTCATATATAAAGAAACCAAGTGTCTTGAATGAGGGGACAAACAAACGAACAAAAGAAGAAGTAACAAACACATACACACACTAACACATGCACACACTAACACACATACACGGGCACAGGACAGACAGAGTGATTTCTAAGGCTCTGATTTTGATTCGATTTGTGCCCATCATTCTTATTCTGACTTTGGTTTCATCACTCAAGGCTGGGATGAACACCCAGGATGAACAGTTATCATTCCATCTGAAGGCCATCAACAATCACATTTCCAGGGTCGCCTTTACGTTGTACTTTGCCACCGTGTCCAAAAAGCTTATGTATGCTAGCTACTGTTTGTGATATACCTATTTCATCATAGTTTTCATATGAGCCTTTTGAGTCTTATTTGCAACAATTATGGGGAAATAAATTTTCTAAATCTCCTTCATAAATATATTAAAGATAAATATCAGTTGGACAATATAAAAACACCTCTATCCTTAGTCATCTGAGTTAATGGTGACCTGTCCATTTGACTACATCATTTCCTCTGTATTGTCATCATCATATGACATAATAACTTGGCAACTTCCACCATAAAATCCAGGTCGAGTCACAGACCGTGACCTATCAACAGTCGGCTCACATCACAAGACCAGTCCATCTTGCCTTCCTCACGGCGTCTTACCGCCTGTGAACTGCATTCACAATGAATGAACTAGATTTGTAAAGGCTGCCATAGTAGGTTTTCTCCCTCCCTAGTAGACTGAATACATTTGTGGAATATACCTACCTACAATACAGCAATGTGGGAGCTCATGTCATGATTTATCGCTGAACGATGTGTTTTAAGCCGGAGCATACATACGGTAGGAAACATGAATGTATGTCAACTATATGTCCTGTGTGTACTGTTATATGTGAAAACTACCACCACCTTAGCATGCTTAATACCACTACATAACATACTGCATTGAGCTCCGGGAAACAAATCAAACAGTAATTGGTGGCTTTCTCAACCATACCCAGGAATATCAAGTGTCTGAAGGAGTCTAAATATGCAGGCAGATACAATAATAAAGTTGTGGTACTTGAGGCGCAGGGCTGGAGGCGCATTGCGATGCAAGCTATAGGCTCCATGCATCATTAAGTAAACACATATACAAACAGCCTGCCCATCCCTGCTCAGGAGTTCCCCATAAATTGTATGATATTTAAAATAGATATATTCCAACAGTGCCAATATTGCATGTATAATAAGGTATTGATTTAATCCAATATCTATATTTCCGGGTTGGTATCAAATAGGTGAGAAAATGTCCTCATGATGCAGCGCAATCTATATGCTAATGTTAAAAATCAGACACAGAAGCATAGGGACAGACAGCAAGGAGACACTATGCTCCTACTCCGATCCTACTCTGACAAAGAACAAATAATATGTCCATCCACTCACCTTGGTGCTTACCCTCGTAACCTGACCAGCCTTCGGGAAGCTATAACTGAATCTCTCAAACAGAAATATTAGGACGGAGGCCAAGCATGTGTTATGGTGAGATCCTGTGAAGCCAAGGCTAATGATCCTGGAAGTAGCCGGTGTGGGCTGAATATAGGCCACACAGATACCTGTAGAGTCAGCTGTGTGACACTCTCTGTCCCCAGCTCTAGACACCTAGCACTGTCTAGGGATCTAGGGCTGGTGATTGCTGACAAGGGCAGGTGGTAGATTCTACCATGGCAGCAGACACTGTCTCTCTGTGTGCGCGCGGCGGGTAAGTGGCTCCTCAATGCAGGGTTCCCTCTGTCCCCACTCTGCGGTGCTGGGACATCACATACTGCAAGTAGCTGTTTAATTTCTAAGAGATCCTTTTCTTATATCAAGGACACACTTCATCTTGATTAATTCTTAAGCAATATGTGAAAAATCTGGTTTTTTCTAATATAATCATTTCACAGTATGTTAATGAAAACATAGATTAATTTGAATTATTCATGACTTAACTGTTTTGAAGATAAGTCATATTTATGACCATTTATATTCTTTGCATGGATCGACACGGGGGTTAGTCAAATAATCGCATTGAGTGTAATGGGTTTGTGGTAATATTAGTTGAATAATAGCCTGAAAAAATATGCATCTATACACATGCAAAATATGATTTCATATTACTTTAAAACAGTTAAAATATCACAACCAGTTACCTTGTCCGGATTACAAAACGTGTTTTTGACACACATTATCAAATATCCTGTGAAAGATGAAAAAAATAATCAATGGTATGACAGTTTGAAATATGAGACACAGCATTCATGGTGAATACTGATATACGAATAAGTACACATCATCGGACGGTCTATTCATTCAGGGCTGGAGGAAAAAATGCCGAATTTTTTTCCCTGTGAAAGGCCATTTTCAATTTTTATGTTAATATATATGTTAATGGATGTGTCATTGAAAAATGATTAGATTGTAATGAAATGATTTAATTACACTCATTTATAGTAAATACAACTATTTAAAATAGTCATTTCTTACAGCAAAATAGGCCATCCGTAGCAGCCTCAATTGACCCAAAATATTGTGTTGATGACTGTGATCAAATGACCCTAATGACCCTAGCCAACCAACCAACCAATCGCCCAACCAACATCCATCCATCCATCCATCCATCCATCCATCCATTAATCCATCCATCCAGGAAAGTGTTGCAATTCAGAATAAAATTAAAATCCAAGCAAATACCAACTATTTGTTGGCAACCGTTTTACTGATATATTTTTTACAGGGGAACTTTTCGTGATATTTTTCCAGAGCTGACCAAATAAATCACATGATACCATATGTACATTGATTTGTGAAGTCCATTTCTCGGTGTGGACCACCAGAAAAATATCCTAAATCACATAAATGATACATATAAGGTTGACTATTTTTAAGAAAGACATGTACAATCTTCAGCATGAAAGTATATCATGAATAAGGACTGTAGAGCTCAATTGTGTCTATGTGCCATTAAGAACACATTCATTCATTTTAGAAAGGTGCATATTTGGCCCAATATTAAATATTAAATAAAGTCAATGTGCTGAACAACTTGCAAATATAAATAACAATAAAACAAATTGAGAATAGATCGTATGCTGCCCCCAAAAAGGTGTGTTGGAAATTTTACTTGCAGCATATTTGAGGAATATTGAACCGAGCATATTTTATTTTTCATGGCTACCTTTCACCCGCTTTGAAGGTGACTTCCATTAGTTGTATCTCCATTCTTTCCTGCAATTCTACCCTCTAAACAAATTTATACCCCAGATGCGAGAGTCACATTTACTTTTTTATTCAAGGTTGGTATTCTCAATATGTTTTTCCGACCAATTGGTCCCACCTATATTTTTCCACTTTAATTCCCCCTGAATGAATAATGATCTGTCCCAAAGTCCCAGGTCATTCTGCCTCTCTACTCACATCTGCGCATACATTGTTTTCCTTTGCCAAGGTTTATTGACTTGATTTTAGTGTTTGTGGAATGATGCTTTTCGAATTCCTCGTGCCGATATAACACATACAAAAACATGTAGAGTAGCCCAGCACTCTATTTAGTAAGTCGAGCCAGTTAATGTGGAAACATTTTTTCTGTCTGATAAATTGTCGCGAATTCTATATTTTTATGGTGATGACAGAGAGATACTGCTCATGTCAGGTACACGGTGATGACAGAGAGATACTGCTCATGTCAGGTACACGGTGATGACAGAGAGATACTGCTCATGTCAGGTATATAGTGATGACAGAGAGATACTGCTCATGTCAGGTACACGGTGATGACAGAGAGATACTGCTCATGCCAGGTACACGGTGATGACAGAGAGATACTGCTCATGCCAGGTACACGGTGATGACAGAGAGATACTGCTCATGTCAGGTACATGGTGATGACAGAGAGATACTGCTCATGTCAGGTACACGGTGATGACAGAGAGATACTGCTCATGTCAGGTATATAGTGATAACGGAGAGATACTGCTCATGTCAGGTACACGGTGATGACAGAGAGATACTGCTCATGCCAGGTACACGGTGATGACAGAGAGATACTGCTCATGCCAGGTACACGGTGATGACAGAGAGATACTGCTCATGTCAGGTACACGGTGATGACAGAGAGATACTGCTCATGCCAGGTACATGGTGATGACAGAGAGATACTGCTCATGTCAGGTACACGGTGATGACAGAGAGATACTGCTCATGTCAGGTATATAGTGATGTCAGAGAGATACTGCTCATGTCAGGTACACGGTGATGACAGAGAGATACTGCTCATGTCAGGTACACGGTGATGACAGAGAGATACTGCTCATGTCAGGTATATAGTGATGACAGAGAGATACTGCTCATGTCAGGTACACGGTGATGACAGAGAGATACTGCTCATGCCAGGTACACGGTGATGACAGAGAGATACTGCTCATGTCAGGTACACGGTGATGACAGAGAGATACTGCTCATGTCAGGTACACGGTGATGACAGAGAGATACTGCTCATGTCAGGTATATAGTGATAACGGAGAGATACTGCTCATGTCAGGTACACGGTGATGACAGAGAGATACTGCTCATGCCAGGTACACGGTGATGACAGAGAGATACTGCTCATGCCAGGTACACGGTGATGACAGAGAGATACTGCTCATGTCAGGTACACGGTGATGACAGAGAGATACTGCTCATGTCAGGTACACGGTGATGACAGAGAGATACTGCTCATGTCAGGTATATAGTGATGTCAGAGAGATACTGCTCATGTCAGGTACACGGTGATGACAGAGAGATACTGCTCATGCCAGGTACATGGTGATGACAGAGAGATACTGCTCATGTCAGGTACACGGTGATGACAGAGAGATACTGCTCATGTCAGGTATATAGTGATGTCAGAGATACTGCTCATGTCAGGTACACGGTGATGACAGAGAGATGCTGCTCATGCCAGGTACACGGTGATGACAGAGAGATGCTGCTCATGTCAGGTACACGGTGATGACAGAGAGATACTGCTCATGTCAGGTACATGGGGATGACATTGCTTTATGTCATTTTAATATTTTTTGTAATTCAAGGAACCCATGATGTTAACGAATCTAGCCCATTTTAATACCAAAAATACAAAAATATCACCTTACAAGCTTAAGCATGTTCAACATCCTGTTTTTGTAAAGGTCTTGAGTGGGATCTCTTTTAATTTGCTAAAGGGATTTTTCTTGAGAATTCCGGAGAGCTCTGTCAGGAGAATACAAAATATGTATTAAATGGACAATCCAATTGATTCGTAATATGCAGCGTATAAATGATTATTTTAAGATTAAACTATGCCATTTCAATAAAATGAAAATCTATCGAAGATTTTAAAAGTTCCATGAGATTGTCACACTAAATAATTAAGTGTCTAAGCATATGCACACCTGAAGAAAGTTTCTATTTGGGTATCACCGCTACTTCTCATACCTGGCCGTGATGTGATAATGTACTGCGAACACAGACATACATTTATATATGAGTAAAGTCAACATGGTCAACTGACCTACCGCACATGATTGTACCCTCATCACATACAAGCCCAGACAAACATTCACCTCCGTGCCATGCAGGGAGGATGTATGTACACATCTTATCGAGCATGCAAACAACCTCATCTCCCCAAACAAAGACACAAAGTTTATTTGGAAAGGTAATTATGATTCATTTCCATAGAAACGATAAAATAGATCAACATATATCATCTCAATTTGCCACTTGGGAAAATTAACTTCTTTTTTTTTTTTGTGCCATATTTGATCATTTCAGTCTTAAACATTGAAAAATGTTTTAAAAAAAGGAAAGAGAGGAAAGAGAAAATGTTTGATTTGTTTATTGTCAATGCAAATTGTTCGGTGTTGACCTATCAGCACTGGTGAATCTCGACAAAGGATTTGACATTCATTTTGTGAGAGGATTTTATCGTTTGAGAAGCTCCCTCTAGTTTATGGAATCGTTTGAAGCTCCCCCTGGTTTACGGAATCATTTGAAGTGACATCTGTTGTTTAGGTACTGTACTATGGTATTGACACAAACATCATCATGATCATGGAGGGAGATGGACACCGAGATGACCAGTCCTTCCTGGGTGGCTATCGTCTGCTGTGAGGGATGAAAGGGGCGCACATCAGCAGTGAATATCAAGCATAGCGGCAGGATTCCTCCCCTCCGGAGCGGGCTGGTACCCCCGTATGCCTGTGCCCCGTGTGTCATGCTGAGGTTTTCTGGGCGGCAAGGGTCTGTAGAGCAGCAGCTGAGCACTGCTGCTGAGCGATTAAAGCTGCTTGGATCAACCGCTATATCACTGCATGACAACAGCACCAAGACACGCTTGACATCAGGAATCAAGATTATCTCATCAAAACACATGACAACTATATAGTGCTTGGTTTGATCACAGAGTATTGACTAACTAGTATGTGTGAAGTCCCGCCGAGCTGCTACAACACGTGCCCGTCTCCGCTATGCCGTTCGCGTTCAGTCTGCATGGTCTGGCCACCATCTTCGGACTGATTGTCTTCGTTGCGATTGACAATGCTAGCTGCAAGTACCGCCACTTTGCTGACGGAGGCAACACGGGTGGCCCATGGTGGCTCACCCCTAAGATAGTTGGGGGCGGGCTGTCTGCGCTCATCACCGTCCTGTTTATTGCTGGTGGGCTGATCTATGTGTATTGTGGTTGCTGTGAGCCCTGCAGGGAAAGCATGGACTGCAAGAGGTGTTGTGCTGAGTGCCAAGGTAAGGATTATGACAGGGAGTGCTTCCGGACACACATGGATGCTTTCCGTCCTCAGAGACAAGATGCCGCATATGCTGACGACCTGGGAACGATTTCAGCGGCACATGACGACCATGTTAACGTCAGTAACTATGAGCATAATGGACATTACATGGGGGAGGCTGAACATGCTGAGCGGGACCCGTCCTCCGCGCAGACCGTCACCTGGTACGGCGGACGCTTCGCGGCAGACGACAACGCAACTTCACAGACCGTCGCTCAGGCTAACTCCTATGTGAGGAATCTGGATGGAATGAGAACCTGGAAAAAAGATGTTGTGAGCAATAGGGTTCCTCAGATACCACAATCGTCCCCAGCCAAGCTGCAGGAACCATCCCCAGTACACGTCCCAAGGAGGGTCCTCCGCCCTGCTCAGGGCACTGTGGACCGACACAGTCAATCTGTAGACTCCTCGCCAGGTGGCGGTCTCTGGACCATGAAAAGTCCCGGCATTCCCAATATCTCAACCTCAGCACCCATGGTACTCACAACGACATCTACCGGCCAAATGATATGGAAACCTTACAAATATTTGTCACAACAAAATCGACCCCAAGAAGAAAAAAATAGCCGTAAAAAATATATGGAAAGTACTTTATAACACACAGTCATTTTTTTAGATATGAAACCTTCTGTTGGTGTTTTTTTCAATGCGGTATTTACAATACTTACTGATATTACTTCAACTGTCATATTGCGTTTCACTTAAACGGATACAAAAAAGAAATAATTTTTGAAATGGAAAAATATCATACAATGAAGTCCTTTATGTCAGTGTATAGTTCAGAATGTGATGTAATGTAGCTAGAGCAGTCATGTGATGTAGCTAGAGCAGTCATGTGATGTAGCTAGAGCAGTCATGTGATGTAGCTAGAGCTAGAGCTAATACTATTGAGATTAAGGTTAGGATGAGTAAAACTTGATAAAAGCAGTAGCGTAAACTGCAGAAGTTAACCCGGTGATATACCTTTTTCAGTCTACGATATGTTTCATTGAATGTTGATAAACAAAACATTTCATCAATGTCTTACCAAAAATGAATGCCACGTTATGTCACGTGATGACTGAAAGATTAAACTCCAGTTCAGAATTATCACCAAATGAAATTGAATACTTTCATAGATCTTATTCTTGGTTAAGAAAAGCATAGATTTGAGAGTTAAAAACAAGATATTTGTATCAGAAAGCTTGATGGCATCCTAGAATAATAGAACCTTTGTGTCATTCGAAACCTCATGACAGGATTTATATACCTTGCTGCCTAGCACGAATTACTGGATTTTGTACAAATGTATATATTCCCTTTGAATCTGCATTTAAACTGTACATATTATTTTGTAATATACAGGTTGATGATCAGACTTCAATTATTTGCATATTCATAACAAACATTCCATTGATTTTCGTTCATTTTCAATATCAGCCTCTCGGTTTTAACTGTCGTGTAATCAATTCATCATGGTTCCATTTACGCATGTGATCATGATAGTAGGTCACCATGACTCTGTTATTAACACCTGTGATCATGATAGTTGATAGTAGGTCACCATGACTCTGTTATTAACACCTGTGATCATGATAGTTGATAATAGGTCACCATGTCTCTGTCAGGGAGAACTGTCATCATGATAGTTGGTCACCATGGCTCTGTCATGGAGAACTGTCATCATGATAGTTGGTCTCTGTCACGGAGAACTGTCATCATGACAATAGGTCACCATGGCTTGGTCATGGAGAACTGTCATCATGATAGTTGGTCACCATGTCTCTGTCAGGGAGAACTGTCATCATGATAATAGGTTACCATGGCTTGGTCATGGAGAACTGTCATCATGATAGTTGGTCACCATGTCTCTGTCATGGAGAACTGTCATCTTGACAATAGGTTACCATAGCTCTGTCAGGGAGAACTGTCATCATGATAGTAGGTTGCCATGGTCCTGTTATTTAACACCTGTGATCAAGACAGTAGGTCATATTGCCATGTCATATTCACCTGTAGTTTTGAGTATGTGTCAAATGTAAAGGAAGATACCATATAGTTCTACCGCCTGCGGTACAGCTGTAATATACACCAATACTGTAATTTATAACACAATTTTAATGTGAATTAAAAGTGTCAAGAAAATGCAAATTGGGGTGTTATATAATCATATTGAAGTCTGATGTACAAAATAAATATTTGAAAACGATACTTACATAACGTAATATAAATAACATACAGGGTATATAAATAATAAAATGATATTTAAAACATTGTGATAGTCTCTATCCAAAACTCCGTGTCGGCTTCTTCCTATATCCAGGGAAAATATTGTTTTGTCAGATATAAGTAATCATTCGTAGAGATTATTGTTGTCCTGTATATGCATAGTGTGTTGGTTTGCAAGATTACAATACCATGTTGCTTTAATAGTACATGCAGATAATTCGGATGACTAATTCAAGGCTGCCTTGTTACTTACAATGCGTCCAGTGGCTTCAAGGAAACTCTTAATTCATCTGTTCAAACATTGGCTTCTTGAAGCTATTGTGGAGTTATTGAAAAATCCCTGCAGAAAACAAAAGAAAACTTGGGGTTCAATATGAACAGCTAATACCTCAGTCACATTTGCGCCGATTTCAGTAAAGATGCCCGGCCGATGGGTATTTTTTACAAAATCGGCAGGCAGTTCAGATTGCCGTGCGGGCACCGGGAGATCATCGGCCACAATTGGGCATCTTTAAGACGTCGGGCGGGTCATCGGGAACTTTTAGCTGCCACATAAAAGTTGCCGGCGTTTCCCCGATGTCTTATCAGCAAATATCATCTTAAAGTGCACGGCAGGGTCCCCGCAGTGTCCCGCAGGGACATCGGCAGATTATCTTAGGGCAGCCGGTGGCATCGTGCGGTGAAAATAGGATTATATTTATTTCATGTGTTCATAGACCATCGTCAGATGATCGCACGGGCTCCCTGCGATATATCATAGACGTCTTTAGGATGTCTTTCAGACGTCTGTCAATGATAAAGACGTCTTTAGGATATCCTACAGACGTCTGTCAATGATCCAGACGTCTTTAAGATATCCTGCAGACGTCTGTGTCATTCAGTCTTGCACGTGCCGTGCGGTGCCCTTTAATAATGTGACCACAGCTACAGCATATCTCAGATTGTTGCTTATAAACTCCCCGGCGCCCGGCAGACTGTGAAGTCGGCCGATTGTTACTGCCCGGCCGGCGCCCGGTGCAAATGTGACTGAGGCATTAGATAGTGACATTCCTACCCCACGCCGTACAAAGCACAAAATAATCGAAATAGTCTGGAGGCTTCAAAGGAGAGGTCCTGAAATTTAAAAACATTAAATCAAGGAATCAAATTTGATTAATCTGCCCTAAAAAATCCCCAAACTTAACAGAATACATTAAAATCTTTACGAGAAAAACTGAAACCAATGTTGGTATTGGTTGAGACTGCGATCGTTGTTAAACGTCTTATGCACATGAGTGTAACTAAATCTAGAGTTAGAGTTAACTCTGAATATTGACAATACACTCTTCAAGTTCAAATCTCTATCTGTTTCATCATATTCAACTCTGCCACTTAATTAACTGTTCACTTTACTATATCAAGAGTTAACTCTGCACAAAATATACAACTCTACTGGCATGACAGAGTTAATTTTATATGACAGTGTTAAATGTGTGAAATAAATGTAAGCAATAAAATGATAGGGTTGATATATAAGGAACAGAGTTACACTTAAGAAATAGAGTTATACTTGAGATAATATAAAGGATAGAGTTATACATAATAGGTGACAAGCCAATGTGTAGAGTTTGAGGTGAATGATGTTCCAGAGTTGCCATGACTCTACAGCATAAGATATTTCCTTGTTTGTAGAGTTGGTATCATGTTGCTCTTCTGACTCTAACTCTAGCTCTAAAATTATCACTCTCTGTGCACATCGCCGACATCCTACTTTTTATTTCAGCGTTTTGCTTCCTAATTTAGCTTTTTTGATGATATTGAAACCAAATGAAAGTAGTTAACCAGTTTTCATTGTGCCTATTTTTTCGCTCGCGTTTGTTTTGACTTTAGGTTTGAATGTTCGAGGTTTTGATATGATTAAGCTGTAAGTCTATGGAGCTTACCCCGATTATCGGTCCATGGCGGCCATGTTTTGGCTCAATAATTCTGCTTACACCGTCAGATGTCGCATTTGTTTGAGAAGTGATTTGTGAGTGTGTGGTAGAGTAAGAAGATTTTCGTTGGATTTTGCCTTGGGATTTTGCAAACTTACGCGAGCTTGATTTTTTTAAATCAACACTTGTATCCAACTTAAACGCATTTTCCACCATTTTGTGATCATCCAATGTGCGTGCAAGTATTGAGTTCAGAGCATGTGCACTAAGTTCCCATTTCCCATAATCCTAAGCATTTTGGGAAAATGGCAGATGTTTGTGGTATGAGCTATTTAGTTTCTATGTCCATTCGTTGGCAAAGGCTATGTGTACACTTGTATATCAACACAGTTTCTTCTCAAATTATGTTGGGCAAGGTATGAAGATTGAAAAAAATCAGGGTTGTCATTTTTAATAATGATAACTTTTTTACAATAAAGTTTAGGATAAGTGATTGTCTAATGCCTTTAATGATTCTTTAATGTATAAGTTATGAACAACGTTTTGAGCACTAAAAGCCTGGCTATTCCATTTCAGGGTATCAACACATGTACTCAGAAACAAGAAAAAGGATTGTTGTGGATTAGAAATTGATGAGTTAATATATATTTTTGCTAAACATAATTTACATTTTGGACATGAAAATCTCACACAATTTCCATCTAAACCACTTTAAGAAATGTGTTTCTTTATAGCTTGTTTTAGAGCATCATTATTATAACCAGTAGCCTGACACAAACATCTGCCATCTTAATCATATTTATATCTAATCATCATCAAATTACTAGAACAACAAGAAGCATATTTGATATTCTGGCCAAAAATGTCTTTGCACTGATTCTATTCTTGGGGAAGGGGACCCACAAAGTGAAAGCAAACAAGGGTTTTGTAGGCAAACTCTTATATTTCCTGGGCACATGCTGAAATTCCTGCTTCCAATCCCAATTACTTGGTTTGCTTTGCAAGCAATGTTGTTAAGGATAGTGCTAACATATCTGTCCATCTGTCTGCCAACATTTTTGTTTAAAAATCCTCTTCTCCAAATCTACCATTAAAATATGTTTCAGAGTTCACACAGAGTTAGATATAGAGGCACAGATTCAGATTCCTTCAAATCTAAGTGATATCACCATTGACCTTGGTGCACAATTACTTTTGTTTGTTTGTTTGGGGCTTTACATCACTTTCTACATTATTTCAGTCATTTCGTGGTGAGACCTACTCGTAGCAGATATATTACTGCCTCACTAAATTGTCATGTCGCAGGTCCTTGACATGACAACCCGTCCAGTCACAGATTTACAAGGACAACAGGTGGACCCTTTGGCACGGGCCTCAGCTCATATTGGAAATTGTATCATGAGTTCAATTATGGCATGGCCAGGGTTCGAACCCACGACCTTTGGATCACCACAGAGGAACTGGTGCTAATAAGCTTGCACTCTAACCAACTGCGCCACGGACCGTGGCCTGATACAAATATGAATATAGGAATCAAATAATATTGAGTCTGTGAATGGCATTTAGTATATATGAAGGGAGCAATCTGCTCAAGGTTTCAATGATGCAGTCAAGTGTTATAATAAAAAGGGTGTCAGAAAAAAAATCTTCTGTTATATGTCCTTTTGTTGTTTGTTCATTTGGGATTTTACATCACTTTCAATATTATTTCAGTCATGTCGTGATGAGACCTACTTGTTGCAGATATAATTCTGTATCATTGAATTGTCATGTCGCACGTCTTTGAAATGACAACCCACCCAGCCACAGATTTACAAGGACAATAGGTTAGCCCTTATGATCACAATGTGATATTAATTGGTTCATTGGTGGTAAATATACCACATGATAGATGTATTGTGTAAAGCAACCACGGTAGATGTATTGTGTAAAGTAACCCTGCCCGACTACAGAAGCTTGTAAATTAGTATCTAATTTACTTTAATTTAGGGTTTATATGATTTAACAAAAATGGAGACTGCCTTGTGCTCAGTCCATTGCATCTATTAAAGTATTATGTTTAGCAATCTTGCCTGTAAAATCTCTGAAGTGTGTCAGATTGTTAATCAATGAATTCATGAAAATTGAAGTTTTGGTATTGATGTGGAATGATTGTCAGTGGCGTTATGGTGAGAGTATTCCTTGGATGATGTGTGTAGTGACACCTGATGGATTAATTAAAGTGCAGTATATTTGCACTTTCCATCCAAAGTGACACATTCTTGTCGTGTAGTGACACCTGGTGCATTAATTCAAGTGCAGTATTTTTGCACCTTCCCATCCGAAGTAGCACATTCTTGTTGTGTAGTGACACCTGGTTGATTAATTCAAGTGCTGTATATTTGCACCTTTCCATCCAAAGTGGCATATTCTTGTCGTGTGGTGGCACCTTCTCATCATCTTAGCGTGGACGGCGATCATCCGTCTTAAATCATCCCTTGGTAGCACTGCGTAGAGCAGGTCTATTTACTACCTCATGTTGTAGGTTTTCTTTCTCAGTCATACTAAACACACAGGCACAGCTCTCCATACTTTTGGCTGGTGAACTCTTCAGTTTTGGAGATTGTTAAAATTGATCAAAAGAGTAGACACTAGTAACATGTCCATATATGGACAGTAAACCACGTCGCAGTTGCCCGTATGCTTTGACCGTGAACCAGGGCACCGCCGGAAATATGTCATTGAGCCTCGTTTGTTGAGGTGGCCGCATGTTGTGACCTAGACATTAATTCCGGTCATACGTCAGTGGAAATATGGGTTGTTGTTTAGGGTTTCCCTGTTCTATATTTACGTCAGCCAATCAGAGCAATCCCCTCCAAAATAGGTACAATATTCGCCCGCTACACAACGAGAGGTCCTTGATAGTCCTCATATAGATGGACTGCATAGTCTATCGAAAGAGTTTTTGATCACAGTTTCAACAATGCATGTCCAATCAGCATGTTTGACACATCTATGGAAAGCTCAAGTTTCCAATTCTGAAAAACGCATTTTTTAGTCTGGTCACATGACTTAATTAGCATATTGATACCTCATTAAAATATGTGATTTTTTAATTTTACAGAAACTTAAAATATAAAGTTTCTATGAGGAAGAGCATAGAATTCTAGCTGGATTTCATAATTTATATGTGAAAATCGAAACATTATTTATTGCTTAAATGGCATTCAAAATAGTGGGTGGAGCTTAAATTCAATACGATTTTAGGCTCCACCCCTTTTTTCAAATGCTTTTTACGCACTTAATAATTGTCCGATTAATTTCTTTGAAATGTCAAAATAACCTAGAATTTTATGTAGTATCAGAATATCATACCATTTCTTACTTTACTTTAAAAGTAATTTTTTTGTATTTATTCATTATGTAAAATTATGCAAATAGGTCATGTGATAAAATTTTTAAAAATAATTTTGAATCTGGAATATTTTCAGGTTTTGATTGATGTATTATGCATGTTGATAGGCCAATTATTTGAGAAATTATGATCAAAAGTATTTAGAAACAGGAAGTGGATCCTGAACATTGACAATCCTGGATGGAAGTATTGAGGGTTATCTGTGCATGTGTGAAAGGTACAGAAATTATAAGAAGACTCACGATTATAAAAGGTCAAATTTATTATTTTGCAGTAAATAGAATTATTATTCTGGAGTACAAATGGATAAAAGTGATATTGCTGGAATTTAAGTCAACAAAAAATACGTATTACATATATTGACGTTTGACATGACCCATGCAATTTGCAATTGGCTACATCTGTACTCAGTGATGTAGTCCGGTTGAGGTGTATTACATGTCACCGAAATATATGATTTACAGTGACCGGCAGTTAGATCCGGACATTTTCATGTTTTTCACTCACTATTTTCACAGAACATTCCAAAACTGGATACAAACTGCTCACATCGATAGTAGATGGTCCACATTAAAGGCCTGTCGAGTAAAAATGATACCACAAAAGTGCCCAATTACCACTCACTAAGGTAACGACCTGGAGAGAACCGGTGAATGGGTTGGAGATGGGGTAGGGTTGTGGGTATTAATTAGTTTGTTTTTTGTAGGTCCGGGTTCTGGCAGAAAAAAAGGAGTGTTAGTCATAATACAGGGGATGTTGGTTGTCTAGGTTGTAGTCTCGGTGGGAATAGAAAAGTTGGTAAGGAGGCAGCTGGTAGATATGAAGGTGTTGAAAATCATCAGTTACTCACATGGATCGAGGACTTCTTTAGCCTCTACTCTGTCTAGTTGTGATGGTTAGGGTTTATGAAGATATTGGACGTCTAGGGCTGTATAGGGATATTGGATGCCCTATAGTGCACTGGGTATTGTAAGCCCAAGGGAATGAGCGAGTGTTTAGGTTATAGTGTAATAGGGGAGTAGGTTAATAGGCAGTACTGATCTGACATAGAAAAGTAAGTGTGACAGGAGGTAGGGTAGGTATGAAGGGAGGTATGCTCATGAGGTCTTCACATAGGAATGTAAGTTCCCTAGTACTAGATGTGAGAAGGTGAGCATGGGGATATTGGAAGCCCCTAAGCTAACATGCAGGGAATGTAGGCCCCACGGAAAGAGTAGTGTGGTGAAGTGAGATAGGTTAGCTGCTCATTAGTGTAGGGGCCTGCACCGGGCGGTCAGTTCGAGTGTTACACACAGATTGGAGATAGTGTGCATTGGGTATTCCATCTAGCTGTGTAGCCATACTGCATAGGCTCTGAGTGCCCACGAGACATAAGTGGAGCGGCCAACTTCTCTAATCAAATCAAATTAATGGGTCATCCAATATTTACGTTTTCAGTGATATCTTTGCAATGCTTTAAGATATCGACATAAAATAAAGATATTTAGAATCTGTGGACCAAAGCGGTTCTGGTCACATGTTTGCCATCATAGTCAGAAGGTAATTGGCTTTCTTATCGGCGCTAAATACCTGTAAGTCATGCATGTATCAGTTCTGTTATTATGATAATCTGAGACTGTGACTGTTAGCTCGAGTATCTCTAGCAGTGAATTTGCCTTTTGTTTATTTTGGGTCCGGCGGCCATTTCACGGCTAGAGAGAGATCGTCAAATTTCATCTGCCCTAGCGCAGCCCACTGGGCTGCGCGTGGTAAACACGCACTGCAGGTGTCGTAGTTATGTACTCACTGCTTACATGGCCTGGCTGTTTGCAAAGTATAATCTGTTTTCTGCAATATCCAGTTGTAAAACAATCATTTTATTCTGTTTTAAGTCAGTTATCACACTTTTAAATGGACAAGAATTTCAGCTTCTTCAGAATTGAAATGGCCGCCAATGTTAAGACTGGTTTAGACCACGTGACTACATTTCACCCTCCACTTTTTGTGTATTGTGGGGAATGGTTTTTCACTGCTTTAGGGGTGTTTTATCTGGTGATGTTTTCAGGTCTTTTCATAATTTCAAACATTGAGAGGTTTCCACTCGATGCTTCATTTTTTTCCTGCTGGATTTTTCAAGCAATATAAAACTTTAAATGTTACACTGGCAATGCAGTCATCTTCAGAAATATGTAAGGTAACCTTGTAGTGCACTTTTAACAAGTGTCCCATCATGATTCAGAAGAAAACAGTGCATTTTTATGAAGAAGCCCGGAAATTTAAAAATCTGATTTTTTTTACTGAAGTACTCCACGACCTAAAAACTGCCCCTATGTGCTCTCAAATGTGTAAAATGAAAATAAAAAATGACAAGAAAAAATCTCTTTGGAAGGGCTTGTTATTTAGGGAGTGGATGCCATGACTATGTGACTGTGAGAGCAATGTGTAAATTGTTCTTGACAGTTGGAAGGAAAGTTCTTACTTGTCTGTCAGACCCTTAACAGCTGCATGTTATGCAGCTGTTATAGGGGTATATATATTATAGGGGTGTTTGACAATTGAAAATAAGATTAAAACATAAATAAATCCTGTGACCTTGGGATGAACTTGACATGACCTTGAAATATGAAAATGCTGTTGCACACTAAAACTCTCATTTTTTAAAGACATATTATGAAATATCTCTCCAAAACTAAACAAACAAGCCCTAGATCAATTATGTAGCTATAATAGAACAGATTTTATGGGCCGTTGAATTTTTAGCCCAAGGTCACAGGATTTTCCATTAATTTCAATGGAGAAAAATTGAAATTTTCACTTTGTGAAAAATTGGCCATCAATTTGAAAGGTGTCCCATGTGGATATGTTAGGGGGATGTATAACCCACTTTTTAAGCCATTATTGGTACAAATACCCCCGGGGGGTACTCTCATGATTTTAACCCACGGAGGCTGGGATGGAACTGAAAACCCCAGAGCCTGATTTAGGGAAATATTCTATCACTATTGGTACCCTGATTTAGGACTAGCTGAAATTTGGTACCCTGACTTAGGACTAGCTGAATTTTTGATACCCTCACTTAGGGATGATGCAGAAGGGAGAGGAGAGAGGAGATTTGGAAAAGGGGATTGTGATCCCTGTTTTAGGGAGAAATTTGAAAAACAGTACCCTGTTTTAGGGAAAATATCTTAACCCGTCTTAGGGAAAATATCAGCGAAAAGGACCCTATTTAGCCCAGCTTCCCCAGTAACGCTGACTATGAGAGTACCCCCCCCCCCCCCCCCCCCCCCCCGGCAAATACCATTGTAAAATTTTCTGCCTTTTACAAAAATATGATTTTTATGGATTTCCATTGAAATTATTGTGAAAATTGAGAAAATTATATATATCTTTCAAATCCAAAAGGCAGAAAATCTACCAAACCAACTATTAAAATTCCTTTTGCTTTGCATGCTATCAGAGTTATATTTCCAGCATAATATGGGACACTTATCATCATTATAATTTCATTACATATATATTAAAAAAAGCATGAACGTGATCAGAGAGGAAGTGTGCCGCGATTTGAAAAAAAAAAAAAAGTTGCTGTGTGAAGTATTGGCTGCAGTAAAATTCGCCACTGAGAAGAGCGTGTGCCCTCTGGTGGACGCTAGACGAGTCTCCACTTCAGTTTTATTTTGAAAGTTTATGCAATGGTTTGAGCAATATGTATATGAGATATAGAGTAGTTTTTGTCAGAGTTCTGTTAGATGTGAAATATTGCCCACATTATGCCCATATTTCTGTATTAGAGCTTTGCTTTCAACCATCGGCAAATTTACCTAATTATTGACCTATTTATTGAGGCCCCGCTAGGTTTTGTACCCTACATGGGTGACATGCAAATATTTTTAGCCAGCACGATTGAGAGATAGCTGCATAAGTGAGAAATAGCTGCACAAGTGAGAGATAGTTGTATAAATAAGAGATAGCTACATAAATAAGAGATAGCTACATAAATAAGAGATAGCTTCATAAATAAGAGATAGCTTCATAAATAAGAGATTGCTACAACAGCAAGAGATAGCTGCATAAATAAGAGATAGCTGCATAAATAAGAGATAGCTGCATAAATAAGAGATAGCTGCATAAATAAGAGATAGCTACATAAATAAGAGATAGCTGCATAAATAAGAGATAGCTGCATAAATAAGAGATAGCTACATAAATAAGACATAGTTGTATAAATAAGAGATAGCTATATAAATAAGAGATAGCTGCATAAATAAGAGATAGCTACATAAATAAGAGATAGCTGCATAAATAAGAGATAGCTGCCTAAATAAGAGATAGCTACATAAATAAGAGATAGCTGCATAAATAAGAGATAGCTGCATAAATAAGAGATAGCTGCATAAATAAGAGATAGCTGCATAAATAAGAGATAGCTGCATAAATAAGAGATAGCTGCATAAATAAGAGATAGCTGCATAAATAAGAGATAGCTGCATAAATAAGAGATAGCTACATAAATAAGACATAGTTGTATAAATAAGACATAGCTGTATAAATAAGAGATAGCTACATAAATAAGAGATAGCTGCATAAATAAAAGATAGCTGCATAAATAAGAGATAGCTACATAAATAAGAGATAGCTGCATAACTAAGAGATAGCTACAACAGCAGTGAGAGATAGTTACATAACTGACTGAGAGATAGCATTAAGACATGACAAATAGCTGCACAAAGTGAGAATGAGATAGCTGCAACGTTGAGAGATAGCTGTAACAGTGAAAGATAGTTACAACAGTGAGAGATAGTTACAATGGTGAAACACAGTTACAACAGTGAGATATAGCTGCATTAATGAGAGACAGCTACATAAGTGAGATAGCTGCAAAGTGAGAAACAGCTGCAGCTGCATAAGTGAGAGATAGCTGCACATGTAAGAGACAGCTACATCATTGAGATAGCTATACAAGGGAGAGACAGCTGCATACGCTAGAGATAAATACACAGAGAGAGACAGCATCCTTTCCCAGCCGAAGGCACTTGTTATTTGAAAAATTACCATAAACTACAATGAATTTTAGCAAAAATACCCCTCGGAAATGCTATTCAAATGTATATATATATAGGCACCATTTTTATGGGAAATATAGTCAACTTGTACTATTATTTGACATAATTTTACTTCTTGTAAATATTTTTCAATAAATAAATATTTTATCAACTAGTTATGAAACTTAGTTTGATAAATTTAAATCTAAGTGTGTAAAATGGTGCAAAACGTCACACTGACACCCACTACACATGAATTTGGATCCCTACCCATTCTAACGCCTATGTCCTAAATTTATGGTGATGGTGTTTGGTCATATAATATGTTAGATAAATCATAATTATAGTTGTGTATCTTGAATGAAATAGTTAGTAATCTTGTAATCATATCAGTTCTGCAGCTGTCAATTCCAGAATATTTGTTACTAGTATTTGAGCAACTCAGAGCCACCATGTTTATAGTGCTTTCACAGCTTGGCTACAGCTATCCCATTTTGTCCAGTAACACAACACATGCAAATGCATTTGCTGCTCCCCCTCATTTAACTTTTTAATCCCCCATGACTGACCCTTACCCCAATTTCTCACCTCCATAGTCAGGTAGGGCGAACAACTGTCAATTTCGCGCATTTTGGTCTTTGTCAGTCATTATATTACAGAACAAAACACGGTTGGTAAATTATATGTGTGCTATAGCCACAAGTAACAATTGACATTAATTATTCTTATAAAGCGATGATCATATGTTATATTCTTTTCACTTTACAAATCAGTCAAACCTTTGCGCATATGATCTTAGCCTTCGCACACTGATCAATCTTCTATGCCAAAAGATGAAAATTAATATATCGACCATCTGACTCGTATATTTAAAGAGAAGAGCTCAGTAGCTCAAATTTGAGTTGTCAATGATGTAAATCGGCCTAGAACTGGCAGAGCAGTGCCCATTTGTCTGTTTTTTTTTTAACAAACTGCTTCTTTTTATATGAATCATATCTTTTAATCTTTGACAAAAATACAAGGTTTTATTTGTTGTGTGTTTACAAGACAGTTTCATAATTTAAAATTATCAGCCAATCCTATGATTGCGGGAATCCTTTGGTGGTTAGCTCTAAATTTGCTCTATTAGCTGATTGTAGGATGCTGTCTTGCTCCATTGAAAAGAACATAATACCAAAAAGGCACCAAATATTTGAGAGTACAAATAAACTCTCCAAAATCCAGTCATTTTAAATTGCATTTCAGAAAAAAAATGTCATATCCATATCTTAAATGTGATTGATGATTCTTTTCAGATAAATGGATTATCCCAAGTCAAGAGAAGTAGCTCTGGAGAAGGGTAAAAGTGCCCTCCTTGTGATCGACCTCCAGAAGTTCTGTGCAGTTCCTGGTTATGGAGGCTTTAAAGACATTGACCCTGACAACATCCCTGAAGAAAAACAGTACTTCTTTGACAGAATACAGAACACTGTTATTCCCTCTCTGCAGCAGATGCTTACGTCGTGTCATTCTAAGAAGGTGGACGTGATCTATACTTACATTGAATGTCTAACCCGGGATGGCAGGGACCAGAGCCTGGACTATAAAATGTCTGGATTCTTGGTTCCAAAAGGGTCACCAGGGGCAGCCATATTGGAGGCCATCAAGCCTGAAGATGATGACATTATGATTCCTAAGACATCATGTAGTGTTTTCAACAGTACAAATATTGAATACGTGTTAAGGAATCTAGGTAAGCACTGTTCAACTAATTGTGAAACATCTTTTTAATAGACTGATATATACAGCATATTACATATTGGCATTGGATGTCTTAGAGATGTCCAACATGATCAGAAAAATATCATCAGTTTGTGTGATCCAATCATATGCTTCATGTAAACATTTTGAAACCTTCCATTGTTGTAACATACATATATTCGCACATGAACATGTGTCAAAAACACATGAAAAACTAATCCCCCCCAAATGTCAAAATTCTTTAAATATTTATTATTGTGAAATAAGTACTAACTTATCATTTTTCATGTTCGGGATATTTTTTTAGTTTCTTTTTTAAAGAAATCTTTCTTGTTAGTATTTTGAACTTGTATTGCTTTTGATCTGAAATAGATATCCATACAAGAATGCTGGTATTTACTCTGTAATAATACACTTTTTGTCAGAAGATAGTATACTTTTTACACAAAAGGTGACAGAAAGTATATAGAAATAGTACAAATTTTAAAAGATCCATTTTCTCAGCTGTGGCCGCTGATAATGTGTGAATAATACAAGTGAAAATGTAACACCGAGCCTAATCTAACCCCCTTTTTCTTAAAGGGGAAGGAAACCTTCACAAATTGTGGATTAGCAATTTAAATTTCATCAATATGAACACATATTTAACATGAAAAGAAGACTTTGAGATATCATTTTAGTACTTTTACTCAGGTAAAATTTTCTGAAGTTGCAATCATCTTTTGCTGGTGGCAGCCATCTTGACAAGGGGATTAGAGTAGTACCAGCTACTCATAAACAAGTCATAAATTAATTGCAAATTACAATAAAAAATGTGGTTAAATAAATCCAAAAATATATGTATCAGTATGATGTAATAATTTACTATGAAAATTTAGAAGGCCAGATTCTGAATGGTAGACTGGCCATGTGAGCAGTAATAGTGAAATGTCAGATTTTCTGAGTAAAATACTCAAAAATACAACAGGGTCTGGATGATTTGAAAAGGGCTACTGACAGGGATTAAATGACTGATATGAAGTTTGAAATGGGGATTTTGTTAGTCTTTAGGGTAAAGAGAAAAAGAAGGAAAACTAGAACTATTGAGATCTAATGTTTCCAGCTCTATGTTTTTAATATCAGGCTGTTATGTTTTTAATATCAGGGTGTTATGTTTTTAATATCAGGGTGTTATGTTTTTAATATCAGGCTGTTATGTTTTTAATATCAGGGTGTTATGTTTTTAATATCAGGGTGTTATGTTTTTAATATCAGGGTGTTATGTTTTTAATATCAGGGTGTTATGTTTTTAATATCAGGGTGTTATGTTTTTAAAATCAGGGTGTTATGTTTTTAATATCTGATGAGGATATCAATTATAAGGTAATTGATATGCTCATCAGACTTTTGATATTATTAAACCAAAAATGGGAAGGAATACCATGGTATCAAGACCAAGGGAATTCCTCAAAATGTTCAGTGCTTTCTCCAAATGTCAGGTACCTTGCAAAGAAATAAGAAAGCTGTTTATTTAAGTGTTGGCTTGTACAGCCGGTTATTGTATGTTGCAGGTGTAACTCAGTTGGTGGTCACAGGTATAGTGACTAATCAGTGTGTAGAGGGCGCTGTGAGGGATGCTGCAGACCGCGGCTTCCTCGTCACCATCATCGAGGACGCCATTGCTACATTCAATCAAAAAGACCACGACAGCTCCCTGAAAAACATGGCTGGATTTGCCCGAATAATACCCCATGATCAGTTGGTCAGAGAAGTCCAAGATCTCTAACATAACGTGCCATGGTGACTGAGGGTTTAAAAAAAAGTGCATTTCATAATCTCATTTGCATGATTATGATGTCTTTCATTTACTGAGGGTATTTTTTGCAACATATTTGAAATATTTGTTGCTTCTTCAATGGAGGGTTTCTATCTATAAATAAAGAGAATAAATGATTTACTTTATGCTAATCACTAATTTTTTTATGCTACTCAATTGATATATTTTATACTATTTGTGTTATCCAAGCTGAGAGCAGTCTAAACTGAGGAAATTGAATTTTATATTTTAAATAAAATAAATTATATTCAAGATAATTTACAACTTTGTTCCTTTTGTGTGGCATAGGACCCACTGCATTTAGGGTTCTGGCTTCAAAGATATGCTGTTCTTCATATATTTTGGGGTCTTGGAATCTGAACTAAAGCCTCATTGATTTCAAGCCTCCGTTAACCATTTTTTTCACTGTGGTCTCTGTGAGCCCTTGTGGTCTGGTTTGATTGCAAAAGTAGAAATTTGACTTCAAAATAAATTACCATTGCTTGCCCCTAATGAGAGCATTTGTCACGATCTATGCCCCAAGATAAGCATTTCAGTATGTAAAATCTATTTGAGAATATAACCATTATCTTATTCTGTCAATCAACTAGTAGTGGAAATGAAACTGATATAGTGTTCCTGTGAGAATGACCACATCCCTGTGAAGAAAATAGGCAGGTATCCTTAGATATTTAGTAGGTTTTTGTGCTGCTTTCCCAAGTTGAGCTCAGTGGGGATGATAGAATAATATGGGGTGTATTTTTTGCATCTTGGTTTTGTGATTAGTAGATGTCAAGGCTTTGTGGGAATGACATGCTGTACTAGTTATTCCCATGGGTAGGTTTTGAATCTGATCTGGTAAACATATGGACCAGTAATCTCCCTGATATGATTGTGTATTATTTCAGGCAACTGCAGTAATAACAGGACAATGGATTGATTGTTTGTTTGCTTGGGGTTTTACATCACTTTCAACATAATTTCAGTCATTTCGTGATAAGACCTACTTGTAGCAGATATAGTGCTGCCTCACTGAATTGTCATGTTGCAGGTCCTTGACATGACAATCCCCCCGGTCACAGATTTACAAGGACAACAGGTTAACCCTTTAGGCACGGGCCTCAGCTCATATGGGAAATTGTATCAGGAGTTCAATCCCGGCATGGCCGGGGTTCGAACCCACGACCTTTGGATCACCATAGAGGAACTGGTGCTAATAAGCTGGTGTTCTAACCAACTGTGCCACGGCCCGTGGCCACAATGGATTGACTAAGGTTGAAATTGTAATTAGAATCACAAAGAAAGATGGTGACAGAAGTTGTCATTATTGCTGGGAGAATACAAATCCAGCACAGATAACTTTTCTGAACATAAGTGACAGCATATTTCATGTGGTTGTCCAGTGGGGTGTTATCAAATGGATAGATGGTTTTATGGGTCTCCATTTTTTCATGAATGGTATTGATATGAGTCTGAAATGAGAATGCCATTCAATCATAACCATTCCTTTTCAGCTAACCGCCACCCTATGCTTCAAGTTCCTAAAAATGGGATCAGCTGAGAGTAGGCTATTAAAGAGGTCAATCTGAAACACAAATAATTGTTTTGCCTGAGAAATTATGTTTAACAACAATAAACCATGGCCAAAATCAAAGACATTTAACAGAGAATGGGAACAAGCTGAAGTTTTGCATTATCGCTCAGGCAAACCGATCTCGTGGCGGCGCCACCATCACCACGGTAAATACAAGATGCAGCCCTATAACAAGGACCGAGATCCGAATTCACGGACACGTGGACTTGTGTAAATATGTCTTTTTGCAAGAAATTATGACAAGAATTACTTACCTATCACATATCTATGTTAATCGTACATCAATGAAATAAAGAATGGAAGAATTTGTGTGATAAATGCAAAACTATTTATCGCTGAGCTGCAACAGTTGTATGTCTGAGTGGGATGGTGCACCGTGCTGACACCTAGTGGCAGACTAGCTGTTTCCAATCTCTGTCTAAATATCTCTGCCAAAATGTTCAATTCTCTGCTTTATTTTCAATCCTCTCCCTAGATCTACCTTCATTGCCGATAAAATAAAAACAATCATAAAAAATATAGCAAATTAATCTTCATTGAAATCTATTTGGTTTGTAGAATTTGAACTACATGATTAAAATTTCAGATATGTTTGTTTATGATTGGCTGTGAAGGTATCAATAGCTCTGATCTTGCTTAAACCATTTAATTTCCATTTTTTCCATACATGGAACCTCTATCTGAAGCCTTCAAGCAAGATGTTATCTTCACAGATTAATAAATTTTAAATGTATTACTCAATATCTTAAAAAAAGTATATAAACCTAAATTTAAAATAGTTTTCTACAACAAGCCACTGTACATCAAATTGATATTAAATGTCCTTCATGAACTATCTGGAGAGGAAAACCATTAGTGCAAGACAGGTGATTCTTGAGGTATGCATGTTTGAAATATAATTCCTGTTATTCAACTTTGTTAAAAGATTTACTCAAACTGTTGCACCAAATTGCATTCCATGCATCTAGATATAATTGGAAACATGATCCGATTGCCCATTACTTGTACTCAATTGTTGCTTTGGATGAGACTTATCTTAGTGCAATGCCTTCAGAGAATAGATTTGTAATAGATTGTATGGCACTTGATGACAGCCACCCGATTTAGCCTGCTGGTGGTAGCTCCCTCAAAAACATAGCTAGTTTTGCCATAATTAGACCACTCATTGAGATATATTATTTGTACTTGCCATAATGAAAGAAAAGAGCTGAACTGTATCAGTAAAATGGCTGGGTATCCATTAATAGGGTCCATTAAAAACGCATTACACATGCGGACATAAAGATGCAGAAAAATATATACATGATTCACAGAGCCTTGGCAATTGTTATTTTAATCATTTGACCTTGAAGTTGCAAGCAAGGTAAACACAGTCTTTTGACAAATAATAAAAGGACTATGCTATGTCCCTTAATTTTTCACATTTTTTCTTTAAAATGAGCCCAAAATCAAGCCTACTGGTGCTCTGGATGCTGTATATGAATTAATTTATGTTATTATTATTTTTATTATTATTATTATTATTATTATTATTATTATTATTATTATTAGGTAAATTAAACAAAAACCAGTTTCATGTAACATTTATATAGCACGGATTTCAGACAAATGTCTCTTATAGTGCTTGATGTTAACTGGCTGGGAATGCCACTATTGTAGCCAGTCATGGTGCAATGGCTGGAGTGAGCAGATATCCTGTCACAGCCATGCAGCAAGATATCCTTTCACGGCCATGCAGCAAGATATCCTTTCACAGCCATGCAGCAAGATATCCTGTCACAGCCATGCAGCAAGATATCCTGTCACAACCATGCAGCAAGATATCCTGTCACAACCATGCAGCAAGATATCCTGTCACAGCCATGCAGCAAGATATCCTTTCACAGCCATGTAGCAAGATATCCTGTCACAGCCATGCAGCAAGATATCCTGTCACAACCATGCAGCAAGATATCCTGTCACAACCATGCATGCAGCAAGATATTCTATCACAGCCATGCAGCAAGATATCCTGTCACAGCCATGCAGCAAGATATCCTGTCACAACCATGCAGCAAGATATCCTGTCACAGCCATGCAGCAAGATATCCTGTCACAACCATGCAGCAAGATATCCTGTCACAGCCATGCAGCAAGATATCCTGTCACAGCCATGCAGCAAGATATCCTGTCACAACCATGCAGCAAGATATCCTGTCACAGCCATGCAGCAAGATATCCTGTTACAGCCATGCAGCAAGATATCCTGTCACAACCATGCAGCAAGATATCCTGTCACAGCCATGTAGCAAGATATCCTGTCACAGCCATGCAGCAAGATATCCTGTCACAACCATGCAGCAAGATATTTACCTTTATTTACCTTTCTGAACATGATTAAACATGTGGCCTCGAATCCTTTCTATTATTCTTATTTGCCGAAGAAAATATTATCTTGGGAAGTATCTTGAAAATATGAATAACAGGACCTACAAAACGTTTAAATGTGAGTGAACTAGTTCACCAGATGCTTTCCTCATATTGGGGACCCAGTCAGTATCTAATGGTTCAAGTGGCATAGTCACTCAGGTATCCATGACACTTTTCACGATATCTTCATCAAAATCCACTGAAGTTCAAAAATAACTCATGAATTCGATTGTTTAGATAATATATATTCTAGATATTTATTCTTATTTGGTAAGCAGAACCTATTATGCCAATAAGAGATCAGTTTATCCTTACATCACATAATATACAGTACTATTTTATATAAGCGCGCATATATATGACTAGAATTTGTTACCTGGAACATTTTTACAATCTTCCCAATTAAAACCCATTACATTTTGATGAGATCAACATATACATGATTAATCACTGATTTATATACATACAATACTGTTCCATCAAATAATATGGACAAATAATTCCAAGTTGTACACCATTAGACTGAAATATTATCTGCAAAAATATAACTGTATTGACAAATGAGACACCTAACAGTATGTGTATTTTGTTGATACTATCATAAGGGGAAGGAATTTCTTGTAATTTATAAATATATATCATATGCGATATATGTCAGACAAAGTGTCTTATTAAAGTTCTTATTAATAAAATTGATAAATATCTTTTATGTTATTCTAAGTTTGGCACAAAGAAGCTTAATAAATCAGTTTGCCTTAAAGTACAAATATTCGTCACATATGTAAAATTACTCCCACCTCTTATTGAAACCCCTTATATTATTTAATATTTTATTAAATATCAATCATCAAATTCATTTTGTAACACATAGACCATAAATGATAACTCGACAAAAGTACAATCCGTCAAAACAGAAACAAATTATTTTACATCTTTTTGTTGGTGGATGTCAAAATCTTATGTTACAAACTGGTTTTAACTTTTGATAATATAAATTGCTAAAAACAATTTCTTGATTAAATTTCTATAATATATCTAACTCTATCATTTTTCACCATGTCACAAATTCTCAAGTAGCAGATTGATAAACAAATACAAAAAAAAGGACTTTTTTCCTCGTCTAACATTATGGTAATTAATATTTATATTGAATTATTTAATCCTTTTGGTAATGGTAAATTTTAACCTGTGTTTGATTCATCATTAATCTTAACAAATCTTTTGATCAACGTGATGAAACATGACAACAGATTAAAGGCACCAATGATCAGTAGTGGCAAGTTTTTAGGTTTTTGCAATATGTTATACAAAGATATGGACGGAATAACATACATAAAAGTTACATACTGTTACAGCATGGGCCAATGACCTAAGAGCTGTGCTGATCACTGCTTTTATGTAATGTTTGTGATCACTTTCTGGAAATGCTTGCTGCAAATATTTTCGGAAATAATTATCTAATGTATCCCAGTTTTGTGGGTCAAGAATATTGCAGACTATAATGTACCCAATATTGGGACAGACTGGATCACCTCCACATTGCTTTTTCTCAGTTTTAAACAGAGGCCCTATTTCTGCCAATCAAAATGCATGTTACAACTTCTATTATCTCCAATTCTCATTGGCTGATATTTGCCATGTCATTTAAAATGGAAGCATCTGTGACAACTCGGTGACAGCTTTAAGATTTTTTCAAAAATTGTCAAAAAATAGAAAAAATCTGAGCCCAAAGGAAAAAAGATAGAATTGTTTGTCTGAAAAATACATTTTACCCACTAATAGCCAAGAACTCAAACCAATAATTTCAGGGGAGAAGATCAAAGTTGACAGACAGAAAAGAAAAAAATTCTCCCCTCTCACTGCAGAAGCTGTGCATAGTCAGCACAGCTAAAAATAGCATATTGCAGTACAGATTACTCATCAGATTTTTTTTTCAAAATTATATGTATTTTTTATATTGTTTAACTGGGAAAAATTATGTTACAAATAAAATTGAATCTAAGAATTGATTACTTTACATCTAATTTTCCAATTCAGACCAAGTACCTCCATAATCAAGCTTAGCAATCACATTTTCAACTTGCACCGTATAAGGGAAACATTTTACCTGCAGCTCCTATCCGACAGTTTCTATTCAAGTTGAGTGGGAAATATTTCACAGCCTTCAATATCACTTCAAACTTTACATCGACTTATTTTTATACAAAATGGGCAAGTAGATACTCAAATTAAAGATAAGCAATAGGTAACAATAATTCCATTATTATATTGTCAACTGCCAAGCTACTGCTGCAGCAAGTCTGTCTGAAATGTATTGCACCTCACATGTTTCCTTTAATTATAAGAGTCTGACATGATATGATAAAATCAAACCTGCACTAGGCAACATTATCTGTAACAAGTCTGTATTATTAATATTATCCATTTAATATTTAATGGTATATCACATTTACTCACTAAAAATCAACTAAGAGGTAACATAACTTGGTTGTCCTCCATGGTAGAATCCTGCAGGCATCATTTGCCTCATCCTGCTTTTTCTAAACACAGTACATGTATAACACATTATTCTTAATGTAACAGAATGCAAAAATCTGTTATGTATCATTTAAAAAAAAACCAATATCCCTGGACCAAGTCTGAAAGGTTTTCTGCCTTATCACTAATGTTTTGTGAATATAATAATTCATGCTTTCAATGAAGGTATTTATTTCTGATCTGTAATTATAGTTGCCATATTCCTTTTAATGTGTGTTTGGCAGCAGTTGTCCTCTTTTTATGGGTCTACTACATTAATCTTTTGCATAAAGCCTGTTTCTTATAAACAACATATAGTATCAGTATTAGTGAAGTCTTAAATCATGTAAATGGTGATCCTGCTGTACATTTTATTCATACTCATCATACAATATCAATAAAAGGTCAATCATTTCCTAATACCATGACAGAAATACTTCCAATCAGCATCTAAAATAATGCACTCTATGTAAAAATAATGAAAATCAAGTGAAACTGTCAATGACAAACTGTGCCCTTCAACCAGTCTGCTCCTACACCAATCAAATGCACTTACTCTGTTTACAATGTAACTTATATATATATATATATATGAACATAGAGGTGCACTTTTCATAAGATGGTGTGATTTTAAATATCATTGTAATCATAATGGGAAACGTATTTCATGTCATATGTCACAAGTGAGTATGAAATATTTTCTTGTTTAAGAGTTATGCACTGTACAATTGCACTTATAAAACAAACTTGCAGGAAAACTGTGATGTAAACAAATGATTAATATTTCATATATTGTATACTCAACTTTCAAGACATTTTTTAGGCTTCCATTTTCTCATCTTGTTGGTTTAGTTATATTGTTACTTGGGAATGTTATCAGTGATTTTGTCTTGGTATTTTCCAAACTGATCGTTTGCAATTTACCAAACAGATTTAAGGTCTATAATCCACAATCGGTTTGAAGCATCTGGAGAGAACTTTGTGTGGTCTCGTATATTTACGTGACTGCCTTCGGCTCTGGGGGATTCCAGGATGAGAGTGAGGCTATGACGTCAGTGGGGGGTATTTCCCATACAGCACACATGGCGGGCAAACTCGTTTGCATGAAATTTTAAATACCCAACTCTTTTAGTGATAATTCATAGTTTATGCCATGATTATATCTAAAATATCTCAAAAAAGCTTGATTATTCTTTGGATGGCATTAAATAAAGAAAATATAAATACTTGATATAAGTCACCAGCTGCAAAAACTGAGTCAAACCCGTTTTAACTACAGTTAAAACGGGTTCAATTTAAATAATAAAAAATTAATACTAGCTGGTTAAGTTTACTTTTTCTGTGCTAAATTAACAAATAACATTACTTTGAACACATTTAAGCCAAAAAAACATGGGTCTGTCCCAGTTTTACATTGTGGATTATAGACCTTAAGTATCAAGACTGTAGTCTACATTTAAAGGCTTCTTTACATTTTGACAAAACCTTTAAAACATTTGGTAGAAAATAAATTCCCGGTAAGTTATGATATATCAAACTTCCCATATTTGTTCCCAAAATAGTTTTTTTGAATGACAAACTGTCAATTCAGTATTGAGCAAAGGAAAGTGGATGACAAATCATTTTTTCACTTTGACATCATTTGTTTGCCAAACTCAGAAACTTTTATCTTCTGCTCACCTCAAATTTTCCACCCTTCACACTGAACATGCTGAAGGATTCATTTCTGAAATTAATCAACCAGTAGTTTTCAATAAAAAAAATACCAGATGGAGACCAGAGACCCATCACCTTATAGCAACAATGGAATAAATAAAATATGGGGCTTTTATGCTTGTGATTGCTACCTTATTATGTTGTTATTTTTTTTCCCCAGGATTTTCAGGGATTGAACCAATGATCTCAGAATGGTGGTGTAGGTCACCAACAAAGGCAACACTATTTCAATATTTGTGTTCACAAGATTTTTTGACATTGGGTCAAAACCTTAGAGATTGGACCAGGGCAGGCTGACAATACCTCTTTGGCAAAATTTGCTGAGGGGTAAAAACTGGGTTTTGCTGAGGTTCAAGTAAAAACCTTTGACTTCTTTAACCATTCTTGATTCAATAAACATTCTTTTTTCATTTAAAAACAGGAAAGACAAGGAAATATGCAGCCATGGTTTTTTTCACCGACAGCTAAATATAAACAAGGTAATGTTCCTATTACACTTTCATTGTTGTTATTCATTTGAACATTAACCCAATTCTGTAGGATTATTGCAAATCGTTTGATCAAGCTGGCTTAAAAATGTTGCTAGCTCAGAGGCAACTGTAGACAATACAATTAATTATCTTGTCCCTGAAAACACTGCAAGAGTAGGTAAGGCCACCTGGTCCCATATCAACTGTCATGTACCTCATATAACTAAAATTCCATCTGACGTTGTAACATACCATCAGGTAGTACAACTTTCCATGTGTGCAACATTCCATATATTTCTGTAATATTTCATCCAGCACTGAAACATATCTTTTTTCTGTAATATACCATCTCATAATATAACATGCCATCTTAAATTATGACAAACCATCTTGTATTGCAATATACTACCTAGTATTGTAACATTCAATCTGGTAATATAACATTCCATCTGGTATTCTAACATTCCATCTTATATAATGTAACATACCAGTTATCACTGTAATATATGATCTAGTAATGTATACAAGTGACATAGGACTGAGACAGCACTGAGAAAAAGAAAAAGCTCAAAGAAAAAGTTACCCATACATCCTGCATAACCAAGACAATAGCAAGTCAGTAATACTATTGCTTCTGGATCTCTCAACTGCATTTGAAACTATTGATCATCAAATTTTGCTTTCTTGGCTTGAGACCATGTGCAAAGGAAGTGGTCATGCTATGGATTAGGCCATCCTTCATGGATAAGAAATAGTGTGTTGAATTGGTCCACATAGGTCCACTCCAATTCCCATAATTCCTTAGGGTGGCTCAAAATAATTTTTTGTTGTTGAAAAGTTGACCTCTTTTGAAAATGCTCTTTTACTGGTAAAAAGTCATGTATTTTTTTTCAGATTTAAAAAATAAATTTTAGGGGTCACCCACCCACCTCACAATTTACCGATTTTGCATAAAATGCATATTTTGCGTCAGATATTTAAATATTTCATTTTAAAGTAGGTCAAATTTTTAAAAAATACATACTCTGCAGGACGAGTAGCAATGAAGAAAATTTGATCATATTTCTCAAAAACTAATGGAATTGCATTGGCTTCCAGTTTATACCAAAGTCAATTTTCTCCTCTAATAATAGATTGGACCTTGTGGTTCCACAAAAACAAATGAAAACTGCAGAGGACAGGGCCTTCTCTTTCATATTTCCCCTCAACTCTGGAATGATCTCCCTTATGAGTGTTATTAGTAGAGGTCTTTAAGAAATAAAGAAAGACACACCTGTTCTTGAGACACTTCTGTGAAAGGTACAATGAACAGAGTGATGTAAAATTTTATTAGGAGTGGTAATTGAAGTCCTGTGACATACCTTTTGGTACTGTAACAAACCTTCTTGGACGGTACCATACCACCTACTGCGTCTACTAATTGCAATTATAACTGGTGTAATATCAGAGGTCAAGGCCTTTTCATGTTAGCTCTTATGTCACAAGTCTCATCCTTGTCTGGTTTGTTCTTCTGCCTGAGGTCTTGACCTTGTTGGGTTAGTTCACCTCCTTGAATCAAGATGATATTATATTTTTCTTTCTTATTATTAAGCATGATGAATGTCTCCAGAATGCATCACTGGGATCATGACTTGTCCACCAAGAAGTAGGTCAACATATCTCCCTTTCCTTTGATGTCTACCATGCCTCTACACTCCAGCACATATCCCCTCTTAGATAAGACACTGTAGATATCTTTGGTAACCTGAAACAGAAAAATAATCCCAATCATATCAGAAAATCAAAATAGGAAGAAGTGAACACAATTCAAAACAGGGCAATCAAACTTGGCTATCCACAGTCCACTTTTTTTGCTACAAAAGAAGATTCACAAGTTAAATACCCCTATTAACTTATCTTTTCTTAGTTTTGTCAGTTTGTTAGTTTCTTTCCACATCTGTACATAATGACTTGACAACTCAATCTTCTGTGTTATTACTTTCTTTTCAAGTCTAACTTCTTAATTCTTCGAGCTGAATTTATGTATGCATCTGTTCTCTACCACTCCCAAAATCAGGATGACGAATATTGGAAACTCATCCGCTGGATAGTGATATAACTGTGACTTTCTCACTCATCCTGGGCCATTTTCTTCAGAGCAAGGGAGATTATTTTGTTCCCAGAATGTCAAGCATAGACTTTTAATTATAACAGCTTCATCCATTATATTCATTTGAAGTTGAATTCAATTTTTTTAAATTGTTCGCTGAGGAAAGACTGCTCACTAAAGCTTGGATTTTTCAACAATCATTTCAACAAACATTTCTACCATATTTCAAGCTTGGATGTTGTGTAGTAGCTCGGATATAAATCTATATCTATCTGTGATAGCCACTGAATCTACATTGTAGCTCATAGCTCTAAATGCTGACTGATGAATTGACTGAAAGTGATATCTTAGGCAAGATGAAAATGTTTGGACTAGTATTATTACCTGTATATGATCTGGTTTTCCAGTGGAGTCCATGCGGCTTGCCACATTGACGGCATTGCCCCAGATATCATAGTGAGGCTTGCGAGCCCCAATCACACCCGCCACTACCTGTCCCATATTGATACCTACAACAAATTTGGTTACAAAGTGAAATATCATATATCAAGTGGTTACAAAAGATACCTTGTAACAAATGTCACAAAAGGTATTGTAATAATCTGTGGTGTCAGCAATAAATACAGCCAGATTCTGTGGTTCATTTTCGAAGGCCTATCTGACTGAGCTATCTTGGCTGCCTTATTTTAAAGATGAAAAGGTGATCACCATTCTTGAGCAAGGATGTCTGAGAGGTCAACAAAGGGTACTTTAAGAGTGAGAACAATTAAGTGTATAATGTGTCATGGTGCAGAATGTGTCATGGTGCATACAAAAATGAAAATAATCCACTTGGATGTGAGAGGATAACAAAGGGGATATCAAATAGTGAGAACAATTAAGTGTATGATGTGTCAAACAAACATGGCAATAATCCACCTGGGCCACAAGTGGTTCATGGTCAATATAAAGCCTATTCCTTTTCTGTCTGGATAGATTGTTTCCAAAGTTGACCAGGATAGTTTTGTAGATCTCTCCTGGCAGTGATGTTGTTTCCTTACAAGTCTGTAAATGTGGATTTGTTTTTAAATGAATGCTTGCCATTGCTATGACTGACAATATATTGCAATATCATGACATCATGATTTTCCTTAGAGCCAAAATAGCTCACAGGAAGAGGAAAGTGTCTAGTCAGATTACTGGGGGAAGATTAAAAATCTCAGCTAGTAAAAAATTGCTTGCTAAGTTTAGTCATCAGATTAGTGGGGTGTGTGGTCAATTTTTGGGGGAAGCATAATTCATGCCCTTGACAAAAATGGTCACTGGGAACAAGGGAGAACTTGTATCCCCTTTGACCTACTTTTGAAGAATGGAAATTTCCATCACATGATCGGCAGCCTATCTAACCATGCTAACTGCTAACCGCTAATTGACAAACCATACATGACTATGATTTCACCCTGTCACATCCAAGAACTTTATGAATCTCTGCATTTCTAAATTCATTTATGCTTTGCAGAACAACTTGTACTCATCAATAGAAGAAATATAAATTTCTGACATCACCACCTTATTTGGCTGTTATAACAATTGATGGCTAGATCTACATTACCAGACATTTGGTAAGTATCCGTATACACACCTATTCGCAGTTTAAAGTTATTCCAGGAATGCTCATTGACATATTTCAACTGTTTCTGAAGAGCAAAGGCGTACTCTGCTATCTTGACAACATGGCTGAGATCTGAGGGGTCAGCCTCCGACTTGTCCGTCAGTCCGGATGCAGCCATGTAGGTTGTACTGATCGTCTTGATCTTCTCAACACCAACAAAACGCTCCTCCTCCATGATCTGACCAAACAAACAAATGCTCAAATGTTATCATAGACACAGTAAATGTATAAAACATCCAGATTTATAAAAATAGAGTGAATGACTGAGATATGAATGTTTGGGGTTCCTCTCAACTTATAAAAACAACTATGATTAATGTTTACAAGCATGTATAATATTGTGATTTCAGAAAATTGCATTATAATGAGCATTGGTGGCTTCATAGCTTTTTCATCCAATTTTCTGATCAAATCTGGATGTCATAATGGCCATGCCTGACCTAATTATGTCAGAAATGTCATGACAGAGGACTGGCATACATTACCTCATCAAAGTCGGCGATGATTTCATTGAGAAGTCTGAGACACTCGACCCCCTCATTGTTGCCCTCCAGTTCCATGTAGAACTCAGAAAAGTTGGTGATTGTGGCAAACATGATGCACACATTCTCACAGTCCTGGTAGTACAGATCCTGCATCATACATTTAAGTGTTATTAGCTTTGCAATTATTCCTGTATAAAAAAATCTCCTGAAATTCTCTTATGGGAAGTGTTTGAGTGAAGAAAAAAAATTGTGGCATATAAAAGCTGCATTTTGTACCAACTATAGCTTTTTGACCAGGAACTTTGGGAGCTCTACCCAGAATGGCATTACCTAAGTGCCATTTGGAGGCGATAAAAGCATGAGCAGCAAAATCAACATCAGTGAATTCTGCATCATGGATTTCCATGTGCAGCCTTTAATAGCTAACATGAAATATGCGATTAGTTTTTTCATTCTTTGATTTAATGTGGACAGTGTGAGGATATTGTGGTTCACACTAAAGATTGCTTTTTATGCACAGAATGATTCATTAACTTAAACTAGGTCTTTGCTGGGTCATTTTTGATATTTTGAATCATTTCATTTTATTGTTTACATCTAAAATGATTGATTTTTTTTCAGGGAATTTATCATTTAAGTTACTTTAGATGTCCTAGTCTACCTAAAGACCAAATTATAAAATCAGCTTCATGAAGAATATTTAAATCTTTTATAAAATGTGCAGGACTTTTATGAGTAACATAGAAAACAACTCATTTCTGTGTCACAGGAGATTTGAAGTTGGAATATGTTGTGTACCTCATCCTTCTTGTTCTGAGATTTGAGGAAGTGCTCAGCGACGTGGAGGGGCAGGATGTTGGTCAGCAGTTTCATGTTGTAGGCTCGCAGACTCTCCATATCTTCCTTCTCATCATTGGCCTGAAGCAACCAATCAACAACGTAGTACAACTTAACTCAATGTATCTGTTTATATTCAAACAAAAATGTATTTTCCTGTATTTGTCTGTTGATCTCAGTTTTATATTGATTATGTTCAAATCAGGTCATTTTTTGCTGATTGTGACTCCTACCAGGTCCTAGCTGTCCAGGTCAGTTTTTTGTTGTTCAAGAGCTCTTTTAGTTCCACATGAATGTATTAAGGTGATGTGTAAATGTGGCAAACTGATGTCTCTGCCATGATGATATATCACATACAATGTACTCTAAATTTCTATGATATCATATATTGCAATCTAAGATATCACATACTAACCTGAAGTTTCCAGAGGAAGTCCAGCCTGGCGGTTGATTCAACTTGCTGAGCATGGGCAAAGAGGGCGATGGAGAAGAGGATGAGAATGACCAGAGTCTCCCACTTGAGTTCCATGCTGTGTGTCACCTGCTGCACCATATCCCTAAACACACGTCACACATTATAACTCACAACATTAACTCAAAGCCATCAAGGTACGTAGTGCCGTCCACACAGCGTTAAGCATTATTTGCTGTTTGTTTGCCATTTTCAAAATGAACACTGTGCAAATCACAAAGGAAAACATGCCATAATACTTCCAGAAGATATCTCCATGAATAAAACATACTTTGATTTTTTTTTGGACAGTATTTGAATGGTACATGGAATTGTCAGATGTGATGTGATACTTGGTGATGTTAGTTCAGATATACAAATAAAGCCAGCCTACTCAATGTGACATGATACTTGGTGATGTTTGTTCATAGATATCAAAAACCAGCTTTCTAGACGTGACATGATACATGGTGATGTTAGCAAAGGGATACCAGTAAAACCAGCTGACCAGATGTGACATGATACATGGTGATGTTAGCAAAGGGATACCAGTAAAGCCAGCTTACCAGATGTGACATGGTACATGGTGATGTTAGCAAAGGGATACCAGTAAAGCCAGCTGACCAGATGTGACATGGTACATGGTGATGTTAGCAAAGGGATACCAGTAAAGCCAGCTTTCTAGACGTGACATGATACATGGTGATATTAGCAAAGGGATACCAGTAAAACCAGCTGACCAGATGTGACATGATACATGGTGATGTTAGCAAAGGGATACCAGTAAAGCCAGCTTACCAGACGTGACATGATACATGGTGATGTTAGCAAAGGGATACCAGTAAAACCAGCTGACCAGATGTGACATGATACATGGTGATGTTAGCAAAGGGATACCAGTAAAGCCAGCTGACCAGATGTGACATGATACATGGTGATGTTAGCAAGGGGATACCAGTGTCTGTGAAATCTGTTTGAGCACGACCCTATTGCATAGCCTACTTTTGAAAGCACACTTCTTTCTTGGCGTCATTTGGAGTATTATCACAGAGGCTCTGAAAGGTAAAATGACATCATAAAAGCATGGCAATATACTTAGGACGTCATGAAATGTATTGTCCTTTGAATAGTGCCAGAATGACGTCAAACAGTGCTACCCTACTTTGAGCTTCAATTGAGGTCAAACAAAGTTCACACTACCAGTGTTTACCCATCACGTGCAGCGTATGATTCAGACAGACCTCTGCTATGAGTGCAACTCTTGTGTCTTATTGCAACTTATTTTTTTACTCTATTATAATTTCAATTTGTCATGATGTTCATATGTGGCTCATCTTTCAATATACAAAATCGTAGAAATGATGGTTAATATTGCCAGTTTACTAGATGTGACCTGGTACCTGGTGATGCTAGTACATGGTGATGCTAGTACAGAGATATCTTACCAGATGTGCGCCTGGAGCAGGAAGTCCCGGTTGTCAAACAGTTGTGTATGTGTGAGGAGGACGAGGAGGATGTAGAGGGAGGACATGAAGCTCACCAGGATCAGCTTGAGCACACTGCTTGCTTGCAGGAAGACAGCCGACAGCAACATGGACAGCAGCACACATACCGTCATGTACTGACCAACCAAAAACAAAAACAGTCAACCACACCCATACCAACACTTACAACATAAGATGTTTTCTTAAATTTGCAATTGACTTTCACATGCCATACAGATTTCATTTGATAACCAATGTAGGGCCTGTCCAATGTGTACTTTTGAGCATTAATGTAGAGATCAAATAATCCCTTCTTTGGGAAAAAGTCTGCCATTTCAATTCCTCCATTTGGTCATATCCTCTGATATTAACAGTCAAAATTTCTTGTTACAATTCTAGCTGCTCTGCAGTTTAAAAATCATATTCTTATTAAATTCACTACAGTTTCCTCACACTGAGCAGGCATAATCTGTACTAGAGAGCACTGAAGTGGTGTAAATCTTAATTAGAATATCTTTAGATGAAAACGTCCTCAGTCTATTCAATGTGGCAAGTTTGGCTGATACATTGCGACATACATTTTTTAAACGAATATCCCACTTCAGCATATTATCAATATGAATTGCCAGTAGATGATACCTGCTCAAGTCTATCATTTGAAATATTAATATTAAGTTGTACAGCATTGGTTCTTAATGATCTCTGAGAACCAACCAACATTACAATAGATTTCTTAGAACACAATCTTGACATTTAATTGAACTAAACACAACATAAATATTTAGATACAGATTCAGACTAAACATGATATGTCACTGTGTGACTTGTATAACACCATACATATTATAATTTCTTCTTGGATTATTATTTGCTTCATTATATATCAAGTTTCCATGAAAGGGGACACACTGTGTTAGCTGTTGCTGAAATAATGCCTTTATAATATATACAACACTCAATACGAACAGCAGCTATTTTTACCACTGATGGTTCAAATGTAGGTCAAATGCATACAAGCAACTGTATTGTTTAAGGGGCCGTCCATTGAATTGAGTGTGGGATGAAAAAGGAAATTCACTTCCTTTTCTGTTAGACCCCCCCCCCTCCCCCCTGGTATGCAACTTTCCAAGATGTCATCCCACACATTACATTTGTCAGTTTGGACATGTACATAAATTGTACCATGTTTTTTTTTCATATACCGGTATGTGATAACTATGTGTTGTAAGTTAACAAACAAAGAAATACAATTTTAAATATAGATTTTATTTTATCTGGACACAATTCTAATGCATCATGATTGAAATACTTTTGGTACTAGATCTACTTGTCAGAATGAAGATAACAGTGCTTGAGGCCTGTGAACATGATTGTGTACCTTTCCAGCATTCTGGTCTAATTGTCTGGTGCACTTCTTTGATGAATAACAAAATCTGTCTAGATATGTGTCTATTCATACTGCTATCAAAACTGCTGTGTTCAATATCAAAGCATGTTGAGAGAGAACAAGTCTGATGTAGTCAACTTGTTAATTGCACTCTGGGTGACCATGTATTTGAAGATCATTTATTGCTGTGTAAACAGAGTCTGACAGAGAGACATGATACTGTATACAATGTTTACACTTTACCCGACACCTATTTGAACTGATTACATTTGACTTCCTGAAAAGTCAAATATGTGGGATAAGCATACAAAAAAGTATGAACAGCACTCTGGACCCCCCCTCCCCCCTTTGCAACTGATTTCCTTTTTCATCCCACACTCAACTCAATGGACGGCCCCTAAAGATAGCAACAATAAAGAGACTACAGAGTGCTGTGTAAGAGATAAGGATGGAATCTGATCACTGCCCTACTTAGTCACAGTTGCTTAGCAACCCAAAGGAACATTTTGATACGACCCCTGATTGATATTACATAAGCTTATGTCATCAGCAGCCAAGGGTCACAGGATTGATTCCCCCCCCCATGTCCCTGATATTATCTTATTTAACTTATTTAACAATAGTTCAAAGGTTGTGTCAATGACTGCATGAAGTCAGAATATTATTTCAGGAACATTAAAAAATATGCAAGTGCAAGAAAACAAAGATTAGATATGCATGTTTGAGACTACAGTTTGGAAACTTCCAAAAATATAAACTTGAGGTCTCTACTGTACGTGATATGAATGTAGCCCTGATTGTGAATCTTAATTCATGTGGTGATCTTATATTTTCACTTGATGGCAGCATTGCACAGAATAACAGTCATACCATCTGGAGATAACTTCAGGTGATGAGTGGATATCAATCCAATCTGAATCTTTCTTTATGACATTCCTATGCTTTAAATCATTAAATAATTCAGATTGGCAATGAAAAGGGTTTTGTAAATGTTAAAATAAATCATTAAATGACTCCAATTGGTCGAAACTTGCCATTGCTCAAATGCATATGACCTAAAATAACTTTATGTTGCCAAATATAATCCATAATCTCATAAGGTCTTACTTAGCTAGTGGCTATTTTTAGCTCTCATGATCCAAAAGCAGGTCAGTAGGGCAGTGTATCTTAACAAAGAACAAAATCAATCTTCCAAAACAAACAAAAGTTGATCATATGATTCCACTTAGTTTGAAGCTATTCTAAGCACTGCAGATTCAAAAGTCGGTTAGCAGATCACGAACGTCATCTGTTATTTGGTAGCTTACAGTATATTTGTAATTATAATAATAATGTCAAGATACAGCAAAAGTATTTGATAACATTCTGTAGTCTGTGACCTTGGAAATGAAGGTCAATGTCATGGAAATATTGATTCTCTCACTAAAATAGTTGATAACATATAGAAAAATATCAAATCAAAAATGTTGGTAACAATTTGAAGCTTGTGACCTTGAAAAACAAGTCAAAGACATAATTAAGGCCATCATATCTAGACCTTCATGACATGCACCGTAAAAAAATTGGTGCTTGTCTCAGAAATAGCTGATAAGATAAAGCAAAATATCAAAATTTTGTTTGACAGACACCAACACACAGACATGGACAAATGGACACACAGACAGAGTCTGATACCATAGCTCCCACATCGCCCCAGCAGAAGGAGCTTAAAATTAATAGTCAAAGGTCAAAGCACTTATATTTGGAAAGGAATGGTAGCTTAAAGACTCACCTCAGGGAAGTGGGATGTGGAACCAGTCACTGTGCAATTATTTGTCTGGTCCCCCATGTGGATACCTGCCCAGGCTGGATGTGAAATGTTTATATTTTCGCGACTTATGTTCAGCAATGAAGAGAGACAAGATTTCAAATCTGTTGTGTCCAATGAAAACTGAAAGATAACAATCCGCATAAAAACATATATTCCCTGAAATTTATGGCCTGCATAGGTAAATGATTAAAACCTTGATTATTAACATTATAAAAACTAGTTTTAAAGCCAGACACTTGATCATAATGCAAAAAATATGAGTATTATAGTTTTACTTTGTAGAAAACTTCTTATAATCAGGGAAACAATACTGAGTTTACCTGTCAAAATAAATGACCTAGTGAAAATGACATTTCAGATTTCCCAATGGAAATAACAAATAACAAGAGTGCATGTGTGCAATATCTAAGCTAAATGTCATACCGTTCTGGCTGTATCATGCACACAAGTCAAGTTGGCGACATTGTTGTCATGGCAACCAAAATTGACCAATCACAGCCACTATCTAATCAGATCAGAGGAAGGTCCCCAGGAGTGCATGTGTGCAATATCTAAGGTAAATGTCAAACCTTTGTGACTGTATTGCACTGCTGAATTTAATGTGCCACGCTTTTAGCATTGCAAAGAATGCGGAGGACAAAAAACTGACCGTGCACAACTACACCTTGTGGTTGTCACGCATGACATATTTAGTATCTCCAGTTCATTGTTCATGAGATATGGCCTGCACAATCATACAAAAGGCAAGGTCACAGCATCAGGGTCAAAGATCAAATCTGTAAAAAACTGATATGGTGCTCGATGTACATTTAGTATTGATATATAATAAATATGATGTAATTTTTTTCTTGTTATTTTAGTTTTTAATTTCCTCCAATAAATGGCTGCAGAAGTATGCTTCATACAAAATTTGTGACCTTGAGGTCACTGCACCAAGATTAATGGTGATATCACTAAGGTTTGAAGGAATCTGAATCCTCACCTCTGTTTCTCTCTCTGCATGAAATTTGAAACATATTACTGATAGTTTTTAAGAAGATTTTTAAAGAAAATGTTGACGGAAAGATGAAAGGACAGATATTTTCCCCACTCCTAAAGCTCTGCTACTTCAAAGAAAGCAGTGCTAAAAAGATAATCTGCAAATTTCACTTCTGATAAAAATAAATACAAATGTCTCACTATTTGATAGAAAGTTGAGGAGGGATAATAATGGACTCACCATGGGGATCACAGCGGAGATGTAGAGCAGGACAATAGAGATGGCTGCGATGACTTGACTGAGAGGTCGATTAATAGCAATGGCCACGGAGATGTAACGAATCACCTTGGGAGCACACTAAAAAATGAGAAAGTAATCTGTGGGATGTGACAGAACATTATCATTCCATTGTCTCTTAGCTGCACTCATACTTCATTCAGCTATTCTGCCAGTATTGCCCACTGTGTATGGTGAGGTAGAGTCACATCTTACCTCTGCCAGATACTACCTCTGCCAGATACAACCTCTGCCAGTATTGCCCACTGTGTATGGTGAGGTAGAGTCACATCCTACCTCTGCCAGCATTGCCCACTGTGTATGGTGAGGTAGAGTCACATACTATCTCTGCCAGTATTGCCCACTGTGTATGGTGAGGTAGAGTCACATACTACCTCTGCCGGTATTGCCCACTGTGTATGGTGAGGTAGAGTCACATCCTACCTCTGCCAGTATTGCCCATTCTGCATGGTGAGGTAGAGTCACATCCTACCTCTGCCAGTATTGCCCATTCTGCATGGTGAGGTAGAGTCACATACTATCTCTGCCAGTATTACCCATTCTGCATGGTGAGGTAGAGTCACATCCTACCTCTGCCAGTATTGCCCATTCTGCATGGTGAGGTAGAGTCACATACTACCTCTACCAGTATTGCCCATTCTGCATGGTGAGGTAGAGTCACATCCTATCTCTGCCAGTATTGCCCACTCTGCATGGTGAGGTAGAGTCACATCCTACCTCTGCCAGTATTGCCCATTCTGCATGGTGAGGTAGAGTCACATCCTACCTCTGCCAGTATTGCCCATTCTGCATGGTGAGGTAGAGTCACATCCTACCTCTGCCAGTATTGCCCATTCTGCATGGTGAGGTAGAGTCACATCCTACCTCTGCCAGTATTGCCCATTCTGCATGGTAAGGTAGAGTCACATCCTACCTCTGCCAGCATTGCACACTGTGTATGGTGAGGTAGAGCCACATACGACCTCTGCCAGCATTGCCCATTCTGCATGGTGAGGTAGAGTCACATACGACCTCTGCCAGCATTGCACACTGTGTATGGTGAGGTAGAGTCACATCCTACCTCTGCCAGCATTGCCCATTCTGTATGGTGAGGTAGAGTCACATCCTACCTCTGCCAGTATTGCCCATTCTGCATGGTGAGGTAGAGTCAAATACTACCTCTGCCAGTATTGCTTTGAACATGTACTTCTGGGTTTTAAAGTTACAATTTTTTAAAATCAATTAATAAAAACGTTTAATCAAAGTAATATACCTTGGCATTTTGGGACAAAATAATTTCCCTTCTCCACAAAAGAAAAACAACTGACCATGAGCAAGCAAGTCGTTGCCTCTGTTTCTTCTATTTACTTCCTTCAAGTGATGTGAGCATAATTTCTATTTAGGCAATATTTTCCTGTTTTCTGGTCTTATGATTTTTCACTTGAAGTTTTCAAGTTTTCACTTGAATTAACAACAGTCTTTTCTCTATAATTTAATGTAAAAATCCAAAATTTCTGGTTCATTTCTGAAAAAACTAAAGATGACCCTTATTTTTCCTATATATTTGAGGTACATTCTTTGACTGCAGAGATGTTTTTGGGGCCGCGCAGCGCGCCATTCCCCCATCGTTTTAGCCTGTTCCCGCAATCAAATGTCGACCAACGAGTCCATAATGCCAGTGTTCGCCAAAAGTCGTCGGCCCGTCAGACAAAGCCGGCCGTTATATCACATTGTCCGCCGATAATGACTGAAAACGGCGGCCAAATTGTCCGCCATTCTTTACCTGCACAGTTTCTCATTGTAGTCATCACAAATACGTTTTATTGGTTCGTTTTCGGAGATTTTCGATTGCCGCCATTTTGTAAAGTTTGAGCTATATCCGGGTCATTACGTTTGTCCCCGCCTGATTATTTCCGCCGTGTTCACTCCTGTTCAAAAGTCGAGCACGTTTTCGGGATTTGTACCCAGTTAACAATTAAAAAACCGTGCACGACTTTACACATAAATCAAATGTGGTTCGTAATCTGGTCCCCTATCATTATTTCTAGTTCAAATTCATATTAAAACCGTGACATACCAGTCAAAAAGCCTGGGAAGAGCAGACGACAATTTTACAACTTGGGGTATTCTTAGCTTTCTGTAAATGAATATTTGATTCATTTTCGATTGAGAAATGATCAGAAATATGTGTGTATGTAGGTAGGTATGTAAGTTGGTATGTAGGTAGATATGTAGGTAGGTATGCAAGTAAATATGTAGGTAGATATGTAGGTTGGCATTTAGGTAGATATGTAGGTAGGTATGTAGGTTGGTATGTAGGTAGACATGTAGGTTGGTATGTAGGTAGATATGTACATGTAGGTAGATATGTAGATTGGTATGTAGGTAGATATGTAGGGAGATATATTGGTAGATATGTAGATTGGTATGTAAGTAGGTAGATATGTAGGTTGGTATGTAGGTAGGTAGATATGTAGGTTGGTATGTAAGTTGGTATGTGGGTTTTATAAGCTGAATATCTGTCACAAGAGCTAAAATGCCGCGAAATTAAAAAGAAAAAGTATGCGTTGAAATGTCCGATGTTGAAGACAAATTTCCGGGGGGGCATGCCCCCGGACCCCCCTAGATATACTTCGCGCCTACGGCGCTCGTCGCTTCGCACCTTCGACGCTCGCCACTGCCCCCATTGGATTCTCAAAATCCCCCATTGTTTTCTACCTGGTGGGGGGATTCCCCCATTGACTCACTTTACCAGAATCATCACTGATTGAGTGAGTAATTGTGATATTTTACAATTTTTTGGCCTTGCTGAGGTAATCAAGTTTGATTGAAAGGCTATAAATGCATTGGATACTCTATGTATTGTCTGAAAGATTATTCTCTACATGACACTGGGAGTATTGTTCAATCTATTCACTACCGCTGCCATCATTGCCCTATATCTGATATGATTAATAATTTGGAATTCTTTGAGGCATAAATATTTGTCTTGCTCAATAAAATATCATCCAATCCAGATAGACCAACATCAGATCACAAAATATTATCAGGTGTCTGACCCCGGATCTGACCAATCAGTATAGCTGTCAATACAAAGCATTTTTGAATATTCATCTTTTCTTTCATTTATATGATTTTTATGAATAGTCAAGACTTTGTGTCCTCCTATCTTCATGCATCTTTTCATTTTTTCATGGCAGGGACTGATACAGTCAGTTTTTTGGAGTCAGTTTTTCGCCCCAGATGGTACATTTACTTTTAATCATGATTGTCACACCGTCTGTAGTAACTGATCTGTGTATATATAAGGTTTTTCTCTTCACTCAATTTATTTCAAATAGGCAAAAAGTGCATAAAATTTACAAAAAAACAACAGATTCATTATGTTATCAATTCACCCTGTTTGACTATTTACCATTAAAAAGCAATTTTGGGTCAAACAGGAGCACTTGGCAGTTAGGAGCTGTCCTGGCTGAAGGCTGTCAATCAACACTGCTACACTGCTGAGGAATGCATATTTTTACAATTCTATTGACAGCATGTGGCAATACAGACTGTTATCTGTGTACTCTATGAATTTTTAAGTGGTGCTATGCACAATTTTAAAGTATAGCAGTGTTGACTGACAGCCTCCAGCAAGGCAAGGTCCGATGAACGACTCCCACTGGTCTCAATGGTACAGACTAGTCAAAGCTGTGCTCTGCAGTGAATGTGCCTATTTACACACACTTAGCAACCAAATTTATGAATGCTTTCCATCTTCCAGTATCTCAATTAACAGCAGAACAAGTTCTCATTTACTCGGATCCTGCACAGTAATAAGTTATATGCAGTGTTCGAAATTTGTGATCGCCCTGTCGCCATTGGCGATATATACTTTACCTTCGGGCGATGTAGAAATCAGAATTAATAGTCCGGTTGGCGATGGAGTTTTTGAGCTTGTTTCTATGCATTTGTAGCCCAAATTCTTTGCAATTTTGGGCAAAAACAATGAGAGAAATCATCCCATCTTCTTCTGTTCCTGGCTGACGCCATTTTGTGTCTACCACCCTGTCACATCGCACAAAAGTCTCCTTTCACGAATGTGGTCAATGCGTAGTATGAAAAGAGAGTCTCGATGCGCCAGACTTCAGCATGGACCAAGCCGAATATGATTTTGATCAGTTTCCTCCTAAATTTATCATGTTATGTATTTTTAATATGTACTAAATCTTTTAATTATTGTATTCTTGTTGTGATGCCTTGTGTGTCTTGTATATATATGGTTTGTCTTATGTCAGAGCCTCTTTGTAAATCAGTTTTTAACTGTAAGAGCTCTCTGGTTAAATAAAAGTATTTTGACTTTGACTTTGACTTTGAACGATTCTGATCGGTCAGTTTTGGATGCCTTTGACCAATGAGTGCGGCAGCAGATGGCTATAAACTTTTACTCAGGGCTATGAACTTACAGCTTTCATAGCCCTTTTGGCTACACACTTTTTTACTCAAATTTCATACACTGGTTATATGGCATCCTGAATTGTGTCAGAGACATAAATGTACCTATATTTGTCAGGGATTTTGTTGTACCTATATTTAAGAGGGAGTTGTTTGTACGTACCATGCAGTCCTCGGCCAGCACAACCAGGAAGAGCAAGCTGAGCACCAGCCCACACACAGCAAACACAATCCCAGTCACAACTTGCCTGAAACATTCCACATATTCCTATACAACCAAAACAATCCAAGATACCAGACAACTGAATCAGTACAACAGTTATTGAGTTATCAAGTGAATTCACAAAATGATACATTTTGTTATTTCAAATCGTAAAGTCAACTTACATAATGAAATTTAAGTATTATTTCATAAATTAAAAACAAAACCAGACCAGTATCAAATAACAAACAAAGGTCAATGGCTTATGAGCTATGTTGATAATTGCTTCTTTTGTAATTTTGAGAGTGATTTATAAAAAAATGCTTTATAAATGGTCATTTAAATCATTTGCCACAGCAGACTTGACCAGATGAAAATTTTGACTGATCAAAATGCATATTGAATTTGGCCCCAAATTGTTATCTCTATTTTCACTGGCTAACATTTGCCATAATGGCAACCTCCTTGACAACTCAGTGTTTGCTATTAGATTTTTGAAAAAAAAAATCAAAACAAAATGGGAAATAATTTGAGCCTAAAAGGAAATAAATAGAATTGGTCCCCTGAAAATGCAACATCTTGCCCTTAAATGAATAAGAATTCTTACCAGTAGTTTCAGAGGGGAAGATCAAAGCTGACAGACAGAGTGACTGAGAAATTCTCTCTTCACTTCAAAGGCTATTGCTATTGCTATTGCTATGTACTGAACAAAAGTTTGTTAGAATACACAAGCTTGAAACTTCTTTAACTATACCTTGCCTCAATCTCTTTATTTTGCAAGGATATTCTCCACGTATTCTTTTTAATATTTGTTAGAGTAATAGGAACAAGCTTCAATAAGCCCTCTGGTGTCCATTACAAAAGGAAACGTTGAAACATCAGACAATGACCTTAAATCTATGCTGATCTATGCTTGGGAACATTTTCTGGAAATATCTGCAAACTGTTCATAAATGATTATATAAATATTTTCCCAAAACAGACTTGAGCTGTCAATAATTTTGGCCAATCAAAATATAGTCTCCTTGAAAAGTCAGTGATAGCTATTAAATGTTTTCAAAAGTCAATGAAAAAAATGGGGGGAAAAATCATGCCAAATAGAAAATAATTTTTAATGCGATATGGCCTACAAAGGTCAAGGTCACAGCATCAAGGTCAAAGGTTGGCATACATAGCCTTGATGTATAATAGATATGAAGAAATGACTATGTCGGCATACCTTCTGCAGTGGGGGAATTTTCTGTCATTCTGTCCTTCAACTTTGATCTTCCCCTCTGAAACTACTGTGTGGAGTTCTTAGCTTTAGTAAGCAAGGTGTATTCTTAGGGGACTAATCTATTTTTCATTAGGCTCGGATCTTTTTTCATTTTGTTAAGATTAAAAAAAAAATTAATAGCTATCTCTGAGTTGTCAAGGAGGCTGCCATTTTGAATGACATCAAAATATTAGCCAAGGAGATTCGAGATAGCAAGTTGGGGTCAAATTTGATATGTAACCTACATTTGGATTAGTAAAAATTCTCTGCTCAAGTTTGCTCTTGAAAAGGATTTAAATGCTCATTTAAAGAGCAATTTTCCAGAGAGGTTCACAAACATTACAAAACATAGGCATCAGAGATGCATCAACCCTCAGCCCTGATAGCTTATTGCACAACATTCGCTCCACACAATATTTGTGAACAAAATGTCACTGCACGAAGGCAAATTGATGTAGGGGTAAAAAAAACCATAAAATCTACTTCCTTTGATAGCTTATGTGTGTCAAGTATCATGAAACTATCATTATTTACTCTAGAATTATTGAGATGGGCCGGTGACCTTGAAAAGCAGGTTAAGGTCACCGTCCATCAAACTCATCTGGGGTCTTCACCAGATGCTTATGTGTATCAATTCTCATGAAGCTGCCATTATTTGTTCTTGAGTTATTGCAAATGACGTGTTTTTGACATAATTGTCCCTGTGACCTTGAAAAGGTGAAAGTGAAGGTCATGTTCCATATAAAAGTGTCTGAGGTCTTCAACAGATGCTTATGTGTGTCAAATCTGATAAAGGTGCCATCATTTGTTCTCGAGTTATCCCAATGATGGGGATTTCATGGTACAATTGTTTCTGTGACCTTGAAAAGTAGATGAAGGTCATGTTCCATCAAAGGAAATCTGAGGTCTTCACCAGATGCTTATGTGTGTCAAATCCTATGAAGATGCCATCATTCGTTCTTGAGTTATTGCGATTCTTGGGATTACACATAATTGTCCCTGTGACCTTGAAAAATAGGTCAAGGTCGCCGTCCATCGAACACGTCCGAGGTTTTCACCAGATGCTTATGTGTGTCAAGTTTCATTAAGCTGCCATCATTTGTTCTTGCGATGAAAAGGATGTTCGCTACAGACATACATACATACATACCCACGCCAGGAGTACTGCAATACCCTCAGTCTGATTACATCAGGGGCTGAGGGTAAAAAGGCAATGATCAGCATATCTCTATGGCCATTGGCCTATGTTTATTCAATTTTAATGATTGTGAGATGTTGCATGCACACTAATATTGAATTCAAAGTCACTGTGTCAAGGTCAAAGATCACATGACTAAAGAAATAGTATGATAAAGCACAGTTATGACCCAAGACAATTCTGTATACCAAGTATTAATTTCCTCCGATATTACCGGTAATTGGTTGCTGAGAATATGCTCCAATACAAAATTCATGACCTTAAGTCACCAAGGTCAATGGTGATATCAAAAAAAGGAAGGAATCTGAATCTTAACCTCTACATCTAGGTCAACCTCTGTATAGAATTTTAAACATATTTTGCTGGTAGTTTTCAAGAAGATCTTTAAACAAATTTTGACAGATTGACTGACAGATATTTTCCCCACTCCCCAAGCTTTGTGACTTCAAAAAAGTCAGCAGAGCTAAAAATAATCCCTGTGCTAAGGTCATCCAAAATATTACTATTCTTATCAAGGGTAATATTGGAGTAGACATTTAATGGAATTAACCAAATATTGGACCCCCTTATAACAATCTACCAGGATGGTACAAATGTAACCTCAAAACTGCAAGTAAGCTGATGAAAATTACATACAGTAATATCAAGACACAGAATGTGTATTTAACTTTCACACTACATGTACTTGCACCACAAATGTGAGACCCTTGGCTTGTATGATCACCTTATGTTTGCTATGTGATCAATACAACAACTACAATGTCCATGGCACTCAGGCTTAAAGTCAACAGTCAATATCCCCTGGACTTGATTTTGTATGATTCATACTGTTATGTACAAACACCATAATCTGAATATTTGCTCCTATGTGACAAACAATTCAAGGTGCTAGACTTACGTGGGTGTGATGATGAGTTAGATGCAGCATATTAAGTGTGGTAGACTTACGTGGGTATGAAGATGAGTTAGATGCAGCATATTAAGTGTGGTAGACTTACGTGGGTATGAAGATGAGTTAGATGCAGCATATTAAGTGTGGTAGACTTACGTGGGTATGATGATGAGTTAGATGCAGCATATTAAGTGTGGTAGACTTACGTGGGTATGATGATGAGCTGGATGCAGCATATTAAGTGTGGTAGACTTACGTGGGTATGATGATGAGCTGGATGCAGCATATTAAGTGTGGTAGACTTACGTGGGTATGATGATAAGTTAGATGCAGCATATTAAGTGTGGTAGACTTACGTGGGTATGAAGATGAGCTGGATGCAGCATATTAAGTGTGGTAGACTTACGTGGGTATGATGATGAGCTGGATGCAGCATATTAAGTCTGGTAGACTTACTTGGGTATGAAGATGAGCTGGATGCAGCATATTAAGTGTGGTAGACTTACGTGGGTATGATGATGAGCTGGATGCAGCATATCAACAGCAGCATCAGAAGTGCACACCCCATGTGGGACTTGTACATTGTGTCTCGTACCTTGGAATACTGCAAAGATTAAACACCAACTTAATTACTGATAACAAAGCCACACTGAATCTATAATTGTTTTGGGTTTTTTTTTAACATATAATTAAACATGCAACTTCTTCCATTTCCTTGTGAACATTCAAAATATTCCATGAGCAGCTGATATGAATTAAAATATTCTGTCATGGGATTTACCTTTTCTTCCAAATCTGGTTTTCTGAAAGTGAGGAAGAAGTTCTTGACATGTTCGGACCTCAGTCTGTTGATGCTACGGGCGTCTATGGCTCGTCCCAGGTAGTCATTGACCTCCTCATCTGGATCCTTGTGCTCCATCCGCTCTCCAAACCCCAACCTCCAAAAACACAGCATCATTTAGTAGGAAAAAATTCTACAGGTTTCTATAAATGTGTGCAATTAAAGAATATTGATCTAAATATAAAAATGATCTCATTATGCAGTGAAAAGTGATCTGTGCATTATCCAAAAGGCTTGAATCTCCTTAGTTCAAAGAAGGGTATAAAAATCTATTCTACATATTATGTGTTGCGTAATCATCAGAAATTTATGGCTGATGACCATATATTATGTACATATGTATACGCAACATTAGGATACTGAGAGCCGAGCCTACAGAATCTCCTGACTGTAATGAGCTTACTTGTCATGGATGCCACCAGCGTTGATGCCGAGACGTTTCAGTTCCCTGGGGACGGCACCATTAGTTCTCATATGAGCGTTCCCTGGGGACATATTCAGAGGCTGAAACACACATTGTCATCCACTCTTAAATTCCTCTCAGATTTAGAGGCAAGAAAATGAGTTTGTACTGGCTGAACTTAACATTTAAAATATGTGCCAAATCACGAATCCTCCAGTTCATCTTAGCTAAGACAAGATGCAGAGATACTGTAAATAATGCATTCGCATAAAAAACAAATATAAAGTGAGTGAATATCAGTTAGAAATGCTTTAAGATGACTAACTGGTGGTTTTTTCCTTGTGGGTCTGTGGCGGTCAGCTTTGATGAGGAACGTGGTGATGTTATGGTCTCGGAGGTAGACGTTCCTCTCGGTGCCCATGCCAGGCTCCATCTCATAATCTCCATTCAGCCAGTTGACAACTTCCTCCGTTACATGTACTCGCCTGTAACAACAACAACACAACAAACAAATATATCAGATGCATTTGCCTGCAAGCATCACAAAACAATCTAACATATCAAATCAGGCCTTGACATTGAGAAAAATATATTGGTTGTCCGACTGGGCCACCAGAGCATGAGAAGTGGTGGCACAAAGCTTCTAAGGATAATAGGATGTGTGATACAATAAAGAGCATTGTATGTAAGGCTGTATTGCGACTAGTGTCTTAGTGAGGTAACTTGCCCCAATCAAGTCCATTGATTGTAATACGAGACAAATATCTATCAAGGATTAGAATAATATCAAGAAAGTTTGGGCCACTTAAAGACCAAAAATATGGTTGCCCAACTGGGCCATTACAACATTCACTGGCCCAAACAGAGGATCTGGTGGTCAGTGCTCATGTCAATGCCTGCATATGCCTTGGATGCAAGCACAAAACAATAAACAAATGAAAAACAAATGAGTAACAATGCAAGGCACAACACACCAAAAATAACACTTCATGACATGCATACAGCTATCAGCACATCCTAAACAAACAGGGCTTGACATATGCACTGGCCCGGTGGCCCGGGGCCACCAGATTCTCTGTACGGGCCAGTGAATGCTCTGTTGTAGTGGACCAGTTGGGCAACCATATTTTTGGTCTTTCAGTGGCCCAAACTGTCTTGATTTTATTATTCTAATCCTTGATAGATATCATATCATGATCAATATTTGATTGGGACAAGTATCCACCAATCAGACATTATACAGCCTTATGTACAATGCTCTTTACACATCCTACATGTATTATCCTTAGAAACTTCGGGCCACCACTTCTCATGCTCTAGTGGCCCAACTGGGCAACCAACAGTTTTTTCTTTATGTCAAGGCCTGAACAAACATACCAAACATGCCCAAAAGCTAAAATCATTAAGAAAATAATATTCCTAATTTACTAAAATTACACTACTGCAGACAAATCATATTATATTACTTGAAGTAAACAAATTTTATCAATCATATCATAGGTCTCGACTGTCATTATGATTGTGACATTGATATATAATATATCACTTCAATGGAGAAAGCCATAATTTTTGGAGTTGAAGTATATTTCAATGCATCAAGGCCTCAGCTGCGGTTTACTAGTAAGATTACTTTGACCTGATATTCTCTGCCGGGCTACTTGCAGCCTGTACAAATAACTCACCCAGCTTTGCCTCCTGCCTCCATGCTGTTAGCAAGGGTAACGTCATTTGACCATACGTCAAACTGCCATTTGCGCAGCCCTAGAACCCCACAATGGACTCGACCACTGTGCACCCCAACACGCATATTCAGCTCTTCTACCCCAGTCAGTTCTCGCACAAACCTGCATCAATTACAATCAATTTACTCTGATGCAGGGCATAAATACTTAAATCAAGCTTTATTTTATATTTTATATATTTTTTATCAATATTTTATATTGCTGCTTCACTTTGAAAAAATAAAAAAAATTGCTGACTGACCCGATAGCTTCAATCATGTCAAGTCCCATGTCGACACAGCAGTGGGCATGGTCGCTACGGGCTTCAGGGAGCCCACTCACACAGTAGTAACAGTCCCCCAGGATCTTGATGCGCAGACAATGGTTCTCAGCCGCCAGTTTGTCAAACCTGGCAAACAACTCATTTAACATCTTCACCAGTTCCTGAGCTGTGCACTGAGAAGACAATGCTGTAAAGCCACAGATGTCTGCAAACAGGATGCTGCAAGATGCCAAACTTAATTTGCATGACTAGAAAACAGGATTATGTCATATGTCAAATGCTTTTAAACAGGTGGAAATCATATCTGAAAAATATGTAGGTGTCTAAAATACAAATAAAACATGCTATTAAAGTATATACATTTTGTTTATGTTTATGTTTAATATTTACTGAATAAATATTATAACAAAAATCTCTGGATATTTTCCTTTTGAACAGATCTCATATCTGAACTTAAACCATCCTGTATTTCAAGTTTTCTGTTATAAAAGTTCTTCTTTCATGACATCCTTTATTGCTCTTCCACTGTCTTCACTTTAGCAGTGTAATTACATTCTATATTCTGCATCAAGCTTATTATTGTGACAAGACCATTTTCCTAATCATACTCGATAAGACGTTGCTGGTCAGTCCCCAGTGTCACCCCATCTTCCTGTTCATCCCCCAAGAGACGTTGATAGTCAGTCCCCTGTGTCACCCCATCTTCCTGATCATCCCCCAAGAGACGCTGCTAATCAGTCCCCAGTGTCACCCCATCTTCCTGATCATCTCCCATGAGACGTTGATAGTCAGTCCCCTGTGTCACCCCATCTTCCTGATCATCTCCCATGAGACGCTGCTAGTCAGTCCCCAGTGTCACCCCATCTTCCTGATCATCCCCCATGAGAAGCTGCTAGTCAGTCCCCTGTGTCACCCCATCTTCCTGATCATCCCCCATGAGACGTTGCTAGTCAGTCCCCAGTGTCACCCCATCTTCCTGATCATCCCCCATGAGAAGCTGCTAGTCAGTCCCCAGTGTCACCCCATCTTCCTGATCATCCCCCATGAGACGTTGCTAGTCAGTCCCCAGTGTCACCCCATCTTCCTGATCATCCCCCATGAGACGTTGCTAGTCAGTCCCCAGTGTCACCCCATCTTCCTGATCATCCCCCATGAGACGCTGCTAGTCAGTCCCCAGTGTCACCCCATCTTCCTGATCATCCCCCATGAGACGCTGCTAGTCAGTCCCCAGTGTCACCCCATCTTCCTGATCATCCCCCATGAGACGCTGCTAGTCAGTCCCCTGTGTCACCCCATCTTCCTGATCATCCCCCATGAGACATTGCTAGTCAGTCCCCAGTGTCACCCCATCTTCCTGATCATCCCCCATGAGACGTTGCTAGTCAGTCCCCAGTGTCACCCCATCTTCCTGATCATCCCCCATGAGACGCTGCTAGTCAGTCCCCAGTGTCACCCCATCTTCCTGATCATCTCCCATGAGACAATGCTAGTCAGTCCCCAGTGTCACCCCATCTTCCTGTTCATCCCCCAAGAGACGCTGCTAGTCAGTCCCCAGTGTCACCCCATCTTCCTGATCATCCCCCATGAGAAGCTGCTAGTCAGTCCCCAGTGTCAACCCATCTTCCTGATCATCCCCCAAGAGACGCTGCTAGTCAGTCCCCAGTGTCACCCCATCTTCCTGATCATCTCCCATGAGACGTTGATAGTCAGTCCCCTGTGTCACCCCATCTTCCTGATCATCCCCCATGAGACGCTGCTAGTCAGTCCCCAGTGTCACCCCATCTTCCTGATCATCCCCCATGAGACGCTGCTAGTCAGTCCCCAGTGTCACCCCATCTTCCTGATCATCTCCCATGAGACAATGCTAGTCAGTCCCCAGTGTCACCCCATCTTCCTGATCATCCCCCATGAGACGCTGCTAGTCAGTCCCCAGTGTCACCCCATCTTCCTGATCATCCCCCATGAGACGCTGCTAGTCAGTCCCCAGTGTCACCCCATCTTCCTGATCATCCCCCATGAGACGCTGCTAGTCAGTCCCCAGTGTCACCCCATCTTCCTGATCATCCCCCATGAGACGCTGCTAGTCAGTCCCCAGTGTCACCCCATCTTCCTGATCATCCCCCATGAGAAGCTGCTAGTCAGTCCCCAGTGTCACCCCATCTTCCTGATCATCCCCCATGAGACGTTGATAGTCAGTCCCCTGTGTCACCCCATCTTCCTGATCATCCCCCATGAGACGTTGATAGTCAGTCCCCAGTGTCACCCCATCTTCCTGTTCATCCCTCATGAGACGTTGCTAGTCAGTCCCCTGTGTCACCCCATCTTCCTGATCATCCCCCATGAGACAATGCTAGTCAGTCCCCAGTGTCACCCCATCTTCCTGATCATCCCCCATGAGAAGCTGCTAGTCAGTCCCCAGTGTCACCCCATCTTCCTGATCATCTCCCATGAGACGTTGCTAGTCAGTCCCCAGTGTCACCCCATCTTCCTGATCATCCCCCATGAGACGCTGCTAGTCAGTCCCCAGTGTCACCCCATCTTCCTGATCATCCCCCATGAGACGCTGCTAGTCAGTCCCCAGTGTCACCCCATCTTCCTGATCATCCCCCATGAGACGCTGCTAGTCAGTCCCCAGTGTCACCCCATCTTCCTGATCATCCCCCATGAGAAGCTGCTAGTCAGTCCCCAGTGTCACCCCATCTTCCTGATCATCTCCCATGAGACGTTGCTAGTCAGTCCCCAGTGTCACCCCATCTTCCTGATCATCCCCCATGAGACGCTGCTAGTCAGTCCCCAGTGTCACCCCATCTTCCTGATCATCCCCCATGAGACGCTGCTAGTCAGTCCCCAGTGTCACCCCATCTTTCTGATCATCCCCCATGAGACGCTGCTAGTCAGTCCCCAGTGTCACCCCATCTTCCTGATCATCCCCCATGAGACGCTGCTAGTCAGTCCCCAGTGTCACCCCATCTTCCTGATCATCCCCCATGAGACGCTGCTAGTCAGTCCCCAGTGTCACCCCATCTTCCTGATCATCCCCCAAGAGACGCTGCTAGTCAGTCCCCAGTGTCACCCATCTTCCTGTTCATCCCTCATGAGACGTTGATAGTCAGTCCCCAGTGTCACCCCATCTTCCTGATCATCCCCCATGAGACGCTGCTAGTCAGTCCCCAGTGTCACCCCATCTTCCTGATCATCCCCCCATGAGACGCTGCTAGTCAGTCCCCAGTGTCACCCCATCTTCCTGATCATCCCCCATGAGACGCTGCTAGTCAGTCCCCAGTGTCACCCCATCTTCCTGATCATCTCCCATGAGACGCTGCTAGTCAGTCCCCAGTGTCACCCCATCTTCCTGATCATCCCCCATGAGACGTTGCTAGTCAGTCCCCAGTGTCACCCCATCTTCCTGATCATCCCCCATGAGACGCTGCTAGTCAGTCCCCAGTGTCACCCCATCTTCCTGATCATCCCCCATGAGACGCTGCTAGTCAGTCCCCAGTGTCACCCCATCTTCCTGATCATCCCCCATGAGACGCTGCTAGTCAGTCCCCAGTGTCACCCCATCTTCCTGATCATCCCCCATGAGACGTTGCTAGTCAGTCCCCAGTGTCACTCCATCTTCCTGATCATCCCTCATGAGACGTTGCTAGTCAGTCCCCTGTGTCACCCCATCTTCCTGATCATCCCCCATGAGACGCTGCTAGTCAGTCCCCAGTGTCACCCCATCTTCCTGATCATCCCCCATGAGACGCTGCTAGTCAGTCCCCAGTGTCACCCCATCTTCCTGATCATCCCTCATGAGACGTTGCTAGTCAGTCCCCTGTGTCACCCCATCTTCCTGATCATCCCTCATGAGACGTTGCTAGTCAGTCCCCTGTGTCACCCCATCTTCCTGATCATCTCCCATGAGACGTTGCTAGTCAGTCCCCAGTGTCACCCCATCTTCCTGATCATCCCCCATGAGACGCTGCTAGTCAGTCCCCAGTGTCACTCCATCTTCCTGATCATCTCCCATGAGACATTGCTAGTCAGTCCCCAGTGTCACCCCATCTTCCTGATCATCCCCCATGAGACGTTGCTAGTCAGTCCCCAGTGTCACTCCATCTTCCTGATCATCCCTCATGAGACGTTGCTAGTCAGTCCCCTGTGTCACCCCATCTTCCTGATCATCCCCCATGAGACGCTGCTAGTCAGTCCCCAGTGTCACCCCATCTTCCTGATCATCCCTCATGAGACGTTGCTAGTCAGTCCCCAGTGTCACTCCATCTTCCTGATCATCCCTCATGAGACGTTGCTAGTCAGTCCCCTGTGTCACCCCATCTTCCTGATCATCCCCCATGAGACGTTGATAGTCAGTCCCCAGTGTCACCCCATCTTCCTGATCATCTCCCATGAGACAATGCTAGTCAGTCCCCAGTGTCACCCCATCTTCCTGTTCATCCCCCAAGAGACGTTGCTAGTCAGTCCCCAGTGTCATCCCATCTTCCTGATCATCTCCCATGAGACGCTGCTAGTCAGTCCCCAGTGTCACCCCATCTTCCTGATCATCCCCCATGAGACGTTGCTAGTCAGTCCCCTGTGTCACCCCATCTTCCTGATCATCTCCCATGAGACATTGCTAGTCAGTCCCCAGTGTCACCCCATCTTCCTGATCATCCCCCATGAGACGTTGCTAGTCAGTCCCCAGTGTCACTCCATCTTCCTGATCATCCCTCATGAGACGTTGCTAGTCAGTCCCCTGTGTCACCCCATCTTCCTGATCATCCCCCATGAGACGCTGCTAGTCAGTCCCCAGTGTCACCCCATCTTCCTGATCATCCCCCATGAGACGCTGCTAGTCAGTCCCCAGTGTCACCCCATCTTCCTGATCATCCCCCATGAGACGCTGCTAGTCAGTCCCCAGTGTCACCCCATCTTCCTGATCATCCCCCATGAGACGTTGCTAGTCAGTCCCCAGTGTCACTCCATCTTCCTGATCATCCCTCATGAGACGTTGCTAGTCAGTCCCCTGTGTCACCCCATCTTCCTGATCATCCCCCATGAGACGCTGCTAGTCAGTCCCCAGTGTCACCCCATCTTCCTGATCATCCCCCATGAGACGCTGCTAGTCAGTCCCCAGTGTCACCCCATCTTCCTGATCATCCCTCATGAGACGTTGCTAGTCAGTCCCCTGTGTCACCCCATCTTCCTGATCATCCCTCATGAGACGTTGCTAGTCAGTCCCCTGTGTCACCCCATCTTCCTGATCATCTCCCATGAGACGTTGCTAGTCAGTCCCCAGTGTCACCCCATCTTCCTGATCATCCCCCATGAGACGCTGCTAGTCAGTCCCCAGTGTCACTCCATCTTCCTGATCATCTCCCATGAGACATTGCTAGTCAGTCCCCAGTGTCACCCCATCTTCCTGATCATCCCCCATGAGACGTTGCTAGTCAGTCCCCAGTGTCACTCCATCTTCCTGATCATCCCTCATGAGACGTTGCTAGTCAGTCCCCTGTGTCACCCCATCTTCCTGATCATCCCCCATGAGACGCTGCTAGTCAGTCCCCAGTGTCACCCCATCTTCCTGATCATCCCTCATGAGACGTTGCTAGTCAGTCCCCAGTGTCACTCCATCTTCCTGATCATCCCTCATGAGACGTTGCTAGTCAGTCCCCTGTGTCACCCCATCTTCCTGATCATCCCCCATGAGACGTTGATAGTCAGTCCCCAGTGTCACCCCATCTTCCTGATCATCTCCCATGAGACAATGCTAGTCAGTCCCCAGTGTCACCCCATCTTCCTGTTCATCCCCCAAGAGACGTTGCTAGTCAGTCCCCAGTGTCACCCCATCTTCCTGATCATCTCCCATGAGACGCTGCTAGTCAGTCCCCAGTGTCACCCCATCTTCCTGATCATCCCCCATGAGACGTTGCTAGTCAGTCCCCTGTGTCACCCCATCTTCCTGATCATCTCCCATGAGACATTGCTAGTCAGTCCCCAGTGTCACCCCATCTTCCTGATCATCCCCCATGAGACGTTGCTAGTCAGTCCCCAGTGTCACTCCATCTTCCTGATCATCCCTCATGAGACGCTGCTAGTCAGTCCCCAGTGTCACCCCATCTTCCTGATCATCCCTCATGAGACGTTGCTAGTCAGTCCCCAGTGTCACTCCATCTTCCTGATCATCCCTCATGAGACGTTGCTAGTCAGTCCCCTGTGTCACCCCATCTTCCTGATCATCCCCCATGAGACGTTGATAGTCAGTCCCCAGTGTCACCCCATCTTCCTGATCATCTCCCATGAGACAATGCTAGTCAGTCCCCAGTGTCACCCCATCTTCCTGTTCATCCCCCAAGAGACGTTGCTAGTCAGTCCCCAGTGTCACCCCATCTTCCTGATCATCTCCCATGAGACGCTGCTAGTCAGTCCCCAGTGTCACCCCATCTTCCTGATCATCCCCCATGAGACGTTGCTAGTCAGTCCCCTGTGTCACCCCATCTTCCTGATCATCTCCCATGAGACGTTGCTAGTCAGTCCCCTGTGTCAACCCATCTTCCTGATCATCCCCCATGAGACGTGGATAGTCAATCCCCAGTGTCACCCCATCTTCCGGGTTCCTCAAATAACTTATTAATACTAATAATATCATTACATAATGATGATATGATCATTCTGCTGATTAATTCTAATTGACCTGTGTATCACAGGAAATGAACCTTGGTTCCCTTGTAATAATTACAATGCACATGTCAATGCACGGATATTGAGCTAACAGTCATATGGGTCCCCACTCTGGTTGAGAGTTTGAAATGTATTATAATAGGTGAGTTCAAAAAAGGCTTGGAAAGGTCACCATGACCATTTATTTATGAAGTCTGCAAAAGAAATTTAGGTGTCAATCTGAGTTTTTTTTGGCAAGTGAGTCCACAAAAAGTATGTATTTTGATAGGAAAGTTTAACATAGGCATCAGAGATGCATCAACCCTCAGCCCTGGTAACTCATTGCACAACATTCGCTCCACACAATATTTGTGAACAAAAAGTCACTGCACCAAGGCAAATTGATGCATGGGTAAAAAACCCATAAAATCTACTTCCTTTGATAGCTTAGGTGTGTCAAGTATCATGAAACTGTCATCATTTACTCTAGAATTATTGATATGGGCCTGTGACCTTGAAAAGCAGGTTAAGGTCACCGTCCATCAAACTCATCTGGAGTCACCCAGATTCTTGTGTGTGTCAATTTTCATGAAGCTGCCATCATTTGTTCTTAAGTTATCACGATGACAAGGATGATTTCACATAATTGTCCCTGTGACCTTGAAATCAGGTGAAGGTCATGTTCCATCAAGAGAAGTCTGAGGTCTTCACCAGATGCTTGTGTGTGTCAAATCTCATAAAGCTGCCATCATTCGTTCTTGAGTTATTGCGATTCTTGGGATTTCACATTATTGTCCCTGTGACCTTGAAAAATAGGTCAAGGTCGCCGTCCACCGAACTAGTCCAAGGTTTTCACCAGATGCTTATGCGTGTAAAGTTTCATGAAGCTGCCATCATTTGTTCTTGAGTTATCACAATGACAAGGATGATTTCACATAATTATCCCTGTGACCTTGAAAAGTAGGTGAAGGTCATGTTTCAAAGAAAAAATTCTGAGGTCTTCACCAGATGCTTGTGTGTGTCAAATCTCATAAAGCTGCCATCATTCGTTCTTGAGTTATTGCGATTCTTGGGATTTCACGTAATTGTCCCTGTGACCTTGAAAAATAGGTCAAGGTCGCTGTCCACCGAACTAGTCAGAGGTTTTCACCAGATGCTTATGCGTGTAAAGTTTCATGAAGCTGCCATCATTTGTTCTTAAGTTATCACGATGACAAGGATGATTTCACATAATTGTCCCTGTGACCTTGAAATCAGGTGAAGGTCATGTTCCATCAAGAGAAGTCTGAGGTCTTCACCAGATGCTTGTGTGTGTCAAATCTCATAAAGCTGCCATCATTCGTTCTTGAGTTATTGCGATTCTTGGGATTTCACATAATTGTCCCTGTGACCTTGAAAAATAGGTCAAGGTCGCCATCCATCGAACTCATTCGAGGTTTTCACCAGATGCTTTTGTGTGTCAAGTTTCATGAAGCTGCCATCATTTGTTCTCGAGTTATCGCGATGACAAGATGATTTCACATAATTGTCCGTGACCTTGAAAAGTAGGTGAAGGTCATGTTTCAAAGAAAAAATTCTGAGGTCTTCACCAGATACTTATGTGTGTCAAATCTAATAAAGCTACCATTATTCGTTCTTGAGTTATTGTGATTCTTGGGATTTCACATAATTGTCCCTGTGACCTTGAAAAATAGGTCAAGGTCGCCGTCCATCAAACTCGTCCGAGATTTTCACCAGATGCATATGTGTGTCAAGTTTCATGAAGCTGCCATCATTTGTTCTCGAGTTATCGCGATGACAAGATGATTTCACATAATTGTCCCTGTGACCTTGAAAAGTAGGTGAAGGTCATGTTTCAAAGAAAAAATTCTGAGGTCTTCACCAGATACTTATGTGTGTCAAATCTCATAAAGCTACCATTATTCGTTCTTGAGTTATTGTGATTCTTGGGATTTCACATAATTGTTCCTGTGACCTTGAAAAATAGGTCAAGGTCGCCGTCCATCGAACTCGTCCGAGGTTTTCACCAGATGCATATGTGTGTCAAGTTTCATGAAGCTGCCATCATTTGTTCTTGAGTTATCGCGATGACAAGGATGTTCGCTACAGACATACATACATACATACATACATACCCACGCCAGGAGTACTGCAATACCCTCAGCCTGATTACATCAGGGGCTGAGGGTAAAAATGGTCATGGAAAAATCAATATCAAACTGATCCAAAGTTTCATCATAAAGCAAGCATGTGCCAAAGTTTGTTGGAAATCCGTGCATTTTTTGGGCAAATCAGACAGTCCATAAGGTGTTCTATCCCTGAACTAAAAGTCATGAAAAGGTCAATACCAAACTTATTGAAACTAGATTTTTTCATGAAGTATTCGAGTGTCAAATATAGTGCCAATCCATTTTTTTTGTCAAGTTACAGAATGGATATCAGACATAATTAAATAATTTTTGTAAGTGTATTATTATCTAGGATATTAGTGTAAAATCTTTAAAACTATTTTTAAAGCTTTAATGAAATCAAATTTTCCTCATAAGTCTTCTGCTAAAATATTGGTAATAATAATATAATAATAAATATTTGTAGAGCGCCATTCCAGACTATGTCTGCTCAAGGTGCTTTTATAGGTAATCTTTCCTATATAGGTAGGTCTTTAATTGAGTTTTGAAGCTATTGATGTACAATTCTTCACCTGCATTCAGAATAAATTAAATTTATAACCATATTCAATATGCTTAATAGAGTTCCAGGGTCAAAAGTTCATGATCCAAGCTGCATGACTTCATTATCATGATTTCATTGTAATAAGTTGCAACAATAACAAATGTTACAAAGCCATAACAATGGGGACATTGACATCCTCCCGTCTGTTGCTGGTGACGGACGTTGAGGTCCTTCCTGTTCGCTAAGTAATGTGATCTGCCTACCGTGCCATTGCCCACCGTGCCTTTGCCCACTATGTGACCTGCCCACCATGCCACTGCCCACTGTGCCACTGCCCACTGTGCCTTTGCCCACCATGCCACTGCCCACTATGTGATCTTCCCACCATGCCATTGCCCACTATGCCACTGCCCACCATGCCACTGCCCACTATGTGACCTGCCCACCATGCCACTGCCCACTATGTGACCTGTCCACTATGCCACTGCCCACCATGCCACTGCCCACCATGCCACTGCCCACTGTGCCTTTGCCCACCATGCCACTGCCCACTATGTGATCTTCCCACCATGCCATTGCCCACTATGCCACTGCCCACTATGTGACCTGCCCACCATGCCACTGCCCACTATGTGACCTGCCCACCATGCCACTGCCCACTATGCCACTGCCCACCGTGCCTTTGCCCACTATGTGACCTGCCCACGATGCCACTGCCCACTATGTGACCTGCCCACTATGTGACCTGCCCACCATGGCATTGCCCACCATGTGACCTGCCCACCATGCCATTGCCCACGATGCCACTGCCCACTATGTGACCTGCCCACCATGCCAATGCCTACCGTGCCATTGCCCACTTTGCCACTGCCCACCATGCCTTGCCCATTATACAACCTGCTCAAGATGCCTGGCTTATTATGTGGCCAACACTTAATTTAGCTATCTGCCGTCGCTCAGCATAAAACTCGCAGGAGGAGTGAGTTAGAGTGCAGGGACAGCCACTGTGGAGGGCATGACCACAGAAATGACTTGTGTCTGCGTTCTGTTGCCATAGTGACCGTAAGCACATCTGCCAGTGTGTCACCCATCCAATTATCAAGATTACAAGGCACTTTCAGCAACCACTTGCCAGTGTGCTCGCTGTGCTCGCCAATTTCATCTTACTGAAGACCAACATAGTTTCACCAGAAAAAAAAGAATATTGATCATTACGGTAGTAGTACTTTATGTTTTAAAGATTTTTCTTTTGTCCTAGATTCAAATTTTCATTCAGAAAACTAATGTTTTCTTGACATAATATCGTATATGTCAATATCAATCTATGAAGCAGTAGAGCATTCGGAAAGAACCAAACAGGAAGTCTTTCACAAAGTATAATTTTATTTGTGCAAAAATTCCCACAAAACTCCACATACCTATATGTAGTATATTGGAAATTAACATGCAAAGATTATAAAGAATTTAGTCAAACATTCTAAGACACAAATTCAATAAAATACAACATAAATATCTCAAGATACAATGGAAGAAGTCATAAAATTGGTCCAAAGACGAAAAGGTTCTAAGCACCAAAACACTGAGTCTCCATTAACCTGGGCGGAATAGTAACTCCAGTCAAATCAAAAGCGATGATATTGATATTTCCAATGCGATGATAACGATGCAATCTGGCAGACTGACAGTGGCGTGAATTCTGGCAGACTGACAGTGGCGTGAATCCTGGCAGACTGACAGTGGCGTGAATTCTGGTATACTGACAGTGGCGGGAATCCTGGTAGACTGACAGTGGTGTGAATCCTGGTAGACTGACAGTGGCGTGAATCCTAGTAGACTGACAGTGGTGTGAATCCTGGTAGACTGACAGTGGTGTGAATCCTGGTAGACTGACAGTGGTGTGAATCCTGGTAGACTGACAGTGGTGTGAATCCTGGTAGACTGACAGTGGCATGAATCCTGGTAGACTGACAGTGGCGTGAATCCTGGTAGACTGACAGTGGCGTGAATCCTGGTAGACTGACAGTGGCGTGACCCTGGCAGACTGACAGTGGTGTGAATCCTGGTAGACTGACAGTGGCGGGAATCCTGGTAGACTGACAGTGGTGTGAATCCTGGTAGACTGACAGTGGCGTGAATCCTGGTAGACTGACAGTAGCATGAATCCTGGTAGACTGACAGTGGCGTGACCCTGGCAGACTGACAGTGGCGTGAATCCTGGTATACTGACAGTGGTGTGAATCCTGGTAGACTGACAGTGGCGGGAATCCTGGTAGACTGACAGTGGCATGAATCCTGGTAGACTGACAGTAGCATCAATCCTGGTAGACTGACAGTGGTGTGAATCCTGGTAGACTGACAGTGGCGTGAATCCTGGTAGACTGACAGTGGCGTGACCCTGGCAGACTGACAGTGGCGTGACCCTGGCAGACTGACAGTGGTGTGAATCCTGGTAGACTGACAGTGGCGTGAATCCTGGTAGACTGACAGTGGCATGAATCCTGGTAGACTGACAGTGGCGGGAATCCTGGTAGACTGACAGTGGCGGGAATCCTGGTAGACTGACAGTGGCGTGAATCCTGGTAGACTGACAGTGGCGTGAATCCTGGTAGACTGACAGTAGCATCAATCCTGGTAGACTGACAGTGGCATCAATCCTGATATACTGACAGTGGCGTGAATCCTGGCAGACTGACAGTGGCATGAATCCTGGTAGACTGACAGTGGCATGAATCCTGGTAGACTGACAGTGGCGTGACCCTGGCAGACTGACAGTGGTGTGAATCCTGGTAGACTGACAGTGGTGTGAATCCTGGTAGACTGACAGTAGCATCAATCCTGGTAGACTGACAGTGGCATGAATCCTGGTAGACTGACAGTGGCATGAATCCTGGTAGACTGACAGTGGCGGGAATCCTGGTAGACTGACAGTGGCATGAATCCTGGTAGACTGACAGTAGCATCAATCCTGGTAGACTGACAGTGGCATGAATCCTGGTAGACTGACAGTGGCATGAATCCTGGTAGACTGACAGTAGCATCAATCCTGGTAGACTGACAGTGGCATGAATCCTGGTAGACTGACAGTGGCATGAATCCTGGTAGACTGACAGTGGCATGAATCCTGGTAGACTGACAGTGGAGTAATATAATCAGAATACAAATTCTTTTTTAAAAATCAATTCTTACCAACCTGAATTTGGTTCTGACTAACCCTAGCCCATGAAACCAACTGGGTGAACTCATCATAAAACTCAGAGTAGGTATATCTATTCCGATTAGATGGTTCAGGTCTATATATAACCACAAACGTTATCTTTTTTCCCTTCAGTGTGATGGATGACTCCATGAGCTCCATGGTGGTGACCACTGGTTGGTTGGCCCTATTGGTTGTGAAAGGGAGTTCAGATTTGTATAAAATCCCTAATCCTCCCCCTGTCCGACCTATCCTAGGAAAAGACTCAAATTCAAGTGAGCCTTCTTTAAGTTCACGTTTGACCTTGTCAGATTTTGAGTCATGCATCCAAGTTTCAGTCATGAACAGGGCATCAAGGTCAAACTAACCCGGCCCATAATTTTCTCTATATTTAACTTTTAATTCTTATGTTGAAAATTACGATATCTGATGTTGTGCGTCCTAATTAATGTGATTTTAAATGATAATTTTGACCTATTTACTTCAAATTGTGCCTCTTCACATTTAAAATACGAAGCAAAGATCTGTCATGCATATAACACAGGGAAGGTGTGAATAATATCACATTTTGTATGGAAAGATACAATATGGTGAATAGAAAAAAGGGTGAAGTCTGTGCTTTGAGTAAACATAGCTTGTGCTGATATGACAACTGTAGTAGATACTAATGAGCCTCCATCTGTAGTGGGACAAAACAACTATAACAAGTAAACAAGTGATCATGAAGGTGTATGTGTGGGGGCAATGCACTGTATTAATCTCACAAAACAGCAACAAATAATGCAGTGACTGATAGACTGAAGAAAAGAGCTGCACACAACTGGTGATGAGTGTCCATCAAAGGAGGAGCTGTGGTTTTGCTTACTCCTGATCCAAGGCCAGTAGGCCAGTGCCTTTACCAAGTATACGGTCCATCTCCTGTAGCCAGCAACTGTTGGCCAGTAGGCCAGTGCCTTTACCAAGTATACGGTCCATCTCCTGTAGTCAGCAACTGTTGGCCAGTAGGCCAGTGCCTTTGCCAAGTATATGGTCCATCTCCTGTAACCAGCAGCTGTTGGCCAGTGCCTTTATCAAGTATACGGTCCATCTCCTGTAGCCAGCAACTGTTGGCCAGTAGGCCAGTGCCTTTGCCAAGTATATGGTCCATCTCCTGTAACCAGCAGCTGTTGGCCAGTGCCTTTATCAAGTATACGGTCCATCTCCTGTAGTCAGCAACTGTTGGCCAGTAGGCCAGTGCCTTTGCCAAGTATACGGTCCATCTCCTGTAGTCAGCAACTGTTGGCCAGTAGGCCAGTTCCTTTACCAAGAATATGGTCCATCTCCTGTAGCCAGCAACTGTTGGCCAGTAGGCCAGTGCCTTTGCCAAGTATACGGTCCATCTCCTGTAGTCAGCAACTGTTGGCCAGTAGGCCAGTGCCTTTACCAAGTATACGGTCCATCTCCTGTAGCCAGCAACTGTTGGCCAGTAGGCCAGTGCCTTTACCAAGTATACGGTCCATCTCCTGTAACCAGCAGCTGTTGGCCAGTGCCTTTACCAAGTATACGGTCCATCTCATGTAGTCAGCAACTGTTGGCCAGTAGGCCAGTGCCTTTGCCAAGTATATGGTCCATCTCCTGTAACCAGCAGCTGTTGGCCAGTAGGCCAGTGCCTTTACCAAGAATATGGTCCATCTCCTGTAGCCAGCAACGGTTGGCCAGTAGGCCAGTGCCTTTACCAAGTATACGGTCCATCTCCTGTAGTCAGCAACTGTTGGCCAGTAGGCCAGTGCCTTTAACAAGTATACGGTCCATCTCCTGTAGTCAGCAACTGTTGGCCAGTGCCTTTACCAAGTATACGGTCCATCTCCTGTAGTCAGCAGCTGTTGGCCAGTAGGCCAGTGCCTTTACCAAGTATACAGTCCATCTCCTGTAGCCAGGAACTGTTGGCCAGTGCCTTTAACAAGTATACGGTCCATCTCCTGTAGTCAGCAACTGTTGGCCAGTGCCTTTACCAAGTATACGGTCCATCTCCTGTAGTCAGCAGCTGTTGGCCAGTAGGCCAGTGCCTTTACCAAGTATACAGTCCATCTCCTGTAGCCAGGAACTGTTGGCCAGTGCCTTTACCAAGTATACGGTCCATCTTATGTAGTCAGCAACTGTTGGCCAGTAGGCCAGTGCCTTTAACAAGTATACGGTCCATCTCCTGTAGTCAGCAGCTGTTGGCCAGTAGGCCAGTGCCTTTACCAAGTATACAGTCCATCTCCTGTAGCCAGGAACTGTTGGCCAGTGCCTTTACCAAGTATACGGTCCATCTCCTGTAGTCAGCAGCTGTTGGCCAGTAGGCCAGTGACTTTGCCAAGTATATGGTCCATCTCCTGAAGCCTGCAGCTGTTGGCCAGTAGGCCAGTGCCTTTACCAAGTATACGGTCCATCTCCTGTAACCAGCAACTGTTGGCCAGTAAGCCAGTGCCTTTGCCAAGTATACGGTCCATCTCCTGTAACCAGCAGCTGCTGATCAAATGATCTTTCTACTACCCCAGTCAAATTTGCCCTGATTTCAGAAAAGGTGCCCAGCAGATGTATATATTTTTTTTAAATACAAAATTGGCTGGCAAGCCAGGGAGCTGTCAGGACATTGAGGGATTATAAGTGAAAATAGTGGAAAAAAAATTCCATTTATAGAGCCAGCTGGCCATTGTCAGATAATTCTAAGACGTCTATTTCATTTAAAACGTCAAAGGATATCTTACAATTGACATATTTAGGATACCAATCATACACAGATGTCTTTGTCATTTAATCTTGCACATGCTGTTTGATGCCTGTGTATAATGTGACCAAACCCAAGGCATGTCTCAATTACTTCCTGGCCGCAACCTGGCGCAAACGTGACTGAGAAATTAGTCAGTAACTATTTTTAGCATTCAAGATTCATATGTAGGTCAGTAGTTCAGTATCTGTCATTTGACATATATATATATCATTTGACAGTAGTTCAGTATCTGTCATTTGACATATATATATATCATTTGACATATATATATATCTGTCATTTGTTTTAGTTACAGTATATATATATATATATATATATATATATATATATATATATATATATATATATATATATATATATATATATATATATATATATATATATATATATATATATATATATATATATATATATATATATATATATATATATATATATATATATATATATATATATATATATATATATATATATATATATATATATATATATATATATATATATATATATATATATATATATATATATATATATATATACTGTAACTAAAACAAATATATATATATATATACTGTAACTAAAACAAGTGTAAAGATATAGCAACAGTAGTTGGTGACATTATTGTGAAACAAAGGTCGTGTTTGAAAATAGAAAATATTAATAATTGGCCTTCATGAGGTGAATGTTTTGTAGAAATCTGAGCATGTAACTAATATAATTTGAACCCTGTGATCTTGAAAAACAAATCTAGGTCAAAATTGATGTCATCCTGTTTAGGCCTTCATGGGATGCACATGTGGTAAAAATTAGGAATCTGATTTAAAATTGCTGATTAGACAGAGCAAAATGTCAATGCTTGTTGACAGATAGGCACACAGATGGAGCCAAATACCATAGGTAGCACACCACTCAGGTGGCAAGAGCTAAAAATAAAATAAAGATCTTCATGGAATATGAATCTTAATGGAATATGGAATTTTGTGCTATTGTCTCAAGATAATGATAACCATAGAACTCATCAGTAACTATTCTTTTCAGACATTTGATCCCTTCCATCTTGTTTCACTTCATAAGACTTTATACTTGATACCAATCATACAGAGTAAGATAACATATTGTTGCTATAACAATATTGTCTAATGATGTACATATGCAGAGCTCTGTTCTGTATGTCCTTACCTGGTAATGGTTAAAGGATAGAAAGGACGTCTATGAGATAAGGGATGGTGGTCATTGATTTGGGATGGAAAGATCATGAGTTAATGTTGATTTTTATTGATTTGGGACTAAAAGGACATGGAATAGGGATGGTGTTTACTGGACAAAGAAATAAAGAATATGTATTAGGAAATGCTAATGGGCTAAACTATAGGTTAGACAAGCTCAATGATATAAATGATATAGATTGGGCACAGATTAATGTTATAACTTATTTTGGAAGGTTCTTGGAACCTGTGGCCTATTCGAGAATTCATGATTATAAGTGAGAAAATGACAACAAGATTAAGCTGTAAGTGAACTAAACAGAGTCGGGAAAGGTAACGTCAGTCGCCTTTCAACCATTTATAAGATATACACAGTAATAGCACACCTCCTTTGAAACCCTGGGTGCTTCAGACTCTTATTTGTCTGGTTGCCTACCTTATTCTTTGCTATAACAAAATCAGAAATATGATAAACTTATATGTACAGTCTAACTATAGCTTGTGACAATTGGCTCAAGGGAATACACATTGAAATATTTGATCTTGAAGATAAATTTGTCTGATGTGGGTCAAAAACTTTTGGCAAACACTGACAACACATTGTGGTTGCCATGCATGGCCATATTTAGTACCTCCAGCCCATCGTTCATGAGATATAGCCTGCACAATAATATAAAAATCAAGGTCACAACATCAAGGTCAAACGTCAAATCTGTAAGAATTGTAACTTTGAGTGAATTTGTGACTTTGAGGTCACTGCACTAAAGTCAATAGTGACATCAATAAGATTTGAAGGAATCTGAATTTTCAACTCTATATCTACATGTACATGTACCTCTATGTATTAATGGCAGATTTGGACTTCAACTAAGTCAGCAGAGCTAATATCAATGGCAGATTTGGACTTCAAATAAGTCAGCAGAGCTAAAAACCATTTTTTGTTAGAATATCGGAATATTTGTGGTAAAAATGTTCAGAGAAGTCAACAGAGCTAAAAAAAAAAAAAGAGACATAAAACCATTGTGATTTTTTTGTAAAACAGATCGGCAATGATTATCAAAAAGGGAACTATCTGTGTTATTCTGTGATCGGTATGATCATGGGAAATGCGTTGTCATTTCCTGTGGGTTGTAATTGGTTTTTTTCTGTGGGCAATATGGTTCAAGCAACTGACGCCACTGTGGAGTGTTCATCGTGTGGATGCGACTGGTCTCTCGCCGAGTGTCAAGAACATCGTGTGGATACACAGAGGGGGCACCAGTCTACATGAATATGTTCATATAACAAGTAAACAAAGATAAAGAAGTGCATGATGACAAAAAGTGGAAGACGGCAATATCGTCATCGCCCATCGATGTGCGAAATTATCAGTTCACATTGCTTAGTAATGTTATCATGAAATTCTGATCAATAATATGCGTTCCTATAACTTGTAAACAAAGATTACGAAGTGAGTGATGACAAAATGCTCATCTACAAGTTTACTGGCTCGGCAAAGCCAATAGGCATCCCGCCAAAATGACAACATCGTCATTTGTTGTAATTTTTGTTTTGTTTGTTGTAATTTTTGTTTTGTTGTGGTAATTTTTGTTGTCAATTTTGGTTTGTTATTTTTTTTCTCATCCGTGTTACATGTGGATCACCACTTTTTCTTGTTAATATGTAATTCTATGATAATGTCTTGAGAGTATGTGCATCCAAGGGGAAGTTTCTGCTGGAGTGGCAGTAAAACACCACTGCCTTACAAAATGCAAATTGATCAAAAAATAGAATTTATATTTATATCTATATAATCAATCTGTTAAGAATGACAGACCATGATATTTTTGGTTATATCATAATAGCCCATGATGCAACAATCCTTTTAATTACAGTGGCCAGAAGCAAGAAATAGTGGTCAGGCCATCTTTGCCAGTGAGGACATGACAGTTATGACATTTGAATAATCACTGGTTATGACATCTGAATAATAACTGGCCATGTTTATTTGAATAAACATGGCCAAATTGAATGTTTTCTCAAAGGAGATATTTGGCTTTATTAATAAAGTAACAATATCTATTATTTGGGATTGTTTTTCAATTATAATTCTCCTCCAACCTGTCTTCTAAATAAGTTAACAACAGGACAACTGAATATATGTATGCAAAAATGATGAAGCATAACCAATGTAAACCCCACACTTGCACGCTCTCTCTTTAGCCTTCTGTTATAAAGAAGAATATATTCAAATAAAACTGCATTACCTGCCTTTGGCTTGCACACAAAAACTCTTAATGAATAGTTCACAAGAATTTTCACACATCAATCTAAGCAATTAACACATTGAACATCATCAAATGAGCTGGTGTTGATTAGCTGCAATTTTATAGTCTTTTCAAAAGGACAAAGTGCCAAATTTCCCTAGGAGTTGCTCACCTGACATTTGAGTGTTGCTGGATGTAGATTTTATGAAACATGGTATCTTTGGGTTTTCCTGTAATGTCTGCTTTCATTTCCATAGCAACATGTCTGGGCAACACAGACAGCAGTAAATGCTCCTGAAACAATGATCAAAACAAGCTACATAAAAATATCTCAATTTTGAAGCTTATGATACAATTTGCGCTCCCATGATTTAAGAACTGTCAAATTTTCAAAATAATAACATTGCTATAAACTGGACAAGACCAAGGTATTCATTAATGCTCTGAGCATATGCAAATCCCCAGTCACCATTCCAACTATTGCTCTTTCTACTATTCTTTCTACTATTATGCTCTATCTACTATTATGTGATAATGTCCTGATTGAAGTATTGTCCATAATGAATATTCTGTCTGATGTTGATGGTTAAAATAAACATATAATCTAATCTCATTAATTATCAAAAGATATAAGAAATGATAAAGAATGCTTATGAAAATGCCATTTCAATATGGTATTGTTGCAGAAAATCAAACAGACAGAACAATTCCTATGTGTCCTTTCAAAATAGAAAACATTGGACAATGAGCCTTAGAGCTTTGCTATGCCTTAGACCTATGCTGATCATTGATTTTTGTAATGTTTATAAATATTTTAATGTATCCAATATTCCGGCAGAATCTATCACCCCTATCACTTTTAGAAGTGTAGAGGCTATATTTTGGGCAATCAAAATTCACCTTACAAATTTAATTTGGTGAAAGTGATCGCTATTTGATTTTTTTTTAAAATCATAAAATGATAGAAAAAAAATCAGTGCCTAATGGAAAATATAAAGAATTAGTCCCCTGAAAAGAAAGCACACTAATCGCTAAGAACTCCGACCAGTAGTTTCAGATTAGAAGATCAGAAGAGAGAATGACAGAAAATTTCAAGTAATTTTTGTATTAAAAATAATTTGTTGGTAAATTAAAATCGGAGCTGACCTGTTGTTGGTTTTCTTTTTGTGTCTTGAGTCTGGCCTCTATGCATCTTCTTGTCTCAAGAAAGGCCTGCCTCTGGGCGAGCTCTGTTGGATAGTGAGTCAAGACGCCCACAAGATTCACACATACATATGTTAACACGTTCCCCAACAACTGAAAACAACAAATACGTCCATCAATATGATTTTTGAAAAAATGACAAAACAAAACAAAAGCATTAATCTATATTTATTTTATCATATCAAGATGTATGGACTTATAAATAGTTAAACACTATTATAAATAGAGAATCCTTGGGTCCGAGTGATTGATTGCCATAAAAAACCTTAGATGATTTGCTTTAAGATGTTTATATCTTTTTCTGTCATGATCTGCCATTACGCTTGACCCAAGAATGCTAAAATATTGTTAAATTATCACAGTGGATGGACCTTGACACACAATGATGGTGAATTCTTCATGTAATCTGAATAAAGAATTCTTTCACATTACGTGTACAATGCAAGAAAACATTGAATTCACCATATTTACAAGTGCTTACTGTTTGAAAGATTTCAGTACTTCACCGAGAATTTCAACTAGAATTTTTCATTTTTTCCTCTGCAATTAGGACAACCATATTGCAGCAGAGAAAGGAATATTTCATAGTCCCAGTAAGTCATGATTAAAGGATAGGTCATTGCATTCTTGACACTTATATTTAAGTAATTTCATTTTGGTTGCAGACTCTCAGGACCATTAAATTTCTATTGGGGACATTTCTGATGCCAGTGAGAATATTAGCAAAGCAATGCCACTTGCTTTTTAAAATAATGAAAAATACAGCTGCACCTATTGTGAAAGATGAAACTGTGCCAAACTGATGCTGCCCAACCTTCTGACCTACTTTTGAAGAATGTAATTTCCATCACATAATCAGCAGCATGACTTTTGAAATCTCCATCATACTATCTCAGCTGCTGGTGGTGGCCTGACCAAGCTACTGACCTATTTTTTTATGAGTGCTGGAAATAGCCAGTGAATAATTAAGCAAGTATTTCAAATGATTAGCTGCTGCTGGTTATAAAAGTTAGTGAAATTTTATCATGAATTCAATCATGGCATGGCCGGGGATCAAACCCATGACCTTTGGATCACCATAGAGGAACTGGTGCTAATAAGCTGGCACTCTAACCAAATGCTCCACGCCACATGGCCCTTTAATTGCATTAGCTGACAAGATAAATTAAAATGAAAAGGTTTTTGCTGAAATGTCATAATTTTGGCAACATTTTAAAGTGACATTGAAAAACAGGTCAAGTTCATGTATGAGGTCATCCTAATGTAGGTCTACATTGTACATGGGATGGAGGTCAGGTAATTTTGAGCCTCTACCTTGATGAGCTGAAAAGATATAGCAAAATGTTAAAGTAATTGTTGGCAGGCACACATGGAAACATAGAAACATGGACGGATCCCAATGCTATAGCTCCTGCACCACCCAGGCGGTGGGAGCTAATAAGATCAGCCCTGACACCGGTGATGCGAGATCAAAGCTGTCGTCCAATGAGCTACATGGAAACACCTCTATTGATTTATTTTAATTCTTGGTCTATCTGACTTAAATCCAAGATTCAAGTGTATATATGTTTTATAGTAGCTTAGATGAAAAATACATCAAAGTATTAAATTGCTCACTGAAACTTGTGACTTGACTGAAGGAGGACTTTCACCTGGGTAGTATTACTGTTCAAGATGTCTAACCACACCAATACTGAAAACTCTATCTTTAACAGCCACTGAATGAAGCTCTTGGCTCCAAATGTTGACAGGTGGCAAGATGGGTGGATGCAAATTGACTGATAACTGTCACTGGCAAGACAAAAACTGAATACAGATTCAAAAAGGGGAGATATCTCTTTCTTTTGGTGTATTTGATCAAGTTTTAACACTACTTACTGATAATGTTGGATATCTATGTTGGTGATGACAGCATGAAGACCCCATCTAAAGCATCCATTTTCATGTGGAAGAAACAAATGCTCTAAGGATTTTCTGCCTGCATTACTTTTAACTAATTTGAAAATAAACTTCAAGGACAGTTGTGTATAAATGCTAACTTGGAGACTACTACACTCACAAAAATATGGCCATTGTTATTCATGATTAGATAAAATATAACTTCAATATATGAATAAAATTTCTGACTTTTATTTGGTTGTAAGGTGTAGCTATTGAGGCCTCCTTTTTAATTGTTAACTGTTATAAACATATAAGTGCATCAATAATCAAGTACATATTTTGTTTATATAACGCAGGGCAATTTCTAACATTACTTAAAATAAATGTAAATATGGCTAAACCTGATAATTATTTTGAAATCAAATCTTTATGTTTCGCATAATGTTGGCAAGATTTTTCCCATAATTGTGGCTCAGACCAACCATGGGCTGCCAGATTCACTGTGGTGTCAGGTTGCAAACCCAATCTACAGCATTCAATTCCTATTAGTGTATGTTACAGAGTGTAACTGATAAGAGCACCAGTGTATGAGTAATCACTAGGATCTTTCTCAAACAATGTGGGCTTGTTATCACCAGGATCATGACTTGCTGGTGGCACTAAACATGTGAGGGTGGAAACATTATAAACACAGTCTAAATCATACAGTCAAAGTCTGAAGAATCCAGACTGAACTACGAAAACCTGGGTGCTGTACACTAACCTGAAGAATCCAGCCCACACAACTAGAATCAAGCTACTCTAATCTAAGTTTAAACTATCCAGCCCACACGACCAGAATCAAGCTACCCTAATATAAGTTTAAACTATCCAGCCCACACGACCAGAATCAAGCTACTCTAATCTAAGTTTAAACTGTCGAGCCCACACTACCAGAATCAAGCTACCCTAATATAAGTTTAAACTATCCAGCCCACACGACCAGAATCAAGCTACCCTAATATAAACTTGTTTAAACTATCCAGCCCACACGACCAGAATCAAGCTAACCTAATATAAGTTTAAACTATCCAGCCCACACTACCAGAATCAAGCTACCCTAATATAAGTTTAAACTATCCAGCCCACACGACCAGAATCAAGCTACCCTAATATAAGTTTAAACTATCCAGCCCACATTATCAGAATCAAGCTACCCTAATATAAACTTGTTTAAACTATCCAGCCCACACGACCAGAATCAAGCTAACCTAATATAAGTTTAAACTATCCAGCCCACACGACCAGAATCAAGCTACTCTAATCTAAGTTTAAACTATCGAGCCCACACGACCAGAATCAAGCTAACCTAATATAAGTTTAAACTATCCAGCCCACACTACCAGAATCAAGCTACCCTAATATAAGTTTAAACTATCCAGCCCACACTACCAGAAATAGGCTGTTCTACATTCAGTCTAAATCATCCAGCCCACGCTACCAGAAATAGGCTGTTCTACACTTGGTCTAAATCATCCAGCCCAGACGACCAGGATCAGGCAATTCTACATTCAGTCTAAATCATCCAGCCCACGCTACCAGAAATAGGCTGTTCTACATTCAGCCTAAATCATCCAGCCCACACTACCAGAAATAGGCTGTTCTACATTCAGCCTAAATCATCCAGCCCACACTACCAGAAATAGGCTGTTCTACATTCAGTCTAAATTATCCAGCCCACACTACCAGAAATAGGCTGTTCTACATTCAGTCTAAATCATCCAGCCCACACTACCAGAAATAGGCTGTTCTACATTCAGCCTAAATCATCCAGCCCACGCTACCAGAAATAGGCTGTTCTACATTCAGCCTAAATCATCCAGCCCACGCTACCAGAAATAGGCTGTTCTACATTCAGCCTAAATCATCCAGCCCACGCTACCAGAAATAGGCTGTTCTACATTCAGCCTAAATCATCCAGCCCAGACGACCAGGATCAGGCAATTCTACATTCAGCCTAAATCATCCAGCCCACACTACCAGAAATAGGCTGTTCTACATTCAGCCTAAATCATCCAGCCCACGCTACCAGAAATAGGTTCTACATTCAGCCTAAATCATCCAGCCCACACTACCAGAAATAGGCTGTTCTACATTCAGCCTAAATCATCCAGCCCACGCTACCAGAAATAGGCTGTTCTACATTCAGCCTAAATCATCCAGCCCACACTACCAGAAATAGGCTGTTCTACATTCAGCCTAAATCATCCAGCCCACACTACCAGAAATAGGCTGTTCTACATTCAGCCTAAATCATCCAGCCCACGCTACCAGAAATAGGCTGTTCTACATTCAGCCTAAATCATCCAGCCCACACTACCAGAAATAGGCTGTTCTACATTCAGCCTAAATCATCCAGCCCACACTATCAGAAATAGGCTGTTCTACATTCAGCCTAAATCATCCAGCCCACGCTACCAGAAATAGGCTGCTCGAACAGCCTCAATTATCCATAACAGTGATTTTATGTTGTAAACTAATAAATAATATCTAGGAAATCACAACTGATGTAAATTCACAATATAAAACAGACTTTAAATCCATAGTTCTGTAGCTGAGATTGAATTGCATTTCCTGTAGTTTCCTGGCAGTCATTACATTCCTACTCCTGATAATAAACCTTCCTGTTGACTTTGCCTTTGCTTTCACTATTGTTGGAAAGCACAAATATTTGTCATCTATAGCCAGATGGGAGGTAGAAAATAAATCTGCTCAAATTTGCAACTCTTATCAGCTTCAAATTAAACAAACTCAGCAAAATCACAGGTCAGTAAAGTCACAGGAATGTCAGAAATTAACTCAATACATATTTACCTAGTGCTTGTGATCGACTTTTGAATAAAGTCAAGAATAGTAAGTTAAATTTAGAATCCTGTTCCCCAACCATGCCTTTTAAAAATGCCTGGTCAAAAAAGTATATGCATAACTGCAACCTGACGTTTGTGCACTTAAAATCATTTCTCACTTCAATGCATGTGTATCAATTTTGAGATATTTCATTTTCAAAGTTGGTGCCAAAGTAAGACTGCCATGAACACACAAAGTGATGTTTATCTCAAGTTAGATTAGGAAGTCCAATGTCATATTCTGTGCTTTCTGGTTCTTTCATCAATTAGTTATTCTGAAAGATCTAAATATAACAATAAAAAGAAATATACTTGTTCAATTGAGAAGAATTAAATCCTACTTATCCTGATGACCAGGATGACCCTACTTATCCTGATGACCAGGATGACCCTACTTATCCTGATGACCAGGATGACCCTACTTATCCTGATGACCAGGATGATCCTACTTATCCTGATGACCAGGATGACCCTACTTATCCTGATGACCAGGATGACCCTACTTATCCTGATGACCAGGATGACCTTACTTATCCTGATGACCAGGAAGACCCTACTTATCCTGATGACCAGGATGATCCTACTTATCCTGATAACCAGGATGACCCTACTTATCCTGATGACCAGGATGATCCTACTTATCCTGATGACCCTACTTATCCTGATGACCAGGATGATCCTACTTATCCTGATGACCAGGATGACCCTACTTATCCTGATGACCAGGATGACCCTACTTATCCTGATGACCAGGATGATCCTACTTATCCTGATGACCCTACATAGCCTGATGACCAGGATGATCCTACTTATCCTGATGACCAGGATGACCCTACTTATCCTGATGACCAGGATGACCCTACTTATCCTGATGACCAGGATGATCCTACTTATCCTGATGACCAGGATGATCCTACTTATCCTGATGACCAGGATGACCCTACTTATCCTGATGACCAGGATGACCCTACTTATCCTGATGACCAGGATGATCCTACTTATCCTGATAACCAGGATGACCCTACTTATCCTGATGACCAGGATGATCCTACTTATCCTGATGACCAGGATGATCCTACTTATCCTGATGACAAGGAGGATCCTACTTATCCTGATGACCAGGATGACCTTACTTATTCAGATGACCAGGATGACCCTACTTATCCTAATGACCAGGATGATCCTACTTATCCTGATGACCCTACTTATCCTGATGACCAGGATGATCCTACTTATCCTGATGACCAGGATGATCCTACTTATCCTGATGACCAGGATGATCCTACTTATCCTGATGACCAGGATGACCCTACTTATCCTGATGACCAGGATGACCCTACTTATCCTGATGACCAGGATGACCCTACTTATCCTGATGACCAGGATGATCCTACTTATCCTGATGACCAGGATGATCCTACTTATCCTGATGACCAGGATGATCCTACTTATCCTGATGACCAGGATGATCCTACTTATCCTGATGACCAGGATGACCCTACTTATCCTGATGATCCTACTTATCCTGATGACCAGGATGATCCTACTTATCCTGATGACCAGGATGATCCTACTTATCCTGATGACCAGGATGACCCTACTTATCCTGATGACCAGGATGATCCTACTTATCCTGATAACCAGGCTGACCCTACTTATCCTGATGATCCTACTTATCCTGATGACCAGGATGATCCTACTTATCCTGATGACCAGGATGACCCTACTTATCCTGATGACCAGGATGATCCTACTTATCCTGATGACCAGGATGATCCTACTTATCCTGATGACCAGGATGACCTTACTTATCCTGATGACCAGGATGATCCTACTTATCCTGATGATCCTACTTATCCTGATGACCAGGATGATCCTACTTATCCTGATGACCAGGATGATCCTACTTATCCTGATGACCAGGATGACCCTACTTATCCTGATGACCAGGATGATCCTACTTATCCTGATAACCAGGCTGACCCTACTTATCCTGATGACCAGGATGATCCTACCTATCCTGATGACCAGGATGATCCTACTTATCCTGATGACCCTACTTATCCTGATGACCAGGATGATCCTACTTATCCTGATGACCAGGATGATCCTACTTATCCTGATGACCAGGATGACCCTACTTATCCTGATGACCAGGATGACCCTACTTATCCTGATGACCAGGATGACCCTACTTATCCTGATGACCAGGATGGTCCTACTTATCCTGATAACCAGGATGACCCTACTTATCCTGATGACCAGGATGGTCCTACTTATCCTGATGACCAGGATGACCAGGAAACTATCATATGATTCAATTTTGTTACCTATAAAGGTCATACAGATATCATTTGACTTTTTGCATAAAAGTGACCTCATAATGTCACTCATGGTAATCTCATAGCATCATCTCACCCCATATATTGGCTAAGTACTGTTGTGTGGCCAGCTGTTTTAAGATAATTGTTTATTAAACCGATTTTACAAAAGTAGGCCACTGAATGCAAGATTGGGCAGTTGTTTACTCCAATATTTCAGACTATCATCCAGTTTCACCAGCTGTGACAAATATTTCCTTACCCAATGTATAATATCGTCATTCAGTCCAGGAATAGAAAGCATCATACCAAATTGTGTTGTAACCATGGTGTTGAAACCATGGCAATTTATCTTGATCATATCTTTATACAGTTCTACTTGTGTAACATACACCATCTCAGTTTATTTATATACCACATGGAAAACTCCAAGCCAACCTCCCTAGAGTAATAATAACTACTCAGCATGGAAACACCTCAACAAAATATATTTCATCATGAGACAGCATTGATAAGTTATCAAATGTATCCTGTAAATAATTGATGCAGCTTTCCTCAGGAAATGAAGGTTTGAGAAGATGATGGGCCAAAAGCCCTCTTCCCATCACCATTATTCTCATTCCAGTAAAGTTGTGCAGTCACAGTGTGTACTTTGCAATAAGGAAAAGAACATCAAGGATATCGACAATCAGCCCATGTACATGTATTAATGTAATCAGGTCTATCTCCACCATGTACCACACGCCAAGCCAACCTCAATCAGGTCTATCTCCACCAGGTAAGACACTCCAAGCCAACCTCAATCAGGTCTATCTCCACCAGGTAGGATACTCCAAGCCAACCTCAATCAGGTCTATCTCCACCAGGTAAGACACTCCAAGCCAACCTCAATCAGGTCTATCTCCACCAGATAAGACACTCCAAGCCAACCTCAATCAGGTCTATCTCCACCAGGTAGTACACTCCAAGCCAACCTCAATCAGGTCTATCTCCCCCAGGTAAGACACTCCAAGCCAACCTCAATCAGGTCTATCTCCACCAGGTAGTACACTCCAAGCCTACCTCAATCAGGTTCATGTCCACAGGTAATTGCTTCAAACTGATAATTCCAAAATGATCAATACTTTCCAGGAGACTGGAGCAGACTGGAGCAAATGGTACTTTTTACCAATCAAAATTCATGCCACATATTGAATTTAGCCCTCACTTGTTATCTCCATTCTCAATGGCTAATATTTTGGATGAGACTATACTGAGCATTCATGACTAGTGCTGTACTGCAGGATGAGACTATACTGAGCATTCATGACTAGTGCTGTACTGCAGGGTGAGACTATACTGAGCATTCACGACTAGTGCTGTCCTGCAGGGTGAGACTATACTGAGCATTCATGACTAGTGCTGTCCTGCAGGGTGACACTATACTGAGCATTCACGACTAGCGCTGTCCTGCAGGGTGAGACTATACTGAGCATTCACGACTAGTGCTGTCCTGCAGGGTGAGACTATACTGAGCATTCACGACTAGTGCTGTCCTGCAGGGTGAGACTATACTGAACATTCATGACTAGTGCTGTCCTGCAGGGTGAGACTATACTGAGCATTCATGACTAGTGCTGTCCTGCAGGGTGAGACTATACTGAGCATTCACGACTAGTGCTGTCCTGCAGGGTGAGACTATACTGAACATTCATGACTAGTGCTGTCCTGCAGGGTGAGACTATACTGAGCATTCATGACTAGTGCTGTCCTGCAGGGTGAGACTATACTGAGCATTCATGACTAGTGCTGTCCTGCAGGGTGAGACTATACTGAGCATTCACGACTAGTGCTGTCCTGCAGGGTGAGACTATACTGAACATTCATGACTAGTGCTGTCCTGCAGGGTGAGACTATACTGAGCATTCATGACTAGTGCTGTCCTGCAGGGTGAGACTATACTGAGCATTCACGACTAGTGCTGTCCTGCAGGGTGAGACTATACTGAGCATTCACGACTAGTGCTGTCCTGCAGGGTGAGACTATACTGAGCATTCACGACTAGTGCTGTCCTGCAGGGTGAGACTATACTGAACATTCATGACTAGTGCTGTCCTGCAGGGTGAGACTATACTGAGCATTCATGACTAGTGCTGTCCTGCAGGGTGAGACTATACTGAGTATTCATGACTAGTGCTGTCCTGCAGGGTGAGACTATACTGAACATTCATGACTAGTGCTGTCCTGCAGGGTGAGACTATACTGAGCATTCATGACTAGTGCTGTACTGCAGGGTGAGACTATACTGAGCATTCATGACTAGTGCTGTACTGCAGGGTGAGACTATACTGAGTATTCATGACTAGTGCTGTACTGCAGGGTGAGACTATACTGAGCATTCACGACTAGTGCTGTACTGCAGGGTGAGACTATACTGAGCATTCATGACTAGTGCTGTACTGCAGGGTGAGACTATACTGAGCATTCATGACTAGTGTTGTCCTGCAGGGTGAGACTATACTGAGCATTCTTGACTAGTGTTGTCCTGCAGGATGAGACAATACTGAGCATTCATGACTAGTGTTGTCCTGCAGGGCGAGACTATACTGAGCATTCATGACTAGTGCTGTCCTGCAGGGCGAGACTATACTGAGCATTCATGACTAGTGCTGCCCTGCAGGGCGAGACTATACTGAGCATTCATGACTAGTGCTGTCCTGCAGGGTTAGACTATGCTGAGCATTCATGACTAGTGCTGTACTGCAGGGTGAGACTATACTGAGTATTCATGAGTAGTGCTGTCCTGCAGGGTTAGACTATGCTGAGCATTCATGACTAGTGTTGTCCTGCAGAGCGAGACTATACTGAGCATTCTTGACTAGTGTTGTCCTGCAGGATGAGACTATACCGAGTATTCATGATTAGTGCTGTCCTGCAGGGTGAGACTATACTGAACATTCATGACTAGTGCTGTCCTGCAGGGTGAGACTATACTGAGCATTCATGACTAGTGCTGTCCTGCAGGGTGAGACTATACTGAGCATTCACGACTAGTGCTGTCCTGCAGGGTGAGACTATACTGAACATTCATGACTAGTGCTGTCCTGCAGGGTGAGACTATACTGAGTATTCATGACTAGTGCTGTCCTGCAGGGTGAGACTATACTGAACATTCATGACTAGTGCTGTCCTGCAGGGTGAGACTATACTGAGCATTCATGACTAGTGCTGTACTGCAGGGTGAGACTATACTGAGTATTCATGACTAGTGCTGTCCTGCAGGGTTAGACTATGCTGAGCATTCATGACTAGTGTTGTCCTGCAGAGCGAGACTATATACTGAGCATTCTTGACTAGTGTTGTCCTGCAGGATGAGACTATACTGAGCATTCATGACTAGTGCTGCCCTGCAGGGCGAGACTATACTGAGCATTCATGACTAGTGCTGTCCTGCAGGGTTAGACTATGCTGAGCATTCATGACTAGTGCTGTACTGCAGGGTGAGACTATACTGAGTATTCATGAGTAGTGCTGTCCTGCAGGGTTAGACTATGCTGAGCATTCATGACTAGTGTTGTCCTGCAGAGCGAGACTATACTGAGCATTCTTGACTAGTGTTGTCCTGCAGGATGAGACTATACCGAGTATTCATGATTAGTGCTGTCCTGCAGGGTGAGACTATACTGAACATTCATGACTAGTGCTGTCCTGCAGGGTGAGACTATACTGAGCATTCATGACTAGTGCTGTCCTGCAGGGTGAGACTATACTGAGCATTCACGACTAGTGCTGTCCTGCAGGGTGAGACTATACTGAACATTCATGACTAGTGCTGTCCTGCAGGGTGAGACTATACTGAGTATTCATGACTAGTGCTGTCCTGCAGGGTGAGACTATACTGAACATTCATGACTAGTGCTGTCCTGCAGGGTGAGACTATACTGAGCATTCATGACTAGTGCTGTACTGCAGGGTGAGACTATACTGAGTATTCATGACTAGTGCTGTCCTGCAGGGTTAGACTATGCTGAGCATTCATGACTAGTGTTGTCCTGCAGAGCGAGACTATATACTGAGCATTCTTGACTAGTGTTGTCCTGCAGGATGAGACTATACTGAGCATTCATGACTAGTGCTGTCCTGCAGGATGAGACAATACTGAGCATTCATGACTAGTGCTGTCCTGCAGGGTGAGACTATACTGAGCATTCATGACTAGTGCTGTCCTGCAGGGTTAGACTATACTGAACATTCATGACACGTGCTGTCCTGCAGGGCGAGACTATTTCTGAGGCTGTTTCTCTGAGTAAAGCTTTGACATCTGTGTCTTAGACAATTTTTGGCACAGAAATGATGCAACAAAGATGGAATCTGCAAAAAAACAAAATGTTTAGGATTGTTTGAATTATTTCTGAATGCACTGACCTGTTTCCAGAGAAAGGGGTCTTCCATGTTGATGGTGGCAGTGCAGATAACATGGATGAGAGAGAGGCTGAATCCAGCCAGCACCGACAGTCTCATGCGCATCGGTAGCAACATGTACACCATGGAGATGGAGAAAATAGTTATCCAGACAGCAGCGCTACTGTTCCTCGGCTCGGAGTCAACCGCAACCACAATGATGATAATGGGTAGAAGTGCATTGATTATGTAACAAATAATGAGCAACTGATATTGGTCAAATATTGAGCGAGTGGCCCAGATCTGGAGCCCCACCAATATGAGAACGGACAGGCCTAAGACAATGCCCTGGCTGACACGCACACTTCCACCAATGTAGCAGAAAAGTATCTGGATCACACATACGCATATTACAAGCACCATCAACATTGATATATTTGTCTGATTCATTTTAAAGAAATATCTCTGGTACAAATTCTCGAGATCTCGATCTAGGAATTTTTTGGATCTGAATATTTTGGCAAGTGTTTTTTTCCTGATGAAGCTGGTGGGGTCTGTAAGATGTTGTCCATGCACCCTACTGTCTAGCTGAAGTTTACGGGACCGCTCTTCCTCCATCTGCCGCTCCTGGGCCTCGTAACGCTCCTGGGCCCGCTCCCATGCCGACTTTCGCGAATGAGAATTGGCTGTGTGGGGTCTTGAGCCCTCTGTGGGGGCCGGTGAAACTTTGCCACTTTTAAAGAAGGTATTAGTATGTCCGTTATTACCCCGTCCATTATCAGGTGCTACCTCCAAACTATTTTTTTTTATGTCTCCATTTTGGCTGCCGTTAATTCCTAGCTGTCCACTAGGTGGCTGTGGAGTTGTATCCTGCCATGCCATCTTGTGTTTAATAATGTGCCTACCAGGTGGCGCTGGGTCAAAAGTCATTGTCAATTGCTCCTCTTTGTGTTGTACAATTCACATCTGCAATGAAATAGTAACACTGTAACCATGGTAACAAGAACAAAAACATCTTTTTTTAATATGCTGTGTATTTCTGGCATTTGTTGTAAATATTTTGATTTTTTTTACTGGATATATCATACATTAATTAAGTATTTTTACATTTTTACATCTAATTTAAGAATAAACATTTTCAAATTGTCTACATTTCAAAACTCCTTTCAGAAAAATTGTCTGATTACACTGAAATTCCTATTTGGCTACAAAATTTAAACATCTGGAATGTACAGAAAGTTTATCTACAATTTTAATAACAATCCGATGAACTTGTCATGTAATGACCTTTTGGAGGTTGTCATGTGGGTATATTGATATGGATTGTATTTAGCATGGAAACCTCCAATGAATCCTTTATTTTGTAATATATAGTGGATTATATATATGTTGAGATTGACACTGAGATTGAGATTGACCCTTTGCAGAGAAACCTGTGTAAATCGGAGCTAAAATTCATATTTGTGCCCCAATAAAACACACATATTTATGTTCTACAAAAAGGTAAATAAAAATGATATCAATAAAAATTAACTTCCCTTTTGGTCATTTTGTTGATTTGGTATATATGACAAGATATGTTTTTTTTCCATGCTTGGGCAACATAGAAATTATCTGATATGAATTATATTTCCAATGCAATGCAATAGCTCCAAGTGTTTTATAAATCACAAACTTGTGTCACACATGTCTGATTATACATGTATGCATTTAAAATCACTCTTTGTAAGATTGTTCACTCAATATTTTGCTTGGATCTGTATTTCAACTCTAAGTCCCCCACATATACAGACGGTCGCCATGGCAATAAAAACCAACCAATCACTGCCATAACCTAATCTGATTGGAGAAAGGTCCCCAGGAGTGCATGTGTGCAATACCTAAGGTAAATGACAAACTGTTCTGGCTGTATCATGCACACAAGCCAAGTTGGCTACATGGTTGTCATGGCAATAACAGCCATTATCTACACAGATCTGAGGAAGGTCTCCAGGAGTGTAAATGTCAAACCATTGTGGCTGTTTTGTGCACACAAGTAATTTACCTTGGAAACATACATGGACGCATGCACGGACGCAGCTCAATTTAATATCCCCCACTTTTCGCATTGCGAAGAATGTGGGGGACAATAAAAGCATGGGTAATATTCTTTCACACACCTTCAAACATCACTTATTCTAGCATATCTTGTATGTTCTTGGCATATCCTGGGTTTATACCCAAATGCAAGCAAAGGCCTGAGCTGGCAGTTTTAGTAGACCACACCCAGTGCAAACTTCTTTTAGCAGCCAATAAGGATAGAGTCCGATGAAATGACTGAAATAATGTTGAAACTGATGTAAAAACCCAAAAGAGACAAACCGATATGTCAAACATATACATTACCAAAAGGATATTCTCAATAAATCCCAACCCCCAACCCCAAAAGAAAATTATAAATGATCTATTCTATAATTGCTTTTTAAAAAACATTTGAGGCAAAAGAACATTGGGTATGAACGAGTACAGTTGTATTATTGTACGTGAGCATATACAAGAGCAAACCAATATCAAAGCTGTTTGGTAATTGAATGTTAATGTGAGGAAAATATTTTCCACAATTTCATGCCATTTGTGGCAGAGGTAGGATGTGACTTTATCTCACCATGCAGAGTAATTCTGGTACAGAGTTCATCTGATTGGTATATCATTATAACCTAGAAATGCTATCCAAGTTCTTGAAAATGTGAAGTCGCAGATCACAGACAGATCTTTATAAATAGTCATGTCTTGCGGCCGATCCTGCATGCACCTTTTTATCATTGGCAGCAGTGACTGATATGACAGAGAAGTCCAGTTTTGGACGCTAGATTACTAGATACAGAGAATTTATTTATCTAAATATAAAAATTTGACTCATTCTCCTTGCCCAGAGTAGTAAGTGCATAATGCTTTGATTGATATGATAGAGAAGTCCAGTTTTGGACGCTAGATTACTAGATACAGAAAATTTATTTATTTCGATATAAAAATTTGACTCATTCTCCTTGCCCAGAGTAGTAAGTGCATAATGCTTTGATATTGCCAGTGTCAGTGTTAATGACAGCACTCACCTGTTACATGATCCAATTCTACCTTTATATTTCTGACATAAGACATACGCATGAAGCCTTTGTCTTGCATTATTCAACACATCCTTGAATTTTTAATGGAAAGATTTTTCTCGTAACTTTATTCGTCAAATTATCAGTTAATGTTTCTTCTCAAATTTGCAAATATTTAAGAATTTCAAACTTAGTCTAGCAGATTTTTGACATACAACTAATGTTCTTTTTACTTTAAAGCAATGGCATCAAAGGTAAATTCATCACACTTCTGACCAACCAGCCTCATTATGTGATACCTATTCACTCAAATTACATCAGCATTTTCATGTCATTAACAAATGGATATCTCTATTGCCAACCAATTTGAAATTTAAAACAAAATGGAGTCCACAACATTTTTTTTCTTTAATATGGTTGCCATAAGGAACGGTACTCCTGAAGTTCTGACCTTCCCAGAAATCATTGTATTCTCAGATTTGATTTATTTGAACATTCACTAAAAAGGTGCATCAAATGGAATGGATTATTTGTTACAAGCCCATCTGCCTCTTTTTACTGATGTGACTAAGCTAAATAGATCTTCTCTATCATATCAGTCCCTGCCATAAAGGTATACAGGTGCACACAGAATCGAACGAAAGTCATCAGTATTCATAAAATCTGGCTGTGAACTGATTGGTGAAGAATACATGCTAACTGAAATAGATTCTGTTTTATTCTGACAGCAATACTGATTGGTCAGTTTGTGTCAGACACCTGGTTACAATTTATGACCCAATGTTGGTTAATTCAGATTTGATTATATTTTTGTGAGCAAGGCAAGTATTTATAACTTGGGGAATTCCAAATTCTGAATGGTATTCAATGTAGGGCAATGACTGCAGAGGTAGTAATTGAATGCTATCTCTGTAATGCAGAGTAGAATTTATATGCATAAACGTACCAAATAGATATTCACAACTTACTTATGATTGGCAGGTGTTTTCTTCATTATACTGGATAAATCAATTGAAAACATTCACCTTTCCCACCTGTCTCAAATTCTAATGATATTATTTGAGGTGGCAGCTGCCTACCATTGGAGTCCTCATGTTTTGCCACTGTTAGCAAGTTAATCTCTGATCCTACAAGTAGAGCCCATCCTCCAACACAATGATAAACATCTATGTCAAACTGCAAGCCTGTAGGAATATAATACATGAGACCAAAAGTAGCATCATGTTATCAAATGTCAATTGACCATCATGATGTGGTGAAGATTTCTACTGAGTGGGTAATAATGTTTATACAAGTACTTGAGAGTGATTGGCACAGCCCATGAGACTTGTATATCATCATTCATGTAATATATAATCAATGACAATCAATAAATTTTTATACTCATGAGACAACTAACCATGTTCACTGATATCTAACACTGAATTGCAATAAAAAATAATAGTAATAATAATGCAATAATATTGACAGTTTATTTAACTTACATTGTCAGGTTCATTGAAGACATACATCTAACATGGACCCATGGAGAGACAGCATTGTTAACATTCAAAGAACACGTAAACAGCTGTCATCCCACTCTTAAATGCACCTGCACTGCTTTCACTAACAACCCTAAACAGCAAATACTGGGTGGTCCATACAGCCAACAATTCAGACTTAGCTGAATCTGTGTTATCAAGACTGATTTGGAGTCAGGAACAGGAAAAATGATTACCAATTATGGTAAATGAGGCTCTCTCTCAACCTTACTGAGAGAAACCCTTGAAAACGACCTGTTACATCAGTCCCCAATAATTGGGAACAAAACCATCTTGGACATAGACCCCAAACTGGGCATCTTAAATGATCTACTTGTGCAATCTCACTTCAGCTTTGCTACTCTGCATGGCGAGGTAGAGTCACATACTACCTCAACCACAAATATCATGAAATGCGGAAAACTTTTTCCCTACATTAGCACACAATTACCATGATACAGCTCTGCAATTGGTTGGATCTTTTACATGCTCATGCACAATGATGTGTATATTTGGAAATATATGGTTGCAAAAGCATATCCAAGATATATCAGTTTATTTGTTTGTTTGTGTGTGATTTTACATCAGATTAAAAATTATTTTAGTCATTTATAATAAGATACTGTGACATCCATATTATGGCAACAGAATGGTATCTTAGAATTCACTCTACAGAATACAAATTGTTCTACTGGCCAGACAAATCGCTGATAACAGCCCAGTCCAGCTAAAAACCACCAGGCGGTGGTAAGTCAACTGAGATCTCATATTTTTTTTCAGTCTATTTTATTTTATTTCACTAACATATTCCAATTTCAAATAACACTTGTCTGAACAAAAATACCAGTCACACAGAATGAGGCTACGTCACAGTTTGCTGGTATACACGATTTTGGCTGCTAACTGCCAAGTAGCTGTGTCTTGACATATTTCAAACGTACCAAACACAATCTCCTTGTTGTAACAAACTGCAGTTTTTCACAAGGTGAAAATTACATCCACTGTGGAAATAACTTAATTACTGTGAAAATTACTTTAACGATCACTGTTTTCAAAACAATGTGTCCACTCAATATATGAGCACGAAAACTGTGTCCATGAAAAGTGTTACGAATCAGGTGAACATTGTGTCACTGGTGAGGGAGGAAAATTACCAGTTGATTCTAAACCTCTATTTATTCATGTATGAACAGGAATAAATAAGGTCACGCATGTCTGTCATGTAAAATCATCTGGTTACATGTGTACATGGTTATTTAGCATAAATCCTATAATTATGTGTATTAAAAATAACAGATACAAATAAATATAATGACATACTGAAGTTTAATATAGAGTAATAAGATAGGTTGCAATATGACATAGAAGATGCATGAACTTTTTGACCTCAAATGAGGCTCAAAGTGGGTTAACACTAATTGATGTCATTCTCGCACTATTCCAAATGAACATTTTGCCATACTCTAATAATTATGTCCTTTTACCTCTCAGTGCCTTTATTACATTCCATATAAAATTGCAGCAAGAAAGAAGTGTGCTTTCAAATGGGCGCATTTATCTAAATCCTTGTTTAAATGGGCATTACAGACATTTCATGGACCTTTTCCACAAAATATATTTATTACAAATTAATGATTTTTATACTTATTTTCAAAATCTTGCGCTCTTTTAAAAGCACACTTCTTTCTTGGTGCAATTTATATGGAATGTTATAAAGGCAATATATATATAATGACCACCTGGATCATGATAATGATACATTTTGTCATGTCATTAATATGTACATGTGTTTATATACACACACACATGTACATATTAATGACATGATCATATAATACAATCTATGTTAAATGTTAAAGATTGTGTTACATTACCTATCCAGCTCATCCAGATTAGTAAACTCATGATGTACACCATGGATGTATCTGATTCCTAATATCCAGTTTGATCTTAAATTTGTTCATGGAGTAAATATGATAAAACTTATAAATGTGGCTTTTTAATCTGGCGGAAGTAATATGAAGACAAAGAGGCGTCACCATGACAATGAATGGTCCAGTATGCCCACATAATATTGTCATCTTCATGTTATTTGTATTATGGATCCATTTTGTTACAATTTAGGTCATGTGTGGACCGATAGAACCCAGTCACTGGGATTTAATGCCCTACTCTTTAAAGCATTTAACCCCTTGGGGTGATAGCTCTGCTGATTTAACTGAAAACACATGAACTGTGTAACTAGCAAACAGGTTATGGTTTTCTGCTTGTCCCTTACCAATCAATATTTCTATGGTATAATTATGCGGCCTATGGGGGATACTAGTACTAAGTAGTAAGAAAATCACAATTGGCATATCAAACTTTGATATGCCAATTGTGATTTTCAAAGATATAGATATCTTTGATAATCAAAGATATCTACAGTTGTCATGTTATCCGTCAGGATCCTCTGCCAAACCTACCATAGTCTCATTTAAAAAATATTTTGCATTTCTGCACACAAGTATGATGTTCCTCCTGTAAGTGGTTGCTGAGATGTGCTCTACACAAAATGTGTGACATTGAGGTCAATGGGTGCAGACGCAAAAAACATTGATAGTGCACAGCTCAGTGTTTGTTAAACTTCTGCAGGCCAGTCCAGTCGTTTTTTCACCCATTTATAAGATATGCATATGCTTCAGAATTTAATTTCTCTGGTCACCTACCTTATATTTGTTATTATAAAATCACAATGAGAATAGGGTTTCAGTCCAATCAGACTCAGTGACAATTGGCTCAAGCATTGAAATATTTGAAGTTGAAGATAAATTTCTGACATTGGCTGGCTGAATGTCGGACATACCAGTATTGTCTGATGTGGGTCAAAAACATTTGGTGAACACTGACTACTACACCATGTGGTTGCCATGCATGCCCAATATTTAGTACTCCTGTTCATTGTTCATGAGATATGGCATGCACAATAATACAAAGGTCAAGGTCACAGCATCAAGGTCAAGGTCAAATCTGTAAAAAAATGTATATGGTGCTGAACATAGTGTTGATATATATAGATATAAACTACTTTTCTTTTTACTTTTAATGGTTGAGATGTTGCATGCACAAATTTTGAATTCAAGGTCAATATGTCAAGGTCAAAAGTCACATGACTAAAATGAATGACAAGGTACAGTTAATGTGACTACACTCTAGCTTCATGAGGCAAGGAGCAGTCAGATTTCCCTTGTGTAATGTGATTACACTCTAGCTTGATTAATCATAGAGCAGTCAGATTTCCCTTGTGAACTACACTGCAGCCTTGTAGCTCGGAGTGTCCCTGTGTCAAGTGTACCTGTATCAAGTGACCCTATCATATCTGGCAGAGCTGCGTGCGTGTCATACAAATTTATGTGCATCAAGTGCTCACCGATTAACGCTGATAGAACTTAGAATTATTTAGGTGATTGCATGCAATACTGACTTGTCCTGTCATGGTCATCTTGGTTATGATTATGAAACATATAAAATAGTATAAATTTCAAGAAAATTGAAGCAGTATTAATGGCTGATATACTAAATACTACATTTTTTCTAAGGATAATAGGATGTGTGTTACAATAAAGAGCATTGTATGTATGGTTTTAGAGTGACTGGTCTCTCAGTGGGGGTTACTTTTCCCAATCAAAATTTACAAGTATATTGATCATGATTTTGAGACAAATATCTATCAATTTTTTAACTGAGCACTAAAAATATTGTGTTTTTTTACATTGCTGTAACATTAACCCATGCTTTTGTTACATCTACTCTAGATTACAGAAATGGTCTTCTTGCTGGTCTTCCACAATCAGCAATTAAGAAGTTGCAATAGCTGCAGAACTCTGCAGCACGTGTGGTAGGAAAGATCAGGAAATTTGACCATATATCAGAGAGATTGAAGGAATTACACTGGCTCCCTGTGCATGCTAGAATTGACTTCAAAATTCTCCTTATGACCTGGAAGGCCATAAATGGTAAGGCACCTCCTTACTTGTGTGATCTACTGCTCGTTAAATAGAGTGAAAAGTGTCTGAGATCTAACGATGGTACTTTTACTATGAACAGACTAGTCTGGTATCAGCGCTATATAAATTGTTTTATTATTATTATTATTATTATTAATATTACTAATATTATTATTATTATTATTATTATTATTATTATTATTATTATTATTATTATTATTATTATTATTATTATTATTATTATTATTATCATTATTATCATTATCATTATTATTATAATTATTGTCAATCAAAATTGTGCTTTTATATTGTCAATCAAAATACCGTAAATGGATATGAATAGATTAGATAAGAATAGCTTATACAAGAATGGATTAGATAAGAATAGATTAAAACAGAAAAAGTGCTTATCATGCCAAATCAATTTTTTTTAAATGAGTAAGATTAGAATATAAAATACTTATGACACAAATAATTTTTTTTTTTTTTTTGAGTACAATTTTCTTGATAAAACCTTTTCTTGATAAAATATTATGTTTGTGAAAATAATATTGTAAAAATCAAGTGAAAGAATAAGATACGACATAAAGTGTTCTTTTATGGAAATGCACCTCATTTATGGTAGTGGAAGAGCAAGTTGGGTTACCTGAAACAAAGGTGTTATTTTATTTGGCCTTATGTATACTTTTTTCTGGGGAAGATATTTTATGATTTTATAAATTTCAACCAATGATTTATGATTGTAACAATGACAATTGTGTGAATAATTCTGATCAATACTACTTCATATGTGTATAAATAAAACAAAACAAAAATTGCAGAAAGTTGCTAGGGTATCTAATTACTACAAATAGATCTATATTTAGAATTGTGAATAATTCTGATCACTACTACTTCATGGGTGTATAAATATAACCGAAAATAATTGCAGAAAGTTGCTAGGGTATCTAATTACTATAAATAGATCTATACTTAGAGCATCGCAACAATTATCAACAAAACATACCGGTATATATTAACAAAGATTCAAAGAATGAGTAGCTTTAAACCTCACTGATTAGTTTCTGCTTGTGCCAGCCATGTGTGAGATTACAAATTGCTTACTCATTCTGAAGCTAGAATAATTGCCTATCACCTCGTATGTACAGTACAAAATCACGATAACAAGACAACACTGAATGCCCTGTTTGCCAAACTAATGAGAGGTCTTCATGTCTGCCATTTGTACATCAGTTTAATTATGATCACCATGACATCAACAATTAAATGATTACTATCTATACACTTGCCACACAGGATTTGTCAGCTTTGTATGGAAACCATATCAATGAAATGTGAAGAGGAAAACTGTGAAGTATTAAGTCTATAGATATTGATGGAAAAGGTAAAATGTAAATTCATAAAATAACTTAATGTAATGTATAACATCTCCCTATTAAATTATGGCCATGCTAAATTATGACCTTTTCTGTTTTATTCATTTTTATTTTTACCTGAAGACATTTGCCATTAGAATACCAGTAGATCTATAAATTTCACAACATGAAACAATTAAGAGAAGCTGATTTTGTTAATTAACAAAATCAGCTTCTCTTAATTGTTTCATGTTGCATTACAGTAGGGATGCAAAAATGAAGATAAAAAGCAATTCATTCATTCATGTTAACATGCATATGTTGTCATCTTTTAACCAGGAAACAGACCTCAAAACATAAAGTCAGTATTGCTCGGTTTCAGGGGTGTTTTTGTGGCTTGTCTCGATTGGCTTGCAATTAATTACCGGTACCTTGCCTTAATTTCAACTGCTTGGCATGTGTCTGGGTGGAGGCCTAACAGATATCTTCTCTGAATTTTGCCTTGGTCTCCCACTTGTAAATCAGTTAGTCACTCAGGACTGACATTAGTATTCCATTCAATAACAAATGCTGATAGTCCAAGATGCTGATCATTGTTTTTTTGTAATGTCTAAGAATACTTTCTGGAAATTGCTTCATAATTCATTTAAATCCTTTCCCAGAGTAGACAAAAGAAGATGATACTTTCGATGAATTAAATTCAATGTTACCTAGATTGAATTGTATCTTTAGGAGAAGATCATTTGAAGTTAATGGACAGAATCACAGAAATAAAACAGAAACTTAAATAAGCTGTGACACTGCAGAAATGATTTATCTATCTCACATAAACTTTGTACACTATTTTGAGGGATTTTGTGTGTGTGTGTCTATCAGATATTTAACAAAAACGTATGGCGTCATATCTCTTTATGTGCTTCATCTTTTAACAAACCAAAGCTAATACATAACATGTTGTGTACATGACATGTTTTATAATGGATATTTTTGATAGATTGAGATGCCACATTCTTAACGAAATACAGAAATAATGCTTATTTCTATTCAATCCATGTGTAACATAGGAAGGGCAGGATGATGGTCATCATTTGATGAACAAAACAAGGAAGGGCAATGCTATTCAACTTTTAGTTGCAACCAATAAAAAAAACCATTTTATTTATTTACATGTATTTAAGTATGTTGACTGACCAATCAGGCAGTTTCATGTCCTTTTCCACAGCAACTGTGTGAGCTGATGGCCTAAGCATCTGAACCTCCCAATCAGTGAACATTCCATCTTCCAAGGAGGAAGATTTTGTTGTCAAATGTCATATATATATATGAGCATTGTCTATTGCATGACCGCACACCAGCCAGTATGCAGGAGGACCTGTAGCAAGGCTGAAATGCTTCTTAAGATAATTCCGTAACCAGTTAATTAGACATAATTAACCTATCTATAACTATGAGCTGTAACCTATCCATAACTATGAGCTGTAACCTATCCATAACTATGAGCTGTAACCTATCCATAACTATGAGCTGTAACCTATCCATAACTATGAGCTGTAACCTATCCATAACTATGAGCTGTAACCTATCCATAACTATGAGCTGTAACCTATCCATAACTGTGAGCTGTAACCTATACATAACTATGAGCTGTAACCTATCCATAACTATGAGCTGTAACCTATCCATAACTATGAGCTGTAACCTTTCCATAACTATGAGCTGTAACCTATCCATAACTATGAGCTGTAACCTATCCATAACTATGAGCTGTAACCTATCCATAACTATGAGCTGTAACCTATCCATAACTATGAGCTGTAACCTATCCATAACTATGAGCTGTAACCTATCCATAACTATGAGCTGTAACCTATACATAACTATGAGCTGTAACTTATCCATAACTATGAGCTGTAACCTATCCATAACTATGAGCTGTAACCTATCCATAACTATGAGCTGTAACCTATACACAACTATGAGCTGTAACCTATCCATAACTATGAGCTGTAACCTTTCCATAACTATGAACTGTAACCTATCCATAACTATGAGCTGTAACCTATCTACAACTATGAGCTGTAACCTATCCATAACTATGAGCTGTAACCTATCCATAACTATGAGCTGTAACTTATCCATAACTATGAGCTGTAACCTATCCATAACTATGAGCTGTAACCTACCCATAACTATGAGCTGTAACCTATCCATAACTATGAGCTGTAAGTCACATGTGAAGCTTCTTGTGTCCACACATAATCATACTTTCTTGTGATTGTTGTGATAAGATGTTGCTAAGATATACAGAGGAGGCTGTGTGAAACATTGTTACACTACTCCTCATGAAAAAAATATGTATGGTGCTGAAATCTGTTGACCTTCTATTTAAATTTAGGGAGATGAGAATGCATTTGATGAAAATCAAGCCCCATGCTGATATCTAGATATATATTAAGCAAATTACCCTCCAAAGCAGGATTTCTCTATCATGTCTCTGCCACCAAAGATAAAAGGTGCACACAGGATCAACCGCAAGTCATGACTACTAATAAAAATCTGGCTGAGAACTGATTGATGACAGATTAAGAGACTATTCATTCCGCTTCTCAATGGCTAGCATCTGGTTCAGCCAATGGATTGCAGGTCATGAGGCAGGTAACTGACATGGTGTTACAGGTTTCTAACTTCAAGACAGGTCAATGGCATCAGAGGTAGAGAGAACGACTAATTAAGCATGCTTCAACAAAGAGAAATGATGTTATCCTATCATTTCATAGTGTACATTGAAATAATCAGGCAGTAATCAATGGTAATTAGTAGCCATATAATGTCTGTAAACTGATCCTGTCCTTTTAACTAGCCATGTTTCAGCCGTAACCGGCAAGTGGTAAGGGTTTTTGACCTTCTGGCCTCGGAAGACAGAATGAGTCTTAGAAAGTTTCAACTTTATAAACTCATCTTACAAGTAAACTTGCAGGCTTTACATGCACACGCTTGTTAATTTGTAACTTCTCTTGGATATATATAATCAGGATGATCATTTGCTTGGTGGGCAATATATTCTTATAATCCAACCATGTATGAATATTTTTCAATCAGTTGAAGAACTGGCAGCCATGACAGATAAACTAGTACCCTAATGTTGAAATCAGAAAAAGGTACCCAGGATTTGAAGTAGACAATGTTATTGTTACATGATTTGGGGCTGGGTTACTACCATATGTTAAGTTGTGGTGTTCACAATTTTGAAATTGTTAATATACATTGAGAGACTCAGGTTTCATCCAAGAATATCAAAAAGTAAAATTGCATCAATTGTTATATAACTCAACTCACAGGTAGTTGTGCTATGTTTGTGTGTTGACATAATCGGAACACGCTGATTTCATTTAATCTCATTTGTCTCTCAACAAGCAGCATGTTATATTGTCACATGATTACCACATGAACATGTTATTATAGTTTATTCATATATCACCAGAACAAATTTAAAAGTGTTGTCCAAAATGGTGGAAGTTCCTTTTAATCCAACATCCACAAAAACTAGTTTTTACATAAAAAAAATGTATGTCACATCACTTTATCAGGAAAATGACCGAAAGCTTGTATGATCTCACCGACTCTAGTAAGTCAGCTTCTAAAGTCATGTACGGTGATGAAGGGCTACCTGTAGCCAACCACAACAAGGTCTTGAAAAGTTCTGAACATTGTGTCACTAATCATATGTTAATTAGTCAGGTTTAATATTGTATACATGTAGATATAGTATTTCCCTGTTTCACCAACAAAATAAGGGATTCCTCAGAACCAAATGGTTTGATATTGAGCTTCACATACTTTTAAAAATAGAATGCTATTCTTTCCTGGTAAAATGATCATTTTCTCATTCATTCTTATTCCATGAGTCATTTTGTTATGTTACCTGACATGGGAAATCATTGACCATATCATCATGATCATGGGGTGTACCCCAAAATTGAAATCATTCTTGAAACCAAACAGTATTGATCTCAAATTAATCTGATGTCAAGCATCACATGACGTTGTTCAACATTTACTGGGAATCTTCACATTTAACATTTAAAAAAGGAGGATTTTATTCACAGAGATCCATACCATTTGAAAAGTAGGAAAAGTCAAAATTTAACCTCTCTTACATTCACATATTCACTTCAGACCTTGTTGAGAAATATGACATTTCTGCGAGTCGAAGTGTTTTTGGCCTGCCAGCCTGGACACTGAAGGTTAGGGCTACCTGTAGCTGATACAATATGATGAGCAAACAAACATTTGCGATAGCCCACACCATCAGTCCCACCCACCTACCTCTATTTCTGGGATCAACTTGTATATTCTTGCGTGTATCTGTGATAAAAACCATCTTCTTCCATTTCATAATCTCTTTGAAACTTCCCGGTAAATTTTAAGTGACCGCGGTGGAGCAGTGCACGGAGTAGATCCTTACCTGTGGCCGTGATCAGCTGAACAGGTGTGCAGAGCAAACTGCCTGAGTTATCCACGGTCCCGGGCTGCTCTTTCCGTACTCTGATTGGTTATAAAATGATACGCTCTTCCAATAATTGATTACACTCCCACCAACTCACAAATCACTGCCGTCCACTACCTTGAAAAGGTAAAATTCACAACACATGCAAAGACAAAAATTGTCTGTTTGTGTAAATATAATAGAGTTTGAAATTGGGTGCTGTGTTTTTATTCAACAATGATGTCAACATGATATGCCATATTTGAGACTTTCATAATCTCTTCTAATTCCAAGCCATATAAATGTGATGTGCTTTTCCTTAAATGTATTTATGGACGGACCATTATTCATTCGGGGGGAGGGGTTTAGGAAAAATATTTTGCCGCCTTTATTTATTTATTTATTCATTTTTATTTTATTTTTATTTTAATTTTTTTTTGAGGGGGGGGGGGGGGGGAGGGGCAATCGGCCATTCTTCGTTGGGCCACCAATTTTTTTCCTAGGGTCCAAACATCCTAATTTTTATACTTATATATGTATAAATGGATGTATGATTGATTCGAAAATGATAAAATGCTTTATACACTAATTCACAGTAAATACAAGTATTTCAAGTAGTCATTTATTGAAATAAACTTCATCTACCTATAAAGTTCTGGGTGCCAGATTGCAGAGCTATATGGTAATTGTATGCAAACACGAGGAAAAGGTATTCCGCATTTGATGCCAATTGTGGCAGAGGTACTATGTGACTTTATCTCGCCATGCAAAGTACTTGTTAATGTAAAAGGTAAAAAAATATTTGCAAAAGATAGCAATATAACATTAAAATTATGGCTCTCAGATTATATGCCACCCTAAAAGTTATGTTGTAAATTGTATTTGTTGCTGATGCCTCAAAACTATAGCTCTCTGGAGATGCTAAACATATTTTGGGTAGATTATACCTATTGCAGTGCTGCACGAAACGAGACAAAATATATTTTTAGTTTCTTTTTTCCCCTCTAAAATTGACTTCTAAAAGGTTGAAACTCAATTTTTTTCTCCAAAAATTTTGCCCTTCAAACATTTTTTTCTGCAAATGTGCAAGTCTCAATTTATTTGTTCTTAAGATTGGCATTCTCTTTTTTTCTCCATCAAGTGGTCTCACCAATTTTTGATCTTTTTTTAACTTTCTTCCACCCCCGCCCCTGAATGAATAATGGTCCGCCCCTCACGTGACCTTTGTTGCAAATAATGCCAGTAAGAGAGGGAACTGGGAGAAAGGAGCTTAGGTGATGACAGGAGACAGTGGCTGAACTCAGGAGAGAGGGGACTGAGAGGAAGGTGCTTAGATGAATACAGGAGACAATGGGAGAGGGTTGAACTCAGGAGAGAGGGGACTGAGAGGAAGGAGCTTAGGTGATGACAGGAGACAGTGGCAGAAGGCTGAACTCAAGAGAGAGGGGACTGAGAGGAAGTCGCCTAGATGGGGACAGGAGACAATGGGAGAGGGCTGAACTCAGGAGAGGGGACTGAGAGCAAGGAGCTTAGGTGATGACAGGAGACAGTGGGAGAGGGCTGAACTCAAGAGAGGGGGACTGAGAGGAAGGCGCTTAGATGAATACAGGAGACAATGGGAGAGGGTTGAACTCAGGAGAGGGGACTGGAAGAAAGCAGCTTAGGTGATGACAGGAGACAGTGGAAGAAGGGTGAACTCAAGAGGGCTGAACTCAGGAGAGAGGGGACTGAGAGGAAGGAGCTTAGGTGATGACAGGAGAAAGTGGGAGAAGACTGAACTCAGGAGAGAGGGGACTGAGAGGAAGGAGCTTAGGTGATGACAGGAGACAGTGGGAGAAGACTGAACTCAGGAGAGAGGGGACTGAGAGGAAGGAGCTTAGGTGATGACAGGAGACAGTGGGAGAAGGCTGAACTCAGGAGAGAGGGGACTGAGAGGAAGGAGCTTAGGTGATGACAGGAGACTGTGGGAGAAGGCTGAACTCAGGAGAGAGGGGACTGAGAGGAAGGAGCTTAGGTGATGACAGGAGACAGTGGGAGAAGACTGAACTCAGGAGACTGGAAGAAAGCAGCTTAGGTGATGACAGGAGAAAGTGGGAGAAGGGTGAACTCAGGAGAGGGGACTGGAAGAAAGCAGCTTAGGTGATGACAGGAGACAGTGGGAGAAGGCTGAACTCAGGAGAGGGGACTGAGAGGAAGGCGCTTAGGTGATGACAGGAGACTGTGGGAGAAGGCTGAACTCAGGAGAGAGGGGACTGAGAGGAAGGAGCTTAGGTGATGACAGGAGACAGTGGGAGAAGACTGAACTCAGGAGAGGGGACTTGAAGAAAGCAGCTTAGGTGAGGACAGGAGACTGTGGGAGAAGGGTGAACTCAGGAGAGGGGACTGGAAGAAAGCAGCTTAGGTGATGACAGGAGACAGTGGGAGAAGGGTGAACTCAGGAGAGGGGACTGGAAGAAAGCAGCTTAGGTGATGACAGGAGACAGTGGGAGAAGGCTGAACTCAGGAGAGGGGACTTGAAGAAAGCAGCTTAGGTGAGGACAGGAGACTGTGGGAGAAGGGTGAACTCAGGAGAGGGGACTGGAAGAAAGCAGCTTAGGTGATGACAGGAGACAGTGGGAGAAGGGTGAACTCAGGAGAGGGGACTGGAAGAAAGCAGCTTAGGTGAGGACAGGAGACTGTGGGAGAAGGCTGAACTCAGGAGAGAGGGGACTGAGAGGAAGGCGCTTAGGTGATGACAGGAGACAGTGGGAGAAGACTGAACTCAGGAGAGAGGGGACTGAGAGGAAGTCGCCTAGATGGGGACAGGAGACAGTGGGAGAGGGCTGAACTCAGCAGAGGGGACTGAGAGGAAGTCGCCTAGATGAATACAGGAGACAGTAGGAGAGGGCTGAACTCAGGAGAGAGGGTACTGAGAGGAAGGCGCCTAGATGAATACAGGAGACAATAGGAGAGGGCTGAACTCAGGAGAGAGGGGACTGAGAGGAAGGCGCCTAGACGAATACAGGAGACAGTAGGAGAGGGCTGAACTCAGGAGAGAGGGGACTGAGAGGAAGGCGCCTAGATGGATACAGGAGACAGTAGGAGAGGGCTGAACTCAGGAGAGAGGGGACTGAGAGGAAGGCGCTTATAGATGAATACAGGAGACAATGGGAGAGGGTTGAACTCAGGAGAGAGGGGACTGAGAGGAAGGAGCTTAGATGGGGACAGGAGACAATGGGAGAGGGTTGAACTCAGGAGAAAGGGGACTGAGAGGAAGGAGCTTAGGTGATGACAGGAGACAGTGGCAGAAGGCTGAACTCAAGAGAGGGGGACTGAGAGGAAGGCGCTTAGATGAATACAGGAGACAATGGGAGAGGGTTGAACTCAGGAGACTGGAAGAAAGCAGCTTAGGTGATGACAGGAGAAAGTGGGAGAAGGGTGAACTCAGGAGAGGGGACTGGAAGAAAGCAGCTTAGGTGAGGACAGGAGACAGTGGGAGAAGGCTGAACTCAGGAGAGGGGACTTGAAGAAAGCAGCTTAGGTGAGGACAGGAGACAGTGGGAGAAGGCTGAACTCAGGAGAGAGGGGACTGAGAGGAAGTCGCCTAGATGAATACAGGAGACAGTGGGAGAGGGCTGAACTCAGGAGAGAGGGGACTGAGAGGAAGGCGCCTAGATGAATACAGGAGACAGTAGGAGAGGGTTGAACTCAGGAGAGAGGGGGACTGAGAGGAAGGCGCTTAGATGAATACAGGAGACAATGGGAGAGGGTTGAACTCAGGAGACTGGAAGAAAGCAGCTTAGGTGATGACAGGAGACAGTGGGAGAAGGGTGAACTCAGGAGAGGGGACTGGAAGAAAGCAGCTTAGGTGAGGACAGGAGACTGTGGGAGAAGGCTGAACTCAGGAGAGAGGGGACTGAGAGGAAGGCGCTTAGGTGATGACAGGAGACAGTGGGAGAAGACTGAACTCAGGAGAGAGGGGACTGAGAGGAAGGCGCTTAGGTGATGACAGGAGACTGTGGGAGAAGGCTGAACTCAGGAGAGAGGGGACTGAGAGGAAGGAGCTTAGGTGATGACAGGAGACAGTGGGAGAAGACTGAACTCAGGAGAGAGGGGACTGAGAGGAAGTCGCCTAGATGGGGACAGGAGACAGTGGGAGAGGGCTGAACTCAGCAGAGGGGACTGAGAGGAAGTCGCCTAGATGAATACAGGAGACAGTAGGAGAGGGCTGAACTCAGGAGAGAGGGTACTGAGAGGAAGGCGCCTAGATGAATACAGGAGACAATAGGAGAGGGCTGAACTCAGGAGAGAGGGGACTGAGAGGAAGGCGCCTAGATGGATACAGGAGACAGTAGGAGAGGGCTGAACTCAGGAGAGAGGGGACTGAGAGGAAGGCGCTTATAGATGAATACAGGAGACAATGGGAGAGGGTTGAACTCAAGAGAGGGGGACCGAGAGGAAGGCGCTTAGATGAATACAGGAGACAATGGGAGAGGGTTGAACTCAGGAGAGAGGGGACTGAGAGGAAGGAGCTTAGGTGATGACAGGAGACAGTGGGAGAAGGCTGAACTCAAGAGAGGGGGACTGAGAGGAAGGCGCTTAGATGAATACAGGAGACAATGGGAGAAGGCTGAACTCAGGAGAGAGGGGACTGAGAGGAAGGCGCTTAGATGAATACAGGAGACAATGGGAGAGGGTTGAACTCAGGAGAGGGGACTGGAAGAAAGCAGCTTAGGTGATGACAGGAGACAGTGGGAGAAGGCTGAACTCAAGAGAGGGGGACCGAGAGGAAGGCGCTTAGATGAATACAGGAGACAGTGGGAGAGGGCTGAACTCAGGAGAGAGGGGACTGAGAGGAAAGAGCTTAGGTGATGACAGGAGACAGTGGGAGAGGGCTGAACTCAGGAGAGAGGGGACTGAGAGGAAAGAGCTTAGGTGATGACAGGAGAAAGTGGGAGAAGGCTGAACTCAGGAGAAAGGGGACTGAGAGGAAGTCGCCTAGATGGGGACAGGAGACAATGGGAGAGGGCTGAACTCAGGAGAGAGGGGACTGAGAGGAAGGGGCTTAGGTGATGACAGGAGACAGTGGGAGAAGACTGAACTCAGGAGAGAGGGGACTGAGAGGAAGGAGCTTAGGTGATGACAGGAGACAGTGGGAGAAGACTGAACTCAGGAGAGAGGGGACTGAGAGGAAGTCGCCTAGATGGGGACAGGAGACAATGGGAGAGGGCTGAACTCAGCAGAGGGGACTGAGAGGAAGGAGCTTAGGTGATGACAGGAGACAGTAGGAGAGGGTTGAACTCAGGAGAGAGGGGACTGAGAGGAAGGGGCTTAGGTGAATACAGGAGACAGTAGGAGAGGGCTGAACTCAAGAGAGAGGGGACTGAGAGGAAGGGGCTTATAAGAATACAGGAGACTGAATGGGAGATGGTGAAGTAAGGTTGCTGAAAGGAAATAAAGCAAGCGGCTCACCTGCGCTGAACTGAGGTTGTGATAATTAAGAATTAACAATTATATGAAAAACGATACTGCCTCCAAACTAAGAATATAAAACAAGGTCTACCCCAAAGTCTCCTACTAAAATACTGAAATAGAATGAGCTGTTAAAATTTCCTTCTGTTTTTTTCTTTCTCAGAGTTTAAACTCGAATTTGTTTAAAATGACGAAAACAAGAAATCTTTGATTCAAACATTTTCTTGCATTAAAAGCAACGTTTCATTTGAAGGGTTCTTCGGGATGCGAACATTAATGTCAATAGAAACTAAAACAAATGATGAATTTATAAGTGATGTTGAAAATACGTTTAACCATGAATGTAATTGTAATAATGATGACCTGGATGAACATTAAAAAAAATATAATGAATTGACATGTGTCCTAGATAAACATGCACCAATGGTCGAAAAAAACATTTATATGAGAAAACCGGCACCATGGTTACTTGAAAATATAAGGGGGAAGAAAGGACTTAATAGGAGGCTCGAAAGAAGAATGAATAAAACGGGATTAACAATAAAGTACAATACCAAATGCAAAAAATGAATAGATTCAACAGCACACTCAAATCTGCAAGGAATAAATACTATTCTGATATGATTGACTGTAACAAATCTGATCATAAAAAAACTTTTCAAAGTTCCAACTGGGCCCTTACACACAAAAGAGACTCCCTTCCCGAAACATGAATATACAAACAAATTAGCAGCTGAATTTAATAATCTCTTTTTAAACAAAATTGAAAATCTTAGAAAAGCAATGGATGATAAAGGCGAAAATATCATAATTGAAGGAAAATCTAAATTCACGAGGTGTCTAAAGACGTTTAATCCACGTGGGGAAGCTGACGTCAAAAATGACTGAAAGAAGCAGCAAAAAAGTCATGTGAGCTGGACCTTATCCCCGCTTGGCTTCTATCAGAGTGTATGAGACAATTACTGTCTGTAAATAAATTAATTGCGCCGGCCAATATGCCAGATTCGTTAAAATTAGCCCTTATTAGGCCTTTAATTAAGAAATTAGGCCTTGAATTATTAAAGACAAATTATAGACCGGTTTCCAACCTAGCATATCTTTTCAAGCTCATAGAAAGAGCTGTAGCAAAACAATTTGTCAATCATCTAATTATAGTAAACAATATTCAGAGTATATTTCAATCAGCACACAAAGAGTGTCACAGCACTTTGATTGGGCTGCTCAACATACAAAATTAATATTGATAGATATGGATAGCAATGAAACAGTTATGTTGGTGCTGCTGGACCAATCAGCTGCCTTTGACACAAAAAAAAAACAAAAAAAGAAGTGGAATTAAAGAAATGACACTAGAATGGTTAAGACCATATTTGTCAGGCAGGAGGCAGTGTGTCATAATAAATGGTAAGATCATCATCATCATCATCATCATCATCATCATCATCATCATCATCATCATCATCATCATCATCATCATCATTATTAATATTATTATTAATATTATTATTATTATTTACTAAAAATAAATAGACAGGATTAGATTAGCATGGATTAGAATAAATAAATTAGAGTATATAAGATTAGAATAGAATATAACAAATCATGCAAGAATAAAAAAAATAAAAAATTCAGAAAATATATTGAAATAGATCAGAAAAAAATAGATTTGTTTGATAAAACAGATTAAATAATTAGTATATTTGCAAAGTTTATCTTCATAAACATATCTTCAAGTTAAATGAAAATATTGCAGAAAATCATGAACATCATGTGGCGTCACACAACAGCACATGTTCAGAGTGAAACCTCCCAAGAAGAGTATCCATTGGCATTAGATTAAATATTAACCAATCATATTTTGCTTGCACACATTGATTTATTTCCAGTAAATTTGTATCAACAACCAGGCTTACCTGACACACACATGTATAAATTGTTGCCACCATGCTACCTGGCAGTTTAATGATGTGACATGATAAGTAAAGTGTGATCGGCAAGTACAGCAAAAAAAAAAATCTATATTTCATTTAATTCTACCAACTAGAAAACATTTATGGGGCGTTTATTATCGTTTACAAGGTGTTAATTTCATTATATTATCATACAGGGCAGTGGCCTGAGAGCTGTGCTGATCATTGCTTTGTTGTTATGTTTGTGGATATTTTCACAAATGATTATTTACATCCTTTCCCAAAGCAGACATAAGCAGATGATAATTTGCTCCTGTCGCTGTTAGTGCTCATGGCAGGATTGGATGGTATGAACATTTCAGAGATGGTGTGATTCGATTTTATTTTTGTATATTGTAAATTTATTCCTGATTAAAATGTATTAATGCTGTTTTTTGACAGTGATGCAAAGAAAGGGTAATATTGTGTTTTGTTTCCTTACCATTAATGAAAGTAATTTAAAACGTGTTCAGTAAAGGCTTGGTCTCACTGTAACAAACAGGCCAAACAGCTTTCATCTGCTGAAGGCAGTTTTGTCCGCTTTGATAGAATGCATGAGACACGGATATACAACAGACGTGGTGCACACAAGTTGCAAGAAATGAGCGGAAGAGTCCGAAGAGAACAGGGCGGATGAGCAATGTTGCAAAACGTACAACAAACAACATACGGATGGCTAAAACGGAGAAAGTGGACTAACACGGAGATGAAGAGATGAACAAATGAGTAGCACAGAGGCAGTTAGCATAGAAAGCGAACGAGAGACGTCACAAGGATGCATAGTGAATGAAAATGCGGATGAGATGCGAATTCAAATGGTCACGTGACAGAGGGCAAACGCATAAAAGCTGAAGAGTTGTACAACTGTTAAACAACAGATTTTTTGCAACAGATTAACTTTAATCTGAAGTTATACATTTGGATATTAATTAACAATGCCTGGACCAAGGGCACAAGGAAGAGGTTTCCCTGAAAAAGGTGGGAGAGGCCGTGGCACAGGGAGAGGTAGGGGGAGACGTTCATCACCTTTGATGAAGTAAGGTACAGCATCACTAGAAATGGCAGGCATAGGGATATAACGTTTTTACTACTCAGAATACATCTACAAATGATATGTGATCGAATGTCAACCTTCTTAGGCTATTTTTTATCAAATATTGCCAGTGACCTTGAAGTGACCTTTCAATGACCTTGAAAATAGAAAGCCTATTTCCCTGAAATTATCTACATGTTTTATTATCCTATCATCTACATCTTTTAAATACGAGCTCGTAGAGTCCTTATTCATCAAAATCTGTTCATAATTAACAATTTGGGAGCAATTTATAGTTTTGCGGTCAATCATAAAGGGAAAACAGAGGAAAATACTATAATACTAAGTTTTTTTTTAAATAATATAAAAATGCCAGCTTATTGGGGGTTAGTTTATGAAAATATATAGCATACTGCACAGAAAAACACATTAATACTAATAGTCCAGTCAAAATATGAAATGACCCAGAACAAATAAGAACAGAAACCATTAGTGTTATTTGTCTCAGAATGATGCCCTGATGAACATATAAAAAGTCTACCAAAATCAACTCAGTGGAACATTACCTAATTTGCATAAATTCAAAATGGCCGCCTCTCATTGATGTTTCATCCTATTTCATGCATGCATTCAGGTTTTTTTTAATGATTAAAGGTTCCCTGCATACTGAAATCATATCATACCCTTGCTGTTGATGTAAAACAGTTATTTTAAGGCCATGATAAGGAAATAAGTAGTGTTTATTGTAATGTATTTCATACATTGTCAGCATTATATGCAGTAAATTATACTGATTATAAAAAACAATGAGCCTAATGCTCAGGTTTCCATTCAAATATCATACATATGTGTTTCAAAGATGTCCTGTGCTGAACCAGTTATACCATAGTCTGCTGAACATTTGTAGTGTTCTCCAATCACCCATCGGCAAAGCCCAGATAGGAGAGGTCTGAGATTTTTGCTTTTTGGTCATAATCTCGTTCAGATGTGATTTTTTAAATACCCAACTGTTTAAGTGATAATTCATATTTTATGTATGATTATGTCTAAAATCTCACAAAAAAGCTTGATTATTTTTTGGATAACATTAAATAAAGAAAATATAAATACTTGATAATAATCGCCAGCTGCAAAAATTGAATCAAACCCGTTTTAACGGCAGTTGAAACGGGTTCAATTTTGACGTTTAAACGGGTTTACCTCAGTTTTTGCAGCTGGCGACTTTTTACTTCGCTTGAGCTCTAACAATTCCACCAAACTTTTCTTTGGTTGAAATTGGTAGAGACCTTGGACGTTCAACAAACCCCTCCAGATCACCTATCTGGGCTTTGCCGATTGGTGATTGGAGAACACTAGAACATTTGCAAATAGAGTAATACACTAAAATGACTCCCCCCTCCCCGGTGGCAGGTGGCACCACTTATATTTTCTATCAAACCAGATTATATGATTGTAGTAATTCTAGTCTTTGTGAGAATATTTGATCTTTTAGAACAGAAACATTCACAGGTCATATCATTCTATTGGCTACTAAATACTACTAGATATAACCTGGTCACAATATCAATGTATAAATATCATTAAAATGTTAAGAAAAATATTGCATATCATCTCTAGAAATAGGTTCAGTGAAATAGATCTTCTTTTAGTTGATCTGCAATTACAAAATAAACAACCAAGCCATATTCTTGTTTATACCTTTCAATATTAATTATCCATTATGCCAGTCCGAATTGTCTTCTTTCAACACAGTGGAAGGCCAGTTTCAAATAACTGCAGTTTCTATACAGGCAGTCAGTGAATATCATTTGGTGATTGGTTTCCTTTTTTGGTGGATTTGGCCTTGGTACATCTCTGGCTCTTTGACCTCTTGGTGCTGGGTTCCTTTTGTTTGGGCGACAGGTTTGGTCTGTGTTATATACTAAGTAAGTTTTTCAACATGGATCAGTCAGGGTCCCCAATCTGTAGTAACCCAGTCCTTCCAAATGAAGAGAGTTCAAGACTCACACAAAAAGGCTGTGATGGCATTCCAAACACCAGTGAGGCAAGGGGAACACATATAAGTCCTCTCACTGGCCAGTATGTCCATCAAAAATGTAGAAGAACCTTCTGTAACCCCAAATGTATTGAAGCTGATTTAAAGAAAACCTCTAGTGAGCAATTTGAACAAAGTGTATCAGGTCACACACTCAGATCACATGAATCGTCATTCTGCTATGAAATACATTGCATATTTTGCACATTAGGTGATATTTAGGATGGAAAGAAAAAAGCGCATGCATTGATACCAGTTAGAACGAAAGACTTTGACAGGAGTATTGCCACTGTTTGTGAACAGCGTGATGATGACTGGGCCAAAACTGTCAAAGCTAGAATGGAATTTGTTCATGACCTACATGCTGCTGATGCTGTCTACCATCAGGCATGCAGCACCAATTTCCGCACAGGCAAGTCAATTCCTCACAAATTCCAAATAAGTGACAAGTAGGCAGAAACCAGTGCTAAAATAGGGCGACCAAAACATGAATTACAGAAAGAAGCATTTGAGAAAGTTATGAAGTATTTAGAGGAAAATGATGAAGAACAACAAACCATCAACTCACTGACACAGAAGATGGCAGACTATCTGTTTGGAACAGACAGTGAACCATACAGTCACAAATACATGAAACAGCAAATTATGAAACATTATGGAAATAAAGTTATCTTTACAGAAATTAATGGAAAACCCAATGTTGTTACAATGTGGAGCACTGCTGTCAATATCCTGCATGATTTTTATTCAAACCCAAAGCAGGATAGTTCAGAGGATGAAAAATTTAGAATAATTCAAACTGCAGCAAAATTGATCATGAATGACATTAAGAAATTGCCACATGAGCGTGAAATATATCCTGCCTGTGATCAGATGTCTTCTCCTGATGCTGCATGTTCATTTTTGCCAGATTCAGTGGTCCTCTTGCTACAGAATATCATTAAAGGAGCTGGTGCAAAAGTTAGAGTAGCATCAATTGGCCAAGCATTGGTCCAGGCAGCTCGTCCAAGAGTAGTAATAGCTCCATTGCAGCTAGGTCTTGGTATCCAACTGCACCATCATTTTGGATCGAAATTCCTTAATGATTCTCTGCATAAACTTGGGTTTTCATGCAGTTATTCTGAAGTCACAAAATATGAATATAGTGCAGCAGTCTATGATGGCGTAGACATTCCAGGTTTTTCTGGTGGAAACTTTGTTCAGTATGCTGCAGATAATGTTTATCACAATCTATGCACAATTGATGGGCATGACACTTTACATGGCATGGGAATGATTTGTTGCATGACACCAGGTAGTCAAACAACCCCCCAACAAAATCAGTATACAAGCAAAATACTAATTTTCGACTGTTATATTTCTACATTTACAGGTCGTTTTTGAAAGGAAGAGTACAAATTATGCATTTAAGCTATTTGAGAAGTTTCCCAATGGATTCCTCATGTCCTAAAAACATGAAATAGACTCTAAGATTACTCAAATATGTCAAATAGGAGCCAAGATATGTAATTTTTAAGATTTGCCCTGCCGTGTGTCGGCCATTTTGGATTTATGCAAATTAGGGATTGTTCCACTACTTGGATTTTGGTAGACTTTTACTATGTTATTCCCTAGGCTCTTCTGAGACATTTTCTGTCAGTTTCATTTCTGTTCTAATTTGTTCCGGGTTAGGCCATTTTTTGTCATATATTGACTGGACTATAAAAAGAAATTGAAAAAAAAGTCCGTCAATTTCAAGATTTATTATGAAGCTAAAATGATTAAAAATAGCTTAAATCGGTAGGGTTACAAAAGTAACAAATTGACGGACTTTAATTTGACCTCACATTTATTTTTGAGATATTAGATAAATTAAATATTAATCTAATTTCAGAAAATAATCAGCAATAAGTTGCTCTTATCATAATAATACCTAAAAAAGAAGAAATATTCCCTGAAAAATATGAGAAAATTAGTCATGAATAGAAATGATTAAAAAAAATATAATAAAAAATATATTGAATGTAGAGTCAATTGGGTTATAACATTTTGATAATTTTTGAAAAAATGGAATTCTATGTGGTTGAAATGGCATTCTATGTGGTCGAACACGGCCAATATTAAATGTCACTGAAAGTACTCTGCAGGGTGCTTTCTGGACGTCCGCTCCTCCCACTGCTATAAACCTGTTACATGCTATATGTCACTCATTCTCGCTGATTGGCTGAGTGTCATTGGGTAGTGGAGAAGGCTGAGGCAAGTGGTTCTCAAGGGCTGTTCTCAAGGGCTGTATGGAGGTCACTTGCATTCCATATCTGGGCATCAGAGGTTGCTCCGGTCGCTCCAAGGTCCGCACATATGAACTTGTAATCACTGTCCACCAAAGCAAGAAGGATCACCGAGAACTTTTTGTAGTTGTAGTATGTGGAACCAGAACCAGGGGGGCATTTACAGGCAATGTGTTTCCCATCTATGGCACCAAGTGTATGTAGAAAGTTCCATTTCCAGTTCCATGTGTTGTTACAGGCATTGTCATCAGTTCCCCCTTGTATTCATCAACGATGGCTTGACACACCTGATAAACATTCATAATTACATGTCATTAATAGACAAGACCGTTTTGTCTCATCAAACATTTGTGGAGGCATCCTCATGAACTGAGTAAAAGAAATTGAGTCCTCATTTCTCAGTTCCTGCATGAGTTGGTCATATAACCCAAACTCTTTCCTCCTCTAAGCAGAAAGCCAATGTCTGGTCCAAAACCTTCTTCTTCTGGCACTTCTTTGGTTGGCAATAACATGTAATTAAAGTTGTACAAACTATAATCCAAACTGGGCCCTAAGTATGGTATTTCTGTATTCGGCTCTAGCCCTGACAGCACACTGAATCTTGCTGCTCGAGAGGAGCTTGTGAAAATGATGGCAAAGGTGCTTGAGGGCCTTTTTATATCTCATTTGTGACGTCAGCCCTGGTGTTCGCTCTTCTCCGCAGTACATGCTTTCTTTGTGCTGATGTTGGCTGCATAGACTCCTTTCTTTCTACATTTTCATGTGCTCTCCTTCTGTTTACTCTGTGTATGTCCGTTTACTATTCTCTACTCATCTGCAAGTCATGAGCTTTATATTCGTCTTCATTCATTTCAGTTTGGATTTCTGTTCGCATTCAATCCTGACCACCATCGTCTATTATTCGCTTCTTATTCGTTCCTTTTCCACTTTGATACCACCGTGGGAACAACAACAAACACTTTCAGAACCCATTCAGCATGAGATATGAACATTACATTCGCATTCCTGATGCAATCAGCATGTGCAACAAAGACATTGTGAGCTGTCCAAGAATTTAGAAGGAGATACAGAGAATGCGTTTGAGCTGTGTAGACTTCCGAACTCATTCTGAAGACCAACATTTTCCCGTCCGCTTTCACTAGCTTAGCCTGTTCGCTACGTAGCAGTGAGACCAGGACTTAAGTATAAAAAAACCTTTTCCCTCAACAAGGAAAACTTAATAAAGCAAATGAGACGTTACATAATAGTGTGTGTTAAACTTGGTCAGAACGATCAGGGAACAAGCTGCTCACTGAGCCTATGAAGCCACATCATTACACACACACACACACACACACACACACACATACACACATACACACATACACACACACACACACACACACACACTCGAACTATGACAAAGTTGCGACTTTTCTATCTGGTTCTTTGCTTGCTGCCACAATGTCCACCAGGTCGGAAAAATATATTGAATTTTCAACAATGTCCCTCGAAGGTCTTAGAAAGGCAGCAGGGACCAACCTGGACGCATAGGTAAGAACGCCCACATATTAGTAACGAGACGCACTTCTTTCAAAACTCCATACACTGACAGAGAACGAAACAATGAAAAAAACTGAAATCTCCAAAGCTGAAGATTTAAATATGGATATACTTCGAATAAGTTGACCACAAAGCCAACCTTGAGTTCCATGTTTATTCCTTCACTGAATCATATGGTAGGAATACATTATCCAAGATCAAATTTACCAATGACGTACGATTTTTTAAACTTGTATTTAGATTAAGAATATTTTATTCAAATGTCTGAATTTTGTTTCATTTCTCTCTAACATTTAACACATCTTGCAATAAAAGAATGCATGAAGCTTCTTGTCGCGGGTAACCAAGGTAACGGTTCCCACATGCAATTTATGTCAATGATGTATTTGATTTTAACAAAGAATGTGAAAAATAATCGCATGACTGTTTTTATGATTAATTATGATCCTCGTCGCGTGATATGGACCTATTCTCTATTAAAACTGTATCCGAGAAAACGCAAATCAACATAATTTAAGAATGATTATCCGATGAATAGTTAGGCACTAAATGCGTCCAGGATTATAAATAACGCACCGATAAGAAAAAAAATGAGACGTCTAATTTGTGAAATTGAAACAAGTCGCTCCACGAGTGTCAAATATCGCCAATGATGTACATATAGGCAGATGAACATAAACACGATAACTAAGTCCGTTTGAAATAGGATTCGGGGGATTGAGAGTATATCCTGCTACAGAGGGGGAGAGAAAGCCAACATGGCGCGTAGCACATCACCCAGGTCAGTCCTTACTACTCTTGCAATTCTCGGCTCAAAAGGAACTCAATAAAAACTATAGATGCTTTGAATCGTTTGGTCATAAACACCCGAAGCAAAGATAAGGGGCCATGCGGAAATATGATGTTAGAACATTCTCATTATACAGTGATTATTTGCTTCGCGGTTAATCTCTGCCTCTGTTCATCTCTTTGAGTAAACATGAATAATTCCATGATGTAGTTTACAGAACATTGGTATTTCATCAATAACCGTTAACATGGATAACCGTTAACATTAGTAAATATTAGTTAAATAGTTAATTTGTAAAAACAGATATGTATGATAGTGATTAACAAAGCTTGTGATGTATATTCTATCATAACATCATGCTGTTATGTGGGTTAGTACAGTCATGAAGAATACTAGCAGAGGGATGTACATGTACATGATGTATAATGTCCCGGTTTATCACCACATTTCAGAGAGACGATATCCCGGATGTTCCTCCTGCCATACATCATGTACATCGTCCTGGCTACCTTCCTTGTCGCCGACTACATATATGGTACATGTCCCACAAAGTTAACTTATTATTCTTCAAGTTAGATAAAAATAATGCAGGCAAAATATCATAAAATTTAATAGTTTCAGAGGGCTTCTTCGCGACCTTCTTCACCTTGCTTGGGACGCGTTGCAATTCTTGTGGGAATACCCCATATGCAATATGTGCCACTTATGACTTTTATCAAACAAAAGCATTCTCTTATAAATTTCGCGTTTTCAAAGTTTGGTGATATATCTCTCAGCATTCTCCGAGAAAGACTTTAGCAAGTTCTGTACTAGTGAGAAGAAGACGGAAATTGACACCACGGGGGCTCTCCCATTGTCGTTTTCAGCGGAGATGATAGAATGATAATCATCATCTTGGTGTGGAGATAGATATATCAATGCCGCTTTGTGCTAATGACAGGGGGTACTAATCATGTCTAGCTGACAGCAATCTCCCTCATGTGATTGTGCATTATTTGAGATATGTCACAACAAGAGTTTTGTAACTGCAGCAATGGCAGAATCATTGACAACCATTTTGCAATTGGCCAAGTTATAATTAGAAATTGCAATCAAACTCACAAATGAAGATAGTGGATGCATTATTGCTGCGATAACACAAATCTAGTCCAGATAAAGGGCGGACCCGGCATTATAATTCATTCAAGGGTGTGTGGAGGGAAAACCGATTGCCAATTTTTTTTCTCTCGGTAATTGGCCATTATCAATTTTCTCGAACCAAAACATATCTCCATTTTTCTGAGATGGTTGGACCACCAATTATTTTTTACAATGCAATTTTTTGCAATGCACACATCCTCATTTTTATATTTCTATGTGTGTTATTGCATGTATGATTTATTAGAGAATGATATAATGCATTATTTACACTAATTTATAGTTTATACAACTATTGGTGTATGTATGATAAGAGCCACACATATATGTGTTCCCAGTGTTGTAGACAAGGAATGGGGCAGCAGAAAGCTGAATTATCACACCTCTGCTGAGAGCAATAGGCACTGACTGTCCCAGTAGGTGACACATTGGTTTCTTTGACTATAAAGCTCACGAGGGTGGGACTTATAACTTGGACATTTTCAGGAATGAGATGTGTTAAAAAGATTTACATCTTAGAAATCTCATTGTGTATCTTGTGCTGTAGATTCCGGATTAAACCAATAAATTCATCTCCAGCAGTCACCAATAACCACTGATCGTCCAGATATCCTTCAAGAACACTTTTTGTGAATGTGAGTCCCCATACCAAGCTGATAAATAATATTTTAGTTTATATAGTTTGGTGACAATCTCACCAAAGATTACCATTAATCATGGAGAAGAATTATGTATATTTTACAATAAATCACCAAATCTTGTTCTGAATATTCACCAGAACACCAGATAACGTTGTGAGCACGATGTGGTACAACGTTTTGAGTCCATGCTCAGCACGTTTCTAGCATGTAGTGAGCACATTGTGAGCATGATGTAAACTGACATTTTAAGAAAGTCGGTCTGTGAACACCAGATAATGTTTCTAACATGTGATAATAGGTAAACATGTGCTCAGCAGTGAACTATTAATAAATGTGGCCAAGTCTTTTGCCAAATCTAGTTACTCAGTTGAGATTGTCCCATCAGCAACCGATTCTAACATATCAACTGGCATGTTATGCTGATCTGTTGACATTGTCATAAATTACATGGATATATATTGTAGTTGATAATAACAAGAAACTTGCATCACAAGCCTTTATAAGGCAAATGTGTGGTAGAAATCTTGTAACTTGAATACGTGATAACATATAGCAATAAATCTTTCGTAAATATTTGAAGCCTGTGACCTTGCAAAATAAGTCAAGGTCACAATTGTGGTCATCTTATTCAGGCCTTCATGTGATGCACGTGCTGTTATATCTTATCAGCTATTTGAGATACAATGTCAACCTCTTTCCTGACAGACAGACCCACAGTCCCACACACATACACAGACGGAGACCGATACTATAGCTCCTATGCCACTCATGTGGTTGGGAGCTAAAAAAACACCAATAGTTATGATTGCTAGTGAATCAACTACAAGGTATTTCCTTTGTATAGTTCCCAAAAAGGTTTGGCTCTGAAATTGCCCAATTCAAACATTTTCAGTCATCTGAAAATTATTGTATTTTGCTATTCTGTCTGTACATCAACTTTGATTTTTTTTAACTACTTGATTTTAAATTTGCTAAGAGATTTTAATCGATGTTAAGTTAAGAAAGTCAGTAAATGAAGGTTCATGTTTTGTCCAATAATAAATGTTAAGCAAAGAAATCAAGCTGAATGTTTTGTAAATTTAAAAGATAAAACTTATTTTCAATAAATTGTATCTCAGAGCAATATAACATTTATGCTCTCAGATTGTATGTTGAAAATTATGTTTGTCAATTGTATTTGTTGCTGATGCCTTTAAACATAGTTTTGGTAGTTTGTATCTTTTTAGGGGGTTTCATTTCCCCTTCTAAATTTGACTTGAAACTCCATTCTTTTCCAAACATTCTACCTGTGAGAGCCTCAATTTATTTTTTCATTAAGGTTGGCATTTTCAATATTTTTTTTCACCATGAAGTAGTCTAACCGATATTTTATTTGACTTTCCACCACCATCACCCCAAATTAATAATGGTCTGTCCCTAACATTCGTTTTCTGAACTCAAGTGAATGGGGATATTGCATATTTAGATTGCATTATATTGTAATATATTGATTGAGAAGATTACATAGAATATAACAATACCGTATTATTCCATTTTGATTTCAAAATATGCGTGATGTTTTCACACATAGTTTTATGGGTCTCTATCTTTCAGTTGTGAATGGTATTGATATTCAGGTGTGAATGGTATTGGTATTCAGTTGTGAATGGTATTGATATTCAGTTGTGAATGGTATTGATATGGGTTTGAAATGAGATGGTCGTTTTATCATTGCTGTCCATTTTCAGTCCCCCTCGTGATGGACACGAGCAGGGACAAAATACAGATTGAATTTTTAAAAGTTCTGAAATTGTGACAACAACAATACAAATCTCGAGGAAACGATCAAAATTTTGAAGTGATGTGTCGAATACCAAGCCGACGATTTCAACATTTAGTCAAGGATTTTAAAGTTCGAATAAGTTGACCGGGATGTCAATTTTGAATGTATTTTGAATGTATGATCATAAATTTGATTATGAAAATGAAATTCGAACAATATGACTTTGGTGACGCATTTCGGCATGATTACATGTTTACATATGCCGAATCCACTTTAGCAAATTTCATGTTTTTCCTGAAATAAATACTCTAGGTCTTACATTATTATCAAACAGTAAGTTATCAAGGGGCCTGGGACTTTTAAAAGGGTGGGGGATACCAATCAGATCTTCACTTAACTAAAGAATGGTAACATTCTCGACTTTATAAATGCAAATCTCCTTAAATTCTCCGAGTGAGCAATGATCTTCCCCCTTGTTGCATTAGTATTGTTTCTTTCTTTTTTTTAATTGAGGTGTTGGTGGTGCCACCTGTAGTGCAGATTCGTGCAGCCAGTGCCTGAGGGCCGGGGAAAACTGTGCCTGGTGCAACGATAAGGTACAAAATTTGTTTCTACTTTGCTATTGTCTCATATTTTTCCCCAGAATTTTTTTCTTATTTCTTACTTCAAAATGACATTTTTTTTTCAATGAAATGATACATGACGTCACTGTAAAAGGAGATAACAATATGGAAAGTCAGAGCATCACTGAAATAATCATTGTCCATGAACAAAATAGGGAAATTTCTGTTATGACCAGGTACATATTAAAAAATAGGGTTAACATTGATATATCGCTGATTCAAACAATGTCTGCTCAGAGCGCTTGACAACAACTGGCCGGGATTCGAACCTGGAATTCTTGGTTTTTAAGACGAATACCCCTCCAATTTAGCTATTTCCGCCAGTTGATATACAAAAATTATTTTTTTGCACCACTGCAATATATAAGTATCGTTTTCTCTTTGCAAAGAATGTGAATCAAAGTCGCTGTGATTCAAAGAATAATCTAGAAAGTAGTGGATGCAGTCAAATTAATATCGTCTATCCAGAAAAACAATACATAAAGATAAAGGTTAGTGAATATTTATATATGTTTATACAGAATCAATTGCTTGTTAATTTTCTCGATATATTAAATAAAGTTATGTTGCCTAAAGCGTAGATACCACGGTAATCTTACCTTTATATCTAGGCTGAGCCAGCAGGAAAAAATGTCCAACTCTCACCACAGGAAATAACCATAAAGCTGAGACCAAGTTGGTGAATCTTTTATATATTTATTGTCACTATAATATAATTAATGTGCGTTCGGGAACTGTATGCAGTCTACCTTAAAGCATTCATGAAACCTGACTTTCAGACACATTTTCTTTACATAACATGAATGTTTATACCCTAAACAGTGCTTTTATGTTGTAGTACCCAAAATATTCCCTGTTAACAACTTTCTGTGGCACTTGAAAGTTGGTCAGTTGTCTGCTGAAACCTACACCAGCAATTGAACACTTTGTCAACAAGCTTTGTTTAGCTGGTCTGTGATCTTGTGTAAACACCTAATGAGTTACCAGTTGTGCACCTGTCCAGCTTGGGAAACAGGGTGGAGATGTTTTGTACAATTTATCAATTTATTGCCAGGAGTATACTTCAGAACAACATAAGATTATTTTAATATTATTTGAATCAATGAAATAACTCATGGTTGTGAAAAATATTTTATGGTTGTGACAAATATCTTATGGTTGTGAAAGATATATCGTTTATGGGAAAAGTATACTATTTATTGGAAAAGTATCTTATGCATGTGAAAACCTTTCTGTCAAAAAGGGAAGACATGACTCAAAGGCTGCAAGGAATCCCCCTTTAACTTAAAGGCTGTGATATTGAAAAAGTGACATTAAACCCTTTGATCACTGGTTTGGCCTTAAATCACAAGGACTTTGAATGGCAAAACTGTGAATGCTGATAATTGGTATCAGTAAAATTTATGATTTGACCCTCTTTGATGAAATTTGGGGTTTTTCACACCACTGAATGGGAAGACATCAAAGGCTGCATGGATTCCACCTCAAAAGCTGGGCTGTATAGATTTTTTTTATAAAAAAATTGCAAACATATATAACATAAAAAATAATGATTTTTCTTCATTTATAACTTCATAAATATTCTTCAGTTTTTAATAATTTTACCACCAAAAGAAAGCCAGGAAAAGGCACTATCATCATGATAAGTGTTATCTTCCAATTCATTCTCTAAATAGTGGGGAAAATGGCCAAAAATGTGTTGCTCCAATTTTGACAATTGGTAAACAACACCTCCTGTGACCTACGGAGCCCCTAACAGTTCAAAGGTCAAGGTCACACAACACACTTCCTGTTTAGTACTGGCAGTACTTGGTGGTCACAAAAAATCATAATTCTCAGGGCAGATGTTCTTTAGTGGATTTCAGACAGATAGCCTGTATGTATGTCAATTTTAAGATCATATATTGTTTTCAGATACCTTAAACCACTGTAAAATCGCCTGGAACCTTCCAGGTTTCATGAATGCTTTAATCTTGATGTAAATGGAACATTTTACTCATTGGATCTCGGATATTATATGTCATAACCAGATTGATTTGTTTTTAGATATTATAATAAATCATTTTAAATGCTTTTAACAATAATTAAAAAGTGAAGAAAAGTTCCTATTTACCAGTAAGCATGACATGAACCGATGACTTCAGATTGTATGAAGAATCAGAAACTTGTTACTAATGTTTGGTATTTTATTTTCCAGAATCCAAGATTACAGTTGCTATAGATTTCTTACCGGATAAGGATTATCCTATGGACCTGTATTACATGATGGATGTGTCCCAGTCCATGTGTGATGATAAGAACACTCTGGTCAAGCTCTCAGACCAACTTGGTAGGATCACTTCTATTTTCTTATACAAAGCTCTCAGACCAACTGGGTAGGATCACTTCTATTTTCTTATACAAAGCTCTCAGACCAACTGGGTAGGATCACTTCTATTTTCTTATGCAAAGCTCTCAGACCAACTAGGTAGGATCACTTCTATTTTCTTATATATATACAAAGCTCTCAGACCAACTGGGTAGGATCACTTCTATTTTCTTATACAAAGCTCTCAGACCAACTAGGTAGGATCACTTCTATTTTCTTATACAAAGCTCTCAGACCAACTAGGTAGGATCACTTCTATTTTCTTATATATATATATACAAAGCTCTCAGACCAACTAGGTAGGATCACTTCTATTTTCTTATACAAAGCTCTCAGACCAACTGGGTAGGATCACTTCTATTTTCTTATACAAAGCTCTCAGACCAACTGGGTAGGATCACTTCTATTTTCTTATATATATACAAAGCTCTCAGACCAACTGTGTAGGATCACTTCTATTTTCTTATACAAAGCTCTCAGACCAACTAGGTAGGATCACTTCTATTTTCTTATACAAAGCTCTCAGACCAACTGTGTAGGATCACTTCTATTTTCTTATGCAAAGCTCTCAGACCAACTGGGTAGGATCACTTCTATTTTCTTATACAAAGCTCTCAGACCAACTAGGTAGGATCACTTCTATTTTCTTATACAAAGCTCTCAGACCAACTGGGTAGGATCACTTCTATTTTCTTATACAAAGCTCTCAGACCAACTAGGTAGGATCCCTTCTATTTTCTTATGCAAAGCTCTCAGACCAACTGGGTAGGATCACTTCTATTTTCTTATACAAAGCTCTCAGACCAACTAGGTAGGATCCCTTCTATTTTCTTATGCAAAGCTCTCAGACCAACTGGGTAGGATCCCTTCTATTTTCTTATGCAAAGCTCTCAGACCAACTGGGTAGGATCACTTCTATTTTCTTATACAAAGCTCTCAGACCAACTAGGTAGGATCACTTCTATTTTCTTATACAAAGCTCTCAGACCAACTAGGTAGGATCACTTCTATTTTCTTATACAAAGCTCTCAGACCAACTAGGTAGGATCCCTTCTATTTTCTTATACAAAGCTCTCAGTCCAACTGGGTAGGATCACTTCTATTTTCCTATACAAAGCTCTCAGACCAACTAGGTAGGATCACTTCTATTTTCTTATACAAAGCTCTCAGACCAACTAGGTAGGATCACTTCTATGTTCTTCTACAATGGGACATTGCAACTGATACTCATTTACATTTCTTTTTGCTGATATGAATATTAAAATGGGTAAGCCAGGGCAAAAAGAGAAGTAGGCATTGAATATCATAAAAATTTATAATTTCATCTGGTCATGGAAGCCTATTCTTTGCCTTCGTCATAATTTTGTTTTTCGCTCCATAAACAAATCTCAGCCAAGCTGCGGCATACGTTTCATGCATCTCAATTAATTACAGACCATTCAATCATTAATGGTTTTTTTTTACCGTGACAATGTTCTTATTTGAGGTCCAGTCACACTGTTTCTGTTCCAAATTTATACATATCACACACAGTCCACTGGATATTCCACATACAGTGGTCTGAATGTATATAGATATGTACTGAGGGAAGCCAGACAAACCTTTTTATGGTTGACTTCCCCTCCTCTATGTTGACTTCCACAGATAAAATATTATTAAAATGTCTGATTTTTTTCTCTCAATATTGAAGTTTTCAATATATATAATTTTTCTAAGGGTCATTTTCTACTGTCCCTCAGAGTGATTTGATAAATCTCTTACTCTTATTATAAGTTAGAATGTTAATTTTTTTCTGCATATTGAAAAAGTCAAATACCGAAGATTAAACTGGTTTGAAAATTAGCAAACTTTACAATATTATCTGAAATATTAAAATTATAAACTTAAAATTTGGAAAATGGGGTTCTCTATCGAAATTAAAATTCAGAAGTAGTTTAGGGCTAATTTTATCACATTCATAGGTGAGAAGATATCTCTCATAAATGTCTCGTACATAATCAATGATCATTATTATTATTAAATGGAATATATGCGTGGTTATGAATGGTGAGTCGACCCCTTAAGCACAGTGGCACTTCCTTCAAGACAAGTTAAAAATAAAAATAGCCTCCTCTCCTGGATCCTTCGAAGCATAATGTAATATACATATATTCAATTTAATTCTTTGATTAACTAATAATTTCATAATTGTATTTTCATCTTTCCTTCATTTGAATTATTCCTAGCTGAAAAGCTTGGTGAAATGACAAAGGACTTTCGTTTGGGATTCGGGTCCTTCATTGACAAGAATACCTTTCCCTACGTGGTGACTTGGCCAGACTAGTGAGTATGCTCTCTGTGATGCTACAGACAAGAATGCCTTTCCTAATGTGATGACTAAGCCTGACTAGTGAGTATGCTCTCTGTGATGCTACAGACAAGAATGCCTTTCATAATGTGATGACTAAGCCTGACTAGTGAGTATGCTCTCTGTGATGCTACAGACAAGAATGCCTTTCATAATGCGATGACTAAGCCTGACTAGTGAGTATGCTCTCTGTGATGCTACAGACAAGAATGCCTTTCATAATGTGATGACTAAGCCTGACTAGTAAGTAATAATAATAATAATAATAATAATAAAATTTGTATAGCGCTGATACCAGACAAGTCTGTTCATAGCGCTGAGTTCAGGACATGCATCCTGAAGAGATGAGTTTTCAGCCTACTCTTAAACGAGGAGACTGACATGCTTGTCCTAATATTAGTAGGCAAGGAATTCCATAGTCGTGGACCTACAGATGAGAAGGCCCTGTCACCTACTGTCCTTAGCCTGGTATTAGGTATCTGTAGGTGGGTGCCATCATTGGATCTTAGACAGCGTTCACCTTCTTTAATCAGGAGTAGATCTCGTAAGTAAGGCGGAGCCTTACCATTAAGGGCTTTCCAGGTTAATAGAAGAATTTTAAAACCAATTCTCGCATGAACGGGAAGCCAATGCAGTTCCCTTAATTTTCCTGAAATGTGATCAAATTTCCTGATTTTTCCAACTACCCGTGCTGCAGAGTTTTGGAGGTATTGCAGTTTCCTGATGTCAGTTTTAGGAAGACCCGCCAGAAGACCATTACCATAATCAAGGGTGGATGTAACAAAAGCATGGGTAAGTGTTACCGCGGTCTTCTCGTCTAGACAATGTCTGATGGCCGCCAGGTTCCTGATGTGATAATAGCCTTTCTGACACATTTTCCTGATCTGGGCCTTCATGTCCATATTGGAGTCAAATGTGATACCAAGGTCAACCACTGACTGACTAGGAGCAATATCAGAGTCACCCACTCTGATTGTGGTTGGGATACTGCTATGGGTGGAAGTATTGTACCTGTCGGTACATATGAGCATCTCTGTTTTTCCATCATTTATCTTCATCTTGTTTGATATGAGGAAATTTCTGACTTCACTGACACACTCCTCCAGTTTGCGTCTGCTCATATCCACATGATGGGGAGAGGCGTGGTCAACAGGGATGTAGATCTGAGTATCATCTGCATAAATGTGATAGCTGAGACCATATTTTGCAAGTATATCAGATAGGGGTGTCATGTAAATGGTGAACAGTATAGGACCCAGGACTGAGCCTTGGGGTACCCCATATTTTAAGGATTTTAGACAGGACCTATGGATCCCCACCTTCACACATTGCTTTCTGTCCATAAGGTATGACCGAATCCAGGAGAGTGCATGACCTGTGACGTTGCATCTATCCCTCAGCCTGTCCAAAAGGATTTGATGGTCAATAGTGTCAAAGGCAGCGGAGAGGTCGAGCAACAACAAGATAACTGACTTTCTATTGTCTAGAGCACCCAAGATATCATTTTGCACTTTTAACAAAGCGGTTTCAGTGCTGTGATATTCTTTGTAGGCTGATTGAAACTTGTCAGTAAGACCATTCCTTACAAGATGGGGGACTAGTTGGTCTGCAACCGCCCTCTCGGTTAGTTTAGAGACAAATGTTAGGTTGGAAACAGGCCTATAGTTTTTTTCAACCAGTTCCAGACCGAGTTTCTTCAGCAGGGGTGTTATGATGGCTATTTTCATATTTTCCGATACTGCTGATTCCATCAGTGATTTATTTATGATGGAAGTAATTATTGGTAGGAGGTCCTCTAAAAGGTCAAGTAGGAGCCAGGTTGGAATTGGATCCAGGTCACATGACTTCTTTGCTGACCTTTTGACCAATTTCCGTACGTCGTCAATGGTTAAGGGTGTGAACCTTTCCAGACATGTAGTACTATTGTTTGCAGTGTCACCTGGTGGCGTAGTTTGGCCGGATGGAGCATTATCAATGTCCAGGCGGATTCTCTCTATTTTTTCAAGAAAGAATGTGTTGAACTTCTCAGCTTGAGTAATTTCACAGTCAGATTGGGGCATAGGTGTGTCCTTTTTCTTATGCATGACTGTGTCAATGACTCTAAATAGCTTTTTAGGGTCATGTTTGTTTTCCTCAACCAGGTTGGAAAAATATGCTGATTGAGCAGATTTAAGCATTGAGTTGTATTTGTTCCTCTGAGAATTATACAACTCCTTGTCAATTTGAGAGCCAGTCTTGCTCATTTTTCTCTCAAGCCTCCTCTTGAGAGATCTTTCCAGCTTTAATTGGTCACTCATCCAAGGTACAGGTTTGCGTTGGGTGACCTTGGCAACTTTGATAGGTGCATGTTTATCCATGAGTGATGTGAGTTCCCTATCATAATAATTTACCATGTCCTCCAGGGATAGATGTTCCCAAGTTGTGTCTCTATCAGTTAGGGATTTGATGTCCCTTCTTAGGGATTCAAGATCTAATCCCTTGAAATTCCTAAATTTGATAGATTTTTTGGGGGGTTTAGGAGGTATAATATCAAGGTAAATCTTAATCATTTTATGATCAGATAAGTATTCATCTACCAGGTGACTCTTCAGGAACTTATTACCCCTAAAGGTAATGATTAGATCAAGGGTGTTCCCTAACCTATGGGTTGGTTCCTGAACCCATTGTGTTAGATCAAAGGTAGATAGGATGTCGTTAAACTTAATGACATCAGGCTTTAAGGGCAAGTTGACATGAAAGTTGTAGTCACCAAGGAAAATGACCTCATGACTAAATGAACCATAATGTGCAACCAACTGGGTGAACTCATCATAGAACTCAGAGTAGGTATATCTATTCCGATCAGATGGTTCAGGTCTGTATATCACCACAAATGTTATCTTTTTTCCCTTCAGTGTGATGGATGACTCCATGAGCTCCATGGTGGTGACTACTGGTTGGTTGGCCCTATTGGTTGTGAAAGGGAGTTCAGATTTGTATAAAATCCCTAATCCTCCCCCTGTGCGACCAATCCTAGGAAAAGACTCGAATTCAAGTGACCCTTCTTTAAGTTCACTTTTGACTTTGTCAGATTTTGAGTCATGCATCCAAGTTTCAGTCATGAACAGGGCATCAAGGTCATGCTCGTTAAAGTAGTCTTTGACTGGCAGGATCTTGCTAGATATGCTCTGTACGTTGCAACAACCAATATTTAATGTTTTCTTCCCGTTTCTATTAGGATTTTTAATACGAGAATGCTTTTTATTTACAATCCGTGGCTGACTACGTGCAGCAGAGCGAGCACGTGTAGTTGTAGCCGGCCCTGAGACGTGATTGGTCGAAATAGAGGATGGATGTGTATTACCACTGTTTATGTTTACGTTCGGACCACGTGTTTCCACGAGCCGATGTGATTCGGGTGTTTCCGGATCTGATAGACAATGGTAACGATTGGCTGTTCCGAGTACACCCGAGCGCTCTGGCCCGGGATTCAATATTGAGGGGGCGTGGCCTCGCTTCTTTAACATCCAATCATCTCTCAATGATCGACACGTCACCAGGTTATGACGTAGGCAGAGACACGAGTTTCCTCGTGCTTTTGCATCGAGCAAGCCGACTGCCCCACCAAATCTACAATATGAGGCAGAAAATTTATCAATAATATTCATATTTTGAATGTTTTCAATGGATTTTGTAGAAAGTATGTGAAAAGATATACCCCAAGTAGTTTTTGACTCGGTCATCTTCTGCATATGTTTATCACAAACCAGCATTTCACATGTCTTTATACCATCATGAGGAAGTTTTAAATATTCTTTATTTACACATTTAGTTGTAGCGTTAATGTCAAAACATGAACATATACAAACAAATGAATGGTTGTGAAAAGAAGAACATTTATTAACATATATACAATTTGTTTCACACGGCACCGGCCAGTACTGTCAGTTAAAGTCTGCAAGCTGTTTTTTAATTGAAAGTTTTGCCTTCTTTACAGAATTCCGTGGACCTGCGATGTTTACGACACTGAGAGTTTTATCCTTGTCCAACTCTCGTTTGTCCACTTTGACCACCGCTCCAGTTTCACGCTCAATGCGCTGTATGTTTGAGCCCCGCTTCCCGATAAGTCGCCCGGTCAAATCAGATGACACAAACATCACCGAGTCAGGGTTGTAAGCTGATGTGCGGGGTTTCGAAGTGTTGGATGATGATGATTTACCCCTCCCTTGCCCCCTGTGCGGGGGTGCAGCAGAAGAGGTGGATGGAAGAGGGGTGTCATCATCTTCGTCAACCAGAAGAACGTCCGACTTCGGTGGGGCAGTCGGCTCTACCTTATCGGGAATCGGGGCCCGATTGATGTTGTCAGCAATGAGCGTTATGGTTTTGTCCAATAGACTGCCATCTGGAGCCAGCGAAGCATCCGTTGCCCGGGTACTGAGAACAGGAATTTTAATGTATGAGAACCCGGGCAACCTCAGCTTCTCCATCATGCCTTTATACACCAGCCAGTGTCTACGGAGTTTGGCATTGATGAGCGGTGGAGGCGTCAAGACTGCAACTGTTGGCCCTTTTGATCTGATGAGCCGGATGTAAGCCTTGTGTCGGTTGAACAGAGCTTCCCCATCACCACCGATGAGGATTTCCGATATGTCCGGCAGGATGATCACGTGGTCAGCTGCGGGGATTCGGTCCGAGCGATGAGATAGGAAGTGAAGGTTTTCGGCAGTAGACTTGATTGAACAGTCCTGTCGGATGATACCCGCTGAAATGTCATCTTGTTTCCCATCCTTCGGTAGAGAGACGAGCAACGACCGCATCCCCGCAGCAGGAGAGGATGGTTCCACCTCAGGGTCCGGGACGAATGCATTTAGGACCTCGTCACGCTCCCTAACGGCGGTAAGTGCATCGGCAAGCTCGTCTGCTAGGATTTGCTTGTCTGCCGTGCACACCTAGAGCTGGGTCTCCAACTCAGCTACTCGGCCCTCAAGACGAGTAACCTCAGCGTTTGCGGCATCAGACATCACTGTCAGTCTGTCGTACGCTGTCTGCAGGGCCTCCCTGGTCATCCCGTCGGCCTTCTTCTTCGGCAGGGTTGGAAATTCAGCGACGGGAGCAGGGACAGCATCTGACTTCTTCCTTGTCCCACCGGGGCTCACATCTCTTGGGCGGAGAAGCGGCCCAGCGATCGGTGGACGTGGAGTTACATCTTTGGTCGCCATCGTAGACATAAGTAATAATACTGTATTATGCTTTGATGACTGAAACACTGTAGCTACTGGAGCTGAATGAAATGTTTAATTTTTCAGCCGAATATATACACAGACCAACGGGGATAAGCCTTGGATAGGGGTAAGGATTTGTTGGTTCTGCGTTGTTCACAGACAGAGTAATTGTGTTTATTTGCAAAAGATTGTTAGTCTATTGGTCAGTAGGTCTACCGCCCGTGAAGAATGTTGTGCGATAGCCAGGTTATTTAATAGACCAGAGATTATCAGTGTATTAGTTGCCTTGTTTAGCACTCGTGTCGCTGCGGTCAAGAATCAGGCCACAGGTTGAGGTCAAGGTCAAGGACACTGTTTGAAATGTCAGGTTTCGGCAATAAATATATATATAATTGTGCAAGAAGAAATGAAGCGTATTCTTGCTTTAAATACTATTATTTGCCTTTATCTTCCTTAGTTGTTGTCTCGTAAGAGAACAGTAATGTATACCTTTATTGGTCTTTTAGATACGTAATACGTAGTTGTTGTGACCAGGGTATTTTCCCGATAATATTCGCAGTTTAGCAAATATAAAGCCGAGGTAATAATTTGCGATAGAAAAACCGAGGAGGGGTTTATCACCACAGAATTAATTACAGAGGTATAGGAAAAATCAACCGACAAGCGTGGGACAAAATGGAGTCTTAGCCTGAAGTGTCGGGGTATCTTCACCAAATAATACCTACGGGGATGGTAGGCAGTCTAATGGGTGAGATTAGACGACTGTCACAGAGGAGGTGAGCAGTAGGTGGACGAATATCTACAGATTGAGGTAGGTTCGTCACGTTTATCAAACAGTGGAGCGAGAGACCAAAATGGGGGCCACCGCTCAACGTGTCAGATTACCGGTTTCACCAAAAAAACCTACAGAGATGGTAGGCCGTCTAACGGGTGAGATTAGACTAGAAATAACTGTCTACAGGGTTAGGTAGAACAGTAGTTTGGTGTATATTCTTGTGTGGTTACTTGTAGAGTTGTAGAATCTCGTCACGAAGCCAGGCCTAATGCACTGGCGCGGGCAGAACTCAGGAAGTATATCGAGAATGCCGCGCCTCGAAAAAGGCAATCAATGGATCGGCTCCCTCGATGTTTTACAACCGAGATCTGCTGCTCCGGGTAGCAAAAAGTCTGTCAGTCGATAGACTAGAATATAGACTGCAATAGCGATAGGTAAATAGCAAGGATAGACCTTCGTGATAGCTCAATATTACGCCAAAACGACGAAAATATCGGAGCACCACAAAAAGGCAGCCATTGCTACCCGCGCATGCGCAGACCTTTCAAGTATGCTCTCTGTGATGCTACAGACAAGAATGCCTTTCATAATGTGATGACTAAGCCTGACTAGTAAGTATGCTCTCTGTGATGCTACAGATAAGAATGCCTTTCATAATGCGATGACTAAGCCTGACTAGTAAGTATGCTCTCTGTGATGCTACAGATAAGAATGCCTTTCATAATGTGATGACTAAGCCTGACTAGTAAGTATGCTCTCTGTGATGCTACAGATAAGAATGCCTTTCATAATGCGATGACTAAGCCTGACTAGTAAATATGCTCTCTGTGATGCTACAGACAAGAATGCCTTTCATAAATGTGATGACTAAGCCTGACTAGTAAATATGCTCTCTGTGATGCTACAGATAAGAATGCCTTTCATAATGTGATGACTAAGCCTGACTAGTAAGTATGCTCTCTGTGATGCTACAGACAAGAATGCCTTTCATAAATGTGATGACTAAGCCTGACTAGTAAGTATGCTCTCTGTGATGCTACAGATAAGAATGCCTTTCATAATGCGATGACTAAGCCTGACTAGTGAGTATGCTCTCCGTGATGCTACAGACAAGAATGCCTTTCATAATGCGATGACTAAGCCTGACTAGTAAGTATGCTCTCTGTGATGCTACAGACAAGAATGCCTTTCATAATGTGATGACTAAGCCTGACTAGTAAGTATGCTCTCTGTGATGCTACAGATAAGAATGCCTTTCATAATGCGATGACTAAGCCTGACTAGTAAATATGCTCTCTGTGATGCTACAGACAAGAATGCCTTTCATAATGTGATGACTAAGCCTGACTAGTAAGTATGCTCTCTGTGATGCTACAGATAAGAATGCCTTTCATAATGTGATGACTAAGCCTGACTAGTAAGTATGCTCTCTGTGATGCTACAGACAAGAATGCCTTTCATAAATGTGATGACTAAGCCTGACTAGTAAGTATGCTCTCTGTGATGCTACAGATAAGAATGCCTTTCATAATGCGATGACTAAGCCTGACTAGTAAGTATGCTGTCTGTGATGCTACATACAGGAATGCCTTTCATAATGTGATGACTAAGCCAAGCTATAAAATATGCTCTCTGTGATGCTACAGACAAGAATGCCTTTCATAATGTGATGACTAAGCCTGACTAGTAAGTATGCTCTCTGTGATGCTACAGACAAGAATGCCTTTCATAAATGTGATGACTAAGCCTGACTAGTAAGTATGCTCTCTGTGATGCTACAGATAAGAATGCCTTTCATAATGCGATGACTAAGCCAAGCTATAAAATATGCTCTCTGTGATGCTACAGACAAGAATGCCTTTCATAATGTGATGACTAAGCCTGACTAGTAAGTATGCTCTCTGTGATGCTACAGACAAGAATGCCTTTCATAATGTGATGACTAAGCCTGACTAGTAAGTATGCTCTCTGTGATGTATTAAGGCTTCGTAATAAGGCTTCCAAAATATATATTTATTCACATTTTTGACAGATTTGTCAGAAAATTTACTTCTCAGCAAATTTCTGATAAATACAAATTTGTGGTGATTTTTGAGGACAGGACCGGTCGATAGCAAATAAAAGGAGGTTTAATAAACATTTGGATAAAAAAGACGGGTCATGAGAAGAAAACGATTAACAAGTGATGCCTTTTAGGATATAACATCCCATGTAAGACTTGGTTAAGATGGAGATTTGTTGTGTTTAAACAGTTACAAGAGGTTGTCTGAGAGCCGCCACAGGTGTATCACAATTGACAAAGTGAACTGCTGCCCAGAACCATTCGGCTTCAAGAACAACCTACCTCTCAATGAAAACCCTCTCCTCTTCAAAGTGAGTATGACTTGTAGCACTTGAATATATTTGCTAGCTTTGCATTGTGATGCCTGACCTTGATTACCATGTGTGATGGCTGACCTTGATTACCATGTGTGATACCTGACCTTGATTACCATGTGTGATGCCTGACCTTGATTACCATGTGAGATGCCTGACCTTGATTACCATGTGTGATGCCTGACCTTGATTACCATGTGAGATGGCTGACCTTGATTACCATGTGTGATGCCTGACCTTGATTACCATGTGGGATGCCTGACCTTGATTACCATGTGTGATGCCTGACCTTGATTACCATGTGAGATGCCTGACCTTGATTACCATGTGTGATGCCTGACCTTGATTACCATGAGAGATGGCTGACCTTGATTACCATGTGTGATGCCTGACCTTGATTACCATGTGTGATGCCTGACCTTGATTACCATGTGTGATGCCTGACCTTGATTACCATGTGTGATGGCTGACCTTGATTACCATGTGTGATGCCTGACCTTGATTACCATGAGAGATGCCTGACCTTGATTACCATGTGTGATGCCTGACCTTGATTACCATGTGTGATTCCTGACCTTGATTACAATGTGTGATGCCCGACCTTGATTACCATGTGTGATTCCTGACCTTGATTACCATGTGTGATGCCTGACCTTGATTACCATGTGAGATGCCTGACCTTGAATGACCATGTGAGATGCCTGACCTTGATTACCATGTGTGATGGCTGACCTTGATTACCATGTGTGATGGCTGACCTTGATTACCATGTGTGATGCCTGACCTTGATTACCATGTGTGATGGCTGACCTTGATTACCATGTGTGATGCCTGACCTTGATTACCATGAGAGATGGCTGACCTTGATTACCATGTGTGATGCCTGACCTTGATTACCATGTGTGATGGCTGACCTTGATTACCATGTGTGATGCCTGACCTTGATTCATGAGAGATGCCTAACCTTGATTACCATGTGTGATGCCTGACCTTGATTACCATGTGAGATGCCTGACCTTGATGACCATGTGTGCTGTTTACAGGAAGCAGTTAACGAGGCCAGCTTCTCTGGCAGCTCGGATATTCCAGAGGGAGGCTTGGATGCTCTTATGCAAGTCATCGTCTGTCAGGTAATATTATTTAGTAACTGCTTTTGAAAACTAATTCATAAAAAGTATTATTAAACATGATACATTTGTTAAGAAATCATCTTTACCAACTGATTTATCAGGATAAGTCCCTGCTAACCCTTTCCCCCCACCAACCCTCACCCCAGCTATCACCACAGGATAACATGTTCTAAAATGTCAACAATTAAAGTACAGATTGGGGGAATCTAAATAATAGTGAAACAATGGTATCAATGGTTCTTGCGATGTTCAATCAATCTTTAGTAAAAAAGGGATTACTTTGCTAATACTAACCATGATCCTCATTTGTGACTGAGACCTTTTTATATGTGACCAGTGATGAAAGGGTTCGAGAAAGGTAACCTCAGGATCACCTCTTTCCTTAGTCCCACAAAGAAGGGCAGGGCGCTGCCCCATTGGGCTGGACTCCCTCACCTGAACGATACTTCCTCACCTGAACCCCCAATTATTAAAATAATGAAAACCGAAAATAATCACAAGGGCAAATAAGTTACCATCGTAACTATTAACAGTCCTGAGCCCTCAGAAATGAACAGGTTCTCGTATTCTGATTCCGTTGGAGAATTTCTGAACAAACATGAACAATTATTTTTTCACAAATGTTATTTGTACACAGATGTTATCATACAAAATATGTTCCAGCCTACATAATAATGACAAATTAATATAAGCAAGTTCTTTCTTGAAGATAAGACTCATTTCCTCATCCGATGCCCTGAGTATCAGGATGTCAGACAAGACAGAATCTCTGACTCGGTGAGACTGATGTCAAATACTTGTCCTGTCCCTTTCATACTGCTTAAAGACATGGATTTTGCATCATGTTTCAGGACATAGGATGGAGGCAACGCTCCAGAAAGCTGGTCGTCTATGCCTCTGATGCGGGCTTCCACATCTCCGGGGACGGCAAGGTAAATTCACTTAAATTTGGTATGATAAAAATATTTTCAAAGCTTTTCTTCTCCCCAGCACCGATGTCAATTAACACAACCTTTCCTCTGTACTTGGTCACAATGTATTTTGACTGCCATAGGACTATCTTAAAGCATTCATGAAATCAGGGTTTTCAAGCACTTCCCTGCGTAATATAGATGTTAATACCCCAAACTTTGCGATCAAATGTCATTACCCATCATATTTCCCCTACATAAATGTCTGTACCATTTGAAAGTTGATTTGTCTTCTGCCAAAATCCAAATCATCCATTGGACACTTTGTTAGCAAACTTTGCTAAGCTGAGAAGTGATCTAGTGCAATGGAGTGATTTGGCTCACCATGCTCACAGAGCCCTGTGTGTCCATTGATGTTTGTCCATTGGTACAGGCTTCACAGTCTGACAGACCAACGAGACTAGAAGAGACCATGGACAATAGAGGTCACATGCTTGTATACATGTGGCCACCTGGTGGTCAAAGGAGTACAGCCAGTACTGCAATAACAATAGTTGGTGTACTGTGGTTGATTTTAGTAAGATAGCTAACTTGTATCACGGTTTCGTAACCACATATCATTTAAGCATACCCCAACCTTCTGAGACTGCAGCGGACAGGTAAAGTGGATGCAAAATGTTGGATGTTCGTAGTGAATTCGGAAGTCTCTGCAACTCAAATGCAACTCGAAAGTCTTATTCGTTGTTCCCTTTAAATTCGTTCATTTTGCGTCTGGAACAGTTAGGGTAGGACTGCTTTGGTCCGCAATAGCGTTTCAACATGCTGAAAACTTTGTGGAGAGGAGATGCGAATGGCCAGTCCCTACTTTCTTTGTTGCACAAGCTGAGTTGTTCAGGAATGCAAACGTGTTGGTCATGTCTTGTCTGAATATGTTCTTATAATGTTCTACCATAATCAGTAGAAATGACAGACATAGACATATAACGATTTAACTGTGAGGGATACATCTACAAATGATACATGACTGAATATGGACCTTTGTGGGCTATTTTGATCAAATATTGCCAGTGACCTTGACGTGACCTTTGAATGACTTTGAAAATGAAACCCTTATTTCCATGGATTTATCATAATTTTTAATATTCAATCATTGATCATTTATTCATCAAAATCCGTTCAGAATGAACAATATTAGAGCAATTAGAGTAATTTTAGAGTAATCTGCAAGGGAATTTAGAGGGATCTTTGATATGCTGAGCAATCTTCAAACAATATCTATAATAAAAGTTTATTGGTGGTTGATTTATGAAAGTACATAGTATACTGCATAGACAAACTTTAATGATGAAAATGAAATTTTGAGATATATTAACAAGCTAAATTTGGTAAGAAAACACTTGAATGTGGTAGGTGTACAAAATGTGAAAATTGATAGACTATAAATTGATCCGCCTAACAGGTGAGCTTTAGGCTAAAATATATGTCTACAAGGTAGAGTAGGGCAGTGGTAAGACTCTGAAGATCGGTGAGTTGTAGAATATGATTTAGAAGCAAGGCCGAATGCGCTCAGCGTTGACAGAACCTGTGGGAGGAGATTGAGAATGCCGCGCCAAGAGAAAGACAGATCGTTGAATCGGCCTCTCTCAATATTCCAGCCAAGTTATACTGCGCCGGGAGCACGGCTAAAATTACAGAGGGCTGTTTGTTATTTTTTCTCTATTAATACAGGCTTAACACCCTTACAGATCACAACAATGATCACACGCTTGTACCCATGTGACCACAATGCACTAGGCACTTTCATCAAAACACAAAAAACGCAGGTGTAATTCAATAAAAAATATCCCATTTCCCTGTCAGATTCCTTGTGACGTACATGATTTCATGAAAGCTCTAATTAAATAACACTTAAATATATGATATTTTTTCTAACCGCACATAGCAAGCAGATGTTATTTCAAAATGATATAGTAAGTTGAGCACTACTTTATGATTTCTTAATGATTGCTGTACAGTTAGGTGGGGTGGTTGAGCCAAATGATGGAAAGTGCCACCTGGACGAGGATGGACTCTACACACACTCACTAAAAATGGTTTGAAAATACTATTAATATGTTCGACAAATGGATTATTATGATGTTTGACTTATCTTATAATATATATCCTGATGTATCTATCTGTAATGTATTTTTCATCCTTAAATTTTCATTGTTACTTTTCTGATTATGAATAGTAATGGTTGGTTAAAAAACACAAATACAGTTAAAATATTGATTATTTTCCAAAAATTGTTACAGGACGCACCATCAGTTGGCCATATCTCAAAAGTAATATCAGAGAACAACATTAACATGATATTTGCGGTGACGGGGGAAAAATTTCTCTACAAGGATCTTGTCGAGATGATACCGGGCGCAGAGTATGGAGAACTGGATTCCACCTCCAACAATATTGATGAGATAATTGGAAAGGCCTATCAGGTTGAGATCTTGGTCAACTTTTGTAATATGATAAAAAATTATATATTAAAGCAAGAAAGGTAGTATTTACAGAAATGGAAATAAAGGATATTTCTTAGTTTAGACATTTGAGCCTGCACCACCTCTCTATTTGCTTTGTGGGTTTCTGTAACCTGCACCACTTCTCTATTTGCTTTGTGGGTTTCTGTAGCCTGCACCGCCTTGCTGTTTGCTGTGACCTCCATGTCCTCTCAGGGTGCTATGCAAGTCTCGATTTAAGGTTTACAGTATGAGCTATGTTAACCTTTACTTCCTCTGTGTGTGATAGATTAGCCTTTACTTCCTCTGTATGTGATATGTTAGTCTTTACTTCCTCTGTATGTGATATGGTAGCCTTTACTTCCTCTGTATGCGATAGATTAGCCTTTACTTCCTCTGTATGTGATATGTTAGTCTTTACTTCCTCTGTATGTGATATGTTAGCCTTTACTTCGACTGTATGTGATATGTTAGTCTTTACTTCCTCTGTATGTGATATGTTAGTCTTTACTTCCTCTGTATGTGATATGTTAGCCTTTACTTCCTCTGTATGTGATATCTTAGCCTTTACTTCCTCTGTATGTGATATGTTAGTCTTTACTTCCTCTGAGTGTGATATGTTAGTCTTTACTTCCTCTGTACGTGCTATTGTGTTAGCCTTTACTTCCTCTGTATGTGATATGTTAGTCTTTACTTCCTCTTTATGTAATATGTTAGTCTTTACTTCCTCTGTGTGTGATATGTTAGCCTTTACTTCCTCTGTATGTCATAGAGTAGCCTTTACTTCCTCTGTATGTGATATGTTAGTCTTTACTTCCTCTGTATGTGATATGTTAGTCTTTACTTCCTCTGAATGTGATATGTTAGTCTTTACTTCCTCTGTATGTGATATGGTAGCCTTTACTTCCTCTGAGTGTGATATGTTAGCCTTTACTTCCTCTGTGTGTGATATGTTAGCCTTTACTTCCTCTGTATGTGATATGTTAGTCTTTACTTCCTCTGTATGTGATATGTTAGTCTTTACTTCCTCTGTATGTGATATGTTAGTCTTTACTTCCTCTGTATGTAATATGTTAGTCTTTACTTCCTCTGAATGTGATATGTTAGTCTTTACTTCCTCTGAATGTGATATGTTAGCCTTTACTTCCTCTGTATGTGATATGTTAGCCTTTACTTCCTCTGAGTGTGATATGTTAGCCTTTACTTCCTCTGAGTGTGATATGTTAGCCTTTACTTCCTCTGAATGTGATATGTTAGCCTTTACTTCCTCTGAGTGTGATATGTTAGCCTTTACTTCCTCTGTATGTGATATGTTAGCCTTTACTTCCTCTGAATGTGATATGTTAGCCTTTACTTACCCTGTATGTGATATGTTAGCCTTTACTTCCTCTGAGTGTGATATGTTAGCCTTTACTTCCTCTGTATGTGATATGTTAGCCTTTACTTCCTCTGTATGTGATATGTTAGTCTTTACTTCCTCTGTATGTAATATGTTAGTCTTTACTTCCTCTGTATGTGATATGTTAGTCTTTACTTCCTCTGTATGTGATATGTTAGTCATTACTTCCTCTGTATGTGATATGTTAGTCATTACTTCCTCTGTATGTTATAGAGTAGTCTTTACTTCCTCTGTATGTGATATGTTAGCCTTTACTTCCTCTGTATGTGATAGAGTAGCCTTTACTTCCTCTCTACGTGATATGTTAGTCTTTACTTCCTCTGTATGTTATAGTGTAGTCTTTACTTCCTCTGAGTGTGATATGTTAGCCTTTACTTCCTCTGTATGTGATATGTTAGCCTTTACTTCCTCTGTATGTAATATGTTAACCTTTACTTCCTCTGTATGTGATATGTTAGTCTTTACTTCCTCTGTATGTGATATGTTAGCCTTTACTTCCTCTGAGTGTGATATGTTAGTCTTTACTTCCTCTGTATGTGATATGTTAGTCATTACTTCCTCTGTATGTGATATGTTAGCCTTTACTTCCTCTGAGTGTGATATGTTAGTCTTTACTTCCTCTGTATGTGATATGTTAGTCATTACTTCCTCTGTATGTGATATGTTAGTCATTACTTCCTCTGTATCTTATAGAGTAGTCTTTACTTCCTCTGTATGTGATATGTTAGCCTTTACTTCCTCTGTACGTGATATGTTAGTCTTTACTTCCTCTGTATGTTATAGAGTAGTCTTTACTTCCTCTGAGTGTGATATGTTAGCCTTTACTTCCTCTGTATGTGATATGTTAGCCTTTACTTCCTCTGTATGTGGTAGATTAGTCATTACTTCCTCTGTATGTTATAGAGTAGTCTTTACTTCCTCTGTATGTGATATGTTAGCCTTTACTTCCTCTGTATGTGATATGTTAGCCATTACTTCCTCTGTAATTGATATGTTAGCCTTTACTTCCTCTGTATGTGATATGTTAGCCTTTACTTCCTCTGTATGTGATATGTTAGCCTTTACTTCCTCTGTATGTGATATGTTAGTCTTTACTTCCTCTGTATGTAATATGTTAGTCTTTACTTCCTCTGTGTGTGATATGGTAGCCTTTACTTCCTCTGAGTGTGATATGTTAGTCTTTACTTCCTCTGTATGTGATATGTTAGTCATTACTTCCTCTGTATGTGATATGTTAGTCATTACTTCCTCTGTATGTTATAGAGTAGTCTTTACTTCCTCTGTATGTGATATGTTAGCCTTTACTTCCTCTGTATGTGATATGTTAGCCTTTACTTCCTCTGTATGTGATATGTTAGCCTTTACTTCCTCTGTATGTGATATGTTAGCCTTTACTTCCTCTGTATGTGATATGTTAGCCTTTACTTCCTCTGTACGTGATATGTTAGTCATTACTTCCTCTGTATGTGATAGAGTAGTCTTTACTTCCTCTGAGTGTGATATGTTAGCCTTTACTTCCTCTGTATGTGATATGTTAGTCTTTACTTCCTCTGTATGTAATATGTTAGCCTTTACTTCCTCTGTATGTGATAAATTAGTCATTACTTCCTCTGTATGTTATAGAGTAGTCTTTACTTCCTCTGTATGTGATATGTTAGCCTTTACTTCCTCTGTATGTGATAGATTAGCCTTTACTTCCTCTGTATGTGATAGAGTAGCCTTTACTTCCTCTGAGTGTGATATGTTTGCCTTTACTTCCTCTGTATGTGATAGATTAGCCTTTACTTCCTCTGTATGTGATAGAGTAGTCTTTACTTCCTCTGTATGTGATATGTTAGCCTTTACTTCCTCTGTATGTGATATGTTAGCCTTTAATTCCTCTGTATGTGATATGTTAGCCTTTACTTCCTCTGTATGTGATATGTTAGCCTTTAATTCCTCTGTATGTGATATGTTAGCCTTTACTTCCTCTGTATGTGATATGTTAGCCTTTAATTCCTCTGTATGTGATATGTTAGCCTTTACTTCCTCTGTATGTGATATGTTAGTCTTTACTTCCTCTGTATGTAATATGTTAGTCTTTACTTCCTCTGTGTGTGATATGGTAGCCTTTACTTCCTCTGAGTGTGATATGTTAGTCTTTACTTCCTCTGTATGTGATATGTTAGTCATTACTTCCTCTGTATGTGATATGTTAGTCATTACTTCCTCTGTATGTGATATGGTAGTCTTAACTTCCTCTGTATGTGATATGTTAGCCTTTACTTCTTCTGTATGTGATATGTTAGTCACTACTTCCTCTGTATGTTATAGAGTAGCCTTTACTTCCTCTGAGTGTGATATGTTAGCCTTTACTTCCTCTGTATGTGATATGTTAGCCTTTACTTCCTCTGTATGTGATATGTTAGCCTTTACTTCCTCTGTACGTGATATGTTAGTCATTACTTCCTCTGTATGTGATAGAGTAGTCTTTACTTCCTCTGAGTGTGATATGTTAGCCTTTACTTCCTCTGTATGTGATATGTTAGTCTTTACTTCCTCTGTATGTAATATGTTAGCCTTTACTTCCTCTGTATGTGATAGATTAGTCATTACTTCCTCTGTATGTTATAGAGTAGTCTTTACTTCCTCTGTATGTGATATGTTAGCCTTTACTTCCTCTGTATATGATAGATTAGCCTTTACTTCCTCTGTATGTGATAGAGTAGCCTTTACTTCCTCTGTATGTAATATGTTAGTCTTTACTTCCTCTGTGTGTGATATGTTAGCCTTTACTTCCTCTGTATGTGATATGTTAGCCTTTACTTCCTCTGTATGTGATATGTTAGTCATTACTTCCTCTGTATGTGATATGTTAGTCATTACTTCCTCTGTATGTTATAGAGTAGTCTTTATTTCCTCTGTATGTGATATGTTAGCCTTTACTTCCTCTGTATGTGATAGAGTAGCCTTTACTTCCTCTGTATGTGATATGTTAGTCTTTACTTCCTCTGTATGTTATAGAGTAGTCTTTACTTCCTCTGAGTGTGATATGTTAGCCTTTACTTCCTCTGTATGTGATATGTTAGCCTTTACTTCCTCTGTATGTGATAGAGTAGTCTTTACTTCCTCTGAGTGTGATATGTTAGCGTTTACTTCCTCTGTATGTGATATGTTAGTCTTTACTTCCTCTGTATGTGATATGTTAGTCTTTACTTCCTCTGTATGTGATATGTTAGTCTTTACTTCCTCTGTATGTAATATGTTAGCCTTTACTTCCTCTGTATGTGATAGAGTAGTCTTTACTTCCTCTGAGTGTGATATGTTAGCCTTTACTTCCTCTGTATGTGATATGTTAGTCGTTACTTCCTCTGTATGTGATAGATTAGCCTTTACTTCCTCTGTGTGTGATATGTTAGCATTTACTTCCTCTGTATGTGATAGAGTAGCATTTACTTCCTCTGTATGTGATATGTTAGCCTTTACTTCCTCTGAATGTGATATGTTAGCCTTAACTTCATCTGAGTGTGATATGGTAGCCTTAACTTCCTCTGTGTGTGATATGTTAGCCTTTTCTTCCTCTGAATGTGATATGTTAGCCTTTACTTCCTCTGAATGTGATATGTTAGCCTTTACTTCCTCTGAATGTGATATGTTAGTCATTACTTCCTCTGTATGTGATATGTTAGCCTTTACTTCCTCTGTATGTTATAGATTAGCCTTTACTTCCTCTGTATGTGATATGTTAGTCTTTACTTCCTCTGTGTGTGATATGTTAGCCTTTACTTCCTCTGTATGTGATATGTTAGTCTTTACTTCCTCTGTATGTGATATGTTAGTCATTACTTCCTCTGTATGTGATATGTTAATCATTACTTCCTCTGTATGTGATAGAGTAGCCTTTACTTCCTCTGTATGTGATATGTTAGTCAATACTTCCTCTGTATGTGATATGTTAGCCTTTACTTCCTCTGTATGTGATAGATTAGCCTTTACTTCCTCTGTATGTGATATGTTAGCTTTTACTTCCTCTGTATGTGATATGTTAGTCGTTACTTCCTCTGTATGTAATATGTTAGTCAATACTTCCTCTGTATGTAATATCTTAGCCTTTACTTCCTCTGTACGTGCTATTGTGTTAGCCTTTACTTCCTCTGTATGTGATATGTTAGCCTTTACTTCCTCTGTATGTAATATGTTAGTCAATACTTCCTCTGTATGTAATATGTTAGTCGTTACTTCCTCTGTATGTGATATGTTAGCCTTTACTTCCTCTGTATGTGATAGATTAGCCTTTACTTCCTCTGTATGTGATATGTTAGTCTTTACTTCCTCTGTATGTGATATGTTAGTCGTTACTTCCTCTGTATGTAATATGTTAGTCAATACTTCCTCTGTATGTAATATCTTAGCCTTTACTTCCTCTGTACGTGCTATTGTGTTAGCCTTTACTTCCTCTGTATGTGATATGTTAGCCTTTACTTCCTCTGTATGTAATATGTTAGTCAATACTTCCTCTGTATGTAATATGTTAGTCGTTACTTCCTCTGTATGTGATAGATTAGCCTTTACTTCCTCTGTATGTGATATGTTAGTCGTTACTTCCTCTGTATGTGATAGATTAGCCTTTATTTCCTCTGTATGTGATATGTTAGTCGTTACTTCCTCTGTATGTGATAGATTAGCCTTTACTTCCTCTGTATGTGATATGTTAGTCGTTACTTCCTCTGTGTGTGATATGTTAGTCTTTACTTCCTCTGTATGTGATATGTTAGTCGTTACTTCCTCTGTATGTGATATGTTAGTCTTTACTTCCTCTGTATTTGATATGTTAGTCGTTACTTCCTCTGTATGTGATATGGTAGCCTTTACTTCCTCTGTATGTGATATGTTAGCCTTTACTTCTTCTGTATGTGATATGTTAGTCTTTACTTACTCTGTGTGTGATATGTTAGCCTTTACTTCCTCTGTGTGTGATATGTTAGCCTTTACTTTCTCTGTATGAGTTATGCAAGTCTCTTCGTCCTCTGTATTTGCCATGTAAGAACAGTCATAATTGGCATATTAAGAATAATAGAAGCTGATACATTATTTGATATGCAGAAAATCCGTGACCGAATAGAATTAAAGGCTACCGATGTTGAAGGAGTTCACGTCGAATTCAGTTCTGCATGTTTAGGGTGAGTTAGATTGGATTTTAAGAATTCGATTCAGCTAGATATCTTTATTCTATTCAATGACATATCTTTATTCTGTCGCATAAACATATACACTGTCATTCTTGTTTTATATTAATCATTTGAAGCTATCATTCAAATTATTACACATAAAGAACATCTACAAGCCACACTGAAGGTAGCTGCTCTGGATGTTCCTGTCTGCTGTCACCAGGCCAGGCACGTTATTAATCACATACACCCTCTTCAAAAACACCAAACTCCAAATACAATTATTATGAGCGGGTAAACTGACAGAACTTTAAACTGATTTTTGCTATGTTATGACTTTCATTGTGGCAACTATATCCATGCGATGATTTTGTTTTGTTCGTCGGAATATGAAAACTATTCACATTTCGAAATCCACTTCTGTTCCTAGAATCAGGATTTCATTTGATAAATGAAATACATGTACTGTAATTCATATTCACATTCGATTATATGCTAATTTCATGCACATCACATCATTGGCTAACTATGAACATATTTAATTGGTTTCAGAACCGAAATGAAAAAAGTCAGCATATGCGAGGACATCTCATTAGAAGACAAAGTAAGCTACATATCAAATAACAGACAAATGGGAACTATAGCTGGCTGAACCATAGCTGGCTGAACCATAGCTGGCTGAACCATAACTGGCTAAACCATAGCTGGCTGAACCATAGCTGGCTGAACCATAGCTGGCTGAACCATAGCTGGCTGAACCATATCTGGCTAAACCATAGCTGGCTGAACCATATCTGGCTGAACCATAGCTGGCTGAACCATATCTGGCTAAACCATAGCTGGCTGAACCATAGCTGGCTGAACCATAGCTGGCTGAACCATATCTGGCTGAACCATAGCTGGCTAAACCATAGCTGGCTAAACCATAGCTGGCTGTACCATATCTGGCTGAACCATAGCTGGCTGAACCATATCTGGCTAAACCATAGCTGGCTGAACCATAGCTGGCTGAACCATATCTGGCTGAACCATAACTGGCTAAACCATAGCGTGCTGTACCATAGCTGGCTGAACCATAGCTGGCTGAACCATATCTGGCTAAACCAGAGCTGGCTGAACCATAGCTGGCTGAACCATATCTGGCTGAACCATAGCTGGCTAAACCATAGCTGGCTAAACCATAGCTGGCTGTACCATATCTGGCTGAACCATAGCTGGCTGAACCATATCTGGCTGAACCATAGCTGGCTGAACCATATCTGGCTGAACCATAACTGGCTAAACCATAGCTGGCTGAACCATAGCTGGCTGAACCATATCTGGCTGAACCATAACTGGCTAAACCATAGCTGGCTGTACCATAGCTGGCTGAACCATAGCTGGCTGAACCATAGCTGGCTGAACCATAGCTGGCTAAACCATAGCTGGCTGAACCATATCTGGCTGAACCATAGCTGGCTGAATCATATCTGGCTAAACCATAGCTGGCTGTACCATAGCTGGCTCAACCATAGCTGGCTCAACCATAGCTGGCTCAACCATAGCTCATTGGACCATATCTGGCTAAACCATATCTGGCTCAACCATAGCTGGCTGAACCATAGCTGGCTGAACCATAGCTGGCTGAACCATAGCTGGCTAAACCATAGCTGATTGGACCATAGCTGGCTAAACCATAGCTGGCTAAACCATAGCTGGCTGAACCATATCTGGCTCAACCATAGCTGGCTGAACCATAGCTGGCTGAACCATAGCTGGCTCAACAATAGCTGGCTCAACCATAGCTGGCTCAACCATAGCTAGCTCTATAGGCAGCCCAGTGCTAACCCATTTTAAATATCAAAATCGTTGTAACTGTCCTATTTATTTTTAGTATTTTGTATTTTATTTATGAAAGGTAAGTGGTGTCCAACTTGTGGTAAGTGGTATCGATTTGTTTTTTTATATATCCACTTTGTCGAAAGTACTTTGTAATAATATGTTTTTATCACATATTTCAAATTAACAATGTAAAGATGAAGCATTCAACAGGTCAGGTTTAGAAAAAATGGCATGGAATCTGACAGTAATTCCTGTTAGATTGAACAAAATTGCCGCTGACCTCACCAGGCCCTACAGGATCGCACAGATTTATCTGCCGCTAGATGGAGTTGGCTGGTAGACCGGCTTAGTTCGTGGGAAAGGGAGGGTGGCTAAAATTGAAGCCCTTCCCATTTTTTTTCAGGTTCGCAAACTTTGGGTGGGAAGGAAGTGGAGGAACGTTTTTAATACTTTAAAGAAATCTGCCTGTGTTTTTTTTCGAGTATACTGTACCTAAATGTACCAGAGTGCAAATTAAACATTACCCCACATTTATCGCATCAGGCCATAGCCCTCACAAGAATATCTACGACTCTCACAGCCACTTATTTGCTTCTCATTTGACATTATCATGCAAAACGCGCCAAATATATAGAACAAAGAGTGAATTTGTATTCAATTGTGGCAATGAATTAGGTAAGGGACTTTGATACGGAAAAGTTCCGAAAATGATATGGAATCTACTCTGCATGGCGAGCTTCGATTTTAAACATCTGAAAGCAACGATGGGGCAACGATTGGGCATATTATTTGGTATTTTTTTTACTTCAGATGATCATTTATGAAGCAATATGCAGTTGCAGTGATATCCGGGAAATGCGCACATTACAAACGCAATGATCCGTACACCTCTAAAAATCGCTTGCCTCTGTCTTACAGATCACTTTTGAGATGACTTTAGAAATGACGAGTTGTCCAGTTGATCCTGGCAAATGGAACGTTACCATGGAAGTGTTTCCCGTGGGACTTTCTGAGAAGTTATCCGTCAACCTGGAATTTCTCTGTGAGTGTCCCTGTGAGCAGGAGAAGGTAAACTCACATCTTATCTTTATGCTTATCTTCATACAATAGCTTGCGCACAATACCCAGCACGGTGATATTTGGAACACAAAATCTGACATGTTGACAGAGTCTACTATAAATTTAGGAGAAAAATTAATAATGAAATGTGAATAGAGAATAAGTAACAAAGTTCACACATGCTTGCAAGCTGCATCTCATCAAAGGGTATCTACCAGTTATAAATATAGAATGCTATAGTCCTTGAATCATGTGACGAACAAGATTCGTCAGAAGCATTATATTTGCTAATTTAGAACATTTTAGGACCACATCGTGGAAATAGGTCTAAAACGGCATATGTTTTGTGTGCATTAAGGGGATTTGTATATTCTGGCTTTTTAAGACGATAATTTACGTTTTTATCAATATTTGAGAATACGAAATTAGTCAATTATATTGACAATGTTATGTCTTTCTTGTAACTTTAAATTAAGGTATAAACATTCAGGGATAATTATTCAATTGACAGAAAATTCCAGGATTGATGCTTGGATTGATATGAGTAAGTGTTTTACACAGATTTCAAACAGTGTTGACTGCACGGAGGCAGGCACTCTGGAATGTGGGCAATGTTACTGCAATCAAGGACATTTTGGCAAACATTGCCAATGCGATTCAAGTAATATAGACAACACGGATCAGACACCCTGCTACAGGTAAATACTGGTAATAGCTTCTGGTAAATACTGGCAATAAATAAACAACCAGCTAGATAGATCAATGGCAGGTTAGCAATACATACATGAAATAATTTCAATACTACTACTTAACTGTTGTTTTTATGGTGACAAGATTTTATAAATATAATTGAAATATATTCAAACCAATTAATCTCCACAGTAAAGAAGTACTCAGATGATGCACTGAGTCATGTTTTAATGAAATCCGACTCAGATGACATATGTGAAGTTTGTTACTTATTCACTATTCGCAGTTCATTTTTCAGATTTTTCCCAAAATTGATAGATCAGTGAATAGTGAATAAGTAACAAACTTCACACACGTCCTCAGATGTGATTTTTACTTTGCAGAGGCAATGATACAGAGGCGTGTTCCGGGCGGGGGGAATGTGTTTGTGGCTTGTGTACCTGTCATCCCATAGCAAGTGATTCCAGTCAGAGGTACAGTGGCCAGAATTGTGAGAGAAATGACTATTCCTGCCAATATTATGATGACAAAATATGTGGAGGTATGTCTTTTATCTAATAAAATGAGATGGACTATTTATTCAAAACAATTTAACCTATGAAATCATTTGAAATCCCATATAACATTCTCAAGAAATAAGATTTTCCATTATTTAAAATAATGGAGAATCATGAGGCCAACATAGTCATTCAGGAAACAAAATGTACTGCATGTTATTTATTATATAAATACAGTTAAACATCCAAGACAAACAAATATTCGATGCATCAATCTATTCCTTAAAGGTGAGGGTCGAGGTAAATGCCGAGACGGAGTGTGTGAATGTCATTTTGGATATTCCGGAGAGTCTTGCAAGTGTTTTGACGGTACATGTTTGGCAGAAAGTGGGGTAAGATAGCATACCGAGTACTTGATATCAGGTTAAGAATTAACTATGAATTATTTTGGGGGCGAACAATGATTCCCCCCAACGAACTGCAGTGGGTCATAAGATTTATTGCGCTCAGTTTCCGACCATACGGGAATATACCATTGCATATATGATTGCAAGTGCTTTGCATACACAGGAATATACCATTGCATATATGATTGCATGTGCTGTGCATTAGGTTCCTCATTGAATGACAGTGAACATAGAACTGTCCTAACCTTGAAGTTGGTTGGCTTTTTATGTGGAGGCCACATTAACCAGTCAGGACCCATATAATTTCCTATCACTTCCTGTAGCAGTAACGGAAGTCACAATTGGCATTTACAAAGTCAACAAAATTTATTTTAAAGGTCCAAAAATTTAAAAAAAAACTTAAGAAAAACAACAAAATATATGGATTTTTCCTTCCCTGTTTGTATATAAGGAATCTGAGATGTAGAGAATTGCATTGACAGTCAAATCCGTCCTTATTATTAGTGGGTGGCTATTCTCCAAGAACAATGCTTCATATGACAATACCTGTGTTAACAACTATCCAAAGTGTATCTAACTTCCACGATTATGTGGCACTGGGTAGTTTAGTAGTTGCATTCTGATATTGAGATTAGTTCTGAGGGGGCAACCAGTTGAGTTACTGTTTCTTTGTAATAATTTGTTTAGCTTTGTTTCAGGTGGAGTGTGATGGGCACGGCATATGTGAGTGTGGCAAGTGTGTGTGTGAAGGACTGTATCAAGGGAGCCAGTGTCAGGAGTGCCCGGTAAATAAAGTACTAGTCATAAACACATGATTATGCTGAAAAGGCAATCCATTATGGTGTGATTACCCCCCCCCCCTAAAAAGTGAATTTTGTTGGTAGTAAATAGTAGTAAATCAAAAATAGAATGTCTATTTGATTTCTTAATTTGTTCACCATTATAATGTTCAGAGAGTACTGTTTTCTTTCTTTCAGACATGTTCCTCCACCTGTGATCATAACCGCGCATGCGTGGAGTGTTGGATGCTGGGACCTGAGGACCAGGAGGACTGCACCGCCAACTGTACCCACGTCAATATTGTCCCCTCAATTAAAGGTCTGCTTGCTTGTGTCTTTATTAATTAGCAATCTATGCTATATTAGGTCAGAGTGAATCCTGCATGCTGGGCATATTTAATCTTATATGTAAACACCATAACACTGATGTATCGTAGACAGAATTTTACTATTAACCGACCTTTCTTAATAGTAATAATTAGAATCAATAATCAATCTTTTAACAGAGGACACGTCTCAATACAAGACTTGCCAATATAAAGACGAACTGGGGTGCGTTTTCTACTTCAACTATGAGTACCTCACCAAGAAAGTATATGCAAGGAAGGATAAAGGTCTGTACGATTTTAGCAAAAAGCAGGTTTATTACTTTTTATTGAACAAAATTGTGTCTAAAATATTTAAATGCAAACATCTGAAAATGGTTGAAACTCTGGTCCGATAATTACCATTTCTTAACTACTGAATCAAAGACATCAACTCATTAACACAGGTGTAATGAAGTTGCAGCTGGTAATAGCTAGTATGTAGTTGCAGCCGGTAATAGCTAGTATGTAGTTGCAGCCGGTAATAGCTAGTATGTAGTTGCAGCCGGTAATAGCTAGTATGTAGTTGCAGCCGGTAATAGCTAGTATATTGTTGCAGCTGGTAATAGCTAGTATGTTGTTGCAGCTGGTAATAGCTAGTATGTAGTTGCAGCCGGTAATAGCTAGTATGTAGTTGCAGCCGGTAATAGCTAGTATGTTGTTGCAGCTGGTAATAGCTAGTATGTAGTTGCAGCTGGTAATAGCTAGTATGTAGTTGCAGCCGGTAAAAGCTAGTATGCAGTTGCAGCTGGTAATAGCTAGTATGCAGTTGCAGCCGGTAATAGCTAGTATGTAGTTGCAGCCGGTAATAGCTAGTATGTAGTTGCAGCCGGTAATAGCTAGTATGTAGTTGCAGCCGGTAATAGCTAGTATATTGTTGCAGCTGGTAATAGCTAGTATGTAGTTGCAGCCGGTAATAGCTAGTATGTAGTTGCAGCTGGTAATAGCTAGTATGTTGTTGCAGCCGGTAATAGCTAGTATGTAGTTGCAGCTGGTAATAGCTAGTATGTAGTTGCAGCCGGTAAAGGCTAGTATGCAGTTGCATCCGGTAATAGCTAGTATGTAGTTGCAGCCGGTAATAGCTAGTATGTAGTTGCAGCTGGTAATAGCTAGTATGTAGTTGCAGCCGGTAATAGCTAGTATGTAGTTGCAGCTGGTAATAGCTAGTATGTAGTTGCAGCTGGTAATAGCTAGTATGTAGTTGCAGCCGGTAATAGCTAGTATGTAGTTGCAGCCGGTAATAGCTAGTATGTAGTTGCAGCCGGTAATAGCTAGTATGTAGTTGCAGCTGGTAATAGCTAGTATGTAGTTGCAGCCGGTAATAGCTAGTAAGATGAGAGTATGTTTGCAGAATGTCCTGTGGAGGTGAACACGTGGTATGTTATAGTTGGAGTGGTGGGAGGTATCCTGCTCATTGGCATACTGCTCCTTGTTATATGGAGAGTCTGGGCATCCAAAATGGACCGTAAAGAATATGAAAAATTTCAGAGGGAACAAGCTAATGAATGTTTTGCAAGAGTACGTATACATATACTTTTAAAATCAAAGTGAAATTGTCCCAATTTGCATACCCGATCAACTGTTATATTATTCTTACTGCATCATCTGCCTGGGAACTGGGGTTAAAGGTGCAAATCTCTTACCAGTTTTCTGACCATCTCAGTTACAAGGCTCTCAAATTATTTTCTACCATTTATGCAAATATACACATGCTAGATTCACAACCAATTCAAATAAAGAGCGCTGCATGATTTTATCATCCTTTTTTACATTCATATACATGTATATTCTTGTAGATACACAACCAATTCAAATAAAGAGCGCTGAATAATTTTATCATCCTTTTTTTTGCATTCATATATATTCTTGCAGGCAGCAAATCCCTTGTACAAGCCAGTGGTGTCTGAATTCCATAACCCTGCCTTTGGAGACAGAAAAATTGCGACGGAGGCAGATGAGCAGGCGGAGGCGGAGAGGCTATGGGTGGAGATGAGGAAAGCAGAGAGTCAGGAGAACATACTCCTACAACTCAGAAGAGCAGAAAGCCTAGAGAACCTTTAAACTAGCTTCCTTACCAGAAAGCCTAGAGAACCTTTAAACTAGCTTCCTTACCAGAAAGCCTAGAGAACCTTTAAACTAGCTTCCTTACCAGAAAGCCTAGAGAACCTTTGAACTATCTTCCTTACCAGAAAGCCTAGAGAACCTTTAAACTAGCTTCCTTACCAGAAAGCCTAGAGAACCTTTAAACTAGCTTCCTTACCAGAAAGCCAAGAGAACCTTTGAACTATCGTCACTACCGGAAAGCCTAGAGAACCTTTGAACTATCTTCACTACCAGAAAGCCTAGAGAACCTTTGAACTATCTTCCTTACCAGAAAGCCAAGAGAACCTTTGAACTATCTTCACTACCGGAAAGCCTAGAGAACCTTTGAACTATCTTCCTTACCAGAAAGCCTAGAGAACCTTTGAATTATCTTCCTTAGATTTGGCATATAAGTGATCTATCTCCAGGAATAAACAGAGTTTGGCTCTATTATATTAATGTAAAAAGAAGGGTAGTTAAAATATATTGATAGGTTATAAATAAATGTCATGCTGTTATGAATAAAACTTTGTTCACATATTGAATGGGTATCATTTTTCAAAGCCGATTGCTGTTCTATATAGGCGCAAATTAAGGTTTATATTATAATCACACACAAAATAAGCACTAACCGTTCATTCTTAAAATCGTCATTAATTTTGTTTAACTTCCTAAACCTGGTATTATTTATAATAATTATCTGATTCTCAAAGTCAAACTCACATTCGACTACATACTATAATCGGATACTAATTCATCAACACAGAAATTAGGTGTTTATAACAAGGACATTTAAATAAGATATCTAAGGTGCAACCAACATTGTTTTTAGGTTTATCAATCATTTGTTTTAAGCCATATTACTACATTACCTCATTCATCTTTACCATATATAATTATGACCATATATAAAATTATATCAAAATTTAAATCACCAATAAACTAAACTTCATGTTTAGAAAATCTATATTAATTTAATTTTAAGACGAAAAGAAAAAGTCTGGAAAGTGTAACAGTTCTGTGAGAAATCAGGTCTGTATATGATAACAAAAGTTATCTTATAACATTTGGCACAAATTGCCATTTATTCCACAGATGAGACCACAGGCTGACCGTTTTATACCATATTGACATCTCAGTCTTCAAGAAATAATGCACCAAAACCTCCACTATACCTGTTTTACCATGATAATTTCACAAAGTCATGATTATGACTTTTGAGCATCTTAATCAAATTTTGATACCTAATGTCATCCAATTGGAAGAGAAATACAGGCACTGTAACAAAAATCCTAGAAGACCTAAAATGGGATTCACTAGCAGGGAGGACTCAGAGGCTGGTTGTATTGTACAAGGCTATATGAATGGTGAAATAGTTTTGAAACTTCCAGAACATGTCAAAATGAAATCAGCTCCAACAAGGAAAAACCATGGAAATTGCTATGTAGAAATGTCAACAACCTGTGACCCTTACAAATACAGCTATTTTCCAAGGACTCTGGCTGGAATAACCGTAAAACCCTCATTTTACTGCATTGGAAAAGGTAGCTCTCCACCTTTTAGGAACTCCCTTACCAGAGTACACAGGTTGGTGTCATGCAGATGGTATGTACCAGCTGCACCCCCCTAGTGCATTTTTGTACTCTCGGAGGGATGCCAATTGGTTTTGCCGAGTAAACTTGTAGATGTAGATCCATGTTGTTTGCTTTGGTCCTGCTTTTTTCTACTTGTGTGGGTGGGCAAAACTCATCTGATCAGCCTGTGATCAGCCTGTTTAAAAAGAGGTTCCAATAACAAAACCTACAATTACTCCAGCCATGTGAAAAGAAAATTTTTCTATTGTGCAATTCAGTAAAATGACCAGAACATTATCTTGCACACACAGAACAGGGATCTGTGACTTGGGGGGCTTTTGGTAAACAATAACATTTGGTGGACAAATGGAATTTTACATTGCTGGATTTCTAGTTGTCCACACTTTGAAAGTTGGCATTATACCTTTTAATCCCACTGATATAACACATTGGCAAAGAGAAGGAAGGAGGAAAATAAATGGAGTTGTGAAAAGGCTTAATGCTGTTTTATCTATCACTATACTTTATTCACAATGAAGTATTACAAAGTTATTTGTATGCATCTAATAAAATAACCATTCTCAAAATAACCAGAAATATGTCTGGTTCCTGGTTGATGAGCAGGCATTCCTTAATGAACAAGGAATATACATTAACCCCAGGACCAAGTTTATTTGCTTGAGGATTTAAAAAAAGATTGCTTAAAAGATTACCACAACAAGAAACCAGACTTCTGCTGGCTATATTTGAACCTTTATACAATGATGCATAAATATATCCATCGCACAAAGACTCACATTTAATAATATCATTCTATTATTAACCATTTTTTCACTGCAATGCCTGACATGTTTAAAAGAAATAATATTCCAAGTTTGAAGCATATACTTGTATACTTGTCAATGTTCAATCTGAGCTAAAATAAAGTTTAGATATAGTCAAATATGTCTGCCAGGTTTGACCATTTTGCATTAAGGTTTGTCAACAGTGAAGTAGTAAAAATAGTTGTGATCATATCCCCAAAGTAAACCAGAATCTCAATACTTGCAGTGAGTCAAACCAAATGTTGGGAGAAAGAAATGAATAAGACACAACTGAACAAGCTGCCAAAAAAACTGAAACTTATAAATAGAGATAATAAAATTACATCAAAGTGCTATTTATTCACATGGAATTTCTCAGGCAGACCGTTTTATCAATACACTTGTTGAACAGATATTGCATTTGAAAATGATCCATTGCATTAATGTACATTCATCTATAATTGGAGGTTTGCCCAGTTTGGCTGATATAAAAATATGTAGAATTTGTGGTGCTTCATTATCTTTTCACAATCAGACCTGGTTAATGACTACATAAGCACATACTGTCTTGGTGCCTTGAGATTTATGGTTTGTGATACCACAATATCACCTGTAAAATGTAAGTACAACACAAATAAATAAACCAAGACACTAACCTGACTACTCAATGTCAACTATTTATAAACAGAGGCAAGTTATGTTTTTTTTGGTAATTTTGTGAAAATTTTCTGGAAATGACTCAAAGATGTTCATTTAAATCTTTTCAAAGTTGACGGAAAACTATTTATAAAAACTTCAGAATGATATTTTATAGTTTGTGTTGGTATTCTAGGAAACAGTTGGCTTGATATTTTGTTGTTATGTCAGAAATCACACCATTGTTATACATGTATTGTCAAGATTAATAATAATGAGTCAGCCATAGAATAAGGGCATCAGACAGACCACAAAAAATCAATTGTAGCATTTCTCTAAGACAACCAAAATTGTAGGTATAAATTAAAACATAGTTATATATATATTTAGAAATGTTGTTAACGTCTACCGATTTTTACATAAATATTCTTATGAAATGTCAATATCCTTTGATGATGTATGTGTAGTTCTTATATTTAATCCTCCCAGTCTGTTTTACTAAGCATAGATTTGATGACTGGGTGTGTAATAGGGGCATTGGTGAAGAGGCACCCCACATAGGCATGCACCCCCCACAGATGGTGACTGATCACCTTGCAGCATCCCAGATCATCAATCTCAAATCCAAAGTGGCGATAGCGTTCATCTGTCTCAAACATTGTGGCATGGGTGTAATCTCCTAAATACTGTAAATATAATCAAAGGCATTCAATTAATTCTTATATACACATATTAATGACACTTCAGAAAACTGGAAAGAAAACGTATGCAAACCTTTCTGACTGAGAAACTACAATTCATTAAGTAGTGATCCCTCATTTACTCTGTAGAGTAATATATTGCATACGATCTAACCTTTTCATCAAAATGAACTCAAAGTGCATCAAGGTAATTTAATTCATGTTAGGAATAGCTGTATCTGTATATTGGCTTCTTAAACTGTCTTTAAATGATTCAGTTTTCATCAATTTTTCAACAGATCACGGTAATATGCTTGATGATTTGGGAATAAAATTCTCTCTCTTGGTCATCAAACGAGAGAATACTCAGTGTGAGCAAGTCGGTCGCTGCCATGTGACTGACCATGGGTTGAGCTTCCAATATTTCCATTGTGATTTTGTGCGTAATAGCCGCCTGTTAATTTATAACATCAATTTATTAATGTATTCCACAAAAGTTTATGCAAATTAGCATTTAACAAAGTGAAACCCTGCTGTACTTCAGACATTGCTGCCATTATGGAAATTGAATATGGTGACCAGAAGTGTGCACAATAAATGCAGTGGGAAACAACTTTGTGGAAGTTTCTGAATGGCACAAATTATTCTACTATACTAGTCATCATTCTACTATGGTGTATTCTTAGCTCTCCTGTCATGACCAACTTGCTTGTGAGAAGATTTTTAAAGAAATGTTGACAGACAGAGGGACAGTCCTTTTCCCCACTCCTAAAGCTCTGCAACTTTAAGAAGTCAGCAGAGCTAAAAAGGGCACATATATGTAATTGTGTATGTTTATAGACCTTTGATATTGGCAGTGCCTTGTTCAATCAAAACTCGATACCTTGTGACAAATGTCACAAAAGATGCTTGAAACCTCTCTGGTGTCAACAATCATAGTAAACATGGTTACAGCCAGATTCCTTATTACTATATACATTGCACTCAATAACATTTGTCTTTCAATCCTATTTATTCATGACGAGAGAAGATCTTTTCCCACTGTACTTTGCTTTCAGAAAAATTATAATATTGTGTGACTCCTTCCACTCCCAAATTCTGAATGGAGCTATTGTGAGCTCAATCCATGATCAAATACATGACAGTCACTTGCTCGCTCATGCTGAGCTGTAAAAATCTTCTTTTTAAGAGCATGTGAGATTATTTGGTTCCCAAAATACCAATCATGTTACCATAATAAAAATTAATTTTGATATGTTCTTTTAAGTGACTGGAAAGTGCTGTATAAGTTTGTGTACATACTGGTCTGCCTGAGGAGGGATCGATGAAGTCGGCCCAGTACCCAGCCTTCTGTAAGGCATCACAGATCTCTTGAGCACCTGACACAAACTGAAATACAAATGGAACTTGATGGACATGAAAGAAAGCTTCATAGTTCCTGAAAGCAAGCTATATAAATTAACAATTTTGCTGGTAGTGTCATGCAATACACAGTGATGAAAGTCAGCATTCAGGAAAAAACCTGAAACCCTTAAACATTAACCTGAAGATAGCCCTACTCTCTCTCAGGAATGTCATTTTTTGATGTTTCAGACCAAGTTCAGACCATTTTGAATTTCACATTTGAAGAAAAAAACCTGAATTCAGGTTATTTCCTGAAGACTTTCATCACTGAATACAACAGCTCCCCATACCTGACCAATCGGCATGAGACCTTCCTCTCTGACCAACCCCAAATCCCCTTCTCAACCCCCCTCTAATCACCCTTAATTCCACCACTTGCCATCTATGGTAACCTCCTACCCTTCTACTCACTCTCCCTGGTCACTTTTTCTGACCGCCCTTTACCCCATCTCTTGTCAATCCATACCCTACCTACTACTGGTCCTCTCTGATCACCCTTTACCCCTCTCTTATCAATGCATACCCTACCTACTACTGGTCCTCTCTGATCGCCCTTTACCCCATGTCTTGTCAATCCAAACCCTACCTACTACTGGTCCTCTCTGATCGCCCTTTACCCCATGTCTTGTCAATCCATACCCTAACTACTACTGGTCCTCTCTGATCACCCTTTACCCCATGTCTTGTCAATCCAAACCCTACCTACTACTGGTCCTCTCTGATCGCCCTTTACCCCATGTCTTGTCAATCCAAACCCTACCTACTACTGGTCCTCTCTGATCGCCCTTTACCCCATGTCTTGTCAATCCAAACCCTACCTACTACTGGTCCTCTCTGATCGCCCTTTACCCCATGTCTTGTCAATCCATACCCTAACTACTACTGGTCCTCTCTGATCACCCTTTACCCCATGTCTTGTCAATCCAAACCCTACCTACTACTGGTCCTCTCTGATCGCCCTTTACCCCATGTCTTGTCAATCCAAACCCTACCTACTACTGGTCCTCTCTGATCACCCTTTACCCCATGTCTTGTCAATCCAAACCCTACCTACTACTGGTCCTCTCTGATCGCCCTTTACCCCATCTCTTGTCAATCCATACCCTACCTACTACTGGTCCTCTCTGATCGCCCTTCTACTCACCCTCCCTGGTCACTTTTTCTGACCGCCCTTTACCCCATCTCTTGTCAATGCATACCCTACCTACTACTTGTCCTCTCTGATCACCCTTTACCCCTCTCTTATCAATGCATACCCTACCTACTACTGGTCCTCTCTGATCGCCATTTACCCCATCTCTTGTCAATGCATAACCTAACTACTACTGGTCCTCTCTGATCGCCCTTTACCCCATCTCTTGTCAATCCATACCCTACCTACTACTGGTCCTCTCTGATCGCCCTTTACCCCATGTCTTGTCAATCCAAACCCTACCTACTACTGGTCCTCTCTGATCGCCCTTTACCCCATGTCTTGTCAATCCATACCCTAACTACTACTGGTCCTCTCTGATCACCCTTTACCCCATGTCTTGTCAATCCAAACCCTACCTACTACTGGTCCTCTCTGATCGCCCTTTACCCCATGTCTTGTCAATCCAAACCCTACCTACTACTGGTCCTCTCTGATCGCCCTTTACCCCATGTCTTGTCAATCCAAACCCTACCTACTACTGGTCCTCTCTGATCGCCCTTTACCCCATGTCTTGTCAATCCATACCCTAACTACTACTGGTCCTCTCTGATCACCCTTTACCCCATGTCTTGTCAATCCAAACCCTACCTACTACTGGTCCTCTCTGATCGCCCTTTACCCCATGTCTTGTCAATCCAAACCCTACCTACTACTGGTCCTCTCTGATCACCCTTTACCCCATGTCTTGTCAATCCAAACCCTACCTACTACTGGTCCTCTCTGATCGCCCTTTACCCCATCTCTTGTCAATCCATACCCTACCTACTACTGGTCCTCTCTGATCGCCCTTCTACTCACCCTCCCTGGTCACTTTTTCTGACCGCCCTTTACCCCATCTCTTGTCAATGCATACCCTACCTACTACTTGTCCTCTCTGATCACCCTTTACCCCTCTCTTATCAATGCATACCCTACCTACTACTGGTCCTCTCTGATCGCCATTTACCCCATCTCTTGTCAATGCATAACCTAACTACTACTGGTCCTCTCTGATCGCCCTTTACCCCATCTCTTGTCAATCCATACCCTACCTACTACTGGTCCTCTCTGATCGCCCTTTACCCCATCTCTTGTCAATCCATACCCTACCTACTACTGGTCCTCTCTGATCGCCCTTCACCCCATCTCTTGTCAATGCATACCCTACCTACTACTGGTCTTCTCTGATCGCCCTTTACCCCACACCTCCAACTCTCTTGTCAATCCATACCCTACCTACTACTGGTCCTCTCCGATCGCCCTTTACCCCATCTCTTGTCAATGCATACCCTACCTACTACTGGTCCTCTCTGATCGCCCTTTACCCCATCTCTTGTCAATGCATACCCTACCTACTACTGGTCTTCTCTGATCGCCCTTTACCCCACACCTCCAACTCTCTTGTCAATCCATACCCTCCTACTACTGGTCCTCTCTGCTAACCCCTCTGGCCACACCACTCACCCCTCTGGCCACACCACTCACCCTTCTGGTCGCACCACTCACCCCTCTGGCCACTCCACTCACCCCTGTGGCCACACCACCCACCCCTCTGGCCTCACCACTCACCCCTGTGGCCACCCCACCCACCCCTCTGGCCACACCACTCACCCCTGTGGCCACACCACTCACCCCTGTGCCCACCCCACTCACCTGGTCAAGCATCTGTTCCCGCTCTTCCTCCACCTCTGGGTTCCATCCTGTCATGTCATTGACAGTTTTCTGGCTCACAGTTATCACAGTCAAGGGTCCAGATGCGAGATCTCTAAATGGAAACAAGTCTTGGAAGTCTGTAACATAAAGTATCAAGTTTAAGTTGAACCCAATTTCTCATAAGTGTCATAAGTGTTTTTTTCTTTCATTTATAATTATACAAGTCGGTTTAGATCGGGCAAAATTAAAAACTACCTTTTCTGATTAGATCTGGACAGCTGATGGCTTGACATTCAAATGCATCTGCAGAATTTGCTTCTTTGAGAATATTGTCCAGATCATTATCCTCCACCTGTAATAATCACAAAGGGTTCAAATTCATGTTCACTGTTAGCAACAAAATAAATAGTACCTTTACAAGCAATAATAGGTGTTACCTAACTGCACATATTTTTTTAGAAAACATAAGCAAATAGCCTTAAGGTGCATTTAAATGCGTCCCCAGAGCCGACTTGAGCAGAGATTATTTCTGCCAATCGAAATGCCTATTACATATTGAATTTGGCACATAATCTTATTTGCATGTTATTAAAATTGCAGCCTCCTTGGCAACTCAGAGAATGCTATCAGATACTATCAGATTTTGTTTTAAATCATTAAATATATTTTTTTTAAGTAAATCATGTTGGAAAAAAAAAAATAGAATTAGTCCAATGAAAAAAAACCATTTTACTTACTAACAGTTTTGAACTCAGACCAGTCGTTTCAGAGGAAATGTTGACTAACAGAATGATAGCAACTTTCTCCCCCTAGTATAGCTGAAACACCTACCTCCTTGGACATGGTGAGGAACTGTTGGATCATGAGGGCCTGTCGTTCATAGGGCAACATGGCAGTGAGGACATCTGGCTGTGCCTGACTGGATACGGAGGGGGAAGACTCCTCAGCTTTGATGGTGGGGCCCATCAGGCCTGGCATGGGGAAACGCTTGTCTTTTGGCCCAAGGGGACCCAGACGAGGGTCGGGATACTCTGTCATTGAGTCTACAAAGATAATAATTCCTCATTCTTTAATGTAACAGTGTGAATGTGACACCAAAGCACATTGCCAGTCATCGTTCTTGTTCCATGGGCTTCAATGAGCTACTTCCTGAACATACCGTTCAGTGGTTAAAAAAATAGCAAACCACCACTCAGCCAATAGTATTCAATAGCATTTTTAAGACTGTAATAAATCATAATCTGCCTGAAGTACTAAGTCATTGAACATGAAGATCTAAAATCGTTATTTTTAAACACCTTTGTAGTCAACAGATTTTTAACATTTCAGAGGTTGGAAAAGTCATTTTTGAACAAATATGGTGAGAGATAGCATCTAATGAAGTGACTTTGTGTTAGAGTCTTGTTTTGGCCCCTTTCAAACACCAAGTTGGTTGTTATTAAACATTTCTTTGGATATTTTGTACAGCATCAAAACCAAATTTTGTTTGGTCCAATCAAGATTATTTGTAACTTTTTGGCTGAGTTTTATAAAGGCAACTGTTGGGGACAGACAGTTCCACCATTAAGAGAACGAGTGAAATGTCAAATATTATTGACAACATTTTGAAAGACTACAGAAGCAATGTGACAAATATCACAAAAGGTACTGTGAGGTTCCTTAATGCTATATACTTGCGATTGCTGGATCAAATGGTTGGTGTTTTGTGCTGCAGTCTGGTGACTTTGGGACAAAGTCATTGCACTCTGCTGTCTGATCTAATTCATAGACACTTTTGAGTCAGTGGCTATTTTAAGCACTAATGGTTCAAATGTAGGTCAATCAGTCTTCCAGCTTGGACATGATAGCTTATATGAAGTATATTTGCATATATAGGAAGCTGTACTGAGTGAAGATAGGGTTGGGATCGGATCACTGCCTTCCAAACTGCATTCTCAAACTTGTACATTTATTGTCTGTTTCTTTGCTTGCATATCTTGGAATGTTAAAAAAAATGTTTCTGACCTGATACAGCCATCAACGGATCCATTGAACCATTGTTTGCAAGTTTTTTAAGATTACCCAATCTTTGGATGCTGGTTATATAAGCTTATGTGACATCAGGGGACATATAGGAATGATCATTTGATTGTTTGGCTTGCTGTTCAAGATGTATCAACCCACCAATGAGAGCTCTATCTATGATAGCCACTGAATATAGCTCATGACTCTAAATGTTGGGACGGACAGAATGACGGACGGAAAATGGCTTTAATCAATCTTGATGTCCTCTGAGACCAAAAATATGTCACATCAGTCAACAAATCAGGCATCATACAAATCAAGATATATTTAGTCAGGAATAAATTCTCAGACATGATGGGGCAGTGTCAGTTTGTCAGTTGATGTCAAGCAGTCAGACATGGTTTGGCACACTCTATATGAAGATGACAATTTATAGAAACTGATTGAATACGTTCTAACTTACCTAATATAGGTGATTCTATAGCAGGCTGTGAGGACGATATATGTGATTCATCATATGTGCACAGTGTCCTGAAATGGTTGATCATCGAACGGAAACTTGGCATGTAGGCAACTACCCGTGCCTTGCCACTGACAAGCTGAAAAGTTCATATTGAGAATGAGAAGGATAAAGTGCTTCTTTGATCATTAACAATTAGATCCAGAGATCTATTTGGCCACACCCAGATCAAAACAAAATTGAAGGTACCAGTAAGTCTGCACCAATATACATGTAAAACAAATTTAACATGTAGCCAAATTGATGTTTGACTTCCAATAAGAATAAAAAGAAAGCAAATGGAATATGATTGTAATGGTAAAGAGAAAAGTTGACACAAATGATTGCATATTTGAAACAAATATATATTGAAATGGCTGCCATTTGTGCATTGGAAACAAGCAAGTTTAGCCTTAATCATTATTTGACTTTAAATAGCTACCGGTATATGGGCCAAGTGGTCACAGAAAACACTTTGGTGAAAATATATTCATACAGAATCAAATAGGCATATTTATGCAAACAGATGAGAATAATCAGTGATAGCCAATCATCTGTTCAGGCATGAATGTGACCAAATAAGCTCACACAGTGTCATTGCATGAACATATCATGTCAAACATAGTGTAATTGATATGGGAACAGTGAAACATATATAGATATTTAGAGTTGAGATTTGAATAAAAGTTTTTAAAAGACATTATTTGCATTTGCAATCATGTTTTAAGTGTGAGAAATTAATGAAGATTATCAAAAGGATTAAATCAAATACTCACTCGAGCAGCCATTATTATTTCCTTCCAAATGGAGATCTTCAAATTTATATGGCTTTATTGGGCCAGTTTCTGTAATCACAAAGCAATGATATTATTATACGATAATGATAACAATAAATGTTAGATATACAATTCCTTTTAAAAATTTCATGATAAATACAGTCAAGGATATGTACATATATATATGTATACGATACAAAGGAGATTCAACTTAAAGATTTAATTCAAAAAGTCTTTAGTTACAGAGATGTAGCCACTCAATCCCAACAGATCAGTTTGGTCCTGTTTAAGACTATCATATATTCAATATCCATTTGATGATGTCAAACACAGCCATTGGAGTAAACCTGTTATTAAATTTATTAAACTTAATTTGATAATTAAACCCTTGAAAATAACCGGAAAATACCCCTACCCCCTTTCCGAAATGTCATTTTTGGATGTTTCAGACTGAGTTCAGACCATTTTGAATTTCACATTTGAAGAAAAAAAACCTGAGTTATTTCCTGAGGATTTTCATCACTGGTGCATGCAGAAATTGAAATCTCCAGATCATCTTACCGATCACAGATAATCCCCATTTTGAGATTCACTGCATCCATGTTACAAAACAAGATCATCACTACCTGACATCAGATACTATGAGATAGTGTCACTGTCAGAGTAGAATTGTTTATATTTGTTCTGATTTAAACATGTGCTAGAGGTTAAATGCTTTGATACCACATAAGTGTTGGTATGATTTAAGCATTTTTGTAACACGGATGGTTCCTTTTTTGAAAGTCATTGCCGACAGGCAATGACTTTCAAAAAAGAGAACTATCCATGTTATGCTGTGATCGGTACGATCATGGGAAATGGGTAGTCGTTTCCTGTGGGTTGTAATTCGGTTTTTTCTGTGGTCATAATTGTTTAAGCAACTGACGCCAATGAGGAGTGTTTGTTGTCTGCTTGCGAAAGATTCAAATTCGCGCATGCGTCCGCCGAATGAATACATATGTAAAAGAAGTAAAACAAAAAAGTGCATGATGTAAACAAAGCAGAACGTTTAAAACGATGCCGTCGTCTTCGTCCATCGTTGCATGAAATTATCCCTTTAAATTGCTTGGAAATGCTTCCCAATCGCCAGAACAAGGAATTTTCAGTAAGTTTAATTCAAATTTGGTGTAAATAGGACAATTAGAACAGAAATGACATGCAAAAGTCTGATCGATGATTTGTGATAGCGCCTGAGCGATAATAGAGCAAATTACGTAATCGGGCCTGAAAAGGCACATCTTGGCATACAGTTGTGCTAAACAAGAAAAAGTGGTGCTCCACATGTAACACAGATGGGAAAAAAATAACAAACAGAACAAAAAATACAATAAACAAAACAAAAATTGCAACAAACAAAACAAAAATTACAACAAACAAAACAAAAATTTAAATGAACAACAAAATACACTTAAACACAAACAATCATTGCAAACTGATGAAGTAATTGAAATTATTTTTATTCATCTTTTAAAAACATTTAATTTGGTATATGAACGATTTTTTTAACACAACTGTATGCAAAGATGTGCCTTTTCAGGCCAGATTACGTAAGTTGCTCTATTATCGCTCAGGTGCTATCGCAAGTCATCGATCAGACTTTGGCATTTCATTTCTGTTCTAATTGTCCGATTTACAACAAATTTGAACTAAACTTCCTGCAAATTCATTGTTCTTGCGATTGGGAAGCATTTCCAAGCAATCTATAAAGGGATAATTTTGTGCAGCGATGGGCGATGACGATGTTCAATTGTTGTCATTTCGGCGGGATGCCTATTGGTTTTGCCGAGCCGGTAAACTTGGTGGGTGCACGTGGACACGGATCACGGACCCGGATTGCACCGGATCGCTACAAAAACATGTATCTGACTGCAAACTCACCTTTTAATAATCTTTTATCAAATAATCATGGAAGAAAGACGAATTAATTTAGTTTTCATAGTCCATCGCAACTTTGTTTGCATTTTCGTGAAAGGTAAAACTTTAGTGTTCTCCAATCACCCATCGGCAAAGACCAAATTTGAACTAAACTTACTGAAAATTCCTTGTTCTAGTGATTGGGAAGCATTTTAAAGAGATAATTTAATGCAACGATGGGCGAACACGATGACATCATTTTGAACGTTCTGCTTTGTTTACATGACGCACTTCTTTCTTTTGTTCACTTCTTTTAGATATGTATTCATTCGCCGGACGCATGCGCGAATTGGAATCTTTCGCAAGCAGACGACGAACACTCCACAGTGGCGTCAGTTGCTTAACAATTATGACCACAGTAAAAACCGAATTACAACCCACAGGAAACGACTACCCATTTCCCATGATCGTACCGATCACAGAATAACACAGATAGTCCCTTTTTGATATCCACTGCCTGTCCGCAGTGGATATCAAAAAAGGACCATCCGTGTTACAAAAAAATCGTTCATATACCAAATTAAATGTTTTTAAAAGAAAATAAAAATAATTTCAACTGCCCCATCAGTTTGCAATGATTGTTTGTGTTTAAATGTATTTTGTTTGTTGTAATTTTTGTTTAGTTTTGTTGTAATTTTTGTTTTGTTTGTTGTAATTTTTGTTTTGTTTGTTGTAATTTTTGTTTTGTTTTTTTATTTTTTCCCATCCGTGTTACATGTGGAGCACCACTATTACTTGTTTAAGTGTACAGAGAGTGTATATCAAAGCTATTTTGCCCAAGATGTTTGTAAACAGTCCAAAACTGAACGTTGACCTTCGGGATGTGCGAGAGATCATGTTTACCAAATCATTTTACTGTTTTCTCCCCATGTTTACGTAAATCATTCATTATCATTCTACAAATGACACCTAATAACTTCACAAGTCTTACATGAATAGCTAAGTCAATGTCAAACGTATTTCCCATACAAATTACCTCATGTGTCATAAAGTATGATGATGTTTCTAATTCCAATTTCCGTCTCCAAGTCTGTTGTGACTCAAATTCCAACAGAGGGCGACGTAGTCGAGATCTTAGACTGGGTTGCTACCAATCCTCCGCGTTATGTAGTAACTGCCTTGGGTCGGGGACAAGACTATCGACTAGTCCCCCACAGAATACTTATGTTCAGAATAATTTCATAACATTCTAATATAATTTATTCAAGAAACGATTATGCATCTTAAAGTCCTTTAATCTGCAATTAAACCAGTCTAATTAATTTACTCAATCAATCACTAACTGTTAACCTCTGGCCAACCCAGACTACAGTGCCATCTGCTGGAATTTGAATTAATCAATCTCTAAATATATCTAACCCACCTATTTCTGTTACAGAGTATCAGAACTTCCGCCAAACGAACTTTGTTAGCCGTCAAAAATGTTCGCGCAGTTGGTGGGTACAATTATCAACATCTGATCAATGACACGGGCCATATTTGGGAAATGGTGGAGTTTATGGCAAGGTGTTAAAGTTGTGTTTGCAGGAGTGTTGTCGAGCCGGCACACCCTTATCTCAGCAAGAATGACTTCCACACTGGCAACACTGCCAACAGATGTCACGTGTGCCCGTCTGCTTGGCGTGCAAGGAGCCCCAGATAAAAATAACGATGTTGTCTTCTGTGGAAAATATTCGGAGAGACCCCAGAATAATGTGGTGTTTGTTGGAGGTGATATACAGGTAGGTCCCATGTGTCGTTGTGTGAATTTTGAATGGCATTTAGAAATTAGATTGACATGACAAATACAGCCGACGACAACAGAGCTGCGAACGACAACAGAGCTGCGGTTTCATTTTCAAAGCCTGTTAAGTGCATCTGCACTCTCGAAAATATTCACACCAAGTTGTTTTCACACACTTGTGTGTGCAAACAAAGTCAAATAGTGTGATAAACTTCGGTAATCAATTGATAAACTGAACCGCAGCTCTGTTGTCGTCCGCAGGTCAGTTGTCGTCAGCTGTACAATGTTAATGTGGTCCCATTTAGCTCACAATAAGATGGGCACAAACATACAACAAACTGGCTTTCAAATGGGCACGCATTCACACCCAAGGGGGCTTGTGGCTAACATCAAACGCATGGGAAATGTGTAGGGATGGGCCCCGGTACTAACGAGTCCCGGGAACCCGTCGGTTTCCAACGTTTTTGAACTGTCCCAGTTCTTTCTACTTGAACTGATGCTTGGAACCGGTACTATACTAACCTACAGGTTGTGTGCACACGCACGAGAGGAATGGACCCTTTTTCTTAAGGCAGCTACCTTAAAGAAATAAAATATAGCATATACCTACGATCTCACGACTTATTGCACGATCCCTCATACAGATTGCATTCAATTAACATATATGCTGGATATTACCTAAAATTTGGACCTGGACAGTATATTGTGTAAAACAAGTTTTTCCAATATACAAAACAAGACATCTTCTACGCTGGATAGTATATATAAAAGTATATATACCAGGTACGTATTGAGTGCAGTGTGAGTCGCAATCTGAACATCTAATACCGAAAAAAGGAAATAAATAATTGTGAAAACCGAATAATCACATTACATAACTATAACCCGAAGAAAGAAGCAACAGTAGGAAAAATAATCACAAGAATAGCTTCATTCCTCCCACGCCCAAAAGTGTGAGGTTCTCAATTCTTAACCTGTATTTATAAATGCATATAAACAAATATACCATCAGAAAAAATGGCAGAACTAACCATTTTTTTCTGGACTAGTCTATCTACAAACTAAATTAATAAAAATTATGACCATGGTTATTCCATATGCTTAATGAAGTGCTGGGGTCAAAAGTTCATGATTAAGGCAGTCTGACGTCATTATCATGATTACATTGTAACAAGTTGCAGCCCTTCAGAATGTTACAAATGACGTCATCAAGCCAGAACAATGGGGACGTCAATGTCCTTCCTGTCCGTTGCCGGTGGTGGACGTTGCCATCCTTCCCATCTGTTAGGGGTTAATCCAGTTAGTTTTCAGGTTTTGTGAAATACAATAAATTTTGTTTTATTAGTATTAATACTCAGCTTCCAGGTTTGACAGTAACTACCGAGCTGCTCCAGACATTATTGTAGACCTTCTTTAGAAGTATAGATAAGTGCAATACCATCCGCGTACATACGCCAATTTAAAAGCATTGAATTTAGTTGTACTGGGTCACTCTTATTCATGTAAAAAATATCCGGTATATAATTAAGGACTATTAAATAGTGTTGGGCTTATTACACAGCCTTATTTTACCCCAATGTTTGTGTCACATTCAGGTGTTGCATCATTTGTTAATTTAATGCTGACTTAACATATTTGATATAATATTAAAGAAGTTACCCCTTATACGTATTTTTAATAATATGTATAAGAGACCTTCTCATTGTATTGTAAAGTTTTCATTCACATTGCCATCCTCCAAGCTTATGTGGTTCACTGAACTTCATCTCTGGATCTACATGTAAATGTTGGCCACATGGCCACATTTTAGATACGGATTTGGAATGGATAGGTGAGGATTGAGGCACATCAGTCCTTTGGAAAAGCTGAATCCGGAATTGATATGAAAATAGCATACATTTATTCTAACATGACATTTTTTATTTTCCAGGATTTCTCTGAAAATATGTTGGCCCATCGAGATAGCAAACATTATGAGAAATGGAACCTGGAGTCAACTGCACAGCTTCTTCATCAAAAATATCCATCAAGCCACATATGGGTAATAAAGCCTTGCCACATGCATCTGAAGACCTTCAGTGTTTTCTCAAACTTTGTTACATCAAGCGCCATGGGTCATCCAGAACACGGACCTAACCAAGGAGCATGGCTTCATTTGAGAAATCTTCTGAAAAATGCTGCCAAAAAAATCAGTACTGTTGGACCATCAAGTAATGTCAAACCACAAGGCTCGAGGCCACCTGCTCCTGCCAGCTGTGAGTCACCTGCCAGCTGTGAGCTACCTGCCAGCTGTGACTGGGCTGGCATCTGTGATGTCCCAGTTACCATTATAGGATTCAGTAAAGGATGCATAGTTCTCAACCAGTTTCTCTATGAGCTACAGGATGCTCGCCAGGACCCACAGCTGTCATCATTCATCCAACAAGTGAAACACATGTACTGGCTGGATGGGGGACATAGCGGAGGCTCAAACACATGGATTGTCCACGAACATGTACTCAAAGGGTTAATTGGAAGTGGCATTGAAGTGCACTGTCATGTCACTCCTTATCAAATTCGAGATGTTATGCGCAAGTGGATTGGCAAAGAACAGAAAAAATTTGTAAAAACATTAGGTAACCTAAATGTAAAAGTTCACAATACTATTCACTTTGAAGAAGAAGATAGATCTTTAGATAATCATTTCAAAACCCTAGAGATATTCTAAGTACAATTGTTGCATATCTTATTTAATTGCCATTGCTCAACTCATGGAGTATTGTAAATGGAGTTGTGACGTTGTGGTTTGTGTGCACTGCATGATGTCATAGCAACTCATTGTTTGTAAATTTTGGTCAATGTGAGTTTTCAGATTTAAAAGGAAAAAATATTTCAAAATGAAATATTTTTTGTATTTATTCTTTTTTATTTATTTTTAAAATATTTTATTGGCTATTCCCAACAAACAATTAAAGTTGACATGTTCATAATCATTTTTCTAGAACGCAATCAAGAGCTTCTGCCTGTAAAACCTGCAAAATGTGGAGAAGGGTGTTCTCACAGATTGAGAAAGTCCTTGGGTTGGGCTCAACATGAAAAATAAAACCGGTGACCTGCATTTCCAATTTATATTTTATTAAAATTCAAGGTCTCCTTGTCCTAAATCCAAATCTTTTTTGCACAAGGACATACCATTGAAATTGAAAGGGGTTACGTATTCTACAAACTGAATAAAACACTGAATTTGGATAATTCAGAAATCTTATCCAAATTAGTTATATTAATGAACCAAATGTAAAGCAAATAAAGTAATATAGTGTATATAATGTTCAAACTCAGTTGAAATAAAATTTAGAGAACATTTTGTTATTTCCAGTTATGCTGCTAGCAAAGATAATGACAACAAAGTAACTTCAAATGAAATCTTAATTCATAGTGTTTATCAACTACAGGTTTAGAAAGAATATTTTGAAAGATATATTGTGCAATTGTTTAAGTATTTTACGTAACAAAAAGTGATTTTCACAACAAAAATTAAATTAAAATGTTTAAAAAACAGAGTTTTTAAAAAAATTGATTTGCACTTGACATCCCTTCAATTTTTAAAATTTAGATATCTTCTTGAGCACCAAATAAGTCTGTTACAGAGTTGGATTTGCCACAATCAAGGTCTGAATGTACACTTAACAGTTTTACAATGTAATGAAATATTTGTTTATGTCACCAAACATTAAAAATGTCACTTATGATAACAAGCTGAATAATACCTTAAATAAAAAAAATAATGTAAAAACCATGAATCAGTGTGTCATTTCCAAAACAATAAAAATTTAATGTCTTATACTTATTAAAAATCCACTGTTATGAATGTGCATTGTATACTGGACCTTTTTGTCAAGTTAAAGGTAACAACTAATATAAAGGGTACATTGCACAAACAAGTTATATTTTATTATTTCCTGCAGATTGTCTGGTGTATGGCATCATGGCAAACTTGAATATTCCATGATACCTCAGAAAAAAATGTGTCTTGTTAAGGAATTTCTGGTTCCCTTGTAATAAAATATTCTTCATTTCTTGATGATTGATTGATTTTATTTTTATAATAGAAGGTAATACAGTTCATATATGTTCAATATAGGTACAACAATATATTTGACTGATGTTGAGTATTGTTAGTGAAGTAATTATAAGTTGAAAGCATACTCCAAAAACCTGGAAATGCGATGTGAAGTCTGTAGTGTACGTACCCCCATCATTGCATACGTACCCACTTGTTCACAGAAATGTTAGTGTTGGTCTTGATGGACTTTTAAATCATTTATACTATAAAGTGATGTGATGTCAAGTGGACAATTCTGTTAGAAAAAAAAACAGGTCTGGTAATTGTCAGCATTTTTACTTTCAAGGTGTCAATTTCGTTTCAATATGGTAAAAAATTAAATATTATGTAGAACATTAAGTAAGTTTGACCTGGAAAATTTGGTGTATTCAAAATCAGATGTGAAAAGTATCCTCATCTAGTTTTCGAGTTACAGCATTTTAAAAATAATCTGTATCTTCTCATCTTCAACCTCTTCTTTTCTCTCTTCTCCTCCTCAACCAGTTTCTTTTGTCAAGGCATCTTAGTTTTCATTCACATGTATACAACCAGGAAAACCTAGAAATCTAACATTGTTGAGTTCGCGAAAATGCTCCACTGAGTCGATAGAACATTTTCAGATAGATATTGCATATATAATACATACAACGTAATAAATACACTTATAGCTCTTGTTGTGGCATCAAACTAAACTCTTGGTTTCACCTCAAACTGATTGTGATACCAAAATTTGTCCTTCAATGTATTGTCTTTCATATTTTACTCGCAAGTATCATATCATTTACAAGTACATGTTATTTCTTGTAAAAAAGCTATCAATCCAATTATACACACCTACATGTATATGGTGTGTTTAAGCCAAAGATTTGTATACCAGAACCTGTGGTAAAATTTATTTGATGACAATGTCTAATGGGCTACACTTGTCATTTTGGTGCTCTATCAGATAGTTAAATGAGCTGCAGTATTTCTGTAGCAGCAAACCTTGATGGCCTATCAATGCCAAACCTACAATGGAATAACTAATCAAAGGGCTGCTCACTCCTTGAATATACAACTGGGGCTACGGAAAATACAGGGACTACGGAGAATACACTTGTCTTTTTGGTGCTCTATCAAATAGTTAAATAAGCTTGCAGTATTCCTGTAGCAGTAAACCTTGATGGCCTATTAATGCCAAACCTACAATGGAATAACTAATCAAAGGGCTGCTCATTCCTTGAATATACAACTGGGGCTATGGAAAATACATCATATTTTCAACAATAATTGTTCCAGAATCAGAAGCTGAACTTCATTTATCATTCATGATACTATCAAAAGCAGTACTTTTTCCTGAATAATATCTACCTCTAAGTGTAAAATTATGGTTTTGGGGTGTATTTAGCAGTTATAATGGGTAATGGATGGGTTAAATAATGCCACAGGAGAAAAATAATGGATTTGCATAACACCAATAAGTGTATGTCGAGGATAAAGGATCTCATTCATCTGGTCTGCGTCACTCATCTGCACCTTGATATAAAATATCAAGTCAAAGATGTTTAAGAAACAAAATAATCAAATATCAAATAGCAGTAAGCACCCTTTTTTAGCTCTGCTGAGACTTTAGCTCGCAGAGCTTTCGGAGGGGGGAAAATGTCTGTCCGTCTGTCCGTCCGTCTGTCAACATTTCTTTAAAAATCATCTTCTCCAAAAATACCAGTACTACATCTTTCATATCTTATATAGAGGTAGATATATAGGTGAAGATTCAGATTCCTTCAAATCTTAGTGATGTCACCATTGACCTTAGTGCAGTGACCTTGAGGTCACAAATTTTGTACTGAGCATATCTCAGCAACCACTTATTACAGGATATTAAAACTTGGTATGCAGACATGTCTTATGTTAAAGCTGTGCCTTGTCATACAATTTTAGTCATGTGACCTTTGACCTTGACACATTGACCTTGAATTCAAAATTTGTGAACATGCCACATCACAACCATCAGAAATGAATAAAAAACACTTCATACCTGTTGTATACTAACACTATGTTTAAAAATCTTCTCCTCCAAAACAACCAGTAATATTTGTTTCATATTTATTACAGTGATAGATAAAGAGTTGAAGATTCAGATTCCTTCAAATCTTAGTGATGTCACCATTGACCTTAATGCAGTGACCTTGATGTCACAAATTTTGTAAGGAGCATATCTCAGCAACTACTTATAAGAAGAAATTAAAACTTGGTATACAGAAATGTCTTAGGTCATAGCCGTGCCTCATCATACTTTCTTAGTCATGTGACCTTTGACCTTGACACATTGACCTTGAATTCAAAATTTGTGAACATCGCCACAACATAACCATTAGAAGTGAATTAAATGCACTTCATATCTTTTATATACCAACACTATTTTATACAGAGCTAGATAGAGAGTTGAAGATTTAGATTCCTTCAATTCTCAGTGATGTCACCATTGACCTTAGTGCAGTGACCTTGATGTCACAAATTTTGTAAGGAGCATATCTCAGCAACCACTTACAAGAAGAAATTGAATCTTGGTATACAGAAATGTCTTAGGTCATAGCTGCGCCTCGTCATACTTTCTTAGTCATTTGACCTTTGACCTTGACACATTGACCTTGGATTCAAAATTTGTGAACATGCAACATCTCAAGCATTTAAAAGTGAATGAAATCTAGTTCATATCTGCTATATATCAACACTCTTTCAAACACCATATACATTTTATACAGATTTGACCTTTGACCTTGATTCTGTGACTTTGACCTTTGTATTATTGTGCAGGCCATAGCTCATGAATGATTAACTGGAAATACTAAATATCTCTTATGTATCAACACTATGTTTAAAAAAAAATCTTCTCCAAAACTACCAGTAATATATGTTTCAAGTTTTATACAGAGGTAGATATTGAGGTGAAGGTTCAGATTCCCTCAAATCTTAGTGATGTCACCAATGACCTTAGTGCAGTGACCTCGAGGTCACAAATTTTGTACAGAGCATATCATAGCAACCACTTATTAGAGGAGATTAAAACTTGGTATACAGAAATGTCTTAGTCATGTGACCTTTGACCTTGACACATTGACCTTCAATTCAAAATTTGTATACATGCAAAATCACACGACCATCAAAAGTGAATAAACATATATCAATGGCCTTTGAGCTATGCATATCATTGCTTTTTTGTAATGTTTTTTAACATTTCTTCCTAAGTGATCATTTAAATCCTTTTCAAGAGCAGAATTGAGCAGATAGTGATTTTGACCAATCAAAATGCATGTTACATATCAAATTTGGCCCCAACTTGTTATCTTGATTCTCATTGGCTACGTTATTCAAAATGGCAGCCTCCTTGACAACTTACTTATAGCTATTAGATTTTTGAAAAAAGCACAAATTTTGTGCATGAAATATTGCATTGGTAACATGATAATGATTTACAAAATATTAATGAATATCTCATCCAAACAGAATTGGGATCTTGTATGGAAAATCATAACCTGATTGCTTATTGCACTTTATCTCAGTTCATGTGTTTTCATTCAAGTCAGCAGAGCTATCAACCCATAGGGTTATGTTTTATATCATCCATTCTCTAACAAGACCGTTGTGTAAGATGAAACAGCAATAACAGAGATGTTGTTATCGCGATAACTCGAGAACAAATGATGGCAGCTTAATGAAACTTGACACTCATAAGCATCTGGTGAAAACCTCGGACCAGTTCGCTTGATGGTGACCTTGACCTACTTTTCAAGGTCACAGGAAGAATTATGTGAAATCCCTATCATTGCTATAACTCGAGAACAAATGATGGCAGCTTTATGAGATTTGACACACATAAGCATCTGGTGAAGACCTCAGACTTTTTTTATGGAACATGACCTTCACCTACTTTTCAAGGTCACAGGGTCAATTATGTGAAATCCCTATCATTACTATAACTCACGAACAAATGATGGCAGCTTTATGAGATTTGACACATAAGCATTTGATGAAGACCTCAGACTTTTGTTATGGAACATGACCTTCACCTACTTTTCAAGGTCGCAGGGACAATTATTTGAAATCCCAATTATACGATAACTCGAGAGCAAACCTACTTTCTAAGTTCACAGGGACAATTCGGCCAAATCCATGCCATTGCAATAACTCAAGAGCAAATGATGGCAGCTTCATGAGAATTGACACACAAGCATCTGGTGAAAACCCCAGATGAGTTTGATGGACGGTGACCTCCACTTGCTTTTCAAGGTCACAGGCCCATTACTATTGAATTATCTCAATAATTCAAGAGTAAATAATAACAGTTTCATGATACTTGACACTCATAAGCTATCAAAGGAAGTAGATGGGCACTATTATGTTTTTTTTACCCCTGCATCAATTTGTTTTGGTGCAGCGATTTTTGTTCACAAATATTGTGTGTAGCGAATGTTGTGCAGTAAGTTACCAGGGCTGAGGGTTGATGTATCTCCGGTGCCTATGTTTACACCAAATTCTGGCATTTTCTCAGTAATGTGAAAAATATTTCAATTCAAAAAACCATTTTTCCGATATAAAGATATTAAAATGTCCTCTTCAAAACAAAATATCACTATAATTTCATAAAAAAATTGAGTGCATAACTACAAGTAGAAATGGACACCTTGAGACAAAAAGTACTGTATATTATATATTTTGGCTCTTAACATTTTCAGTAAATATAAAACATGACATTGTCTCCATTTAATAAAAATTGTATTCTTGTCTGGTTTACTCATTTTGGCTATGTCCTTTGAAGAAGAAGTCAAAAGACATATTAATTGAGGGACTACTTGGTCTATTTGGTTCAGATTTGTTTTTATACATGTTTCTTTTGTACATTTCCTGTCTAATGTGGAAGTGCATGTATGGTAAATGTTCACTTCTGAATTTTTTCCTTCTTTTAATTGGGGCATAATCATCTAAAACATCTTTGTCCATTTGAGTCATCCATTACTAATCCTTCACATCATCAAATATTTCACAAGCAGGAAATGGTATATGGTTGATGGCTTCTTTGAAATCACTATCTTTAAAATTCTTGAATGACCTGTATTGAAGTGTTACTAGAGGTTGAGGAGGCATTTGTTTTAGTGACACATCTAACCATGTGATGCCATTCACTGTATCCACAGAAAACATTTAACGCACGTTGGAGCCTGGGTGCATTACCTTAATAGGGTCAATCAGAGACCCCCCTGGATTTTTAAAACATGTTGGGCTTGTGATAAGGCTTGTTATTCCATACACATTCCATATCTGTGATGTCATGTCATCATTTTTGGTCTTCACATCAATATTTAAGTCATGAGGCAGCACTATATCTGATACAAGTAGGTCTCATCACAAAATGACTGAAACAATGTTGAAAGTGATGTAAAACCCCAAACAAACAAAGATTCTATTATGTTCATCAAGCTTACTCTCTGTTATGCATAACATATCTACATACCTATTCATTTCATGTACATAATCAAAAGTACCATCTTTCAAACAGTTGACATTCACATGAGGGGTTATCAGATTTTTCCCATATTTACTCCTGACATCATGCAATTTGTTTATAATTGGATCATGTACTGTGTTAGCAATATCTATTGTTGTTTGTGGTATATCATCATTGGTGGGCTGTGTTTCATACATAACACTACAAATAGTTATGTGACAAAAATTTTGTTGCATTTCTGTTGTGATTCTATCTGATTTCTTATTAAGACCTTATTGACATTTAGGGTACAGTCTGGTGAATTGCTTTCCTCAAAGACAGCTTTCTTAGTGCTGAGGGACACATGTTGTTTTTAGTGTTTGTATTGGTGCTGTATTGTCCTTTTGAAATGTTTTTACTTTCAGAGGTACGGCTCTTACTTCTTTTCCAACCGCCTAATGATGATAGTCCTTTTCCTTGTGGCCAAGGCAATCACATCACATAAAAAGGAGTATTAAGATTCCCATATCATGGTGGGAGTTTCTGAAGAGGAGATAGTGGATGAGCTGTTATTCAATGTAAACAGATTTATATTAAAAAGGATCTTCAAGTGTCAGAGGTATGGACATGAATCTGATCGATGAAATGGGAATGTACTGCACAGCATAGTGGAGAAGAATGTTCTTCAGAAGTCATGAAATGTGTGAATTGTCAAGGCAATCACCCATCATATTTGCAGAATTGTCCTTCTTTTTTAAAAGAAAAGGAAATTCAGTGAGTATGCCACACTGAAAACATTTCTCTTCCAGAGGCGTGTAGAAAGTTTTAATAATACCAAAACATCCCATACTAGCACTGGAAAAACTAAAGACACAAAATCAATTGCAGTTCAGACTGAAATTACATGGCCAATCAGTGAAAAGAATTATTCCTTATTTACAATATCTCAAATTCTTCAGGCGCAACGACTCAATAGTCCTACATCCACTGCTCTACCAACATTCCATCCACTAAAACCTCTTCACAGACTCCCTCCGTATCATCCAGTAATAAAAAAATCCTTGAGGACATGGCCATTTGGGTAGCAGCCTTGGGTCTTAGCTATGTATTCCAGGGCAGTAGATATATGTTTGAATATGGACTATGTCTGCATGGAGGAGGGTGGAGTTGTAGTTCTATGTAGTTCTATTCTGTTGTTTTTTGGGCAGAATCTGTCTGGCATTATTTAGGGGATGGCTTTATCCAAGTCGAGATGGAACACTTTGGTGGTGCCATTTACGAGAAACTCCCAGGTGCCGGGGTCATATTTGTCTAATGCCTCAGTCACATTTGCGCTGATTTCAGTAAAGATGCCCGGCCGATGAGTATTTTTTACACAATCGGCTGGTAGCGGGCACCGGGAGATCATCGGCCACAATTGGACATCTTTAAGCATGTTAAGACGTTGGGCGGGTCATCGGGAACTTTTAGCTGCAACATAAAAGTTGCCGGCGTCTCACCGATGTCTTATCACCAAATATCATCTTAAAGTACACAGCAAGGTCCCGGCAGTGTCCCGCAGGGACATCGGCAGATTATCTTAGGGTTGCCGGTGGAATTGTGCGGTGAAAATAGGATTATTTTTATTTCATGTGTTCACAGACCATGGTCAGATGATCCTCCGGGCCCGGGGGGGGGGGGGGGGGGGTACTCCCATAGTCAGCGTTACCGGGGAAGCTGGGCTAAATAGGGTCCTTTTCGCTGATATTTTCCCTAAAACAGGTTAAGATATTTCATCATTTCCCCTAAAACAGGGTACTATTTTTCAAATCTCCCTAAAACAGGGATCACAATCCCCCTTTCCAAATCTCCCCCTTCTGCATCATCCCTAAATGAGGGTATCACAAATTCAGCTAGTCCTAAAGCAGGGTACCAATAATGATAGAATATTTCCCTAAATCAGGCTCTGGGGTTTTCAGTTCCATCCGGGTTAAGATATTTTATCATTTTCCCTAAAACAGGGTACTGTTTTTCAAATTTCTCCCTAAAACAGGGATCACAATCCCCCTTTCCAAATCTCCCCCTTCTGCATCATCCCTAAATGAGGGTATCAAAAATTCAGCTAGTCCTAAATCAGGGTACCAAATTTCAGCTATTCCTAAATCAGGGTACCAATAATGATAGAATATTTCCCTAATTCAGGCTCTGGGGTTTTCAGTTCCATCCCAGCCTCCGCGGGTTAAAATCATGAGAGTACCCCCCCCCCCCCCCCCGGGCCTCCGGGCTCCCTGTAATATCACATAGACGTCTTTAGGATGTCCTACAGACGTCTTTAGCATATCCCACAGACATCTGTCAATGACCAAGACGTCTGTAGGACATCCTACAGATGTCTGTGCTATTCTGCCCTTTAATAATGTGTCCACAGCTACGTACGACATCTCTCGGATTGTTGCTGATAAACTCCCCGGCGCCCGGCAGACTGGGAAGTCGGCCGATGTTTACATCCTGGCCGGCGCCCGGTGCAAATGTGACTGAGGCATAACATGGCAGACAGGGTGTCCATTGAGATTGGGGAGATTGTAGCTGATTTGGGGACATTTAATGCAAACCAGAGACCTGTGGTACCAGTTCTCATGATATGTTGGGGTGTTCCTGAGCAAGATGTTTTCTAGAAGTGCCAACAAGTGCCATTTTCTCTTGGATGCCATTCCCTATTTGGCGCAGGTTGAGGTTGAGATTGATATGGGTCTTCTATGGCCCTATATGGCCAGAGAAGGTGCTTTGGTTGCCCATGGGCATCTCAGATATAATTCTATATCAGTCTAATGCCATGGGTTAACATGACTGGGATGTGTGTGTCTTTTTGCACTGTTTCCTCAAAAGTGGTTGTCATATTTAAGCCAATCCATTTTGGCTCCATACATTATTATCTCTTGATCACAGGGTAATCAGGACCCATCCTATGGGTGGAACGTCACACGTTCTCTGTGAAACGCTAATATGGATTCCCAATTATCGAATATGAGTACATTGGTGTTGTTTTGGTGTAAGATGTGTAAATATCGTATTGGGAGTCCCCAAAAGTTATACCGGGGTGCTGCACGGCACATGCCAGATGTGCCGTGCAGCAGATGCCACGGACGTCTGAAGGATATCCTAAAGCATGTAAAGACACCTGTCTCATTTGACAGACATCTGAAGGACGTCTTTATGATATCGTACGGAGCCACAGACCATCTTCAGATGAAACATGGATCTTGTGAGTGTGCGCAAATTGTTTGAAATGGTCTCAGGCACATGCCTGCTCTGCATGGCGAGGTAGAGTCATAAACTACCTCTGCCACAAGACGTTCTGTGCCTTCACCTTCCCATTACAGTCAGTTTGTTTAGGGTTCACTTTAGGGTTCACTTATTACATTACTTTCAGTCATTTCATGGTGAAACCTGACATTAGGGTTGGTATTCGGTCTACATGGTCTAGTGAGGCCGAAGTCTCTCAGATTTTATACCTCAGTGATGCGCGTATTTATGCGATTTCGAATGAATACGCGCATGTCAATTATTTGTAAAGTATTGATTAGCCATCTTTAGACTGGTTCCCCATCGAGTGTCAAGAACATCGTGTATATACACAGATGGCGGCAACCAGTCTATGGCTGTACGCGCCATTTTCGGGTCACGTGACGGGGTCAAATGAGGTGCGCTTTGTTTACAAATGTTTGTAACGATAAATATCTTGTTTCATGTATCATTTTTTAAAAATACAGTAGTTGTCTGAGGTATAAAAACAAAACATACACTCGTCGGTCAGCTGTGTGAGCGGATTCAGTTCGTTGGTGATGGCGGACGGATACCCTTCGCCTTCGGCTCAGGGTATCCGTCCGCAATCACTAACTCACTGAATCCGCTCACCCAGCTTCCCGACTCGGTATGTTTTGTTATAGTATATATGGTCATGGTTTTTCGCTCACGTTTGTTTTGCCTTTAGGGCTAGATGTTCGAGGTTTCAAGATGGTTAAGCTGTAAGTCAATGGAGCCTACCCCGATTATCGGTCCATGGCGGCCATGTTTTGGCTCAATAATTCTGATTACACCGTCAGATGTCGCTTTTGTTTGAGAAGTGATTTGTGAGTGCGTAGTAGAGTAATAATAATAATAATAATAAAAACTTATATAGCGCTGCCTCAGACTAAGTCTGCTCTAAGCGCGTATCGAGATAATGTTTCCTAAATAAATGTGTCTTTAGTTTTTTCTTGAAACTGTCTATAGTTTTACAATTTTTCACTTCAAGGGGCAGGGCATTCCAATTTTTTGGAGCATATACCATGAAAGCCCTGTCACCATATGTTTTCATATTTGTCTTGGGTACTATATATTCATTTTTATTGTTTGATCTTAGTCCCAGATCAGACATCTTACCAGTTAATAATTGGGCAAGGTAGTGTGGGGCAAAGCCATTCTGCACCTTCCATGTTAATAGAGAAATTTTAAAGTCAATCCTCGCCTCTACTGGCAGCCAATGAAGGTCCATAAGCTTCTGTGTAATATGATCCCTTTTTTCAGTTTACCCACTACTCTTGCTGCAGCATTCTGTAATTTTTGCAGTTTGGCAATTTCACACTTTGGCATACCTGCTAGAAGTGAATTTCCATAGTCAAGAGTGGAAGTGACAAAAGAGATCTAACAAGTAAGAAGATTTTGCCTTGGGATTTTGGAAACTTACGCGAGCTTGATTTTTTAAAATCAACACTTGTTAGATTACCTGTTAGAAAGTGCTGTCCACAGAATGTGCTAACGAGTATATAGCTGGAGGATCTCTAGCAGTGAATTTTCCTTTCGTTTATTTTGGGTTGGACGGCCATTTCACGCTAGAGAGAGTTCATCAAATTTCATCTGCCCCAGTGCAGCCCACTGAGCTGAGCGTGGTAAACACACACTGCAGGTGTCGTAATTGTGTACTCACTGATTACCATTACATGGCCTGACTGTTTGCAACGTATAATCTGTTTTCTTCAATATCCAGTTGTAAAACAATCATTTTATTCTGTTTTAAGTCAGTTATTACACTTTTAAATGGACAAGAATTTCAGCTTCTTCAGAATTGAAATGGCCGCCAATGTTAAGACTGGTTTAGACCACATGACTACATTTCACCCTCCACTTTTTGTGTATTGTGGGGAGTGTATTTTCACTGCTTTAGGGGTGTTTTATCTGGTGATGTTTTCAGGTCTTTTCATGATTTCAAACATTGAGAAGTTTCCACTAGATGTTTCATATTTTTTCCTGCTGGATGTTTCAAGCAATATAAAACTTTAAATGTTACAGTGGCAATGCAGTCATCTTCAGAAATATTTAAGGTAACTTTGTAGTGCACTTTTAACAAGTGTCCCTGTAGCAAAATAAGTCACCACAGGAGAGATGGTGTTCTCTTTAAGACGAGCATGCTGGAACCGGTGCACTTTAAATAATATATTTGTCAGGTCAATACAGGGACTGAAATAACGTTCAAAATTGTATCACATTTGCAAACTTCCCAATTCTCCAGTTTATCTATATAACACAAGTTCCGCCCACGGACTTCCCCAGACCTTCCCAAATATTTTCCCAAATAATTTTTATTACGGTTGATACAATCACGTGATATGTATGACCCATCAGCACACAGTTTGTTACTGTATCACATGACTAACTAATGAATAATTATAACGAGTAACTACCACACACCGACTTCAGGATGGGGCCTAAAACCCACAATATTCACAACTATTTTTTCAAAAGTAGTTGTAAAAATTTATCCACCAATTGCGTATATGTTATGTAATATTGCTCTGCTTGAGGCAAGAGTTAACAGGACCCAGATAGTTTGGTTTAGGACAATAAATGAATAAATAAATATGAATAGATGTCCGCTTCAACAGATAGGAATGGATCTGTATTTATATTGGAGTTGGAGTTGGAATGTTATGACAGCTTGAAAAGTCCCGCAAGGTCATCAATACACATAAACCAGAAACATGACCATCTCCTCAGGAACAGAAAATAACTATGACAACATGAGTTGCTTCACAAAATAATGCTCTTTATTGCTGAATAACATGATCTTATATACAATACCAGCCACTTCCAATTATTGGTCAATCACAATTAGTCCCAATGTATTTAGGAAGTGCTGGTAACATAAGTAACACATTTTATGTAAGCTGTCAATCTAAGAATAACATAATAATAATCTTAAATGCACATTATCAAGAAACTAATAGATCCAGATATTTACTCCCCGCTTTGTCCAAGATAAACAAGATGATGATGTGACATTTGTGCGGGTTTCATATCTGAAAGATAATTAAGATAATCAAATTGTGTGCTCCCAACTTAATGTCCCGTATCATTAAACATCTATGCCGGGATAAGTGGAGCACTTTTGAGTAATTGCGGGTCAATAATTAAGAATACAGAAATATGGGTCAGCTTATACGCAAGACCCATATTTGATATCAGTGATATTACTGGAAACTAAAATATTCAATATTGGGTATTTTACAAGCTGTATGGACCACATAACCCGCCTCACATGTGCTGGGGGTCTGCTGATTGCAGACAGAAGTCTTGCGAAGGAGGGCAGAAGAAAATAGTTAAACTCTTTCATATATTCATAAAGTCTAAAAACATTCACTCTTTAAAGCTGTCTTCTAATTGATTCTTTAAGATCTATCGAACAATGGGTATATTTGCCAAATGTCTCCCCAGCCCATCGAAGATTCTATTGAGGAGATTGGGGGAATCTGATTATAGTTATGAATGCAGTGTGTGTGGAAACATGAACACAAATTGATGTCCAGTTTGTGTTAATGAAAATGCATGTAAGATTTAATGAGAATATTGTTATACCATATTCTGACGTCATATTCATGATGGTTTAGATGGCTTTATAGGTCATATGATATTCACTTTTGTTAGTCTGGAGAAAAAATGTACACATAGAAATCATTTCCCATTTCCCATATAAAATGATATTTGAATTTGGTTGAGGCCAAACAATAAATGGGAGGGCATTTTAATTTTCACATGGGAAACATTGGAAATATAAACAGAATTTCCTTCTGATATGTCCAATAATGATCATCTGAGGTTGGAATGTTCTCAGATGTTAAAGGTTAATACCGTATTCTAAATTATAGAATTATATTTGATTCAATTAATTAAAACAGCATATCTAGTAATTTAAAATAATGAAATTTATCACTCTCATACGCTGCCGAGTACATAATAATTAAGATACCATCACAGACATATTAGCCTATATTAGTCATATGATAATGACCTGTGTTAAGTCGATCATAGTCTAAATTAAACCACGCTGTCATTGCTGTATTATCTAATGGTAATAGCACATTTATGCGCAGTGTGAATGAATGGTGTGTCCCTTTATATTTATCTGGTATGCTCCATTAAATACAATTCTTCAAGCAACTCATGGAATTTATGCAGTGATACTTTTCTCAGAAGTACATTTCAAATAATTATGAAATATAACAACAGGAACACTGAACTACTTTTCCCCAGTGTGCACATATTTACACACTAATATTAACGCCGTGTCTTGTGCGTGTATCTATCGGTTAAATCCTACCTTTTGGAATCAGCAAAAGTGTCGTGAACTGCAAGCGCTGAATATCAAAATAAGCATGATGTTCCCATTTGGGGTGGCCAAGTTGCGCTGGTCACGCTGTTCTTGAGACAACCGCCACAAGTTGACTGGGATGCGAAGATCATGTTGACACACACTCACACGTCCCCAGGTTGCATGGAGAGGTAGGTCACCAAAACCATTTCTACTTTTGCACTCGACAGTAAACTTCCTAAATATCCTAAATATTGTCCAGGTCATATATCGCCTCAATTGTTTATGTTAGCTCAGTTAATGAGGATCATGAGGATAACATGAGATAAAGCTTACCACGAAGAATTTTGTCAATCTGTATTATATTTTGCATGTTTATGTTGAGTAAATCTAATTTATCTTTTGGTTTATGCAAAGATTTGGTATATAGTTTATTAGGTTTACACAAAACGTAATTTATAACATAAGGATAAAAACATGTACCCTCCATAGCAGGACTTCGCTACCATACAGTCCCTGCCACCAAAACCACACAGGTGCGCACAGGATCAATCGCACGTCATCAGTATTCATACAGACCTGGTTGTCCGCTGATTGGTGAGAGGTATTAAGGGAATACTACCAATGTGAGGCAGAGAAACAAATGTATTAAAGCCTCCATGAAATCATAGAGGTCACAGGCCACGAAACTGTGATATAAACTAGCTAGCGCACTGAAATCAGCTTAATACACCTCACCTGAAGTGTTTTACTGATAGTGACTAGCACTGGCTGGACTCTTGTGACCTCTATTGACCTCAGTTCTGGTCTGATTGGATGATTTGGAATTTAGAAGAAGACTCGTCTAATTTGAAATGGCAAAGAAATTTATGCAGAGGAAATAAGATGGGAAATAACGTTTGATCACAAAGTTTAGAGTATAAACATTAATTTATATTATGCAAGGAAACGGGCTTGAAAATCTCATTTCATAAATGCTTGAAATTGTAATCAAAAGATATATCATTGCATAAATAAACATTATTGCAATTTTGAATGGTTCGTATAATAACATATTTTATATTATATGACATTTCTTTTCTAATTGAGTTTGCAATGACGGACCTCAGGCTGAGAGATCTATCGGTCAATGGTATCCGGGTTGACGGCGAGGTGGCAGATGCTGCGGGGGCCGGAGGAGGCCCTCAGGTGAGCCAATGTATAATGAAGGTGGAGGTTTAATATATAACTGTCCTTGATGCAATTCTGGAAACCTCACTGTTTTATCCAAATATGATAAAATGCTCAGTTATTTTACTGTATTGAACAGTACAACCAATTGAACAATAAATAAATGATAATAAATAAATAAATACCTTTATTTACCCCGGGTAACATAATTACAAAAATGTAGTTTCCATTATGGCCCAGCTTAATAAAAAAAGAAAAAGCTATATACATTTTAAAACCACTACACATAGACTATTTTATTAACACAAATGACATTTGCATAGGCAATAAAAACACATAAATAAACAATTGAATCTTTAAAACATAGTTAATATATTCATATATTGATATAATTCTAGATATAAATATTTCCCCTCATATACAATCATAATTTATACGTTGATAATTGAAGAGTATTGGGATAAATAATAAGTTTTATTTCAAATACAAAGAATGTTGAGATCCTCTTCATGACATTTCAAAGGAAATGTAATTGGAATCATATGTTTACCAGAGTATATAAACCTTCAGAATATTTTTTATGTTGCTCTTGTTGGATCCCAATTCAATGCAAACATAGACTTTACTCTCTGCTTTATGTCCTGACAACCCACCTGTGCAAGACATCGAGACTGAAAAACCGTTTATCAGCGTATATTATCATGCCAAAAACAATATTCCCTGTAAAATGGTTTTGATCTTTAGCTATGCTGTCATTTCTTTTATTCCATGATGTGTACTTTCCTTAAGAGATATCAAACACATTTTCAACCAGTATTCGGCCATCTAAATTTCTGTTATGAGTAAATCCATTGAGTACATGTTAGCCCCCTCTGAAACCAACATCCTACCATACTACTTTCCGTCTGGCTACTCCAGAAAAAATACACAACACTCTAGCCACTGACTTTCGCAATTTTCTGTTTTATGAATTCAAGTTAGATATATAAAATGTGGCTGGACATTAAATGACACACTTCATATTCAGTGTAAATAATTAAAAGCTCACCTCAAAGGAATCAGCTAGAAAATGGTGTCTTCGATTTAAATGAAAGAAGAGTTTTAGATATCTACTTCTTCCTTTGATCTTTTTGAATTAATTTTGATATCATCTTAGACATACATATTTTTTTTAATTTTGGTTTTTAAATTTAACTAAGGCTGCTGTGTGAAATTACAGAATATCTTCCTTCATAATGTAATGAAGATCTTGACTATTTGTTTGATTTACTACTGAGAAGATCAAATCATACTTTTCAACATAGATCAGTAGGTAAGGCATCTTTCTCCCATGCTAAAGGTCCGGGGTTCAATTCCTTGTTGGGACAAGAACCTTTTTCGTGCTGAAGATGAAATCTTCATTTTGAAGGTTTATTTTAGCAATATGCACATCAGAACACAAAAAATTGAAATGTCTTTTGTAAGGGCTAAGAAGATATAAAACAACATAATGACAATACAAAAAACAAGGGTGAAATCTTCATGTTGAGATATTATTACATACATATATAGAAACGTATGAACGTGACCAGAGAAGAAGGGGTGACAAGATTTGAAAAAAATCCAATTTTAGGTCTTCCAAAATTTTTGTTTCTCTCTTCCAATTGCCAGACACAAATCTAGTAGTTCATCTTTGAACTGATTCTATTCGATCTGTATCTTTCTTGATGCATACTAAGTGAGGTATTGTAGGCAGCCTCTTTGATATTTTCTGGGCACATGTTAAAATTCTTTCATACAAAACCCAGAACTTGATTTGCCTTGCAGACAATGTAGTTAATATGTTCATCCCATTTCATAACAGTTCAGAGCTGAACTCCAAGGTAGGGATGATGTTCAACATGTTGTAAGATGTAACCATTTAAAGTATATTTCCTTGCATCAAGAGGATGACCTTTCTTCTTCCTGCTCAGGGTGTAGCATTTCTGAGTCCATTTGCCACTCATTTGACCATTCCTCCAGTGTATTGAGGTAGTTTTGCAGTTTTACTGCTACATCATCACTTTCAAATACTCTATACAGTAGGTTGTCATGCGCAAAGAAATTTTTTAATTTCTTTAGAATTTCTTTAAAGGATAGAAATAGTATTGGCCCAAGTACTGTACCCTGAGGCACTCCAGATTTAACATGAACAGGGTCAGATTCATCATCGTCAATAACTTCCCTCTGTTCACAGTTTACAAACCAGTTTTATATGCATGAACCGACCTGCCTCAAGATTCCATAATGATCTAGCTTGCGATTTAGCCACTCATTGCAGACTATGTAAAAGGCTTTACTAAAATTGGGAATGAGCATGTCAACATTTTGCCCATCATTTCTAGCCTTGAGTATATCCTGTAAGGTTGTGATTTACTGAGTTTCACACGAATGGCCTGTTCTAAATCCATGCTGAAAATGTACCAGGATATTGTAAAGTTTGCAGTGAATCATCATACGTCTGACAATTATATGCTCCAAAATCTTACAGGGAACAGATGTCAAAGAAACTGGCCTGTACGTAGTGGCACATCTTCTATCTCCTTTTTGGAACTACTCCTTTGTTGAGTGAGTCTTGGAATACTTTTTGGAGGATTGGAGCTATTTCATGTGAACATATTTTCAAGACTCTTGTGGGTATTTGATCCCGGCCATTGGATTTTTTGCAGTTTAGGTTAACGTTAGACAGCATTATCTCATACTTGGTGCTTCAAGAGAGTGTTCTGCACCTATGAGATATTCTTTTGCAGATCACCCCTCTGCCGAACTACTTTCGCAGATCACCCCTCTGCCGAACTACTTTCGCAGATCACCCCTCTGCCGAACTACTTTTGCAAATCATCCTTGGTCCAAATGACGACTGAGATCCTTCCACCAGAACCAACAAAAGAGATCTGTCAGGCTGAACACTGCATGAACCCATGCTCTTGACTTTATCTCATATTTATCTACCGCAGATGGTTTATATACCAGACCAATGTTAACATTGTAAGAAGTACAGATCTTAAGAAATGAACATGTGAGTGCAGTGTTCAGGCTGACAGATATCTCTCAAGTTGGTTCTGGTGGAAGGATCTCAATGCCCACCTCTCAATGACGTCATTACATAGTAAAATATATGTGGCAATGACGTCATTGAGTGTGACGTCATTAAAAAGGGGGCGTGGCATTGTTTATGTTGTTTGACACACACAACATAGGTCGGTACATAGGTCCATGCAGGCTGCAATATTTTCCACACAGTTTTGCTTTAAATAGATTGGACATCAAACCAAAACTTTATCTCATACCTATCTGCAGGAGTTAAGTATGAGATAAAGTCAAGAACATAGGTTTGTGCAGTGTTCAGGCTGCCAGATCTCTCACGTTGGTTCTGGTGGAAGGATCTCACAATATAGAGTGGCACTATGCCCACCTCTCAATGGCGTCATAACATAATAAATAATATGTTATAATGACGTCATTGTGACGTCAGTGTGACGTTATTAAAAAGGGGGCGTGGCATTGTTTATGTTGTTTGACACACACAACATAGGTCCCAACATGCTGCAATGTTTTCCTCTCTGTTTTGCTTTAAATAGATTGGACATCAAACCAAAACCTTTATCTCATACCTATCTGTAGGAGTTAAGTATGAGATAAAGTCAAGAACATAGGTTCGTGCAGTGTTCAGGCTGACAGATCTCTCTCGTTGGTTCTGGTGGAAGGATCTCACTCGTCCTTCGTACTCTTGAGATCCTTCCACCAGAACCAACTTGAGAGATCTGTCAGCCTGAACACTGCACTCACATGTTCTTGCCTTAATATTTCCACACCAGCAACTGCGATATTAATTGGCTCTATTTGTGGAGAAACTGGATCACCTTTGGCAGGAATATTTTCCATGTTTTCAGTAGAAAAACAGATTTGAACTGACATGAAAGAACTTCTGCTTTGCATATACTGTCTTTCACTTCAATGCCATTTTCTGTTAGTGTTGGTACACCAACAGTATCTTTGTGCCTTGATCTAATATAGTTCCAGAACCTTTTCACCACTGATTGTCTACTGAATTCAGTATCAGGTAGATCGAGTAGCCCAAAAACATATTCATTGTGGGATTCTCTCAACTTATGTTTTATGTGTTTTGCAAGGTTCCTGAATTTTCTGCAGTACGTTTCTTGGTTTTTTCTTGCTTAGTGTGGCTTTTGCATTGATTTCTGTTATCAACACATCATGGTCACTCATTTACTTGTGTGAGACAATGTACATTAAAAGTATCAACCATTGCTGTATTTAGGTCAATCCAATATGCAGGGCATGGCTTATATGACATATTCTCCCATTGATAGCCACCTTTTATGGATTTTGATCAGTACCCTACCACCACCCTTGCATCTGTCTTCTCTCCATATATCATAATCAGGGTGGATGACACTGTCTGCAAAAGTGTAGTCAGGGTGGGATTCAGTTATGCATAATATATTAAGGTAATTATGCTCAGTTATTAGTTCCTGTAGCTCCATTTGCTTTTTTTATTGAGTTTAGACCTCTAGAGTTCACTGTCATAACCTCATGTCTTTTAATCTTTTGCTTTTTTCTACATTGCTTTGGTCTTGTGGTGTACGTTTTCCCTTCAGATTGATCTTCTGTTCTTTCACTTGTGACACTTTCATCACTTAGTGTTTCAAAGAGATTACTTGTTTCAAACTCATTTTCAAAGATGGCATTAGAAATGTTAGGAAGGCTACATTTCCAGCACTCCCATGACAGCCATCTTTGATTGTTGAATAACTCATAATCTTTAATTGTGAGTCCATCACATTTGATATGTACATATGTGTCACATTCATCACACTGCATGGCTCTGTGATAGTTGGCAACTGGTCAGCCACATAATAGTAGCAGGGATATCAGGTTTGTGTACAGGATTTAGTGTCATGATAGGTGAAATGAAGTCCATCTCTGGAGATAAATATTTCTCTGATATAATTGATTCAAATAAATCTGATCCTAAAAAACTGTTCAAAATCCTAAATGGACTTTTACATATCTATGAAAGAGGAAACCCAAAATATGAAGATACAAAAGAATTGGTTCAATCAAGACTCAATTAAAGACCTATCTATACAGGAAACATTATTTGCCAAAGCGCCATTAGCAGACATAGTCTGGAATGGAGAAAATACAGAAAAATTAATAAATGATACAGAAAACAAACAAACATATTTGGGTTTATTTTGAACATTAACATGGCTCAATGATATATGGCTCAATGGTTTAGATGTTTGTCTTCTATGGTTCAAATCTTGGTTGGGAAAAGTACTGTTTTCATGCTGAAGATGAAATCTTCATATTTGGGTTTTGTATTAGTGGTATGCACTTCAGAAACACAGTTTGATTTGTTTTACACAAACGTAGAAGGATATGAAATAATAGAAATGACTCTCCAAAAAGATTGAGGTTTATATTGGGATTCTGATTGAGCAATTTCTTTTTTACATATAGAATTTAATTTATAATTTTGCAAACGTTATGTCATAATATATAGAATTGAATATGTTTGTAAACAGTTTCATTTACCTTTTTTATTTTACACATTAAATGTTTGCATTTTGTAGACAAACGGCGACACTGGGTCCGATGTAGTCGTCCAGATTGATGATAAAACAAAGACTGATGAATCAGGAGAAAATACAACACAACAAGGGACAGAGACAGTTGTATTAGTACAAGATGCTGTGCACACCTTTTATGCTGATCACAAGGCAACTCTGTGGAAAACGATATGTGTTGTATTACTGCTGCTATACTGCGCGTATTTCATCTGGGCAATGCGTTATGAGCATCTGGGGACTGAGGACTCTGTCAGGTTACTATGGGTGACCTGTCTGGTGGTTCTCTGTGCTGCCATCTATATTATCATACACACATCAGGCCAGGGATGCAACAAATACTTCCCATCTTTATCAGAAAATTCCGGGGAAAGGATATCATGGTTTGCATACACTTCCTTTTTGCGTTTTAAAGTCATTCATTTTAGAGCCATCATTGTAATGTCGTTTAAATTTTAGAAATATAAAGTTTTGAAAGTTTCGTTTTCTTTAGGGCTATCCTGTTTTTGATCTACACCTTTGTAATAATCTTCGTCATTGTTGACTTAGTGGTGGTGACGAAGCGGCCATATAACCTTGTGTCTGCTTCAGGAATCTTCTTCTTTGTCATCTTGTTTTACATCACCTCACATAATCCATAATGTAACCTCATTTAACCCTTCTATAAATAATAATCTGATAAATCATCCATAATCTACAACCTCAGATTACCCATCTATTTTCTATAGACCATGGGCCGTGGTATAAGCACATGCCTATTTGCACCAGTTCCTCTGTGATGATCCAAAGGCCATGGATGCGATCCTGGCCATGCCGAGATTTATTTCATAATACAATCTCCCATATGAGCTGAGGCCCGTTCCTGGAGGGTTGACCAGTGAAACAGTTGTCCTTGCAAATTTGGAACTGGGTGGGTTGTCATGTCAAAGACCTGTGACATGACAATTCAATGAGGCACTACATCTGCTACAATACAGTAGAGCCCAAAGTGTGCACTACGTTATCACATGATTAACTTCGAATTCATCATTAATCATTCCAGGTGGTGTTTATGTGAATGTCAAACTTGGGACTGCAATGCAGTGAATCCCTCATAAAAATGTCAAGACAGATATGATACACTTTGTCCTTTTCATCAATCTAGCAGCCCCTTTGAGAAGCGAAAATGTGCACATTTACAATCAAATCTAATTGCATGCTTTGCCCAATTGCCATCAAGTCCAAAAGGCGTCACGGCAAATATCCAAATGGGTCAAGAAATATCCAGGGTCAAAGTTCAATGATATTCGTTGGTACCCGATCCAGATATTAAACTGGAAATACTATTTGACAGTTCCCCTATCCCATCAACCTTTACTTTGAACCATTCTGTTTCACCCACTCCTTGGCTGTGGCCATAACCAAACAGCAAAGTACTGTGGCCGCACAGCAGTTGGCACACATTTGTAAAACACATGTGTATTATTAGCTGAGATATTAAAGTTTTAAGGGTATTTATGGGTGTTAGTAGTGAGTGTCCTCTGGTGGCAGATTTTCTGAGGGAACTACTTTCTTTTTACGCCAAAATGGAAGTCATGAAATGACATTTTATGGTATTCATTTTTGTAATAAAATTATTGATTTACTATTTGAAAATCACAATGGGATTTTTTGATTATATTGAAAGCTTCATACATTTTTAACTCATAAAAAGTAGCGTTGTAATATGTCACTGCTCCAAAATTTATTTTGTCATGTCAAAATGTTAAAGGGAAAAAGTTCTGCAGATTGTGGGACCATAATAGAGTGGATTTCCAAACAACTTTGTAAAAGTGATCTTAACAATATTTACTGTGATCCTAGTGAAACAGGTTTTCTATTTTTCAAAACATTAAGAGAAAAATAGAGGTAAAGTACACACTTGATGATTTAAAAAATATGAATTTTTTCACCTCCCTTCACATATCTGATAGCCAAAATTCCAATTTATTTCCAAATTATACATATAAAAATGAGAAAATCTGTTTCCATGAATGATATGGAGGGACCTTACCGCTGCTAAGTAGACGCTTATTGTATTGGCTGTGAGGGAGGGGCCCCGTTTACCCGGTTTGTTGGACAAATGGGCTATGTACCTGAGTACAGTGCTCTCGGTTGAGGGGATTGCTTCTAAACCATGTGAGAGGCAGAAGTGCATGAATTGTACCTGAGCTGAGTTATAAGTACGCCTGGTTGTGGTCTGCAGGCTGTTCTGCAGGAGAGCCGATACCCTCTGATCCAAACCTAGAACATTAAGTAACATGGGAGTTAGCCAATTGGCTAAGTGAGCGAGCTAATGGATTTACATAAAACGTATTTTCATATATATACAGCATAAACATCCCAGTAGACTCCGGTCATTGGCTTGTATGGGTGAAAACATTAATATTACTACAAATAATTACAGCGGACGACTTTTTATCAAAAACCTGTACATAGCATTGGCCGCTTTGAGGAAAATTAATTCCAGTTAGGATCCGTACTATGGTGAATACAGATTAGGCGTACAAGTTAATGTCAAAAAAGTACACGTTAGAGATACCACGTACATAGTTAAAGACAAATTACAAATAAACATAGTTTCTCTACAAATATAGCATGTTAATGGTGAAACATGCGTATATTCTAGTTAATGTTATATACATAAGTTCATTATGAGTTGATAAGAGTTCATAGTTAGTTCCTGTTAATCCAGTAGAATAACATTAGGTCCATTAATCCAGGCAGGAGCGTTAATCCGTTAGGAATTGATTAGGCTCAGTAGTCATATAATATAGGCATAGCCTTGGTCATCTGTCTGTCACTGTAGGGGTGAATGGCTCGGTACCTATTCATGTCCAACCTACTCAGGGCATCTGCAGCTGAATTAAAGTGAGTCCCAATGTGATATGCCCTGTAGTCCATCCTAAACAAGCTTGTGTACAAATAAAGCGAGCGTATCAAATTCATCAAACCTGGGTCTCTGGACTTTGCATCATTAATGCAGTAACAGACAGCAATGTTGTCGATATTCATGGCTACTTTCTGGTTTAATAATCTGGGGCCATAGGTGGCGACAGCTACCACTACTGCTGCTAACTCCGGCCAGGCTATGCTCATGGTGCTCATCCACGCATGCTCACCCTTGAATTCCAGGATAGTCCAGGATTCCCTATAACTTACACCTAGGGCTACATCTGAGGCATCAGTGAAGAGTATCTCGGCATGCTCCATGCTCCACTTAGTAGGGAACCAACATACCCCATTGTGAAGCCTGAGGCAGCGCCTCCACCACTCAATATCTGATTTAGCCTCGCGAGTTAGCCTGATTTTGTGGTGAAGTTGTTTGGGCCTCTTGGCTAAATGGTTAAGGCGGCGTGTGAATAAACTGCCATCAGCGACTACCCTAGCACAAAATGTGAGTTTGCCTATCAAAGACTGCAGCGCTCGCTTTGTAGTGTACTGTCTGCCGACAAAGGTGTCAAGTTCTTCCAGAATGTCAGTTAAACGTTCCTCAGAAATGCTCAGTTGTTCCTTTACAGAGTCAATAACAATGCCTAAAAACTCCATCCTCTGGGAAGGACCCATGGTTTTTTCCTCCTGAATGCTGAACCCAGCTTCCCTGCAGGTTTGAAGAATTATATCAAGAGAGTTTTTGCACCCAGTTACAGTGGGCGACAGGGTCAGGATGTCATCCAAATAATGGATGCTGTCGCCCGCTGCACCACGTTTCTTGTATACATATTCCAGACCAGTAGCAAAATCGTCAAACAAACGTGGGGCACTTGTCAGACCAAAGGGGAGGCATGCCATTTGGTATGTATTGCCATTCCAAGAAAAGCCTAACAAATGTCTGTCGCCCTCTGTAACTTTGACACTTTGAAATGCAGAAGCTAAATCAGTCTTACACATGTATGCACCTTTGTATTTCTGTAACATTTTAACGGCGTCGAGCACTGTAGCATAAGTGAGTGAGAAGTCCTTTACATTGATACCATCGTTGGTTGCCCCCCCGGGAGGCCAAGAAAGGTCATGAATTACTCTCGCTTTAGAGCTCTTTTTCTTCAAGAAGGCTCCCAATGGGGAAACCCTCATGTTGGGGGGTGGCTCCTTGATTGGACCTACTATCCTACCCAATTTTAGGTTTTTTTTAACAAACTCCTCGACTTTTTCCTTATGTACAGTGGCCGACGGCCAATTTTTTGATGTGACAGAGATACTATCATTGCCCTGGTATCCTATGCTGACCCCATACAGCGCCCTCTGGTAGAGCGCTGCAGCAAATTCTTTATCAGGATGATCCTGCAGATTATCCCTCCAAAATTCAGGTTGCAGAAACGTGCTTGATGCTTGCTGTGGCACACTTGCCCTGCTTGATACATAACTCAAAGGGGAGTGGTCCCTGACATTGGCGACAGATATGCTGTCTTCTACATAATTTATAGGTGCACTTGAGCAAGTTAAAGTTATTGCATATTTCCCCTGTGACCGACTGGCGTGCCTTCTGACCGGGTTCACGCGCCGTCGGCGACTGTACCGACGACGCGAGTGGGGGAAAGGGGCATTCCCCTATCCTGACATGGTCATAGTTCCTACACCTGGGGCAGCGAGGGGCATATGGTTTGATAGTGGTTGCATCCAATATAGAATATATCAAGTGTGGGTCTACATTAGAGAATTGAACAGACATTTTAGACATTTGTAGACGGTGGCGAAGGTCTAAAGTAGCAACACTTGCCCATGTGTAGCGTTTCTCCCATTCCACTATCATAGATTTATATTCAGTCATCTCATCATATAGGTATATACCATGTGTGTGCACCATTACGTGTTCATAGGTAGCCCAAGCTTCTAACCAAGATTTCAAGTCTGTTACATTCCTACGTTGGTTTTTGCGTTTGTATCTAATTGAGCCATTGCTATCCAGGTAAGACTGCAAGTCGAGTGCATTATCATTATCTATAGTCATGTTATGTAGAAAATCTTGTATAGCAACGTACTCACCACTCACAGCACTGCGCACCGTCTTGTCTGGAACTGTCTTGACCCTGCACAGACCTGTGAAGTCTGTAATGTGAGTGGTATTCTGCAGGCCGGGCAGAGGTCCTCCTAGCAGGGGTGGTGGTTGGCGGGACTGGTGGGTGCTGTGAGTGGTGGTTATATAGGGGCTGGCTGTGTTATGAGGTTGCCATGGTGAGTGGTGGGCTGTGTGCAGAGGTGCGGGTGGTTGAGTGCATTGGCCTGGTAGGGGTGGCAGGTTGAGTGACCCCTGGTCAGGGTAGGATGGCCATGCCCTGTTGTGTGGGCCGCCGACAGGTGTCGCCTGCTGTACCTGGCTTGCTCCTGCAACACTCCTGGACAAATTAATGTGAGCCTCCAAAAGTTCCCTAACCTGGCCCTGAACTGCGTTGATGCTTTCTGCCAAACTTCTCAATGTTATGTCCCCTTCTGCCTGGTACTCGCTTTGGTCTAAAGCCTGCCTACAGTCTGTCAGAAATGGGTTATTGGCACTTAGCTTGCTGGCATTAAGCCCCGGTGTCGCTGAGATGCTTTGTTCCAGTGTAGCTTGCTTTGATGGAGTCCTGGCTGGAGTCTCCTGGCTGCCCTCCTCGACTGAGGTGTCTGTGTCGGCTCCGGCATCGGTGTCGCTGGCCGGCCCTGGACGTGGGTCATGGTCATCGAGGAGAGAGGCACCTTGACATGATGCCTTTGTGTGGCCCTTCATGGGTAGGCCACAGGCCTTGCAACTTCGCTGCCCTGGCAATTTTGGCATATCTGGACACGATATCCAATATATCTAACAAAAAGTTCTTAAACTCACTGAAGGTTCTGAAACTCCACTGACTTTCCTTCTGCTAACTTCTGGGGCTTCTGTCCGCACTCAGCGCCTTGATACTGAACAATGATATTAATTGGCGGGCTCACCTATAAGTACCCAGACCCACCCTGCGTCACTGCAGGCTGGGGGGTCGTGTCATGCTGGTACCTGATCCCCAGTGCGTTCCCCTGCTTTAACCACCTTTACCTACCGTAAAGTCTCCTTTATTTCCAAATTATACATATAAAAATGAGAAAATCTGTTTCACTAGGATCACAGTGAATTTTCTTCCCAATGAAATGAAATAAACACAGCTAAAAACAAGCCTATCCCTGTTGTGTAATCTGCAGAACTTATTTGCTTGTCTTCTTCATTTCTCATCAAAACTATCATCAAGGAAAATTAGGACAAAATACTATTTTGAAAGAAATATACTTGTAATCATACCTTATAGTTCAAATATTGTAATGTTTAAATATTGATTCATGTCATGAATGCTTTTAATTTAATAGGAAATGTATTTTACACCATAAATGTACCAATTCCCATCAAGTACAGTATTTTGGTAATTTACTCCTCTGCCACTAGGGGGCACTCACTACCAACGCACATAAATAACATTAAAACCGTCATTTTAATTTTTGCAATTATGGCAGAACACTGTCCACCTCCCGCTGGAGAGAAGATAATATTTTATGACTGGGAACCCGTCGTTTTCTTAATTTTAAAGCATTGGGGACCAGTTGATGGATATTGACAACTTTGGGACCCCTTGCCCAATCGGCATCAATAGTCAATCCGTGAGATTTAACGGTAGTGAAAAGTCAGTCATTATCCAGTGGATATTTCCATGATGGCCCCGGGACTATTAATAGTCGTCCCAAAGCTGTCACATTCCCAATCTCCATCAAAAGTTGTGGGTATTGACAACTTCCGGACCATGACGGTGATTGGAAGCAGCATTGAATTTATAAGAACAAGGATGATATAGAAATGGCAAATATATGTTATTTTGTATGTTTAAAGACCTTTGAAGTTGGTAGAGCCTTGGTCAATCAAAACATAGTCAGAGGTTCATGTAGGCATGGATTTAATCTGTGTCGGACAATATATGATGTTATTCAGAACACCAATCATAGAAGTTGACTGTACTTATGAAAATATTAACATACACATGCCAGAATAAAACAAGATGTCTGATGGCTGAGTATTATTGTAGCGGAAATTATTTGTTTTTTAAGCCTTGTCACAAGGTTCATGATTATCAGCTATGATGAGGGAAGTGTCCCAATGTCAGGCTAGTGGATGCTGGGTTGTTGGTATATGACTTATTAACTTTGCACATGTCCCTGCCTCATTCCACTCAACTGTTCAGATGTTTTGTAAAAGTATTGAATGTGAAAAATGTGAGGCTTCTTGTTCACTAGATAGTAAGATTATGATTCTATTTAAAATTGACATGAAAGCCTAAATAAATGTGAAAAGGCTGTAGTTTGATTTCTGTCTGCCCTAAGCAGTATCTTGACCATTCCAGCCTCTCCTGGTGTCCCCAGCTGGGGTGGAATACATGATTTGAAACAAAGGAATATTGCCCATTGGTCATGTGCACCCTCCTCGGTAATAACAAGACAGTACAGATTATTAATACAGAGCCCTACTGTTTCGTTTAACACATTATTTATTAAGCACAGTGACAATAATCTACAATTTTGTGAGCATATCTCTATCGGCTTAAATTGTGCCTAAATACATAAATACACATAAATACACACAGTTGTACCTAAACATAGCCTGCAATGTAATCAGACTAAGTTTTGCACGAAGTAACCCAGATATAACTAATAGAAATAATAGAATTTATCACAATTATATATCTCTGCTTCCCTGATCAAAATTATATTTGTCATATATTGAATTATACACTGGTTTTGGAGGGAACCAAAGGTAACAGTCAAAACACTGCCTGGTCAGTAATCACTTGATCTCAGAAATTTACATCTGTGAGAATATTCCACAGTGAACCTTGACTTGGTTTCACTTTCATTTAAATAGATACTGCAGGATGATTGACAGATAGTCTGTGGGGGCAATGTATGGGTTTTAAGTACATCAAAGGTGTTTGTTTATATTGACATGGTGCAGCATCTTAGCAAGCGCGGTGGGCAATTACAGGTCTTGACGGAAAATGTGCACATGATCACCATTACCCTAATCAGTGTTTAAGGATAATGATCTTTTAATAGGAAACTGATTAACCCTTGCTCTGGTACATCATGTCATTACATAAACTTACTCCTCTGGAGTGTTGCCTTGATCAGATTAGAAACCTATCACTATGGCTTTTAAACAGGCAAACATCTCTTTTTCAATAATGTCATCCACTATATCTGCTACAAGTAGGTCTCATCACGAAATGACTGAAATAATGTTGAAAGTGGTGTAAAACCCCAAACAAACAAACAATCACCATTACCCTAATCAGTGTTTTAAGGATAATGACATTTTAATGTCATTAGATTAAACCTTACACTCATACATCATGACTTAAAATAAACTTACACTTGTGGCAAAGTCAAAATCTCTTCTTCAATAATGTCATCCATGACTACATTTAGCCACACATGCCTCATGTAAGACATGTTCATAACTTCCATGACATGTATGTGCATGACCTTGTGTATTCGACACATGTACATAAAGATTGCACTGTGCTTAACTTAATAAATAATGTGTTCAGATATAGTTTTCTTTTTCATGTGAGGATATTATGTATGGTTTTATAATTTCAAGGACCAACAAAAATATGAGAACAAATCACATACAAAAAGGATGGTGGTTGACATTCAATTCACCCAAAATAAACATCTGTTATATTATTTTAGGTTAAATGGCGACCTGTGATGTGGGGTCTCGGACTCCAGTTTCTCTTTGCGATCATCATACTCAGATGGGACATTGGCTATCAGAGTTTTGAATGGCTGGGGAATAGAGTATTTGAATTTCTCTCACATGCAGATGCCGGTTCAGAATTTGTTTTCGGACCTAATTTCCGAGACCACTTTATAGCATTTGCGGTAAGTAATCGTATTTTTCAGACCACAGTAACCTATTGTATATGTCCTCTCATCTGACTCATTTTGTTTTGTAATTAGTCAGTTCTATTTCAGACACAAAAATAAAGACAAAAATAAGGATAAGCAATATTTGTTTGATGATGGATTCATATTTTTCAGGAAAGTATTTATGTCATAAACTTACATTGCAGATAACTATTGTTTGTCCTAAATTAAATGTATGAAATCACAATATCACAAAAATGACTTTCCAAAGCGGTGAATTTAAAGGAATATTTATTTTAATGTCCTGAAATTTAGATTCTATATTCTGAACATAATGTTTAATAGCATAAAACTATAAAGGAGCATGCAGATACAGGAGCATGCTGTCACGACAATATTGGAGCAATACCGAAGATAGGAGCAATACAAATGATACATGAGAAAGTTTACCACGACAATATAGGAGCAATACAAATGATACATGAGAAAGTTTACCATGACAATATAGGAGCAATGCAAACGATACATGAGAAAGTTTACCACGACAATATAGGAGCAATACCAATACATATATGAGCATGCGCACCACGTTGATTTTAACAGCTTTCCCAGTTTCGTTGACATGATTCTAATGTACATTGTAAACATATCATTCTGGAAAGTCAAGACCTCTCCCTGATATATTTCTATAGAGTAAGAAGAGATTGGAAAAGACGTGCAGAGTAAAATAACGTGTCTTCAGGTGGATGGAATTATACCCAAAGGATAAATATCAATGTGTTAAAGTAGGCATGCACAGATCCTCTATGAACTCCAATAAAAATAGGGTCCCACAATTTTATTTATTGTCTATTGTGGTAGCACCTGCAGACATTATGGCAAAATATTGTTTGAACTCCCATATTTATGATAATGACACTCAAATCTATAATTCATAGATCAAGCGAGAATACATGAAAACACTTCCAGACTTGCAATATATAGTTCATATACAGTTATTATTATTACTTTTACAATTAAAGTTCTGAAGTAAGCTATTGAATTCGTCAATCAATGGAATTCGTTAGTATTTGACCTACCAAGAAAAGAAAATGCTAAAAATTCCCATATAGAATGAGATTTGTCAATAACTTACATTACAGTCACTGTTATTCCACTACGTTTGTTGGGTATTTGCATCAGAAATTGCTTTTATATGTCCTAATGGTAAAATTAACAGTAGCATCTTGTTAAATTGTCATATATACAAAAGAGAAAGGCGGAATTTTATGAATTATAAATACATATCATATGGAATATCTGGCTATTTTATTAACTTTTATGTCTAATTGGCAGGTCCTGACCGTGATCGTTTTCTTCAGTACAGTTATTTCTGTATTGTATTACCTTGGCTGGATGCAGGTCATAATCCGCCTGGTGGCAACAGTAATGCAAGTCACCATGGCAACAACGGCTGGAGAATCTTTGCACGCTGCTGGCAACATCTTCATCGGAATGGTAAAAAGGCAATTCTTTCAACATTTTCCGAGAGTTTTGCTTTGAAAGTGATTTAAGAGAATAAGATAAAGGATACTAGCAACCCAGCAACCACAAAAGGTATTAACTCCTTACTTTTTAGTTTTCGCAGTAACCCTGTGCTAACCTCATCTGTTTGCTGGGAAGCAGTACATTGATATAAACAGGGGTAAAAGCTGTGGGAATACCATTAGAAGGAGGACATCACAAGTGTGGGAATTGCAAAGTGTTATGTGTTTATATTACAGGGTGAAGCACCATTGATCATCCGACCCCTCATTCCCCACATGACCATGTCAGAGGTGCACGCCCTCATGACCGGGGGATTTGCAACTATTGCCGGAAGTGTACTTGCAGCTTACATCCTGTTTGGGGTGAGAATTCGATATTTAGACAAATTTATAAAACAGTTGTTAACATTAAGTAACACATGTCCTTCATTTAAAATGTTCATTTCAATCCTCTCGCAATATCACAGCTGGTTGCCAGGTCAATTGACCCTGTCCTGCTGTTAACAGGGAAAAGGTTGACAATATTATGGCAGTGTCCCTATGGAGGAGCTGTCATTTAATCCCTATATTTAACAACATGTTGTCAATTATTTTATATGAAGCCCATGTAGCTCAGAATATCGTTTAAAAAAACATGAAATATCCATTCCCTTGCGAACATTTTGTATGTTTTGCATTTTATGAAATGTGATTTTATTTAACCTTATAAGAGTAAGACATTGAAATATCCAAAACGTTGTGAGCCAGGATAGTCATGTGTCTATTAGTCTTGTGTATATTAGCCATGTGTTTATTAGTCATATGTATATTAGTCATGTGTCTATTAGTCATGTGTATATTAGTCATGTGTCTATTAGCCATGTGTCTATTAGTCATGTGTCTATTAGTCTTGTGTCTATTAGTCATATTTCTATTAGCCATGTGTCTATTTGTCATGTATCTATTAGTCATGTGTCTATTAGTCTTGTGTCTATTAGCCATGTGTCTATTAGCCATGTGTCTATTAGTCATGTGTATATTAGTCATGTGTCTACTAGCCACGTGTCTATTTGTTATGTGTATATTAGTCATGTGTATATTAGTCATGTGTATATTGTATGTAAGATATGTTTCAATGCAAAATTATATTTCCATTTCATCTGGAGTTGCTCACTATTTGTTGGTCCTACTTTATGGTTTCTGCAGGCTCCAGCCAATCATCTGATATCAGCATCAGTGATGTCAGCTCCCGCAGCCCTGGCAATGGCTAAACTCTTCTATCCTGAAACAGAAACCTCCAAAACTACCGTCAAACATCTCAAAACCATGGAGCCGAGGTAAATACGATCAATAATTATAAGTCGAGTGATGATTTCAGGAGTGGTGATTTCAGGATTTTAGGAGTGGTGTTTTCTGGAGTGGTGATTTCAGGAGTGGTGATTTCAGGAGTGATGATTTCAGGAGTGGTGATTTCAGGAGTGGTGATTTCAGGAGTGGTGATTTCAGGAGTGGTGATTTCAGGAGTGAATTCTTGATCCAGACAAATGAGTTACAAAGTGATTTACGACTGGACAACCTAGCTAAACCATCGATTTAATACAATATGAACAATAAAACTTTAAAATCGTAGATTGTAAATCTTTAAAACGACGCATTTATAACTAAAAGTAAGTCGATAAAAGCATATCTTAAAACTATAACACTGATAGACATGTCGGTCATCGTTGTACATCTAGAAGGAGTTTGGTCCTGTTTCAGTAAGGAGCGGAACATCATAGAGGCGGCCTCCTCTGGGGCGACCATGTCTATCAAACTGGTGGCGAATATTGCAGCCAATCTCATCGCCTTCATGGCCGTGCTGCACTTCGCCGATGCTACTCTCACGTGGTTCGGTCACCGCATTGGCTGGACAGATCCCCCGCTCACATTCAGGGTAACTTCAGTCACATATCATACTCATTAAATATAGTATCTAACAAATACTCTTCAATGCTATATCGAGATTGTTATTAAGGTTGTAAATCGTGAGAGTGGTCCATTTTTTTTGCAGCTTATCCTCTCTTACCTACTATACCCTTCTGCATTTATGATGGGAATAGAATCAGCTGATTGTCTCAAAGTGGGTAGAATGCTTGGAGTCAAAGTACTCCTCACCGAGTTCATAGCCTACACAGAACTTGGCATTTATATCCATAACAGGGAGCTACTACAGGAACACATTGCAAACAATGGCACATGGCTGTATAACAGAGAGGACATATACCTGGAAGGAAACAATACAACACTCCTTGGTGGAGTACTTGCAGTATGTATTGTAGACTAATAAATATTCAATCTGCCTTTATCAGCAAAGGTATGTGGAATCAAAATGGGGGTTCAGTGTGAACATTTATTATAAACCAATCTTAGAAAAGTGAGTTATCTCGTTATATACACGAAGCTACAAGAGAGGACTCATTAGCGCTTCACTATGGACAAAGAGAATTGCATAGACAATGGCAAAAAATTCAATTAAAACTTTATAAACTACCCACAAGTCATATACATTGATAATATATTATGTGCCATTCATATGCTAAAAATAGATTAAAATCAATACTTATTTCTTACTTAGTTCTGGCAGAGTTATCTGATACTTGTCTGCAATGTACCATGCTTTACATTGTAATATGTGCCTTCAAGATAAATACAATTTTTGTTGTATTTCAGGAAAGATCTGAGGTGATAACAACTTATGCTTTGTGTGGTTTTGCAAGCTTCGGTTCAATGGGGATCTTGCTGGGGACGCTTGGTGCCATAGCGCCACAGAGAAAGGCTGACTTTGCCACTCTGGCACCAAGGGCTATGATTGCTGGAATAGTCGCTTCCTTCATGACTGCAAGCGTAGCAGGTATGATCCTTCCTTACTCACTGAATGTGGTGGCTTCTTTGACTTGTGACTGAATGTGGATTCATGATGAAATTCAGTGTGAATTCCTTGATTCATAATTGGGTGCAGTACGAATTCCTTGAAGTGTGAGTTGTTTGATTCACGATTAGATGCAGTGTGAGTTGTTTGATTCATGATTGGATGCAGTGTGAGTTGTTTGATTCATGATTGGATGCAGTGTGAGTTATTTGATTCCGGATTATTTGCAGTGTGAGTTCATTTGATTTGTGATTAAATGCAGTGTGAGTTCCTCGACTCATGATTAAATGCAGTGTGGGTTCCTTGACTCATGATTAAATGCGGTGTGAGTTCCTTGATTCATGATTAAATGCAGTGGGAGTTCCTTGATTCAAAAATAAATGCAGTGGGAGTTCCTTGATTCATGATTAAATGCAGTGGGAGTTCCTTGATTCAAGAATAAATGCAGTGGGAGTTCCTTGATTCAAGAATAAATGCAGTGGGAGTTCCTTGATTCAAGAATAAATGCAGTGGGAGTTCCTTGATTCAAGAATAAATGCAGTGGGAGTTCCTTGATTCAAGAATAAATGCAGTGTGAGTTATTTGATTCATGATTGGATGCAGTGTGAGTTCCTTGATTCAAGAATAAATGCAGTGTGAGTTCATTTGATTCGTGATTAAATGCATTGTGAGTTCCTCGACTCATGATTAAATGCAGTGTGGGTTCTTCGACTCATGATTAAATGTGGTGTGAGTTCCTTGATTCATGATTAAATGCAGTGTGAGTTCCTCGACTCATGATTAAATGCAGTATGAGTTCATTTGATTCGTGATTAAATGCGGTGTGAGTTCCTTTATTCATGATCAAGTAAAATTCATGGTTCATGATTGATAGTAGAATTATTATTTTTTTATTTTGTAGGGTTATTGTATCATGGAAACCAATGAAATAGGAATTACATGACCAAAGGGATTCAGACAGTTCTACTTCCCAATATACAAACTTATATATTAAACACGTATCATTCACAGGCGGATTAATTTAATCAGTACTGTGTCACCCATACATCCATTTGGTTGGATTATCATGTTGGTTTGATTTGAACGTCATTGGTCATTTAAACTGCTATTTGATTTAATCCAGATCGGATTGTGCATTCAGCTATCATTCTCAGCTATCACCATACAATCCATGCAGCTATCATTCTCAGCTATCACCATACAATCCATGCAGCTATTTGATCAGACTAGCTGTTTGATTAATAAACCGATAAAACAATATTTTTTTACCAAATAAATAAGAATTCTGTTCAAGGGATTGATACTTGAAGGATGTACATGTGTAACCCTCACAGCTTCCTATCAGCTACAAGCATCTGCCAGAGCGACATGTGTGCCCAGAATGTGACACCGCTTACTCACACTAAGATTTTGAATAATAATAATAATAACATTTATCGTAATATTTTTTTAATTAAGGTAGCGGTTTATATCTACAGTTGTCAGTTTACATCTTACTAAAGGACAAGGCGGACCATTAATCATTCGGGAGAGTGGGGTGAATAAAGATATAGGTGAAATCGATGGGAAATCAGTGTTATCATTGACATTTGCTTAATGCTAACACATATGTATCAGTTATATTATCATATTGTTTTTGTTCACACTTAAACAGTCGACTTTACTGTCTTTTAGAAATATTTTAATGTCTACTAGCATGTGATGTTTCAGTAATATCACAGGATTATCAATATCTAAAGGATGATTGGAGACATATCTTATAGTCATGAACATGTAATAATTGATAAAAGTAAAATGTCTGTAATGTTATTAATAATAATAACTACATGGTCTTTAATAATAATTATTGTAACAATGTTCTAAAAATCAAAGATTAGCACCAAATGTCAGTGTTCATCATAAGCATTGGGTTCAAGTTTATTCTAAAGTTTTCAAAGGAGTATTTTTTTATTTTCTCTAAACTTGCCCCCAATGATGAATAGGAACTGATACAAGTTACCCATGCTAATTTCACGAAATTGGATTTAGTATGTTCTTAGTTATTTTAATTTATTAATGAAAATTGATTATAATCACAGCCGTACTTTATTATATCAAACATAATTAAAGTTTCAGTGAATTTTAAAATTCACATTGTTATTTGTTTGTTTGTTTGGGGCTTTACATCACTTTCAACATTATTTCGGTCATTTTCGTGATGAGACCTACTTGTAGCAGATATAGTGCTGCCTCACTGAATTGTCATGTCGCAGGTCCTTGACATGACAACCCACCCGGTCACAGATTTACAAGGACAACGGGTTATCCCTTCGCGCATGGGCCTCAACTCATGTGTGAAATTGTATCATGAATTCAACCTCGCCACGACCGGGGTACGAATCCACAACCTTTGGATCACCACAGAGGAACTGGTGCTAATAAGCTAGCACTCTAGCCAACTGAGCCACGGCCCGTGGCTCCACATTGTTATAATAAACTTGTTTCTAGCATGACTATTAGTAAAGCTAATGACATAAAATACATATCAAAGTTGAAGTACGTGCCCAGATCATAATCTAATGCCCACATTAAAATATACCCTCCAAAGCAGGACTTCTTTGTCATATCAGTCCCTAAAACCATAGCTACGGGCCACGGGCCGTGGCGCAGTTGGTTAGGGCGCCAGCTTATTAGCACCAGTTCCTCTGTGGTGATCCAAAGGTCGTGGGTTCCAACCCCGGCCGTGCCGGGATTGAACTCATGATACAATTTCCCACATGAGCTGAGGCCTGTGCCAAAGGGTTAACCCGTTGTCCTTGTAAATCTGTGACCGGGTGGGTTGTCATGTCAAGGACCTGCGACATGACAATTCAGTGAGGCAGCACTATATCTGCTACAAGTAGGTCTCAACCATAGCTATAAATGTGCGCACAGATTCGAGTACAAGTCATCGGTGTTCACATTCAAATCTGGCTGTCAACTCACTGGTGAAAGAATATAAATAGATTTGTTTTGTACTGGCAGTTGTACTGATCGGTCAATATATGTGCCAGACACATAGTTACAGTTTATGACCTAATGTTGGTCAATTCAGATTTGATATTTTTGTGAGCAAGGCAAGTATTTGTGACTCGGATATTTCCAAAACTTTGAATGAGATCAAAAACTGGGCAATGATTGCAGCGGTAGTAATTGAATACTACCTGTGTTATGCCTCAGTCACATTTGCACCGGGCGCCGGCCGGGAAGTAACAATTGGCGGATTTCACAGTCTGCCGGGCGCCGGGGAGTTTATTAGCAACAATCTGAGAGATGCCGTAGCTGTGGTCACATTATTAAAGGGCACCGCACGGCACGTGCAAGACTGAATGGCAAAGACGTCTATATCATTTGACAGACGTCTGAAAGACATCCTAAAGACGTCTATGATATATCACAGGGAGCCTGTGGGATCATCTGACGATGGTCTGTAGTAAACACATGAAATAAAAATAATCCTATTTTCACCGCACGATGCCACCGGCAGCCCTAAGATAATCTGCCAATGTCCCTGCGGGACACTGCCGGGACCCTGCCGTGTACTTTAAGATGATATTTGGTGATAAAACATCGGTTAGACGCCGGCAACTTTTATGTTGCAGGTAAAAGTTCCCAATGACCCGTCTGACATCTTAAAGATGTCCAATTGTGGCCAATGATCTCCCGGTGCCTGCACGGCAATCTGAACTGCTGGCCGATTTTGTAAAAACTACACATCAGCCGGGCATCTTTGCTGAAATCGGAACAAATGTGACTGAGGCATAATGCAGAGTAAGTCACCTTCACATGTCACAAATAGTGGGCAAATCATCATATATCTGAGTATTATGTCTTCATTCAATGATTGCAATGTTTTTGAGATAAAGACATTCTAATTCCATATTGTAAATACTGTTAAAACAATTAATTAACTAAACTATTTATTGCTTACTATATTTATATGGGGAGTTGGGGCCGTGGCGCAGTTGGTTAGAGTGCCAGCTTATTAGCACAAGTTCCTCTGAGGTGATCCAAAGGTTCGATCCCCGGCCATGCCTAAAGGGTTAACCCGTTGTCCTTGTAAATCTGTGGCTTGGTGGGTTGTCATGTCAAAGACCTGTGCCATGACAATTCAGTGAGGCAGTACTGTAAATGCTACAAGTAGGTCTCATCACAAAATGACTGAAATAATGTTGAAAGTGATGTAAAACCCCAAACAAACAAAGAACACAAATATAGGGAGTTGGACTCTTCCAATGCTTTTTAGATGTTTGTCAATTCATGTTTGCCTTTGGTCTTTCATTACTCAAAAAGGTAGGGTAGCCATACCCATAGGGAATCTGAAAAGCTATGATAGTGTTTAAATTGTGTGATCAATGTCAATTCCCCCTTTACTCATACAACTAAAGGGATGAAAGCTTACATCACAACCATGGATGAGATCATTTTTATTCCATGTATAAAGTTATCAATTTTACATTTATGACCTTGAGGTGTGGATATTTCTAATCTGTACCATCCATTCCTTAAATTCAGTGTTTCAAAATTTAACCTAGCCTTACCTTAAGTAATATTTCTGCCCAAATCTGAGATCACTTGTACAAAAATCCAAAAAGCCTGTGATCCAATAGAGGGAATGGTGGAAATCAATAGTGTCCCATACAATATTATAATCCTATGCTCAGTGGGGGACAATGCCTTGTAGTTCTTTGCAAATATTATGAGCAATTAAACAATAGGGGGTGCAAAATTTGTAAGTTTTCTAGGGAATGATATTATTTAGAGGGTGTTCCACCACCCAGTCACTGGTCTTTTCTTATTTCTCTTGGAGCACAATTGTCAACTCCATCAAAAAATATTTTTGAAAGCCATAAGGTAAAGCTTTCACTTTTTAAAAATGCTTTCCTATCTGATCATTGAATGGATAATATCCTAAATTTTAGGATGTACATAAGTATATTTAATATTTTATACATCAGATTGACACAAATGTGGTGCAAGAGCTTTCATGCCCTTAGTTTATATTTATAATAATGCTATATATAGACACACGGCTGAGATCAAACCTTTTTTTATCATTTGGTTTGTAGACAGCTCATGGCCATACCAGTGACTGGGAATGTATTTGCATGTGATTCTATTCAGTTAAACCTTATCTAATCCTTTAATTTAACATAAATTGTTCAATATTTTGTAAAAGAAATCATACTTTGAAGGATTGATTTCAACCTCTGAGCCGTCTCAGAATCTGAGCATGAAAACTCAGAATCTGAACATGAAAAAGCTCTGAGCACATTGAAAAAATCCAAAAATCTTGAATCTGAGTAAGTACTCAGAATATGAGCATGAACTTCAAATCTGAGCAAAAACTTCCAATCTGAGTTTCCTGAGCATGATGGAAAAATCGGATATGTGTATATGCTCACAATTGCAGCAAAATTTAAATCTGAGTTGAAATTATGATCATCATAAATGTACTCTTGTGGAGTGTTGCCTTGATCAACATAATATGTTTTATAATTGATTGCAAACTTACCACAATGGCTTTCAAACTGGCAAAGTCAAACATCTGTATAATAATGCTGTCCATGACAACATATGACAGCCCCCAGGCAAAAAGGGTCCTAATGGACTAGATTTTCGAATATGAGTTAACACCAGATTTCAACACTATGAGGCATCACTCGATAAAAATTGCCACTTTCGATATCAAATTACCTTCTTAAAGGGTCACACGGTGATCTTCAGATGACCTTGACCTAGACACAGGTCAGATCGACAAAGAGTAGCTTGCTTGCAAAGGTATAGAGGAAAGAGAGGCGAAAGGGCACTGGAAATGAAGCAAAGAAATAACAAAATTGTAGCCCTTTGGCCAAGCATGGTTTGACCAGGGGGCAGATTCTAGAATTCACCCTATATAAGGCCCATATGGGGGTTGCTTGATGGGGAGGAGACCATACGAAGCGATTATGTACATTTAGCTATACATGCCACATGTAGGACATTATATGGCTATATGTGTTCATAACTTCCATGACGTGTGTGTACATGACCTTACATTTTCAACAGATGTATATTCATCTAAGACGAATATTGGGCTGTGAGTAATTGAATAAATGATGTGTTCAGAATTTATCACACACAGATTCGTTCAGAATTGGTGTAAGGATTATAGTAGTTCACAACAATGGCTGTAATCTATTGCCAAAATATTTAGCTGGACTCAAAAACGTTTCCGGACCAAACATTGCTCTGAAAAAGCGGATTAATACATATGATATTTTTGGATTATTCATGATATATTATGGTAAGTATATTGAATGCATGCATTACGGTTGCAACTATTAGGTTTGATTTAATAAATAACAAAAATAATGATACTAATAATGCAAAAACAAGAGGTAAACATTTTGTATTTTATAGATAAATATATGACTCCATCCTACTGATCTTAAATATACTTATTTTTCAAGATGTGGCATTTCTTTTTTATCCAAAAGGATTCTCAATCTATCTGAGAGATATTCTGCAATGTCAATGGTCAGATAGGTTCCATGGTGTTGCTCTAACGAGAAGTCTGGCAGTACATTCCTGTAGATGTCATTTATTCTAAATGAAATAAGTATGCATGTTATAAGTATTCTTTCAGATTATAACCATATTGTATAATTTCAACCCAGAAATCAGCTTGAAATTTGCTTCTGAGGAAGATAATACTTTGCAAATTATATGCTGGCTGTATTGCTACTTTAGTGGAATAGCAGATAGGAAGTTGCTGTCCAGAAGAACAAGTCATCATTATTGACCTATTCCACTTTCGATCTGGTGAATTTGAGCTACCCTTTGACGTATGCACTTTGAAGTTGTTACAACTCTCGGGTGGGCATTGTGTAAAGAGCAAAGCGGTAACACTCATTGTCCCTCCCATCAGGATCGAACAATGGGCAAGCAAAAACAATAATCATCAATAAATACACAATGGTATCGACGGTGAATAATACAATGAAGAATCTATGGTCTGTTTTTGAGTGAGCAATCAGAGAGATTATGTGAGATTTATTGGTGATGAGGCCATTGACCAGGTGTTGTTCACAGGCAGGCAATGTGATCGATACCAGCTGGTATATATGTGTGTGTTGCCTGAGAAGGCCCCCATTGTCAGGACAAGATGCGCTCTCTTCTCCTCGCCGCTGTGGCAGCACTGGTCACCGTGGCTTCTGCCTTTAAACCAATAGTAAGAAATGTTTTCAAATATTTATTCAACTTTTAATGTATTTTTGGGTTTTCTTGAGCTTTCGAAACTTTCCTATTTGACTAAATTATGATATCTTATTCCATAGAACCCTACAAGGAGTAAGTATGTTTAATATATGGGATGGTATAAAAAAGTGTAGTATCTTTGATTTGATTATAACACGAAAACTTATTAGTTGTAATATTCATTTAGTTTTTATGTAATCAACAAACAATTATGTGATACAACATTCATTATTAATATAATTTTGAAAATGCCAAATTTTCAACAGCAGGTGTGCACAGAAATGGGATTATTATTCTATCATCTCATAACATTGTAGGAATAATTGCTTGAATTGATATTTACAATGTAGGGTTAGTCATAGATGTGTGGTTTTAAATATAGAGCGTTGTTTTCGCTCGCCATTAATGTCCACTCTGGAGGTTTCCATATGTGCGACATCCGCAGAGAAAGTGATGCACCGCTTTTCCCATATGTTTGCGATTTGACCAGAGTGGTCAGATAGCATAGAGCGATTGCCAGGTTTCTCATAGTTTGCCAATACTTTAAGTAAAGAAACACAGCTTTATAATGCAGAGTTTGTTCGTTGCAAGGTTTTCGAAGTAGTGTCTTTTATGTTCCAGATCTACATTCACATTTTGGTCATAATTATAGTCCATTTGGTATGGGCCCGAATTTCTCATGGTACTTCAACTCTAAAGTCTGAAGCGTGTACTTCAATTTGAACCCATTCTTACCAAAGTATGTTTCCGAAGCTTCTCTTAATTCCAAATCTATGGACAAATATCCATCGCTAATACCAACAATATGTATATACTGTCAATTGAATATCGATTGGCTAACATTCAAAAGAACATATGTGGCTCAATAAGCCAATAGAGTCATCACTTAATGGATATCGAGAGTTAGTTATTGAGCACAGCAATTAAGGACTAATAATTTTCCATATTTTAGACTGATAAGACAAAACCAGAACCAAATATTGCTTATTAGCATATTGTAAAGATTAACTTTGTTATTTATCTGTGAAGAAATAATAATTTAGTTTGTCTAATGTGATGTTAATCCTGCTTCCATAAGCCAAAATACCTGACAAAAAGAGGAAAGAGATTAAAAGTATGAGTTGGCGTCTTGCTGAGAGCACGTGCTTGCTGAGATGAGTCGGGTGAAGGTCGCTTTGACATGTTGAAAATAATGGGCAAATCACTGCACGCATATCTGAGTATTATTACTACACATATTTCATTCAAATTGTGATTTTATTTGACAATTAGAATAATGATTGTAATATTTGATTTTTTTCAATATAGAAATTATAATTCTATTGTATTCATACAAAGCTAAATTTACAGATTAAAAGTTTCCAAAAATATGCTTGTATGAGATCATATCAAAAGTAATGCAAATATATCAAGAAGAAATAGATATCTATAACTCGTGTCTCATTTAAACCTAAGACACCATTTTCTGGTTGATTATCTGTAATTAGGTAAATAATGTTATGCGATATATTACATTGAATATGAGGTGTGTCATATGTCCAGACACATTTTATATATTTAACTTAAACTCATAAAATCAGTGACTGGAGTGGTACATATTTTTCTGGAGAAGTCATTTGTTTGTTTGGGGTTTTACATCACTTTCAACATTATTTCAGTCATTTCGTGATGAGACCTACTTGTAGCAGATATAGTGCTGCCTCACTAAATTGTAATGTCGCAGGTCCTTGACATGTCAACCCACCTGGTCACAGATTTACAAGGACAACGTGTTAACCCTTTAGGCACGGGCCTCAGCTCATGTGGGAAATTGTATCATGAGTTCAATCTCGGCAAGTCCGGGGTTCGAACCCACGACCTTTGGATTACCACAGAGGAACTGGTGCTAATAAGCTGGCGCTCTAACCAACTGCGCCACGGCCCGTGGCCTCTGGAGAAGCCATATGGAAAGTAGTCTGGTAGGATGTAAGTTTCAAAGAAAGCTAATGTGTTGATACGTACTCAATGAGTACACTCATAACAGAAATCAAGATGCTGGTTGAGAATGTGCTTGAATTCTCTTAAGGGAAGTAAACGTCAATTTCAACTGCAGATTCCATACACTTGCTGGTCACTGTAGGAAATGGTCCACACCACAAATACAATATTTGATTTTTGAACAAACAATTTGACATGAATATTATAAATCAATTGTTTTGAAAATTACGTGTCGGTTATGGGTATGAAAATTACGAACATCAGTTATTTACACAAGTGACAACTTAAATTTGTCTTTTGGAATTTTGTTATTTATATTAATCTGATGTTCAAGTACTTTTTTATCAAAAGAGAAAAAAAAGATAGTGCACAACAGGGTCGGATCCAGGATTTTTTACCCCGGGGGGCTCAAATGTGCTAAGGTAAGGGGCTCCAGTTCCATAAATTAAGGGGCTCCAGTTCCCAAAAGCCACAGCCCCCTAAGCCCCTGCATGGAGCCACCACTGAACAAAGAGATTGAATGGGAGCGGCGCAGATACGCCATATGAAAACCACGTGGATTTCTGGGTTAAATCTCAGATACTTGTGGGTATACGTAAGATAACCACATTTTCTCAGGTTATTCTCAATATGTAAATTTCTGGTCCACTTTTAAGATGTGTTTAAGACATGATTTTCAAGAACTGATTCGCTTGCAATGCCCAGATAGATGTTTGGGGGTAACGGTATTAATATGACAAGCAAATTGTTTCTCGCCGAAATCTTCTTTATGTGAATAAGTGCTGGGAGGCGTTGCAATATTTTGCTTGTCTCTCTCTCTCTCTCTCTCTCTCTCTCTCTCTCTCTCTCTCTCTCTCTCTCTCTCTCTCTCTCTCTCTCTCTCTCACTCACTGTTATCTGTGAATCTCTCTCTCTCTCTCTCTCTCTCTCTCTCTCTCTCTCTCTCTCACTCACTGTTATCTGTGAATCTCTCTCTCTCTCTCTCTCTCTCTCTCTCTCTCTCTCTCTCTCTCTCTCTCTCTCTCTCTCTCTCTCTCTCTCTCTCTCTCTCTCTCTCTCTCTCTCTCTCACTCAATGTTATCTGTGAATCTCTCTCTCTCTCTCTCTCTCTCATCTCTCTCTCTCTCTCTCTCTCTCTCTCTCTCTCTCTCTCTCTCTCTCTCTCTCTCACTCACTGTTATCTGTGAATGCCCCTTTGTGCAAAACTTAGCGGGACCTCCATAGGTTTAGATCAAATTCCCGATGGTTGAAAACAAAGCTCTAATACATAAATATAGGCATGTTGTGGGTAAAATTGCATAACTAGCAAAATTCTGACAGAAAATAAATAAAAACTTCTCTTTTCCTAATATAAATATTGCTCAAAACATCGCAGAAGGGCTTGCAAAATAAAATTGAAATGGAGACTCCAGAGGGCAATGTTAGACGCAACAGGTGAGGCAACAGCGAGATCACACGTTCTTATCAGTGCCAAATTTTTACAACACATACATCACGCAGCAACTTTTTTTTCAAATCTCGGCACCCTTCCTCTCTGATCAAGTTCATGCTTTTTATATGTGTATGCAATAATTCATTTCTTATCCACGTGAACAAATCACGTCTTATCATTACTGGGCCAATATGTGCCAATGTTCACTGTTTTATTGGCAAGGAATTAATTGATAACAAAATGCCTGTTTCACTCTTCGGGCCAGTAGCTAAAATCGTTGATGTCAAGGCCTGCGTATGAAATAAAAATATATGCACATCTTTGGATTCCATTTTAAGCTTTAAATTAGGATATAAGCATATACCCCAAATTCAAATATAATGAACTAATCGAACACTTAATTTTGGAATGTAGAATCAAATGAGTCTGGATTGTAGGGTCTGCTGTCTGCAGTTAACAATCTCGGGTATCAAAAGCCTAATGTTTTAGACATTTGGGTATGTTAATTGTCTGGTTGTTGGGACTATTTGGTATGAAATTTGCAATGTGGGGTCTGATGGATGTATAATAGTGAAGTGTAGAATATGGGGTACATCAAATTGAAGGTTTACATTTTTTGCCTCATTCCTGTCCCAGGTTTACCATTTAGGGTCTTATGGGTTTGAAATTTAAAAGGTAGTGTCCATTCATTCATTGAATTGCATCAGATTTGTCAGTTACAAGGTTTGCATTATAGGCATTTCATTTTCAACTTTTACAATATGGAATCTAATTCAAGGTTCAAGGTTAACGACGTAAACTCAGTCTGATTTATTATGTGGGGTCTGCCTTATATATTTTGTACTTTATTTACAGTAGAGCCCAAAGTGTACACTCCGTAAAATTGCGATATACCTAACCCACTGAATCACAATGAATTGCACATTTTAATCATTTCAAGTGGTGTTAATGTGAATATCCCACTTGGGAATTTGCAACGCAGTGAACACCTCATAAAACTGTCAAGACATTGTCTGGTATATAAATGTCAGCTTTACTTTTACAGCTTTACATCCATGACTACATTTAGCCACACATGCCTCATGTAGGGCTTGATATGGTCACATGTGTTCATAACCTCCATCATATGTGTGTGTGTGTGAATGACCTTGCGTCTTCAGCATATGTACATTCATTTACGATCAAGATTGCTATGTGAGTAACTTGAGTAAATGATGTGTACAGAAATATATTTTTTAAATGTGAGAATATTATATATGGTTCTGTACAAACACAGATTTTTGGTCGGCCTTTGCGGAGGCCGGCCACTTGGGGTGAGATTGGTTCTCAACTTGGCTCTGTCAGACGGTCTCATTTGCTTTAGTCTCATTCACTTCCCAGTGTAAGAATTGTCTCGGACCTCCACACTCTCTGGTCTGGAATCATGTAATATGCTCCCCCCACACAGCATGCGCAAACTTATGATGTAAGGAGCTCACTCGCTTGATTGTCACCATGATATTCATCAGGATACTGTAATTGTATGATATTAGCTTTGAAATAATATACCTCCATTTTTTTTAAACAATTTAAGTTATACTTTTTGTGGATCATTCTTCCTTCTGACATGTAGCATAGAAATCTCGTGATCATCTGACCTGGAGAGGGCCACTCTGATACTTGATACCATCCACTCACTCTCCATGCCACGGTGTCCATGCAGTGGACAAAACCTCTCTTGAACCTTTCAGTGTCATCATGGACTAAATGGCATCATGCATCACATCTTAAAATACACCAAGAGGTGACAAGTTGTAAAAAGTACCCCACAGAGAACAGAGAGAGGTGATGACCACATCACAGGAATGATTTGAGAGAACTTTGTGTCCAAGCTTGATTGCCACCTTGGATCGGATTACCCCTGCCTCCCAAACTCTGACCTAGAAAAAGTTATGGGGTGCAGCTAAACGTGTTTAGTCCTCAAGATGGCATTTTACACTCATTGTTGTATTTCAGTGGGGAAGTATATTGTGTGCTGATCATTCTGGTAACTGATTCATTTCCATTCACCACACAGAAGTGATTTTATTCAGAACAATTCAAATGTCAACAATTCAATCAATTGTCTTGAGAACCCTATTTAAACCAGAATAACTTATTCTCTAAATCATGAACATATTGTACAGGATACATATAATTACATATATTTACACAATATCATGATCTAATCTTTTCTGATTTGTAAAGGATTAGAATCACAATATTTTGGAAATTGTGACCTATAGGGCATCTAAGTAGGTCATTGTGACCTAGTTACAATTTTTTCTAAAAATTATGAACAAAGATATTGTGTAAGATAAATGTAGGGAGAATACATACTATTTTGCAAAATATTTTGCAAAATATCACATATAGTTGGTTTTGAAAATCGGCTCCTGTGACCTTGAAAATTGCCTAAGGTCACCCAATATTAAACTTATTCAAGCCCCCCATGTTATATCAATATTGCTGTATTTTGTAAGAAAATAGAGCATTCATAAGTGAATTGCTCCTGTGCTGGCCATGACCTTGACCTTGACCCAAAATCACAAAAAGTTCAACCCTAAAAATTTCCCAGGCCTACATATTATCATATGGACGGCGGCGGCGGGTGGCGGATGCAGCGGCGGATACGGCAGCGGATGCGGTGGCGGGCGGCGGCTTGTGCTGACTTAATTAATTATTCAACACTGTTTTCTTACACTTGTACAGCAGTTTTAAAAGTGGGATAAAAAGTGCCGACCATTCCATTTTAATGGACGTCTTGTTACAATTTCAAAGACCAACAAAGATATGAGACGAATCATTTACAGACCAAAAAGGGTGGTGGATATTCATTTCACTCTGCAATCTGAGAATGTGATAAAGAAACAGGATCTCCATTATAATGTGGTAACCCTCCCATTAAGAGAGAGCAGAAAGGTCTTGACAGTTATATGGGATTTTTATGGCCAAAATATTGCAATGGCACATCAAAAGTCTCATGTGATGTCGTAGCATACACTTTGGGCTTTACTTTATATTTTTAGTTATCTTGATTGAATTCAAATGGCTTTTTAATTTTGATTAGAAAAGGTTGATTATATCAAGGGGTTGACTATTGTTCTATGGTGCATGGTATAGTTATGTATATGACACTTATATTTTTTGTTAAATGTGGTAAATATAATAACAATCTGTAAAATACCAATTCAAATGAAACATTGCATTCCAGATGAGTATTTCAAAAATAAACAAGTGATACTTCTCAGTAGGGGAATACCTTGGAAAGGAATCGAAGAAACAAGGTAACTAATTGCTGAATTGTGTCTATAATGATCCTTGCTCGTAGAGAATCCCACAAACACATTACTGCGTTGTACATTATTTTGATTGATATCTTCCATCTACAAGCACCATAATCATAGGAAAATACACAGAGACTGATCTATTGTACAATCAATTCTTACCATATGGATCATCATGAATCTTATGGCTATGTTCTAGTGGCGATGTTGGAGTGCAATATAGCACCTTTGTGGTGGCGCCCTGCCCATCTGACTCTTCTAAAGTCAGCTTCTCACCGGTCTCAACATATGGTGAACAATTTCTGTTATCTGAATGGACTGGTAAGATATCATTGTTTCATCAACTATTTTGCTGATTCTATAGATTTCCATGGGCAATGTTGCATGCTTAAGTTTCTTCTATTGGGATGACCTTGCAATGCAGTGAATTTGAGATGAATTGTCATACAGGGTGTTTTAGATGACCTCTCTTGATCTTGGAGTGAGATATATATATATATAGTGTATATGTATGTAAATGGATGTGTTTATTTATAAGGAAACGCCAGCCCGACAGCCATAACGTCGATTCCACAGCCTCAGTCGGGTGTATATGTAGCTGTCTGTTTCAACATAATGCTCTCCGAACAACATACAGGCAGTTACAGGTGAATACGTCCTAAATTAACCACATTTTATTTGTTCACATCTATCGGTCATCTTCAATTCTGAAATCACATTATTATATCTCTCCATGCAGCCATGGTGTGTTTTCAGCAGCTTGGCTCCAACAACCATGATTCCTCCATATATGATACATTATATTATCCATTAATAACTACGATATAATGTGAATAGGACCTTTCATAATCTTTATTAACGATAGAAATTGTCTGTGAATGTATCAATATTTCCAAAGATATTGATATATATGGATGTGAATACATAAATGGATATCAATTCATCTAAAACAATTGCAACGTACAAGTATGACCATCTTAGAGGATAATTGGGTTTGCCTTAATTTAAAATTTTACAAAGCTTACATTGATTTTCAGAGTGATTTTAATTACAGGCTGGAAGATGCAGACCGCACGAGGCGACTCTTCGTTGACGGAAATGATGAACAACTGCGCTTTGGTTCGGAAGAAGTTAGCAATTCAATGGATGAATTCTTTATCATAGGTATTGCAAAGTAAACCTATAAATTCAAAATAACAAAAAGAGAGTATGATACCTGCTGCAACCTTACTGGGAATCTCCATTTAAGCTATCCCCGTATTGTTCCAACACTCATATTACTGTTTCCGATATCACAGTGGTCATTATTTGATACTGAAAATAATGTAATTTAAAGTAATTTCTGCTGAATCAGATATTTGTCAACGAAATCTCAATATGTTATTATTCTATACATGCCTACTTTTAAATCAAGAGCGCTAGAAATAGGTACGTCGTGGGATCAGCGACTGATGGTTATAAAAAGCTAGATGTGACCAGCCTATCAACCTCTCTTCGTATTTAGCATAGAATAATTGACCCTAAATGTTTAAACTGAATATAATGTTGGCCGGTTCAATGCCTTCATATCACTCTTTAAGACGTTCCCTCCATACCTTTCAGACCAAAACAGCGCCGATAGTTTGACCTTGTTTGAAGGTGGCAATTACAATGGAAACAAAATAACTATTTTTCATGATCAGCCAGACATGGATAATATAAATATGGATAATGTTGCAAAATCTCTCAGGATTCAAGGTCAGCAAATTGTAAATCAGTAAATTTCTTCTCCAATTTTTTTTATTTGATATTTTGATTTAAGTATGTACAAATGACGTTTGTGTTGATTTTCTGTCACTCAGGTCGTTACAGCTGGCAGTTATTCTCGGAGAGCCATTATGAAGGTGCCAGTGTTGTGATGCCACCTGGTGGCTATGTTGAAGCCTTACTGCTGAAAACACCCGTTGGAATAGATCAAATATCGTCTGCAAAACGTAAAGCATTCAATTTATACTCATGATGCATTAATGATTGTCATTGAATATTCAAATATTGGTTAAATATGGATGCGTACAGATGAATATCATTATGAAAGACCAAAAGATGAACGACCAAACGAAAAAGATAAACAGGCAAATGATAAACAAGCAAAAGATGAAAAAGCAAAAGAGAAACATGCAAAGATAGGAAAAATCCTGATGGAAAAAATTTGATGAAAGAATATGTAAAAATTAAACATTTTGTTATATCCAAGCCTAATTCCTATGGCGAATTTTAAAAGTGAATATCTGTGATGAAAGTTTTGGCTTCAGTAGGCAGCGTAGCATCTGACACCTGGTGGCCCGATTTTTCCATCGTACCTTCTATTCACTCAGATCTACGGTTCTGCTCCAATGTGCTCAGACTTTTTTCCTGCTCGGATTCTGAGTTTTCATGCTCAGATTCTGAGACAGCTAAGAGGCTGGCATCAAGCTGAAGTCAATGCTCCAAAATATGATTTTTACAAAATACTAAACAATTTAAGTTAAGATTAGATAAAGTTTAAGTGAATAAAATAACACGCAGATTCACTGAAATGTTTTTACTCAAACTATTTTTTGTGAAAACGTTTATCAGAATAGTCTACATGTGTTCAAATATTGTTTATTAGAATGGTCTACATGCATATATATACTTAGTTCAACCATTCTTCAGGGACAAAACCTAGTGTTATCAGATATTATTAACCATTATTATTTAAACGTAGATTCAACATTTTCTTCACAATTTTATGGACCATTATTATTTTTGCTTAGATTTAACATATTGTTCATAATTTTTTTAAATGTTATTGACCATTGTTTTTTAAGCTTAGATTTATATATTTTTTTCATAATGTTATTGACCATTATTATTTTCGTAAATTAGAGCGGTACATAACATTAAATATTCCAGGTGTTGAAATGTATGATTCACTTGTTGCCTTTGATGGAAAGGACTTCTCTGGAGCTAACCAAGTGTTTGATGTGGATCATTCTGACCTGTCCGGCTTGAACGGTTTATTATTTACCACTGGAATTAAGTCAGTGACAATTACCGGCCCCTCTGTATGGAATATTTACTCACAACCTATGTTTAAGGTAAATGTAAACAAAACTCGCCGATTAATGATTCACAATGAAAGGGGAATTTCCCTCCATCATATCCATTCCTAAGTCCATGTGTTTAGTAGGGGTAACAAATAACCAAAGCCATAATTTTCATATTTTGCTACAGGGCCAACCAACTAGTATGGCCCCGGGGAAGTACGATTGGACCTGGATAGAAAAACACCACCCTGGACCACTGCTCTCAATCAAAAGTGAGTTTCCCGTTTATCTGAAGCAGTTCACATGTCTGTCACGTGACTAAGGCAAATGAGCCATGTATGAAAGTTATATCCTGGCAATATTGCCTCCCGAAATATAACCTCTCTGTGCTTAATGTTCCAACATCATTATTTAAGTTTCCTGAGATATCTTCCACCATGCAAATTTCCTAATGATACGTCTGCAGGTAGTTATTCTGACAATATATCTGGGTGCTTATTCGTTATTCTGGCAGTATAGGTGGGGTAGTTATTCTGGCAATATATCTGGGTAATTATTCTGGCAGTATATGTGGGGTAATTATTCTGGCAGTATATGTGGGGTAGTTATTCTGGCAGTATATCTGGGGTAGTTATTCTGGAAGTGTATCTGAGTAGTTATTCTGGCAACATATCTGGGGTAGTTATTCTGGCAGTATATCTGGGGTAGTTATTCTGGAAGTGTATCTGAGTAGTTATTCTGGCAACATATCTGGGGTAGTTATTCTGGCAGTATATCTGGGGTAGTTATTCTGGCAGTATATCTGGGGTAGTTATTCTGGAAGTGTATCTGAGTAGTTATTCTGGCAACATATCTGGGGTAGTTATTCTGGCAGTATATCTGGGGTAGTTATTCTGGAAGTGTATCTGAGTAGTTATTCTGGCAACATATCTGGGGTAGTTATTCTGGCAGTATATCTGGGGTAGTTATTCTGGAAGTGTATCTGAGTAGTTATTCTGGCAACGTATCTGGGGTAGTTATTCTGGCAATATATCTGGGTAGTTATTCTGGCAGTATATCTGGGGTAGTTATTCTGGAAGTGTATCTGTGTAGTTACTCTGGCAACATATCTAGGGTAGTTATTCTGGCAATATATCTGGGCAGTTATTCTGGCAATATATCTGGGTAGTTATTCTGGCAATATATCTGGGGTAGTTATTCTGGCAGTATATCTGGGGTAGTTATTCTTACAATATATGTGGGGTAGTTATTCTGGCAGTATATCTGGGTAGTTATTCTGGCAGTATATCTGGGGTAGTTATTCTGGCAGTATATCTGGGGTAGTTATTCTGGCAGTATATCTGGGGTAGTTATTCTTACAGTATATGTGGGGTAGATATTCTGGCAGTATATCTGGGTAGTTATTCTGGCAGTATATCTGGGTAGTTATTCTGACAGTATATCTGGGGTAATTATTCTGGCAGTATATCTGGGGTAGTTATTCTGGCAATATATCTGGGTAGTTATTCTGGCAGTATATCTGGGTAGTTATTCTGGCAATATATCTGGGGTAGTTATTCTGGCAGTATATCTGGGGTAGTTATTCTGGCAATATATCTGGGTAGTTATTCTGGCAGTATATCTGGGTAGTTATTCTGGCAATATATCTGGGGTAGTTATTCTGGCAGTATATCTGTGGCAATAGCCACAACGTGTTGCCTTGATTCTCATCTATTTTTTGCAGCCTTAATCAATTTATTTTTATTTATAAATAAATAATTCTTCACAGAATCTAACCCATATACCCAGTACTGCACCAACCCAGGAGAGGTCACCGAGCTGGCCGGTCGCAGTGGTGTCTCCCACAATGTTCAACTCGAGGAAAGGTAGGTAAAAAGGAAATAATCAGCACTTCATACTTATCATCAACACCCTCCCAGACAATGTCGCCACTATTGCACAACCAAGGCTACAGGCCCACAGGCTAGAGAATGAGCTCATTGGCAAGTAATTATACTGTATCATTTCCTGTGACGACATTATACTCTGCAGTGAAATATTTTTCTTGGTTGTGATTAGTGGAGATGAAATTGTGAACAAAAGCACATGGCCAGCACCAGAATAAGACCAATCAGAGCATAGTATAATCTGTATGCAGATATCTGCTTCATAATCAGGAAATGAAATCATGATGGATGACTCCTTACACTCTGTATAACATCTATCATCAAAACTGCTTTAAAATCATAACCGATTTACCAATAATGAGACATTCAAAATTATTGTTAATGTAATTTAATGTAAGACATTAAGTAAAAGGTGAGTTTCCACAAAACTGAAGTGGGAGCTCCAGACCTTGTTCAATACCTTCTCTCTATCAACAATTATATGTAAACCAATGTACCTGTACATGGAAATTATGACCTGAAATGTAAACATGCATTGGGCCTGTGAACGTGAAAAAATACAGTTTTGCTTGTGCATAAAACTACTTCAAAGTATTTCCAAACATTTCAATTCTTTGCATATATATATATATATATATATATATATATGAAAGATAACATATACACATGCATGATCATTTCCACTACCCATGCTTAAGAAAAGTTGAAAGATATCGCTATTTACATGACTTTGTATCTATAACATTGTTGATTTACTAATGTAACTTATTGATTTAAAATCACACTTTCTATTTAAAGCTGCAAAACATATAAGAAATAAAACTGGAATTTTAAGATCTTCACTCCTATGATATATGTTCAGCCACTTTTAATTATTTAGAATTTCTCCTCTTTTGAATGTATATAATTGTTTAAATAGTAATAAAGAGGATATTCGGGGTTATGACAAACATAGAGATATCACCAATGCCTCAGTCACTGTTCATATTCGTACAGGCGCCAGCTGGGAAGGAGGAATCGGCCGGTATCACTGGGTATTGGGCACCAGGGAGTTTATCGTTTGTTAAATGAAATACATGTCTGCAGGAGATCATATAATAATAATAATGAGCCCCAATGATTATCACTGGGATGGCGCGATAAAAACACATAATATAAGATAAACCCCTATATTAACCATACCATGCCACTGGCAGCTCTGAGATAATTATGCAATATTTCTGCGGAATAAATTTTATGTTGCACTGATCTTAAACTTCCCAGTGACCCGTACAACATATTATAATTGACCAATACATGTACATATGTGATCCCCCGGTGTCCTAATGGCTCCATGGCTTGCCGGCCGATTTTGTCAACAAAAAACCCATCATCAGTGCACCTTTAATAAAATCAAGCTTGGTTGTGGTATTCCCCCCATACTTCTGAATTGTTCTAATTCTGATGAAAGCAATATATGAGAACACCTCAATGAATAGCCTAATGTAACAACGAACCAACATTTTTCATTCGGTAGACATGGAGGATTATGGCTCAAATTTGGAAAAGCCAATATGGGCAAAAAGTGGAATTTCACGGATGAAGATCTGCAAAGTGTCAGTTTAGTCATGTTCTCTCAAGAAGACATAGCTGTCATTAATGACTTCAATATTCTCAACTTTGAGGTAAGATTTATCCTGTGGAGGGTTGAAACCATACGGACTATTGGTGATAATATTTTACACATTCCTCATTTGATCACGATCACTACGTGTTCCCACTTATCCGCTGTATTTCCGTGGCGCTGTGGTCGGCTTTGTCCCCAATCTTTGCATGTGAGACATCAGAGGCAGCGGTGACATGTTTTATTCTCGCTTTTTTTCAGGTTTGGAGGTACCCAATTGACATATTTCTATTTCACAAATATTGCAAAATAGCACTGTTATATGTTGTAAAACTTAAGGCAAACATTTCCTGCAACAGTTATTATTTTTGTTAATGTTTTCAACAATTCTGAATTGCCTGTTTCATTTTATATTTGAACACGCAGCAATCAATTATTTTCTATTATTGATTTATTCATATATATCAGCCAAATCAATTTTAGAATTGATATGACTTGAAGTTGAGAATTTCGAATGATTTTACAGGTTCGGAACATATATGTACATCATAACCAGAAGTTTGGAACTATTTGATTGAATTTTGTATGTACGATGACAGGTGACGTCCGATGTTGACTTTCTGATGATGACAAACGAGAAGAGCTGGCACCCTTCCAAGGTTAAGCTGGTACACCTGGGAGCCATGAACGTCGTCCAACTCATGATGCCTGAGGAGGATCTTAATGACAATACTCACATCACCTTCTCAGAAGACCATCTGAGTGTCCTTTGTGGCTCTGCTGGTGAAAGCACGGCCTGTGGCAGTTATGGCTTCCCAGATCTCAACAGCAACACCGCAAATATCATTGTTGAGGTAAGAAATTCGTCTTTATCATTTTTCCTTTACATTTATTATAGTTAAAGAGACATAATAATTAGAATGGTTGGATGGGGTGGTGTAACATACATAGATTTTATAGCCTACTTTATAGGTAAAGGTTTGAGTCTTACATCTACTTCTGGGCTCATGTCGCCCTCGTGTGCAACAGAAAAAAAACTAACATCTGGCAATCACAGTTAATTCTAATCAAGCTGATATAGATCAAATATTCTGAGAAAAAGTGTTCTATCGTTTGTTTTGTTTACTGACAGGCCATCGACATGGAACCACGTGGGCCGGGTTCTCATGCCGGCGAGGTGTGGAGCAACAATAGATTCTCCTGGTCGGGATCCTACTACTACCTGTACGCCCAGCTGGCCGATTGTAAAGCCACACAAAGTCAGTACGTCCCGCCACCGCCAAAGCCTTACTGGTGATACGCTCTCTTTTCTGTTAACTGCTCGCTATTTTCCTTTTGAAGATGTGTTAAAGTTAAAGTCTATTGTTGAAAATTAGCACCGCTTATTTCTGAGGAACTCTGCATTACAGAGGTAGCATTCAATTACTACCTCTGCAGAATAGCTTCCAATTCTGGGTTGCCAGAAACAAAGTCTATATATTTGATATGGTAAATAGACTACATTTAATTCAAGCCCTTTCTTTCGAGCTAATTATTTTGCCTTAGTGTTTATTAATAAGTCAATGACATGAACATATATATGTAGTAGTGAACCTGGAATTTATCACAAAATCATAAGGTTTCCAATAAAATCACAAAACAATAAACGTATGTAGGATAATATTTCTCTGTCAAGCTCAGACATTTTGTTTGTTTATATAGATAGCCATCTTAGAGCAGTAGGTACTCATTCTGAGTATTCGTCAATTGTTCATGAGTTATAGGCAATTGTACTCCGATTGGTTTGGCATGTCAAGTGACTGTGTCCGGAGTATTGAAAGTTGTTTGGGAAGTCCTGATTTGGGCATAAGAGCCATACAAAAGTGCGTCCTATGTAGACAAGTGGTGGGACAGCAGACAGCCTAACAGTCCTAGAGGGTTACTCCTTAGTTCCTAAAAAAGCTTCTTTACTGACTGGGAAAGTCGGGAGGTAGGACTTCTATAAATAACTTGCAATCTTTTAGGAATGGGAAATATGCAAAAGTGGTACACTTTGGAACACAATTCCAGTCCCTGTATGGGCCCCTTATAGTATACAAAAATCTTTGTATGGGACGGTAACAGTCAAATATTGTTATTTCTGTTGGAAAAATTGGTAAAACATTTTGAACTCATTTGTAGATCTGGAACTTTTGGAGGCCCTAAAATCTGACATATGGACCCGTTCCCCCACCGGATGTGCATGTGAGCATGCGCCTGCAACGATGGATTGTGCTTGTTGCCAAGATGGCGCATGTCAGTGCTCGGGAGCATTCACTTTCCAATGTGTCAGATGCGGATTCGAAAAGGAACAGTGTGGAAAACGTCAGTAGAATTCAGTCATGAGAAAATTCAACCAATATTGCCTTTAAGCGGAATGCAAAAGTTTCATCTTATTAAGCACATGATAAGCCTTGGACAGTAGTTATTTAAGTGCATGTAGATGTACACCCATATAGTATAATCTAAACATATGAGAAATCACACATTTGGGACTCTCTTCATTTCAAAGAAACATGTATTTAATCTCCATTGCAATGGTTTAGTCATATCTCATTGTCTGAGTGTGTTGCAATATGTCAATACTTGGTTTTTAGTAATAATAAATGTTGATTGACCAGTCATGTTATTGCTATCAGTGTGTTACACCGATAACTATCGTTCTGTTCTTATGAAGATTTCTCTGCATTTGTTGCCAATATACTAACGTATTTCTTTCACATCATACTGAATGATAGTTTTCATATCGGCTTTCATGTCTAAAAATCTATCCCAGGATACATTACACATGACACAAGTGACACCTAGTGTATAACATTTGTTGAAACTCAAGCAGTGAGAATTCCTTAACTACCTTTGTACTACAAGGATTATTTTTCAGTTATATATCATGTCATATTATGTTATACAGTAATAATATGATATTGTAAAGGTAACCTCCCATAATTCCATATCTCTCAACTATTTTTATGCGCCTTGTAGCAAGTGTCATCCAGGCGAATGTGGACCTTGGCAATGATACTGGACTCTACATGTTAGAAGATAAAGACGTTCTCGTGACACCAGAAGGAAGACACTATTCCCTCTCTGAGATGTGCGTCATCGCTTGTAACATGCTTGTGGACGGGGTGACCACCACTGCCAACTATATCGCCGCTGATATGATAGACTCCTCCGACAATGTCAGGTTAACCTGCACCATGTAAGATATTACTGCTACCTCTGTCTCAGCCACATAGAGACAGAGGTAGCAAGAGAAAATATCACTATCATTGCCAGTGGCGGATCCAGGTGGGGGCTTTGGGGGCTGAAGGCTGTGGCTAGGGGGTATTTTGGGAACTGGAGCCCCCCCCCCCTTTTTCAGCACATTTGAGCCCCCCGGGGTAAAAAATCCTGGATCCGCCCCTGATTGCAAGAGAAAATATCACTATCATTGCAAGAAAAAATATCACTATCATTGTAAGAGTAAATATCACTATCATTGCAAGAGAAAATATCACTATCATTGCAAGAGAAAAAATCACTATCATTGCAAGAGAAAATATCACTATCATTGCAAGAGAAAAAATCACTATCATTGTAAGAGAAAATATCACTATCATTACAAGAGAAAACATCACTATCATTGTAAGATAATGTAAGCCCACACTGTAGTTCTATGCCATATTACCTTATGCGGCACCAGTTCTGTATCATGTCACCTTATGGTGTATTCTTCCTTTATGTCAGCACGACAGCAGACCACAATAGCGACCCGGAAGCGGAAGTAACAGTTGTCACAGAGTCCTCGCATCCGGTTCCTATTCATGGAATCAACCTGATGGCATCCAACGCGGAGGGTCTCATGAAGAGACTAGTGCTGGTCACAACTCCTGGTCCCTGCAGCGGTATATACAACCCCCCTCCCCTTTAAAATATCACTGCTTGCATAATCTTATAGATATCGAATTATGTTTATTAGACAATTTTTTTGTTGTTCTATGTTGCAGAGCCTCAAGACAATAGCTATGTGGGTTGTTTTGTTGATGTTGAATTTGGCTTCAGGGTCTTTGGGAGTAACTTCATGTCTGTGGACATGTGTCTGAAACATTGTCGCAACGAGGGCTACAGGTACTCCGTGCTCAAGGTGATTCTCTTACTGCAGTAATGGTAGCCGAAAGCCACACTCAAAACTTAAGATTAATCATGATTATTGCGAAAAGTAGTCATCTTGATAAATTTACGTCATAGTTTGAATAAGAGCAAAATATCTCGTACATTTTACAGGATGGTACCAAATGCGCCTGCATGAATATCCTACCTGCCAATGGGAACTCCTACCAATGTACGAAGCGATGCGGTGGGGACCCAGAGAAGAACTGCGGTGGAATCAAAGCCATCTCTGTGTATCAAACAGAAACCAGTGAGCAACTCGTCAAACATAAAAGTTGTTGAAACTATTATTATTAAGTGAACTGACAATAGTATGAAACGTTTTTCACATAAGCCTAATTATTATTATTATTATTATTATTATTATTATTTTTATTATTATTATTATTATTATTATTATTATTATTATTATTATTATTATTATTATTATTATTATTATTATTATTATTATTATTATTATTATTATTATTATTATTATTATTATTATTATTATTATTATTATTATTATTATTATTATTATTATTATTATTATTATTATTATTATTGTTGTTGTAGGTTCTGAGGGGGGTTACTTCGCGTCCCCCGCGGGTTGTAACAAGGTTGGTGCTGTGTTTGTGTCTCACATCAGTACCCGGATGTCTGGTGACTCCTGTCATTCTCTGACTGGTTCTGGGGTGAGCGGCACAAACCCCGTGCCTTGTGCCATGGAGTGGTGTTCCTCACCCCATGTGGTACCCAGAGGACTCTACCTGTCCAAGCCCAGCACATGCGGGAAAAGATACAGGTGATACCCAATGCTACATCTATCCTCAAACAGTTTAGTATTTATGTCTCAGAGCAAACAAGTTAATGAGGTGTTGCATAGCAACACCTGTTATGCACCTCAAGAATTGAATGTGTACAGACTTGTACATATTGCATACCTGTTATGTAATTTGCATTTCAACAACAGAGTTGTGGACAAATACAGAGCCGAAGTTCCATTTTAAAAGCTACTTAAGTACATGAAAATATTCTCATCTGGTTATTGCCAGAAACTGTAATGGCAACAATATCAAATGGTGTGGTAAACATCGGAACTCAATTGATAGACTGAAACACAGCTTATTTATTATACAGAGTTCTATATATTCAATTTGATATTCAAACTTTGACCTGTATATGAATTTGTGTATAAAATGCAATAAAAATGATTAAAAAAAACAAACAAAAAAACTGAAACACAGCTCTGTTGTCATCCACAGTTCTGTCGCCGTCCGCAGATATGTTGTCGTTGGCTGTATCAACACAGTTATGTGACGTTTTATAAAACTTCTTTCATACTCTTGATAGATCACTTTCAATGTTATAGAGATTTAGGGTATGCTCAAATGATATTGGCTCTTTACTGTGATACAAACAAGGTAACTCACTGAAACCAACTAAATTACACCAACCATGGTTATTGTGTTTTGCTGAAAGTGTCAAGTACTGGCTGCATTCTTGTGACCACTTTGTTGTCAGATGTGTACAAGCATGTAACTTCTGTTGTGGTCTGAAAGGGTGTTAGGCCTGCCGGTGAAAGGGTGTTAGGCCTGCCGGTACCAATAGACAAGCATTAATAACTGAACAGGCCTGTAATCCAAATTACTCCATCGTACCAATCTGAAGGTAACCTGTTGTTAACAAAACTTAACTAAGCAGATGTTTGCACTGTGCACAGTGTGTTATTCTATGGATCCCTGTTATGTGCTTGTATGTGTTGCCTGTGTACAGTGTTGTATTCTATGCATCCCTGTACTGTGCTTGTATGTGTTGCCTGTGCACAGTGTTGTATTCTATGTATCCCTGTATTGTGCTTGTATGTGTTGCCTGTGTACAGTGTTGTATTCTATGCATCCCTGTATTGTGCTTGTATGTGTTGCCTGTGTACAGTGTTGTATTCTATGTAACCCTGTTTTGTGCTTGTATGTGTTGCCTGTGTACAGTGTTGTATTCTATGCATCCCTGTATTGTGCTTGTATTTGTTGCCTGTGTACAGTGTTGTATTCTATGCATCCCTGTATTGTGCTTGCAATTGTATGTGTTGCCTGTGTAAAGTGTTGTATTCTATGTATCCCTGTATTGTGCTTGTATGTGTTGTCTGTGTACAGTGTTGTATTCTATGTATCCCTGTATTGTGCTTGTATGTGTTGCCTGTGTACAGTGTTGTATTCTATGTATCCCTGTATTGTGCTTGTATGTGTTGCCTGTGTACAGCGTTGTATTCTATGTATCCCTGTTATGAGCTTGTATGTGTTGCCTGTGTACAGTGTTGTATTCTATACATCCCTGTTATGTGCTTGTATGTGTTGCCTGTGTACAGTGTTGTATTCTATGTATCCCTGTATTGTGCTTGTATGCGTTGCCTGTGCACAGTGTTGTATTCTATGCATCCCTGTTATGTGCTTGTATGTGTTGCCTGTGTACAGTGTTGTATTCTATGTATCCCTGTATTGTGCTTGTATGTGTTGCCTGTGTACAGTGTTGTATTCTATGTATCCCTGTATTGTGCTTGTATGTGTTGCCTGTGTACAGTGTTGTATTCTATGTATCCCTGTATTGTGCTTGTATGTGTTGCCTGTGTACAGTGTTGTATTCTATGCATCCCTGTACTGTGCTTGTATATGTTGCCTGTGCACAGTGTTGTATTCTATGTATCCCTGTATTGTGCTTGTATGTGTTGCCTGTGTACAGTGTTGTATTCTATGCATCCCTGTATTGTGCTTGTATGTGTTGCCTGTGTACAGTGTTGTATTCTATGTAACCCTGTTTTGTGCTTGTATGTGTTGCCTGTGTGCAGTGTTGTATTCTATGCATCCCTGTATTGTGCTTGTATTTGTTGCCTGTGTACAGTGTTGTATTCTATGCATCCCTGTATTGTGCTTGCAATTGTATGTGTTGCCTGTGTAAAGTGTTGTATTCTATGTATCCCTGTATTGTGCTTGTATGTGTTGTCTGTGTACAGTGTTGTATTCTATGTATCCCTGTATTGTGCTTGTATGTGTTGCCTGTGTACAGTGTTGTATTCTATGTATCCCTGTATTGTGCTTGTATGTGTTGCCTGTGTACAGCGTTGTATTCTATGTATCCCTGTTATGAGCTTGTATGTGTTGCCTGTGTACAGTGTTGTATTCTATACATCCCTGTTATGTGCTTGTATGTGTTGCCTGTGTACAGTGTTGTATTCTATGTATCCCTGTATTGTGCTTGTATGCGTTGCCTGTGCACAGTGTTATATTCTATGCATCCCTGTTATGTGCTTGTATGTGTTGCCTGTGTACAGTGTTGTATTCTATGTATCCCTGTATTGTGCTTGTATGTGTTGCCTGTGTACAGTGTTGTATTCTATGTATCCCTGTATTGTGCTTGTATGTGTTGCCTGTGTACAGTGTTGTATTCTATGTATCCCTGTATTGTGCTTGTATGTGTTGCCTGTGTACAGTGTTGTATTCTATGCATCCCTGTACTGTGCTTGTATGTGTTGCCTGTGTACAGTGTTGTATTCTATGTATCCCTGTATTGTGCTTGTATGCGTTGCCTGTGCACAGTGTTGTATTCTATGCATCCCTGTTATGTGCTTGTATGTGTTGCCTGTACAGTGTTGTATTCTATGCATCCCTGTTATGTGCTTGTATGTGTTGCCTGTACAGTGTTGTATTCTATGCAACCTTGTATTGTGGTTTGTATGTGTCGCCTGTGTACAGTGTTAAATTGTAAAAATCTAGTCTTCCGGAATGTTACATAAGCTAAGATCTATATTATCTTACAGCAGACGCGAAAAATTGAAATATACATGTAGATCTTTATTATAGAAGTGTTGTTAATCTACAGGAAGAGTTTGGTAACTGTACTGTGCTGTGCTGTGGTTGTTATACTGATATTCATATGACAAGCACCAGGAGCTCACAATGAACCATATGAGACCATGTAGATATAAAACATGTAGATATAAAACGTATTAATCATTAAGATACAGTAATTCAGTTTCCTTCAGTTATTATTTTGCATTATTTACTTTGCCGGTGCTGTGGGAGTGCAGGGCGACGGTGCTGGTGGAGATGTTGGGGTCACACTGTGTCGATATGGGCGGTATCCCAGTGTTCGGATCGACGGTGTGGGGAGACTGCAACCTCAGTCTATGCGAGGCTGACCAGCAAGGCAACCAAGTGTTCATAGCCGCCCGCCTGCAATCCTGCCCAGGCAACACCAAGGTGAATGATACAGCAGTATAAATCATCTTAAACAAATCATCATGTTTTGCATGGTTAACTCAAAATGCAGGGAACTATACCGTTATAATTAGAGCTATTTATTGGGGGTTATTTTCTGAAAATACGCATATATCTTATATGTATAAAAGATTGCATTGGATCATTTTAAATTTTTGTATTTTGTACATCTACCACATTCAAACTATTTCTAACCAAATTTAACAGGACATCAGTACTAGTGCGCGCCTTTAATTGCATAAGTCTTTTATTGTTGGATATTTTAATGCATTTGGTTTTGTATATGTTTTATGTGTAGTTTGCTCGTGGAAAACTGGATAATCTGGGCTCTGAGTGTATTGCGATGGGTGGCATGATCGGTGAGGACGGTGCGCCGAAGGACCACGGTCCGTGTCACCTGGACTTATGTCATGTCAGTCGCGGTACGTGGCAAAAAATGCAATCCAGCTAAAATACACCAACACACTATGCTGATGGGATCACTGTGCTTAGCATTGTTTCTTGTATGTCTTTTTTTTTCAAAATCTCATTTGTGATATCGATTGAGAAAGTTGCTGCTTGTAGACGGGGGCGAGAACACGGAGTACTTGATACCGCATGAGGACGTGCTTATCGTGGCCGGGCAGTTGCTCTCCTATCAAGTCCCAGACCTCTGCATCAATACTATGACTGTATTAGTGGAGGCGCAAGACCAACCTGTCTTCTTCAAAATCAACTTTGAAGATGCTGATTTTGAGGAAGTGGATCTCTCAGCATCTGTGTACGCATGGCCATTTTCTCATTCATCCTAATTGCATTGTGACATCCTGATTGGAACTTTAGTTCAGATATTATTGAAGTTGACATGTCCTTTTTGTAGCGAAGTCCCCATTAAAGAAAGCAGCCAAGTGGTGGCTTACTCCGACCCTTACACTGGGGTCCGTGTTACTCATTTATACCTGAAGAATGGCCCCTCCAAAGCCATCATAAAATGGATCAGATTAACGATTGATCCCGTGGGTTGTAAACCACAGGACGGTATGTATGCTTATTTTTGTGAAAAAAAAAACAACTCAATCTCTGGAAGTTTTGTTTATTGTTTTGTCCCGTTTTTTAAAATAAATAATATATTATTTGTGTGTGGATTTTCAGATGCCCTTGTTCTGTATGAGCATGAAGACTTCGGGGGTATCCCACGCACGGTGCGTGAGGATACTCCTGATCTGGGATCCTTCATCAACAAGGCAAGCTCTATGAAAGTCTACGGTAAGAGCCAACACAAACCCTGAACCCTGATAACTCGAACCCTGAACTCTACCAGGACAAACCCTGAACTCTGGTAACACGAACCCTGAACTCTACCAGGACAAACCCTGAACCCTGGTAACTCGAACCCTGAACTCTACCAGGACAAACCCTGAACCCTGGTAACACGAACCCTGAACTCTACCAGGACAAACCCTGAACCCTGGTAACACGAACCCTGAACTCTACCAGGACCTGGGATCTTTCATCAACAAGGCAAGCTCTATGAAAGTCTACGGTAAGAGCCAACACAAACCCTGAACCCTGATAACTCGAACCCTGAACTCTACCAGGACAAACCCTGAACCCTGCCAAGGCAAACCCTGAACCCTGGTAACACGATCCCTGAACCCTGCCAACACGAACCCTGAACCCTGCCAACACGAACCCTGAACCCTGCCAACACGAACCCTGAACCCTGCCAACACGAACCCTGAACCCTGGCAACACGAACCCTGAACCCTGGCAACACGAACCCTGAACCCTGCCAACACGAACCCTGAACCCTGGTCACACGAACCCTGAACCCTGCCAACACGAACCCTGAACCCTGCCAACACAAACCCTAGACCCTGCCAACACGAACCCTGGACCCTGCCAACACGAACCCTGGACCCTGCCAACACGAACCCTGAACCCTGCCAACACGAGCCCTGGACCCTGCCAACACGAACCCTGAACCCTGCCAACACGAACCCTGAACTCTGGTAACACGAACCCTGAACTCTACCAGGACAAACCCTGAACCCTACCAAGACAAAACCTGGACCCTGCCAACACGAACCCTGAACACTCCCAGGACAAACCCTGAACCCTGCAAACACGAACCCTGAACCCTGCCAACACCAAACCCCGAATCCTGCCAACCCCAAACCCTGAATCCTGCCAACCCCAAATCCTGAATCATACCAACCCCAAACCCTGAATCCTGCCAACACCAAATCCTGAATCCTGCCAACCCTAAATCCTGAATCCTGCCAACACCAAACCCTGATTCCTGCTAGCACCAAACCCTGGATCCTACCAACCCTAAATCCTCAATCCTGCTAACCCTAAACCCTGATTCCTGCTAACTCCAAACCCTGAATCCTACCAACCCCAAACCCTGGATCCTACCAACCCCAAACCCTGAATCCTACCAACCCCAAATCCTGAATCCTGCCAACACCAAACCCTGATTCCTGCTAGCACCAAACCCTGGATCCTACCAACCCTAAATCCTGAATCCTGCTAACCCTAAACCCTGATTCCTGCTAACTCCAAACCCTGAATCCTACCAACCCTAAATCCTGAATCATGCCAACCCCAAATCCTGAATCCTACCAACACCAAATCCTGAATCCTGCCAACACCAAACCCTGATTCCTGCTAGCACCAAACCCTGGATCCTACCAACCCCAAACCCTGATTCCTGCCAACCCTGAATCCTACCAACCCCAAATCCTGAATCCTACCAACCCCAAACCCTGATTCCTGCTAGCACCAAACCCTGAATCCTACCAACCCCAAACCCTGATTCCTGCCAACCCTGAATCCTACCAACCCCAAATCCTGAATCCTACCAACCCCAAACCCTGATTCCTGCTAGCACCAAACCCTGGATCCTACCAACACCAAACCCTGATTCCTGCTAGCACCAAACCCTGAATCCTGCCAACCCTAAATCCTGAATCATGCCAACCCCAAATCCTGAATCCTACCAACCCCAAACCCTGAATCCTGCTAACACCGAACCCTGCCAATATGGACGCTGTCAAGACGAAGCCTGAACACTCAATCCTGCACCCTGCCAAAACGAGCCCTGAAAACATTGTTTGGTGTATATTTTAAGGTACGAGTCTGTGGCAAGTGTTTCCTAATATCGACTATGCGGGTCAGAGCATGGTGCTGGAGAAGGGGGAGTTCTCTACAGCTGATTTCTTGCCTTTTGGTGACAATGCCCTGGCCTCCGCACGTAAAACTGACAATCCTGATATTGCTCGCGAGAGCACCTCCAACGCACATGGCATCAGTAAGTCTCTTATGATCATATTCAACCACAGATTTTTTTAACAAATAAGTTAGATATAAATATATTTTTTTATTTTAAGTTATTTTAACAGGAACATTTAGTACTTCTACCACTATCAGTTTGCGAGTGCCTACCGAAATATTATACAATTAGAACGGACCAATCTTGGGTCATGACCTGTAATCAGTTGGTTGACATACCAATAAGAATCTGTAAATAGTCATTTAGTCTACCGCCAATCAATTCTCAGCCAGATTGCCATGAATACCCGTGACTTGTGATCGCTTCTGTACCAACCTTTTTATCTTTGGTGGCAGGGACTGATATGATAGAGAAGTCCTGTTTTGCGTGGAGGTTAGCATGCATGATATGTTTTGTATTGCCTCAGAGTATGGAAGCGTGAGGTACTAGCATATACATTGGCAGAGTTATAAAATACATGATCTAATAGCCCTTTATCCTCTGCATCATGATGTATCTTAATAGTCAGCCAATACAAGCACCAATGTTTTTTTAAAAGTTTTAAAAAATGTTGTCGGTTGTATAAGGAGGGTTGTGAGAGCATTTTGTACTAACTGAAAAATTCATTACTGTAAAATTGATATATGTTCATGTAAATCTTGTCATAAAACACCATCAAAATCAATGTCAAATGACAAACATTTCCTTCGCGATATGTTCAGCTATTAATTGTGGTTTTCCTGAGTTAAATTGTTTTTTGCACCTAAATGGCACCATCATTATAATATCTAATGCGCCAACTCAATGATGTCCCCTTCGATCTCACGACGTCACACATCCATTCATAATTACTCCAAGAAATTACATAATGGACGGACCAATTTTCATTTAGGGGGGATGTGATGGAGGACAGTGAAATATGGCTGAGACCACTTAATGCATATATCGTCTCTGTCCATCCTGGGACTGAAAAATTACATTTCCACTTAACATGCTTTAACATGCCCCTGTATGATGTGTATTTCACATTTTTATTTGCCCAAATTATGAATTATGCTCTCTACACTTTTTAAATTAAAAATTCAAGTGAGGTTCGAAATTTTAAAGGATTTATTTTCTTGTTTTCTCTTGATTTATTTCCATTATTGCCCTTTTGCAAAAAAACATTGCGACTGCACAAACAGTATCGAAGTGCACAAAAACATCGCTAAAATCCAATCTAAAATCCATGTGATTTAACAGGACAAATATTTTCACAGCAAGCATATTGTGTGAGATAAAATGTAAAAATCTTTTTATGGATAATAGCAAATTATTCAACTGGCGCTGAACCTCACTTATATTTTTTATTGAAGAGCCTGATATATGAAATTTATTTCCAATAATTCATATTTAAGTGCAATAACAATAACATTGGAAATAGAATAGTACAATTATGAAATAAAGGAGGTTACTAGAAAGGCTCGGAAGACTATCGAGCAGGTTACCTGAAATTAACTAGAAAACATGTTTAATAATTTGAGCCAAAGAGTTGTCCATTACATCCATTGCAAAGCATTATACCATTTTCTTATAAGTCATAAATCAACTTACATTCATATAAGCATGCACATTTAGGTGTTCGCAAAAAAAATGGTGGCCCAACTGACTGAGAAAAAAAGATGGCCTTGCATGCATTACGTGTTTTTCCCTTAAGCCAACATACCTGACAAAAAGAGGAAAGTCTCAGGTAAGGGTACCGTAGGTAGAGATTAAAAATATGAGGTGGCATCCTGCTGGGAGCACTTGCTTACTGAGATTAGTACTCAGATTAGTGGGGTGTGTAGTCACTTTCACATGTCGAAAATAGTGGGCAAATCACTGTACACACATCTGAGCATGATTACTACACATGTTTCTTATTCAAATTGTGGTTTTATTTGACAATTAAAATAATTATTGCAATATTTGAATTTATTTCAAATATAGAAATTCTAATTCTATATTGTTAGTAGTGTTTAAACAACTGTGAAACTAGAGAACTATTTTAGAGGTATCAACACCATTTTCAAGAGGTGATCTTTGCACATATGAGTACATGCATTGTTGGCTGATCTCACTGGACAACAGAGAAATGCACATACAGGTGACATGTGACCTGTTGATTTCCATCCTGTCAGTGACTGATATGGTCAAATATTGACAACTACACATTTTGAAGATCTTGAAAATTGTTTTGGAATATATAATATATCAATCTGATTGAATGTAGTTAAGAATGAGCATTGTTTGCAGGTATGTTTTAAGTGTTGATGAATTGTAACAACACCTTAGATAGGTACAGTCCATGTTTATTTTTAAATGTGGATCCAGGTGAAATGTTGAGTGAGCAATCCTGCCATGAGAAAAGGTCAAAGCATATCATCAGACCTGTGAGACACATAATAATGCTGAAACATTGGGAACTATTGCATCGCACTGGATTTACTCAGAGATGCTCAAGGTTGGCCTCTCGATCAACTTACTTGAAGTTTATGATAAATTCTTGAAATTGGATCCATGCTATAATTCGTTTTTTTCTAAACTGAAATAAAATTGGAATAAGAAGATTTCATATATTTTTTCTGCATATAATTACTATTTTTTGGAGTCACAGCATTGTATGAAAATTGAAGTTGTTCCATTTCTTTGCTAATAAAGACATTTTATTTTATTTTTTTGTATTTTCTCCATTTGCCAAAAAAAAAACAAAAGAAAAAACAAAAGAAAAAAAAAAAGAAAAAACAAAAGAAAAAACAAAAGAAAAAACAAAAGAAAAAACAAAAGAAAAAAAAAAACAAAAAACAAAAGAAAAAAAAAAAAAAAAAAAAAAAGAAAAAAAAAAAAAAAAAAAAAAAAAAAAACATTTTATGTGTTCTGACTTTCATTCTGCTCTAAAAAGACTCCAACATGAAGATTTCACCTTTGAAGATTTCACCTTTGTTTATTCTATCATCATTATTTTTTATAATTTCTATCAAAATAAAAAATGTTTCAATTCTATATGTTCTGATGTGCATGTTGCGAAAATAAAACTTCAAAATGAAGATTTCAGTTTCAGCATGAATAAAAAAAAAATATATTGTTCCCGGTGGGAATCGAACCCCAGACCTTTAGCACGGCAGACAGATGTCTTACCCAATGAGCCATGTTGATTAGTATGATTTGACCTTCTCACTGGTAAATCACACAAATAGTCAACATCTTTATCACTTGATCAAGTTATTTTTATAAAGGGATATTCCATTATTTCACACAACAGCCTAAATTAAATTTATAGAGTAAAATTTTCCAAAAATATGTTTGTCTAAGATGATATCAATAGTTATGCAAATCGATAAAAAGAAACAGGTATCTATAACTCATCTCTCATTTAAATCTAACCATTTTCTAGTTGATTCTCTGTAGGTAGGTATATAAGGTTAGCATGTAATAATTTATATTGAATATGAGGTGTGTCATATAATGTCCATACACATTTTATATATTTAACTCAAACACATAAAACAGAGAATTGAAATTAGCCAAAGAAAATCAGTTACTGGAGTGGTGCACATTTTTCTGGAGAAGTCTTATGGAAAGTAGTCCGGTAGGATGTTAATTTTATAGGGAGCTAATGTGTTAATATGTACTCAATGAGTTCATTCATAACAGAAATCAAGATGGCCGAATGATGGTTGAGAAAGTGCTTGATTTCTCTTAAGGGGAGTACACGTCATGTGGGAAAAATTCTCAGCAAATTTATTTCCCTTCACCCCCCTGAATGAATAATGGTCTCTCCAATTTTGGCAATTTTTGAGTTGAATGGAGTGTCACCAAAATTTGTTTACCCCTGATATTTTGTTGAAAAAGTAAGTTGCAATGTACTCTGCATTAGAGAGGTAATATTCAGTTACTGCCTCTGCAGTCTACATCTACATCTAAAAGTTTATTCAGCAAAACCAATTGGCATCCCACAGTCATTGCCCTATATTTGATACCATTCTAAATTTGGAATTCCCCAAGTTATAAATACATGCCTTGCTGACAAAAATATCATCAAATTTGAATTGACCAACATCAGGTGTCTTACACGTAAACTGACGTTAAATCATTCTGGACTGATATGATAGAGAAGTCCTGCTATGGAAGGTAGTTGCAATGCAGTTGAAATAACTTAAAATGCAACCGAAATGATTATCTTATCTGACCCTTGGCACTTCTAACCCACTTCCTTTTAAAGTAACACTTGTTTTGCCAAACATTTGTGTCACACGAACAATTGATGTATCCAGTTGAGGTATCTTTCAATCTCTGATTGCTGTCCAACCAATATTGTTAATGAAATAAACCTTTTAATGACTTGTTGAAAAGTCCGCTTAACGCAAATGTTTGACTTTTTGCAGTATGTTTTCAACGTGCTGAAAACTACAACTTTGTATTTGACCTGATTGAATACCCTAAGGACGAGGATCCCCCTCTGACGTTCTTTTTCGGGGAGATGGGCGATGACGCTGCTGCGTGTGAAATGGCATGCCGGGAGGAACCCCTTTGCTCGGCATGGACCATCTACCTGCAGAACTATGCCGACCCAGCCTGGGCCAGTCAGTGCTACGGGCGCGGCTCATCTTCACAAGTGTCCGTATCTGGCAAACACATCATCGGAGGTTTTGTCACAGACTGTGTTAATGGTCAGTACCAATTTCGAGCAAATCTTCCTTAATGACCCATACAAAGAGTCCGAAATCTCGGAGTCTTTGTCCGGTTTATTCACATTTCTCATTGTATGTTCTATCTTCATAAAAAGAATGATATCATTAAAGGGCACCAGGGATTATGACAGTTACATATATCTGTTTCTGTGATTACGGCATTTTGTAAACGGTGCGTGCGCGGTCAGATGGACGCTAATGGTTGGTCCAGGATTTTACAAGTCGCCTCTCTGTACTAGTGTTTATAACTTTTCTAGTTAATATTTGTTCACAAAGTCATGCCACAAAAATCTTAGCCAAACGATACAGAAATGCAATTTGCTTAATTGATCATCCCCAACTACAAGAAATTCTGGACCCGCCAATATACCAATGTTGATTCCCGCCAACGAATCATTTACTTTAAGTGTTATCTTTAAAACTTTGAATAAAATGATTTTGTAATTTATAACCAAGCTCTAAGGATGGGAAATTTGCCGAATTTGTAAAATTCAAACTCGCCGCTATATTGACGAGATTTTACCAATTTATCATTGTGTTGTAACGCTTGAAGGTTTAAAGTCTAAAATTTGAGATGTTCTGATCTTAGAGTAATTACTGATCAAGAAACTAATCAAAACATATCACAAAGTCATGTCGCTTGTAGTTTAGCAATATTGGTTGTATCATGCAACAGAGTTAGGCTGCGCTCTCTCATTTGTATTCATCTAAATACAGAATATGATGTATTATAATGATCTGAACACAGGATAAGGTGTACCATACGGTTTCCTAAATAACACATTGATGGTATTAGCTGTATGAAAAACAATGTCAACAATAAGCAATGCACGGCATTTCCTTTTTTCACATTAGTGCAGCTAAAGTCGCATACATGATCAAATATAAACCATTGTTATAATATGAAAAACATAAAGATTCAGATGTATATTTAATTTGTAATGTAATGATTATTTTTTGTGGAATCCATATATTGTCATATGATTGGGAAAAACAGATCAGTAAACCCTGAACCCTGGTACAATCTGGCGAGTACATAGGCTCCAATCACCACGATTTCTCATATATTCGTTTTAATCTATAAGCTTATTTTCTCGATCATTGCAGAGGACACAATAACTCTCTTCAAGGGCATGGACTTCACCGGGGATCACGTGACAATCACCGCAAACACATATGATGTAACCGAGGAATACAAGTCCCTTATTATCACCGGTAAGAAGCTATGTTGTGAACGTGTTTCCCATCACAATTATGCATCTTCTTTTTAAACTAGCAAAAAATGATTATATTTGAGTATGTTTATGTTGACAGGAAGTGACGCGTGGCGCATGTCCACCCTAACAAACAATACTGTGTATATGACGCATTTTGCACCTGGTGAATTCCCGGATCTGGCTTCTGTTCTGAGTAATCGGATTCTCCACCATATTGAGAAGGTTCATCCCAATACTCAGTACTACGCCAACACTTCCAATGCCACTCCTGACAAGCTCTTTCCCGACATAGGCAACCAATTGGAGACAAGTAACCTTCTCTTATTATCAGTAACAACTTGGGATACAACTTGGGATGCTAATTGGTTTTGCCGAGTAGACTTATAAATGTCGATGTATTCAAACTGAAGACCGATTGCGGGATGCCAAACTGCCCCATTGAGAACAACTCACTGGAACTGCACTGACAAATTGCACAAAAAATCTCCAGTCATTAATTTAAAAGAAAATAAGATGGGAACCCAAATCACACTGTTATCAATGTGCTAAATGTCATTTTTGGTAGCTTATTTTTTATGTCGATTTCCATGTTTCTCTTATTTTAGATTTTCCAGAGAGCAACATCAAGGAGAAGTTAATGGGTGAGTTGATATAGTGTAAAAAACTAAAGCGATGACATTATCATGCTTAAACCTTTCATGACAACCAACACTTCTCCTTATATGGTATAACATGTGAATCCACTGTATCACACTGAATCACAGAAAGACTAATTTGAAATTCTTAAAGTTTATTGATATGTTTTTTTTTTACAAAAGATGATAATCATCTTCTTTATAAAGGAGATGTAACAAGTGGCAGCACTTTACAATAACTCATTACAGAAATGATGATGATTTGATTTTATGTTTAAATTCTCAGACTGTGACACCACCCAGAAGGCTGACGTAGCTCTGATCGTCGACTCGTCCACCTCCGCGGGGCGGGATAACTTGCCGGTCTTGCTGGACTTCCTGGCCGGCCTCACTGATAGCTTTGTCGTGGGAGTAGACCAAGTCAGAGTAGGAGCTGTGCTCGTCTCCTCTCATGAAAAGGTCACCATATTTTTTTTTACACCTTATTCTTTATTCCATATATTTCATTTATATCGATGTCTTTATTGACCATTCATACCCATTTCTAATACTAAACGATAGCTTATTCTATTTTTTTTATAAACATATTATCTAGGTCAGAGTTGAGTTCCAACTTGATACATTCACAACACGTGAAGAGATCAAGGAGAAGATTAAAAGTATTGAGTGGCACCAGGGCACTTTCTCTACAAACATTGCCCTCGACCTAGCACACACAGATCTATTTGCTCCTGAGAAAAGACGCCAAAGCGTAGCCACGTAAGTTTACAGGTTTCTATTAAAATGAGAATACAAACCCAGGTGGACATTAGGACTATGCGATAGCCAGTTCTATATACGTCAATAAAAAATAAACATTTTGGACTCGCCCTCCGACCACCAACGGTGGCGCCACCATCGCCTGCCCAGTTTCCCGCTCAACCTCGCTTGAGAACCACTTTTAAAATTTGACGCCAACCAACAGGACGGTTGGCGATTTTTATGCGAGATATTTCTAGAATAAGCTGGTTATTTATGAAGATTAAGCTGTTTTTCTTTGCAGTGAAAGAAAGACGCTTACGTGAAGAAAGGAGTGAGCTTACGACCAAAACTTGGCTGTCAATCAATCGGAAAGACGTAGTTGTTGGGTTTGTTGACAAATTGGTCCGTGATAAAGGTAAATTCCTCCTTTATTTCTGCTTTATAGACGTCAGAGAGCACTCCGCCAGAATATTTGGCTCGTATTTACACCAAAAGAGAAGAAATTAAATACGCAGAAGTAAAGTTGTTGCTTTGTCGCTCACAGAGCAGCGCGAGTTGAAATCTCGTGGCCGGCTCTCGGTGGGACGAGATTAACGAAAGTTTTCTGGTTTTGTAGATAAATAAGAATTTTATTGCTTAAATAGCTTTAAGGAACAGCCCGCCATGTAAATTGGTGGGTTTGAGAAGCTAAAGAAAGAAATTTACTGCGTATTTCTTTATCTTAACGTAATATCGCTCACAAAGTGACGAGCGAGATAGTACTGAGGTCGACACGATCTCGGAGGTGAAATTCTTTGTTTTCTGCGTAGAAAACATGGAAAATTGATCAGAATCGGTTCGATAAGAATCGGTTCGAGAAATTTAGTAGGTTTTGGAGTCGAAAACATGTTCGAGAGAAGAAAATCGTTCACCGGAAGTAGAAATTCGAAACCGGAAGTGAGCGAGGAATTGTGGGTAAAGTTCAAAATCAAAAGAAATTATCTACAAATGATAGTCTTTTGATTATAGTTTTACTCGAAAACATGATCTGATAAATAATTTGATAATTTTAAAGGAAGATATTATGAAAATCAAATAATTAAAGAATTTGAGTTCGTGGCTACTTGCTGTGTACGCTCCAAATTTCTTTTGATCACTGAGGTTAAGCAACATCGAGCCTGGTTAATACCGGGATGGGTGACCGCTGGCTTGTAGTTGATTGAGTTCGCATATGGAGAAAATAATTTTTCTACTTTAATTTAAACAGAATTCAATCAGTGGGGATTTCAGTTGACTGTAGTATTCAGTCAACTGTAGAATTCAGTCAACTGTTGAATAAGGTTTCCAAGATAAATGGAAAATTAAACAGAATTCAATAAACTGTAGAATTCAGGAAACGGTTGAAAATTCATTGTTAGACAAAAGGTCTTAAACATGTGAATTGTTTGTAGTTTTGTGAGATAATTCTACAGATAATTGGAAGATTAAATAGAATTCAGTCAACTGGGGAATTCAGTTAACTGTGAAGAATTCATGTGTAGACAATGTGTCAAATACATGTGATTTATGTATTGAATGTGAAACATTTCAAAACAATTGAATTTTTAAAATAAAATTCAGTCAACTGTTGAATTTAACCAACTGGGGAGAATTCTTGGTCAGACAAAATTCATATGAATTATTGTATTGATACTTGAAGGGTTTCTTTATATGAAATAACTCTTCAGGGTAAATTGATGAATGTGATTTATCGACTAGATATTCACTTCAAGATAACTTGAGAATGACATGCAATTCAGTCAACTGCAATGAATTATTCAGAGGATTGATTTCAATGTTGTAACTTAATACGGTGCTTTGTTGAACACAGAGTATAAGACAACACTATTGGAGAAAATTACCTCAGAGTTAGAATCCAATGTAAATTATAAGACTACATGGGAATAGAGTTGGTATTGGCCATATTTGAGATTACAAGTGAATGATTCAAAGAATCATTAACGTAATCTGAATTGTAGGAAAGGGAACAGTCCAGAATGTTGGTATCCTTTTCTATACTCCATGGTATAGTCTAGAATGGATGTTTTTATTTTGCTCTGAGGAAGGAAAAGATGCACTGAGAAACTTAAATGGAAGCATCGGTGGCTCAGTGGCAGAATGCTAGCCTACCACGCAGGCGTGTCAGGCTAGGTTTTCTGCTGATACAAAATTGAATTCCAGTTGATTGATTAAATGTTGCTCCTTCAAGAGTAAAGGATAGAGGCATGAAGTTCAATTCATACAGATGGAATTTAACTTCTATAACTGGAAAGGACTGGTTATGAAATTAAATAAATTTTGGGTGATCCACAAGTGATCATCAAATGATGAAAAGCCATTGCTGATATGAAATATGGTTCAAATTACTCATTAATGAGTTTTTCAATTATAAGTAGTAACAAGTCTGGCCTGATGCTTGGGGTCAAGTTTCAGAAGTGCATCAGAAGTTTCCTGTCAGATGTTACATGCGTTGCCAAGATTCATATGGTACTGGGAAGAGTACATGAAATGAATAAATGGTATTAATTTATCGTTAGTTGAAGCAATGCAAACCTGAAGGTTAAAATTGGTAACATCGTGATAAATATTTTATCCAAAATGTTATGATGTGGAAGCATTGAAGTAATAAGTGTGGTGAATCAGTAAGCAATTGGTTTTTTCAACACTTTGAAATAGAATGAGATATTAGTGGGTTGTTGTACTAAGACTTACAAGTAACAGAGTATGATAACCTAACCCAAAACTGAGCTTCTTGTAAGTGAACATCAACGGAAACGAGAACAGTTCGGATTCCGTAGAGTGCACGTCAGCTCAGAGTAAGGTTCTCGGTCCAGTACATGTATATGCATAATGAGCAGACAAGGCTTGCTGGATACTATGCTATGAAAACAGGAGGAATAACAACTCAGTTCAGTTGAAGTTCTTCTGTTAAGTAATCAGCAGTTCTTTGGTATACTGGCATTTGGAGAACTGTGCTGGTGTAATGAGCATACATAGCAGGAATGTTGAAGTCTGGAGAATGGGGTTGCTCATGTAAGATGAAATTCTGCTGAATAATATGTTCTGTATACAAGAGAATCAAAACAACATGAGTCAATGCTGAGATGTAGGAGTTTCAAGTTGGTACTCAACAACTCAGTGGTTGCAATGCTCACTTTGAGAGTGAGGTTGAGATCCCAGTTCAGTTCAGTTGGTTACCAGAGGATCAAAGGATCTGAGGAGGGATCGAGTGAATATGCGGTAAAGCTGGATGCTCAAGGTCCCAAGAGACCAGAAGTAGGAGCCAGATAAATCTCAGGAGCCAGAGACAAGACTGCAGTGATAAGTCCTATCTGCCTTAGACTAGACTGCAGTGATGGCTTCAGCCAGAGAGTACCATAGTGGGAGTACCACTAGTGGATTCTCTTAACAGATCTCCAGACCTTCATAGGTGCCTCCAAGGAGGGTTGGGGGCATGTGTGTGTTGGGTCTGGAAGGAATAGATCTGGAGAGTAGAGAACTAGCACAATGATCTAGCTATCAGATGATTTACTGAACAAGTTCATAATGACAGCATGATCAACTTAAAAGTACTGGCGTATGTCAAGCTCCTAGGAGAGACCAGGTCAGAAGTTGTTGGAAAGAGACTCAAGTGTTTTCCAAAGTTGTATTCAATCCCAGATGTGTGATAATGACCCGACATCCTTGGCAATTTCTATGTGCCAGCATAGTGAGGGATTGAGGAAAAAGATCGACTACTTGCAGCAGTGTGGCTTATACACTTGGAAGGGGGTCTAAGGATCTGTGGCTGAAGTGGAAATATCCATTCTTGAAGTGGATTGCTAAAAGGAATTATTCTAAACTCACATCTTTCGTGTTCAGTGGTTCTGGATAGATGCGAGTGGATAGTGGATGCAGTGAGCATGGTATGGGCAGGATTAGATGTACATACTTTTGGGACAGTCCAGATATCATTAGATTGAGAAGGGCTGTATCCAGAGTTGTTCAATTTATACATGAATCGTCCAATACAGTTACCTAAGAGGAAAGACTACTGAAACAATTGATCAGGTCAGTGTTTCATATGTGAATAGTGATTCTTATATTCTGGCAGTTTTATAGGACTGCAGTTGTGATGGAAGGATTCTCAAAGGAGGTTTCTGTGATATGGGAGTAGTGACAGAGGACTCCAGAAGAGGGCTAAGAATCAAGTATGGGGACGCCTTTATTCTACAGAGAGGCTCCATCGGACATAGTTATACAAAGATTATAGATATGCCGTAAAAGGTCATTGAATGACTTCTACCAGAGAGCAAGTTCTGAAAGCGAAACTGGAGGTATCTTAAGTTACAGTGTGTTTAGGGTTTGGTACGGTTGGAACATTCCAGAACAAGAGTACAAAGCATGCTTCAAAAGGATATGGTCATTGGTTCCTGAGATAGGGACACTGTTACTGTAAAGCACCACATTCCCAGCAGTGAAAGGTGGAATCTCGTTGGATTTTGAAGTTCTGGGGAGAAGATGTATTGCAAATAATATGCAATCAATAGTGGGCGCATCTAATGATAACGTGAAGGAAATGTAAATATCCTGTGTTATTATATCAGTGACTCACAGTGTATGCCTTTTGGGACTGAAAATCTCCCTACATGCTCACGGACTGGAAAATTTCTTTATACTGGCCTCAAGATCCAAATTCTTGATTAAGTTGTTAATCTAAAGGAGAGAATATTGGAAATATATGGGACTCAAAGTTGAAGCACCAAAGCTCCAGCTTGGGCCAGGCGTAAATAAAGAGGCCAAGCTGCTATATATATACTGTGTACAGCTTAGATACTAATTGGAAGGAATAAAGATATTAGTATGGAAAACTCAGATTCCTTAGTTCCAAACAAGAAACGAAAAGATGTGTAGCAGAGCACAACATCAGTATGGCTAAATAAAGCTCTCAGTAAGAAGACCAGGATGCTTGATAAGAAGACAGAGAATCTCATCAATGGAAATTCCTTAAAGTCTAAGCACTGGTTCAGATATAGATCTCGTTAAAGAAAACTACACAAATTTCTGTATGTATCCAAACAGCAAGGAAAGCTGTGGGTTTTCATCAGGACTCAAAGATTCAGTCAAACCATTTAATGTGAAGGAAGTCAATTCTGCTGAATACCAAGAAGTCCATACAGTGGTCCATAAGGCTAAATTTTGGCCAAAGGGGACATGGATGGTGTATGGTTAACTGTAATATGGGTCATAACAGTCCACCTTCAAGTAATATCCCAGATTACAAGGTAAGGTTGGGACAAAAGTAAAGACTAGAACCTATTTGGTAGACCCTCAGATATCTTGACAAACAGCGGTATCAGAGGAGACCTCACACAGCTGGATGTAAGATGGGTCAAAACAGTCCACCTTCAATTTAATATCCCAGATATACAGTTGAGGTTGGGACGGAAGTGAAGGCTAGGACCTAATTGGGCAGATCCTCGGATATCTCGACAAACAACAGTATCGGAGGAAACCTCGCACAGCTGGATGTTATATATTTACAATAGAAACAGAAAGCTGGGTGGAAGAAGATAATATCTTCATGGCTGTTGCTCACAGTCAGATCTGGCAGAATGGTCATGAGGATGTATGGAATTCCGAGTACTGACCCAGGTAGCTACTCTTATGCTGATGGGCCTAACTGTCCACCTTCAAGTTATTTCATCAGAGTTGGCAGTCAAGGTCTGGACAGTTGGAAAAGACTCGGTCCTGTTGTGGTATGACATGATGGAGGGTAGCTGGCTGACTGGTGGTACGGGTCATAACTCTCAAGGTCTGATGGGTGCCGTTAAGTCAGTTACCCAGTCACAACAGAAGGTAACTGACTAAAATGTACACATAACTCACAAGTGCTGGTAGAGGAGGATGATGTCTCCAAGGATGTAGCAGGGATGAGCTAATGGAATTTGGAGGTATTGTTGGTTCTTCTGTAGTACCAAGAGATTGTTTCAAGGGGTTTGACAGTCTTAGAAGAGGATCTTAACAGGATGGACCTTGTGAGTTTGTGTATAAATTAGAGGTCAGAGTCAGTTACAAGAGCCTTAATTAGTCAGTGAAACTCCTCAAACCCATGAGAGTAGGACTAGACTGATTAGATGCATCATAGCACCTTGCACCCTAGTAGTGAAGTTACTAGGCAACTGGGCTTAGTAGCGCTACTAATAGAAACCAAATCTGGAAGTGCAGTAGTATCAATTCTGGGAATTCTTCAACAGGTTGGCAGAGTATACTCAGAAAAATGCACACATAATAAAGACCTCTGAGGGTGCACTAGTAAAGCAAACAATACCTCCCACGGGGTAGTTTTGCTATACTAGATGGTAAGTGAAAAGAGTGGACTCGTTAAAGATTGGTGCTTAGTGTGAGCTAGTAGTACCTACCAGAGGGAGCCTAGTTGCTACACTATAGAGTAATTGGCCCTCCAATGATGCATGGCTCTATAAAGTATGATCTGGATATAAGAGAGGGGAGCCTCAACGATAGTCCTAATTCTCTAGTATCAGACATACAAGTGGTCAGACCTAACATGGTATTAACTATGAAGAGGTTTTGGACTGCTATCGCCGCCGATCGCCCTGAGTTTCAGTTGAAATTGTTGGTTGGGACCCTCCTCCTAATCAGTGATTCTGTCCTAATGTCCACCTGGGTTTGTATTCTCATTTTAATAGAAACTCCACAAATTTTATTAATTAGTGTGTTTCTTATTAAACATGAATACAAACCCAGGTGGAGTGTGCTTGCCCACCCGACCTCCCCGCTTAGGCGTCAAATTTATTTTTGATCAAAGTGGTTCTCAAGCGAGGTTGAGCGGGAAACTGGGCAGGCGATGGTGGCGCCACCGTTGGTGGTCGGAGGGCGAGTCCAAAATGTTTATTTTTTATTGACGTATATAGAACTGGCTATCGCATAGTCCTAATGTCCACCTGGGTTTGTATTCATGTTTAATAAGAAACACACTAATTAATAAAATTTGTGGATTTACTTCACAAGTAATTATGTGATTTGTGTTATGATATGTTGTGTGATACGGGGAGCTCTGTGTCTCAGATTGGGGATAGTTTTCACTGCTGGAGAGTCAGACATCCCCGCCGAGACACAGGCCGCTGCGGTGCAGCTGAGGAATAGCGGCGTGGGTCTGATAGCGGTGGGTATCGCCGACGCTAACTATGAGGAGCTACTCAACATCGCCGGAGATCAGTCCAGGGTCTACTCGGTCAGCAGCTTTGCCGATTTGACAAATCTCCATGAGTCGATTTCAAAAACCATATGCAAAGGTGAGATATCCTTACACACAAAGACAACTTTGCCGATTTGACAAATCTCCATGAGTCGATTTCAAAAACCATATGCAAAGGTGAGATATCCTTACACACAAAGACAAACTGTCTTTGTGACTTCACTCACTGTATTGCCAATAGAAAAGAGATGAGACACATCTTGACTTAATTACACATCCCGGATGATGTGGTGATGTCACTGTGCTCTAAGTTTAATACAAAAACAAAATATAATGTTTTCATTTTCCTTCTTTATGTCTTTGTCTTTAAACTAAGACTTTGTAATACTGATTACTCGATTTGAAAAAAGCTTGCACATCCCTTTTTATAACTAATGCCATAGAGAAATCGTGAGCTTGAAGGATATTGTATTGACAAACTGTTTTCACATGTGTTAAATAATCATTATGTGTTTCTGATTGCAGTGGTAGTGGAGACTGAGATGAGCAAGGGTGAGTACAGAATATCTGTAAGGTTAAGTAGAGCAACATTGGTGATAGACAAAAAACAGAAACACGCTTAACTCCTCTTTCGTCCTATCTTGCCGATTTAAATGAGTAGAAGATGAAAATGGTTGAGTGATTCCTTTCTGCATGCCAGATCGGAGACCGTATTGTTGTTATTGTTGTTATTGTTGTTGTCAGAGGAGTCTAAGTATGCGGCGGTACAGGAGCCCGGGGATGATAAACAGTACTTCCTGCATCCAGACTGGGAGTTCAAGAGAGTACCGGCCGCCCTCGGCATAGGGTCAGGTAATGCCCCCTCCTTACCTAACATTCTCCCTCCTTATCTAACATTCTCCCTCCTTACCTAATATTCTCCCTCCTTACCTAACATACTCCCTACTTACCTAACATTCTCCCTCCTTACCTAACATACTCCCTCCTTACCTAACATACTCCCTCCTTACCTAACATACTCCCTCCTTACCTAACATACTCTCTCCTTACCTAACATACTCCCTCCTTACCTAACATACTCCCTCATTATCTAACATTCTCCCTCCTTACCTAACATTATCCCTCCTTACCTAACATTCTCCCTCCTTACCTAACATTCTCCCTCCTTACCTAACATACTCCCTCCTTACCTAACATTCTCCCTCCTTACCTAACATACTCCCTCCTTATCTAACATACTCCCTCCTTACCTAACATACTCCCTCCTTACCTAACATACTCCCTCCTTACCTAACATACTCCCTCCTTACCTAACATACTCCCTCCTTACCTAACATACTCCCTCCTTACCTAACATACTCCCTCATTATCTAACATTCTCCCTCCTTACCTAACATTATCCCTCCTTACCTAACATTCTCCCTCCTTACCTAACATTCTCCCTCCTTACCTAACATACTCCCTCCTTACCTAACATTCTCCCTCCTTACCTTACATACTCCCTCCTTATCTAACATACTCCCTCCTTACCTAACATACTCCCTCCTTACCTAACATACTCCCTCCTTACCTAACATACTCCCTCCTTACCTAACATACTCCCTCCTTACCTAACATACTCCCTCCTTACCTAACATACTCCCTCCTTACCTAACATACTCCCTCCTTACCTAACATTCTCCCTCCTTACCTAACATACTCCCTCCTTACCTAACATACTCCCTCCTTACCTAACATTCTCCCTCCTTACCTAACATACTCCCTCCTTACCTAGCATACTCCTTCCTTACCTAACATACTCCCTCATTATCTAGCATTCTCCCTCATTATCTGATATACTTTCTCCTTACCTCTCATACTCAGTCCTTACTTAACATACTCCCTCTTTACCTCACATACTCCCTCTTTACCTCACAGACTCCCTTTTTACCTCATATACTCCCTCTTTACCTCACATACTCCCTTTTTACCTCATATACTCCCTCTTTACCTCACATACTCCCTCTTTACCTCACATACTCCCTTTTTACGTTCTTCCCACTGAGGCATGTTTGCGCATTGACACCTCCCAAGTCTTTCATCCCAAAACAACTGTTGTATGACAAGTGATAATAAGGTAGTCTGCAGACTGCAAGAATAAATGCATGTTTTTTTTTCAGGTGTGGTCCTGAATCAACAGATGTTTGCTTTAACAGCCAAGTTTGGTAGCGAGTCTTACCGTGGGCGCCTCAACCACCACGCTGGGTGGCAGGCCGGCATGGACCAGAGAGGCCAGTGGGTCCAGGTGATGCATCCCATATAGGCAAACGTTCACAATCGTTTCTTTGGGTTCTCAACACAAATAATATTCATCAGCCTCCAAGATATCAGTTTGACAGTATAAAACAAATAAGTTCACCAAGACCTTTTCAATTCTGATAACTTGAATGAGTATAATTCTATCCTGAGTAAAAAAGGAGATACAACAAGTTATAATTGGGATGATTATATGTGATTACTCTCTTACTTTGATATAATATCTAATAATCTGTTGATAACTATTTCCCAGGTGGATCTTGGTAACATTCTGCCCATACACGGCATTGGCACTCAGGGTCATGGGGGCGTGAAGGCTTGGGTCACCAAATACGCCGTAGCCATCAGCGTGGACGGCACCGTGTACGTCACCCTCAAGGACGCCAACAATACTGGAGAAGTGGTCAGTTTGCAGATGCGCTTCACTTGACTGGGTTGTTTGCAGTGCCTACTTTCAACACTTCTTAGTCAAGAAAACGTTTCATATCGCAATAGAGATTTTATAAATTTTATACTTTTATACTCGTCAACCTATTAGGCAGCCATTGTATGCAACCTATTATCTGGCCGAAATAGCTCAATTGGTAGAGTATTCGCCTTGAGATCCAGGGGTTCTAGGTTCGAATCCTGGCCAGTTACTATCAACCGCTATGAGCAGACATTGTCTGGTATCAGCGGTATATAAATGGCAGCTTTTACTTTACTATTTTTATTACCGCATATAATCATGTAGGAGTGATATTTTGTAGCATTTCAATGGTAACAGTGACCAGAACACAGTGAAGCAACACAGTTGGCGCAGGATCTTTGGGAAGCCGATCAAGGCTCGCTTTGTGAGGTTCATTGCTCTGGAGTGGCACATTCATATCGCGATGAGAGTGGAGCTCTATGGCTTCAGACGTAGGTATTAATTACTCCTAATAGTCCGCTCACACTAGGCAACAATACAACTAGTCCATAAATCCGTTGTGTCATTGTAAGTGTCCAGCAGACTGTGTGCTCTTATTGATTTCTGTAGATCTTCTGGTGCTCACCAAGGCCTGGTGAATGTTTTGAACAGTTCCTTACAAGATCATTTAGATTCGTTGATTGTTGTAGTTCTTCTGAATTTAGTACTGGTTGGGAGCGGTTTGCATTAAATCGTTGTAGATTGATTTACAAAATCTTAGTTCTCTCCAGGTAGTTCTCTAAAAATATTACTGGAGCATTATGAATTCGCATTTCCTCATCTCGTTGTATTGATTTGAAGGTTTTTCATTTCTTTGTTACTGTCATTTATTTATTTATTCGATTAAACATCTTTGTACAAACCATAATGAGTGAAATATTTAAGAGTCGTTCCGATCAGCTTAATTTTGGAACAGTTGTATCAAGCAAGAAAGTTTTGCATTGCAAATAGGAGGGATATGGATGAGGTGTTATTTTTTTGAGCAGCTGCTGGGGATCTGGTGGAGGTCCTTAAGAGTGATGTGTGGACCCGTAATGTGACCGGATGCCAGTGCTACTGGGACGACACACAGACAGACTGCGCCTGTTGCCATGATGGCGGCTGTCAATGCTCACTGGCCAACAAGCACCAATGCGTCCAGTGTGGAAGTCCTCACAACTGCGGAACCCGTGAGTCTCACGTCATGATTAAACATTTTATACTGGTTTTCAAGTTTACGTAGAATAACAAAATAGTTTCGAATGAACTAAAAACTTTGAAGCAGATTTCTTGGAAAACGTTTCATTTCTTGAAAAACGTTTTATAACATGATGTATATACTTTTCAATACCATTTAAGACTTGGTAGCACTGTAGCGGACATGCCGAGCGAATGAAATGCCATGTTGAAAATTTCAAAAAATTTGTTCTTCCGTTTTGTACGTTTTTGTACGCGTTGATAGAAAAGATGAGATACGCACTTGTTAATAAAAGCAAGCGGACAGGACCAAAGCGAACAAGGCGGGTAAACGCTGATACAGGATGAAAGTATTCAGGAGGAAACATGAACAGAAAGAATACAAATATGGAGACACAAACTGACAGAACATGAAGTTAAAACTGACCATTACTGACGTTCGCCTTCTTTTCAATGACCAACTCAGTTCCTTGTTCGTGTCTTCTTCATATATTTTACACACAAATGCAGGACTCCGAACACAGTTAGAATACATTAAGAACGGACGAGAAAAGTGTGAACTGGTCATTCGCCTCTTCTCCACACACAGTTTTCAACATAAAACATATTTTGTGGACGAAAGCTGCCCTACCCGAACTGTTTTGGACCAAAAACGAACGAATTTAGAAAGAGAAACGAAAAAGACATTCGACTTCCAATACCCATGACGAACACTCAAATATTTCCCGTCCGCTTTCATCTGCTTAACTTCGCTACAGTGTGGCCGTCACTAGATGCTTCTGAATCTTTGGAATGACAAACGTTTATGAATTGGTTGTTACAGCAAGCCTCCATAATCCAGAGGACAACTTTGATGGCTGGACCAAATCTACATCGGGATGCAAATGCTCATTCGATGTGAATAGGAGAGACTGCGCCTGCTGTCAGAATGGAGGATGTCTCTGTGGACGAGAGGTTGGTGCAACCTTCACATGGGTGGAGGATGTCTCTCTGGAGGAGAGGTTGATGCAACCTTCACATGGGTGGAGGATGTCTGTGGAGGAGAGGTTGGTGCAACCTTCACATGGGTGGAAGATGTCTCTGTGGACGAGAGGTTGGTGCAACCTTCACATGGGTGGAGGATGTCTCTGTGGAGGAGAGGTTGGTGCAACCTTCACATGGGTGGAAGATGTCTCTGTGGACGAGAGGTTGGTGCAACCTTCACATGGGTGGAGGATGTCTCTGTGGAGGAGAGGTTGGTGCAACCTTCACATGGGTGGAGGATGTCTCTGTGGACGAGAGGTTGGTGCAACCTTCACATGGGTGGAGGATGTCTCTGTGGAGGAGAGGTTGGTGCAACCTTCACATGGGTGGAGGATGTCTCTGTGGACGAGAGGTTGGTGCAACATTCACATGGGTGGAGGATGTCTCTGTGGGCTAAAGGTTGGTGCAACCTTCACATGGGTGGAGGATGTTTCTGTGGGCTAAAGGTTGGTGCAACCTCCACATGGGTGGAGGATGTCTCTGTGGGCTGAAGGTTGGTGCAACCTTCACATGGGTGGAGGATGTCTCTGTGGACGAGAGGTTGGTGCAACCTTCACATGGGTGGAGGATGTCTCTGTGGACGAGAGGTTGGTGCAACCTTCACATGGGTGGAGGATGTCTCTGTGGACGAGAGGTTGGTGCAACCTTCACATGGGTGGAGGATGTCTCTGTGTACGAGAGGTTGGTGCAACCTTCACATGGGTGGAGGATGTCTCTGTGGAGGAGAGGTTGGTGCAACCTTCACATGGGTGGATGATGTCTCTGTGGACGAGAGGTTGGTGCAACCTTCACATGGGTGGAGGATGTCTCTGTGGACGAGAGGTTGGTGCAACCTTCACATGGGTGGAGGATGTCTCTGTGGACGAGAGCTTGGTGCAACCTTCACATGGATGGAGGATGTCTCTGTGGAGGAGAGGTTGGCGCAACCTTCACATGGGTGGAGGATGTCTCTGTGGGGTGAAGGTTGGTGCAACCTTCACATGGGTGGAGGATGTCTCTGTGGGCTAAAGGTTGGCGCAACCTTTACATGGGTGGAGGATGTCTCTGTGGGCTAAAGGTTGGCGCAACCTTCACATGGGTGGAGGATGTCTCTGTGGGCTAAAGGTTGGTGCAACCTTCACATGGGTGGAGGATGTCTCTGTGAGGTGAAGATTGGTGCAACCTTCACATGGGTGGAGGATGTCTCTGTGGGCTAAAAGTTGGTGCAACCTTCACATGGGTGGAGGATGTCTCTGTGGGCTAAAGGTTGGTGCAACCTTCACATGGGTGGAGGATGTTTCTGTGGGCTAAAGGTTGGTGCAACCTCCACATGGGTGGAGGATGTCTCTGTGGGCTGAAGGTTGGTGCAACCTTCACATGGGTGGAGGATGTCTCTGTGGACGAGAGGTTGGTGCAACCTTCACATGGGTGGAGGATGTCTCTGTGGACGAGAGGTTGGTGCAACCTTCACATGGGTGGAGGATGTCTCTGTGGACGAGAGGTTGGTGCAACCTTCACATGGGTGGAGGATGTCTCTGTGTACGAGAGGTTGGTGCAACCTTCACATGGGTGGAGGATGTCTCTGTGGAGGAGAGGTTGGTGCAACCTTCACATGGGTGGATGATGTCTCTGTGGACGAGAGGTTGGTGCAACCTTCACATGGGTGGAGGATGTCTCTGTGGACGAGAGGTTGGTGCAACCTTCACATGGGTGGAGGATGTCTCTGTGGACGAGAGCTTGGTGCAACCTTCACATGGATGGAGGATGTCTCTGTGGAGGAGAGGTTGGCGCAACCTTCACATGGGTGGAGGATGTCTCTGTGGGGTGAAGGTTGGTGCAACCTTCACATGGGTGGAGGATGTCTCTGTGGGCTAAAGGTTGGCGCAACCTTTACATGGGTGGAGGATGTCTCTGTGGGCTAAAGGTTGGCGCAACCTTCACATGGGTGGAGGATGTCTCTGTGGGCTAAAGGTTGGTGCAACCTTCACATGGGTGGAGGATGTCTCTGTGAGGTGAAGATTGGTGCAACCTTCACATGGGTGGAGGATGTCTCTGTGGGCTAAAAGTTGGTGCAACCTTCACATGGGTGGAGGATGTCTCTGTGGGGTGAAGGTTGGTGCAACCTTCACATGGGTGGAGGATGTCTCTGTGTGTTAAAGGTTGGTGCAACCTTCACATGGGTGGAGGATGTCTCTGTTGGCTAAAGGTTGGTGCAACCTTCACATGGGTGGATGATGTCTCTGTGGGCTAAAGATTGGTGCAACCTTCAAATGGGTTGGCGCAACCTTCACATGGGTTGGTGCAACCTTCACATAGATGCACTATCATGCAATCAGGAGGGAATGAAGAAAAATACAATTACTGATTATTTTCCGTGTGTGTGGCCATTCTCAATATTTTTTCCCCAATCAAATTTCATCACCACCATTCTTCCCGGACACACACGTCCTTAGTTGTCTGCGTATCTGTATGTTATTAAGATAATATATCATTTAAAAGGGAATAATATAATGGTTTATTTACAGTAATTTACAGTTATTAAACTGTTTCCAACAGTTCTTTATTTCAGCAGATTGCACATGAGTATGAGAATAATATCTTCCCCCAACAACAACTTCTCAAGAATAAATAAGCATTAATTTGTGATAGTCCATTTTATCAGATGTCATTTTGCCCAGTTAAAAGGCGGACGTAAATTTGAACTATAAAACATTTTTTTCATTTACATTAATTTCTCGGGAATTAAATTAAACATTTTTGAAATCGCAAAATAAGTAAGGGTTTTTCGAATGAGATCCTGTTCGACCGTGAGAATTTTAGCCCCCACTTGGACCATGACTTCCCTACAAAATGTCGGCTCCAGTCTCTCTGTAATGGCCCAAAACCCCAAATCTCCTTCAAGAAGGCTTTTCGACTTCAACTAATGTTAAAACGAGAAATACAAAACAGGCAATTTAATTTAAATCACACGGTCGAACAGGCACGGTCGAACAGGCACGGTCGAACTGGTTATGGTCGAGATGGTTCCTGTGTTTAAGTAGGTTGTACTGATATGTCGCCCTGGCAACAGCTGATGCTCATTTTATGTTAGGCCCTTCAGAGCAGATATTGAGACAAATCTTTTGTCAAATCCTCTTCTGATAAGTATTGGTTTTGATAATCTGTCTTTCGCTAAACAAAATGGAGTGGGAATTGACCCTGTCGCCTACAGCCATTGCTGCATTTTGATTGGCTGATACGCTGCCCAATCATCCGATAAAGCTTTGGGAATTCAAAATATATTATATTGGTAGATCACATGATCAACATGAACAGATCTTGAGGACAGATAACATGGTAATGCATTATATAGATGTATATCTTTGATATAATTTTGTGACGTCATTGATTACGTAAAGGCGATAAGGAATACATACCGCCAAGGTGACACAGAAATGACGCCAACATCTGTGACAATAATATGTTATGTATCAGATGTAACATATATGAGGAGTATTTCTTAAACATATTGTGTTACAGAACAAGAAGCAGTGTATCAACTGCGGACATCCAGAGCACTGTGGATTGAAGGAATATCTGTTTAGGCCCAAAGATGTAGCCAAGACGTCGCCGGCCGTCAAAAAGGGGGTATCGATCATTGAGGTCGAGGAACTGGTAAGACAAGTCTTGGCTTTCCTTAAACACAAATTTATGTAGATGATACACGCCAATTACATTAATACTACACGACAAACACAATTTAAAAATGTGTAAATATGCAAGTGCAACAACCCATGTGTTCACCTTTAAAAGCTTTTGTGAAATGAATTGTACTTTTTTGTATTACTATCAACACATTAAATTCATCCAAAGTCGATTGATTGAGAAGTTGAGTGATTTGTTTTATTATGAGCAGGAATACGATGATGTTTCTCCGCCGCAATACTCAAGCTATCGAAGAGCGCTTTACGGACTTAAATAGAGGTCGGAAACTGCAGGAAAGTGTACGCCTTCCAATTTAAAAAGTTGTAAACCTAAAAGGATATATATGTAATAACCCAGAATAAAACAGAGATTGTCTGCTGCATGTGAATTTGTGTCTCTTTATGTGCCGATAAAGGCATTGGTGTACCATAATATTGCATTAGCTCTATATTCCAAATATTTACAAATATATAATTTCTATCTGTATATCCAACTCAACTTTAAAAATGTAAAAGAAAATATATGCTAAAAAATATGGAGATTAAATGAATGTCACGGAGGCATAAAATGGAATGAAACTGCAAATGTACAGCCCGTAAGAAATTGTTTCACTGTGTCGGAAGCTCAAAACTGTCATTTTGAAAAGATGTATCTCAGCTCTGCACTATTATTTACGCTTTCCCTTGAGAGCATAAATACACGAATTAAGATAAGATAATTCTCAGGGTCAGAATGCAGGCACCATCGAAAGTATAACTGCCCATAATTTGGGTTCATAGTGAAACATATACTCTTTTGACCACCAGGTGGCCACATGTATACATTCATGTGACCTCTATTGTGGTCTGTCAGAGTATTAGGCCTGTGCCATTGGACAAACATTTTGTATTTGAACTACTGATTTATTATTTTAAAATAACAATTGCAATTTCTTTGATATATTACAAACTTTATATCTTTCTAACTAATAAAAAGTGGCTTAACATTATGTCACTGACTTCTTTTCTCATGTCAATGCATTAAAGGGAAAATGTTTTGCCAATTGTGGGACCATAATGAAGTGGATTTCCAAACAACTTTGCAAGAGAGATCTTGACAATATTACATATGATCCTAGAGAAACAGATTTTATATTCTTCAAAAACATTAAGAGACAAATAGAGGTGAAATAGACACTTGACCGTTTAAATAAAAAAATTTCACTTCTCTAATACCAATATTATGGTTTTGGAATGATAATATTCTGATCTGAGGGACTATACCCGAATGAACGTTGTTTGAAAGTTTGTGTTCAGGATTGATGTATTGTCATAACATCTAGGATACGTTTACTCTTCTTGGCCGATCCTGGGTTTATACCCGGCTCTGCAAGTTGAGACCATGATTGACAGTTTTAGGAGACCACACCAAGAACAAGCCTCTTTTTAGCAGGCACAGAGTAAGATATTCTGCACATGTTACATGGCCAACTGGTGTCATTGTTATGACTGGAAAGTGACCACAACCATTCACTAACATCTCATGGCACCATTAATCACTGAGAAAATTATCAGATGCCTATATAGTTGTTTGGTCAACAAAACATTCCACCTAGTAACCAAAACCTGAATTTATTTCACTACAGAGCTCACTGTTGGCACAGCTGCTCAGCTGGCTGCCATGAGCGCCAGCTTACTAGCACCATACCCCCCCACCCTCCCCAAATTATAAATGATCCATTCTAAATTGCTTTTGAACATTGGAAGTGGTGATGTACACCTGTACAGTACTGTCATTGTACATGGCCTTGTCCAAAAGCCAACCAATTGCATGTTAATGTGAGGAAAATGTTTTCCGCATTTCATGCCAATTGTAGCAGAGGTGGCATGTGACTTTACCTCGCCATGCAGAGTAATCGGCCTGGCACCTTTTCTGAAATCAGCATAGCTGTGACACAGACAATACCGATACATGTGTCCCATACTCCCAGGAATGGATATGTAAAGTGGATAGTGAAATTTTGAAGTATTTGGTGACTTTTGGGAGATTTGTTTTTTCTGGACACTATCTGGATAAGTGCAGGTGTGGTATAAATAGACTGTATTTTTAGTGTACCTGGATACCTGGATTTAGACCTGATCCCAATATGGGTCAGTGCAACAAGTGTGGCAAGCCAACCAAGGGTCGTGGCCAGGTGTGCCAGCCATGCATGACCACCCAAACACAGCCAGCAGACAATGGACCAGCTGATAGTGGTGCACAGGCAGGAGAGCCAGTTATGCCAGCTGATGGTCCAGTGCTGCAGGCCATAGAGCGGCTTGAAAACAAAATGGACAAAAGATTTGCTGATCTGGAGTCTTCTTTGACAGAGACCTTTAAGGCTATGGTAGATGAACAGATCCAAAGGGTGCGAGATGAAATGAGTCAGGATATTAATGACCTGAGACAGAAAATCGCTACCTTGGAAAGTAAATCATCAGCAAATCAATCATGCAAACAAACTATTGTGATAAAAAACTTACCCTCAACGCAGTCTGAAAATGTCACCGCAAAAGTGAACTCTTTGATCAAGGATAGTCTAAAATTGCGGGACGTAGAAGTGGAAAGTGCTGAGAGGATGCAGAGCCACCTGGAGGGCAAACATGGTCACATTGTGGCCAAGCTGTCTAGTGTGGACAATATGAAATCAGTGATGAAAAACAAAACAAAACTGAAAGATAGTGCAAATCACAGGAATGTATATATTGAACCAGACAGATCAAGGGAGGAGAGGCAAAATCTGTCAAATCTTAGGACAATTATGAATACTGTTGGCCGGGACAAGCTGGAGCTTCGAGGAAATAGACTTATCCGGAAACAACAGGGCAATCAGGGAGCAGCCAGTGGTAGTAGGCGTGACCACCGGCCCCCTGGTGGAGGCAACACTGCTCCCCCCAGTGGGGGCAATGGGGCCACTGCTGCACAAAATGCCCACTAGGTTCTCTGCGGGTTTTGGAACCTGAGAGGATGGAATTCATGTGAAATCAGTGATAATTTTATTGTTAGAAAAAAGTGTATAGAGCTATTGGATCTTGATATCATTGGAGTGGCGGAGACACATCTACGTGGTGAGGAGCAGATAGATTGGAATACTTACAAATGGATTGGTCATAATCGCAAGGAGCTACACAGGAAAGCAAAGCGGGGCTCTGGAGGGGTCGCCCTTATGATTCATAAACGTGTGTTACAGCATTTTACCTACATGACTTTGGATAATAGTGTGGAGGGCATACTCTGGGTCAAGTTATCTGCAATTAGGAGTGATTTCTCATTGTCAGTGTGTGTATGTTACCTGCCACCAGAGGGCACCACCAGGTACATTAACCCTTATGAGTTCTATGATAAGTTGATCACCCAAATTCATGACTATCAACAGATATCAGATGTGTTCTACATGTGTGGTGATCTAAATGGAAGGTGTGGTGGATGTCCGGATTTTATTCAGGATATAGATCCAGTCCCAGAGAGAGACTTTGTGGATACAGTTTTAAATCATTATGGAGAATTACTAATTGATTTTCTGCTAAGCAGTAACCTGTGTATACTAAATGGCAGGAACACATTGGAAAATGATTTCACATTTAAGGATATCTCAGTTATAGACTATTGTGTGGTGCCTCATGAACATTTGTGTCATTTTCAGGGCTTCAGAGTTAAAAAAGCCATTGATATGCTGCAGGAATCGGGATTAGCTGATAAGGTGGCAGACCCAGCACATGTGATGTCAGATCATAACCTGATAATGTGGTCTCTGGATGTCTCACTCTATATGGATATGAGCACTCATAAAGTAAATGTAGAGACACCATCTGCCTCTTATGTGAAGTATGATGTCACAAGTATCCCAGCCAACTTTCTCATAGACCAAGAAACAGTGGATAAAATCAATGACTGGATTAGGTATCTGGATATCCAAATGGAGCAGAAGGAAGTGATTAATGGAGTGTATAATGATTTTTGTGATTATGTTAGAAATGAGATGAATGAAAAACTGAAGCACCGTACAATTAATGTAAAAAGTGGACTAAGTAACAAGAGGCGTAGAGTTAAAAAACCATATTGGAGTGAAAACCTATCTTTACTGTGGAATTCCTTTGTTGATGCTGAAAGGCAAGCCAGCCAAGCTCATGGAAGAGAAAAGCAGCAACTTAGGTCTGTGGTGCGCTCACGGAGAGATGCACTTGACCGAGCAGTCCAGGCAGCAAAAAGGAAGTACTGGCGAGAAATGCAAGACAATCTGCTGCAACTGCAAACTGATAATCCAAAGGAATATTGGAAGTTTATTGGTAAAATTGGTGTGGCTAAAGAGCGAACCAACCGGATACCATGGGAAGTATCGAGCCCTGATGGATCAGTAATAACAGACCCAGACCAAGTTTTACATAGATGGAAGAATGACTTTCAAAATTTGCTAAATGATAATGAGGATGATGCAAATCATGACCCAGAACTCGACCCACCCCCACCAGAGCCCCCACCTATGGATACTGGACTTGAAGAAAGCATCTCAATGGAAGAGGTCCGCCTGGCTCTCCGCTTGGCTAAGTGTGGCAAAGCTGCTGGATGGGATGCTCTACCGGTTGAGGTCCTAAAAAATGATACAGCAGCAAAGTTCATGCACAAACTGTTTAATGTCTGTTTTGATCATGGTGTTGTACCAGATAGCTGGGCTAAGAGCAATGTTAACCCCATACCAAAAAGCTCAACAACAGACATCCGGGATCCCCTTAATTATCGTGGCATTACCCTGGCACCAGCAATGTACAAACTTTATGCAGGAATACTTAATAGACGTCTAACCAAGTGGTCAGAGGCAAATGAGAAAGTGCATGATGAGCAAAATGGGTTTCGGCCAGGCAGAAGCTGTGTCGACCACCTCTCTACACTGTCAGAAATAATTGACACAAGGAAGCAACAGGGCTTGTCAACCTATGTGGCTTATATAGACTTCAGTAAGGCATATGATCGGATAAAGCGTGGATTACTCTGGTCAAAGCCTGAGAGATTAGGTGTGGCGCCCAAGTTTTTATCAGCTCTTAAGTCACTCTACAAGGATGTTAAATGTAGTGTTAAATTAAATGGTGTACAAACAGAGTGGTTTGATGTTGAGGTGGGCCTGAAGCAAGGATGTTTATTGTCGCCCCAGCTATTCAATTTGTATATAAACGATCTTGTTGACGAAATCCAGAGTCTTGGTCTTTGTGTGCCTACTGATGATGAGCTTATAAGCATACTCCTCTATGCAGATGACATTGCCTTAATTGCATCAAGTGAAGTGGACTTGCAAGTGATGTTGGATAAATTGCATATGTGGTGCTCAAGATGGAGGATGAAAGTGAATGCATCTAAAACACAAGTGGTGCACTTCAGAAGAGGCCCAAGTATTCCAAGGACCCAGTTTAAGTTTAAGTGTGGAACTGAACCAATAAATGTGGTTGACAGGTATCGATATCTCGGATTAATATTTACAGAGTTTTTAAGCTATGATGAGATGGCTAAGTCAGTAGCTCAGTCAGCAACCAGGGCATTGGGTCTGGTCATAGCAAAATGCAAGGCCCACGGAGGTGTCCCTTTTCAAGTGTTCACACAGCTCTATGATGCATTAGTACAGCCTATAATAAGCTATGGTGCCTCAGTTTGGGGAAATAAGGAGTATTCATTTATCAACAAAATTCAGCATAGGGCTTCAAGGTATTATCTTGGTCTTGGAAAGTATGCCCCAAATGCTGGAGTGATTGGTGAAATGGGATGGACATTGCCAGCACACAGGATGTGGTTAGCAGTAACTAGACAGTGGTTCCGCCTAGCTGGCATGGCAAGGACACGCCTAAATGCTCGGGTATATGTGTGGGCAATGCGAAAAGGTTTAAATGGAGTCAAAACAGGATGCAAAAAGGTTATAGATTTTTATAAAAGTTTGAATGTGTGGCACCTCTTTGAACCCCCACACTTCTTCATGGAAGATAATGCAACCTCTGCTGTTGATCAGGCCCTAAAGACACATTTTGAATGTAAGTGGAAACTGGACATAACCAGAGAAAGTGGTCACACAGGCAATGGCCGAAATAAGTTACGGACTTACAAACTGATGAAGCTGAATTTTGGAACTGCCAATTATGTGAAAGACACTCATTTGACGCGATCACAGCGTAGTGCACTGGCAAAGCTGAGGTGTGGTGTTGCCCCTATACGATTAGAAACTGGGAGATATGAGGGTCTGAGTGAGGAGGAGAGGATTTGCCCTGTCTGTGATCTTAATGAAATTGAATCAGAAATCCATGTGATAATTGTGTGCCCGCTATATAATGATATCAGAACTGCTCTTTTTAACTATGCACAGAGTCTTAATGATGATTTCAATGTTTTTAATGATCAACAAAGATTTTTATTCCTTATGAACAATGATGATATGGTGAGAAGCTCCGCCAAAGCCTGCCAATCCATACTTTTTAGAAGAAGACGATTTGTATATAATAATGACTGACAACAGTCTCTCATAATTCTTTTTAGAATGGCTCGATATTTTTAATTATGTATTTATATTGTATGTAAATAGTTAATATTAAGGTGAGACTATAATAAAATATTTTGACTTTTGACTTTGACTTTTGACCTTTACCATCCACTGTTCATATAATAAACTTATATTTCTGAGGTGATACAACCTATCCACACTCTGCATAAAATCAAAAGTCTGTAACTTGCACCACGTTAGGGCCCATAATTCATACAATTTAACAGTTATAAAACATGATATTTGCGTTGTGAATAAAACTGACACCAGATGGCACCTCTAGAATATTTTGCGCTCTTACAAAATCCCAGTGATGTTTTTTTCTTGGTGCAAATCATTGTCTAGTTCTTCTCCTTAGTGAGGTGGAAACTCTTATGGCATGTTGTTTAAGATGCCCATTATCTACTAAGGTGTCTTCATATTGCCAATGGGTCTATTATCTAGCCTTTATAAAGTACAATCACATTCCGAGGAGGTGCTCGGAAAGTGGGCGTTCACTTCCCATCATGCCTCAAGCTTGGCCATAGTCACCTTCTAATCTTGAATCCTGAGTCGCTATCCCGCTTGAAGGCAAACTCCCGTTTTCTATTACCACATCCATTATATTGTCCAGTTACCCAACATTCAAATAGATAACAGGCCGTCAATAAATTACTTTCAAAAGTTATGTGTTCCTATTCGTTAATCCTTTTCCCCAGAATTGGTGCAGCGACATGACACCTTTCAACAAGGCAATAACGCTGAATATAACTGAAATTTTAAGAGGTAGATTTAAGAGATAGAATTATATTACATTAACTTGGAAGTGTTTTCGCCAATGTCAAATACGGAAGCCTTACAGCTGATATTAACAATAAATGCATATGAGTGTGTGTCTGTGTGTGGAATTCTATGACTTTAAGGAATTAGACATTTCCGCGCTTTTAAAAAGGTAGATTGTGGAATATTTTTCTAATTATTTCTAAATTATTTAGTCTAATATAACTTTTGATAAAGAATGAAGCACATGTTTAAAACCGATCTTTTCTTTTTGAGATGGGAAGCAGTTTGAACTCATTTCATCGAAACTCATTGCAAATCATTGCAAATCATCATCATCATCATCATCATTGGCTCCAACACAATATCCTGAAGAATTGGACATTTTTATTTATGTGAAATTGAGCAAATGTTTTATGAGATGGGACCATGTAATCTGGTATCAGCCGTCGTCATAATCACGTGATGGCAAGTTTTCGATATCATTACGATTCTTATAATTCTACCTTTACATTTGTTTACCACTGGCTGTGGCGGCCCTGTGTATTTATAGATAGATAATACAGAAACAAGCTGCAGACATATGATACACATTGGCCATCATAATACCATGTGTTAATTGCAGCACACCTTGTCAATACCTGTCTATTTTACTTATATGGCTTTTCATTTCAAAGCTTCATTAAGCTGTGATCTGAACATTAGTAAAACACATTGATGAAAAAAGCACCACTATACTTTTGAATCAAGATAATATACCCTCGTTCACACTGACAGTATAAGAATTGTCCAAATATTAAAAGCTAATCTGAACGAATATTAATATTTATGACAAATATTTAGCCATGTCACGTGCCGATAACGTAAATGAATGTTGTCTTGTTCTATTCTTATTTGCAGTATAAAAAGTGAATCTGAAATGTCAGATCAAAGCCAAGCATCAAAAACATGTGACTTTTCAACTGTGTGTTATTCGAACAAGCCTCTTTGGCAAGGGGAGAGTCTGAAGCCAGGAGCTGGTTTGATGGAAGGATAATCATATTGTGTTCGCATGAACAAATCTTCGTATGTTTCCTGATCTTAATGGATCGCTAATCTCTAAGCTGTCAATTGAACAGCTTGTAGATGTGATGCTCTGTTGTTAAGATTAAACAAAAACTAATTTCTCAGTATCAAATTGTGCAAAACAGCTTGCTTTTGTTGAATACACAGGCATGATAATGAAGGTATGATAAGGCGGGAATGATAAGGCAGGTATGATAAGGCAGGTATGGTAAGGCAGGCAGGCATGATAAGGCGGGAATGATAAGGCGGGAATGATAAGGCAGGTATGGTAAGGCAGGCATCATAAGGCGGGAATGATAAGGCAGGTATGGTAAGGCGGGAATGATAAGGCAGGTATGGTAAGGCAGGCATCATAAGGCAGGTATGATAAGGCGGGAATGATAAGGCAGGTATGGTAAGGCAGGCATCATAAGGCAGGTATGATAAGGCGGGAATGATAAGGCAGGTATGGTAAGGCAGGCATCATAAGGCGGGAATGATAAGGCAGGTATGGTAAGGCGGGCATCATAAGGCGGGAATGATAAGGCAGGTATGGTAAGGCAGGCATCATAAGGCAGGTATGATAAGGCAGGTATGGTAAGGCGGGCATGATAAGGCGGGAATGATAAGGCAGGTATGGTAAGGCAGGCATCATAAGGCGGGAATGATAAGGCAGGTATGGTAAGGCAGGAATGATAAGGCAGGTATGGTAAGGCAGGTATGGTAAGGCAGGCATGATAAGACAGGTATGGTAAGGCAGGTATGGTAAGGCAGGCATCATAAGGCAGGTATGATGAGGCAGGTATGCTAATACTATTTCATATGCTATACACTTAATATGCAGATGGCATTAATACATCTCAGATATGTCTCATTCGATACATCACAGATGGCTTTTGGGTTCGATTCCTTTCAGTAAACCAGTGGAAACTAGTAATTCAATGTAGCCGAAATTTGGATGTCTTCATGCTTGGACATTAGCAGAAGATTTACTCTGAGAACGGCGTTTGGTGTCTTGTTCAAAAATGCGTTTCTGATTTTTTTGTCGATAGGTTCAATTAAACAATAAAATATATCAGGAATAATATGATAGATTAACATATTCTGCAAGCACCTTACCATACCAGCCTGCCTCTGATTCTGAAGGGTGACTAACGATTAATGACAATGTTACGCTTAACGAGAACAAGATTTCTTCATTAGTTGTTAAAGCTTAAATGTCCGCACATTAAAACGGCTCTCTTGACAGAAAATATCATCAATTGCCCGGTACATTTTGTTTTGTTTTACAATATAATCATTCTGCCAAATATGTGTAAAGAGGAAGTCTCGCTATGATTACTTTGAAATAGCGGTTATTCGCCACAGAGGACATGAAACTGCTCACAGTAAAATATCGGGTCGTGCTTGTTTATGTAAGTGTCTACTTTCATGACAAAAAGGTCAATCCCTAAATTAATCCCCAAATGCAATACATTGCAAATACTGTCAATACAATATTTGTCTTACTTTGCTAGACATTTAATGTTATTCAATGTTAATGCAAAAAGTTGGATTTTTAAGATAACTCCATTCAACCGAAAAGGGTCGCTTTTCATGAAATTTATTTAGGAAATGGCACAGAATTAAAGCAGTTCAAAATATAACATTGAAGATATGCCGAGAACACCTTTAAGGAGGTGTTTGAAGGTCGAGTGGACTGGGGATTGATTGTGTTTGCAGACATGCACTCCTTTCAGTTGACCATACAGCTGTCAGTTATATACGTCAATTCACTTTCTTCTGGTGTCCATAATTACAACCTCATCTTGCAGATGTCATCATACGTCTAACTTTGAAAGATGTGAGCTATTTTTTTTACAATGTAACAAATTATAGAGGTTTCATGTGAGTTTACTGATATTGACCTCTCTTTATTTATATTTAGCATCCCACCCAAAAAGCTATAATCTTATCGACAAGGCATGACTGAATATGCTGGTGGTGTTTATTGTAGTTTGGCGGGAAGGGAACTGTTAGGCGAGAGCTTGCTTCTAAGTGTAATTGCACTAATTGGTATGTTGTAAATTGTCACATAAGAGGAATAAATTGTCTAAAGCGAGAGCAGGAAGTCAGGTAAGGAGCTATGCCATAAACGCAATGATATCGATATCTGCCACAAGGTGGAGATGTTTAGGATGGTGTCGCCGCATTATCTCACATTGCTCACATGAAATATCAAATATAAACATCTGACTGACTTGGTAGAAGCAGCCCAATACAGGCTCACTGTATTGCCTGAATCAGTACGTACTGGTGCTTTCCTCATCCTCAATAATGTCAGGTGCAGTGAGAGGAAGATTTACAAAAATACGCATTTACTCTCTGTAGTTTGAAAAAATTAAGAATAAACTAAGATTCATGCAATTTTACATGAATCTTGGTGACAAGCCAAATCAAACTGATGTAATGGTCGAATTATTTTCCATTTTCATTAATTGCCAGGTTTGTTGAATAGGTACTTATTGTACTTTCAAAAAGTGAATATTTGTTGTACACTTTTTAGAAGAATGTCTTTGATGCAAACTTTTCAGACAAACAACTAACTGTTGACAGCAGCTGAACCTGCTTTTTGTTGAGGGCTGCGGGTTACTGCCAGATTTGAAATGCATGCATTTGTTAAAGAAAAGAACATTAGTTCTAAACCTTTACAAAATAAGAGAAGAAATTTCAAATCAACAAGAAAATAAATATTATTTTATTCATAGAAAGATTGAAAATATGAAAATATCGTTCAATACGGATCTTACCTGGCATCAAAATCTGTTTAAATGAGTTATACTGAGACATTTACTATTCCTATATTTACAAGAGAGACTAGATGAAGAACCTTAGTTTGACGGGTATTCATGAATGTATTTGGACAGTTGGGTACAAATCACCGTTACAAACGGTACTGATATATTATTTATGCGTTATATTTTACCGCATGACAGTTAATCAGAATGTGTCCATTCTAATTAACTGTCATACGCCATGCGGCGCTATATAAGTGTTTATTGTTGTTGTTGTTGTTTTTGGTCTTGCTGTTGTTGTTGTTGTTCAAAAACACTGAAACACTAAATCTGAGTAAATGGGATTTCAAATATTTATCATAATATGAATATTACCTACATCTGGTGCTGTCTTATACTCAATATTCCAAATTATTTATTACTTTTAGGCCCCAAGCAATTTTGAAACAATTTCAGTGTGGTTTTGATGAATGGGCTGATATCATTTCATCACGACGTTGTCTTTGTAGACTTTGAAGAATGTTATCCAAGCAGAGGGTTGAAGAGCCATGGGCCGTGGCGCAGTTGGTTAGAGCGCCAGCTTATTAGCACCAGTTCCTCTGTGGTGATCCAAAGGTCGTGAGTTTGAACCCCGTCCATGCCGGGATTGAACTCATGATACAATTTCCCACATGAGCTGAGGCTCGTGCCTAAAGGGTTAACCCGTTGTCATTGAAAATCTGTGACCGGGTGGGTTGTCATGTCAAGGACCTGCGACATGACAATTCAGTGAGGCAGCACTATATCTGCTACAAGTAGGTCTCCTCACGAAATGACTGAAATAATGTTTAAAGTGATGTAAAGCCCCAAACAAACAAACAAACAAACAGAGGGTTGACTCTATATACCTTGAGACAGTGTGTATGGGGGTGGCTTATTATTAAGTCTTTCCTTACCAAGAATACTTTAATTATATCAACACCGATTATGAAATGTAAAATTGTTGAATAGCGTGTTATTTGATATAATCACAATAAGGAAGACGACACTAACAATGTGTCCATTCTGATTAACTGGAAGTCCAGTGTCACACAGTCAGCTGACTGTCTCATTCCCATTTCACCTCTGTAATGAATACAAGCTGGCCTTGTATTGACACGGGTCATCTTGTCTTACAAACCTTTCATTACAGACCTTTCCTTAATTATGATATGTAGAATTTTTAAAGTGTTTTAAAAGGCACATGTTCTGAACTGCCTTAATTCCTTAACTTATGTTATTTTTCTATTACTGAGACTGAAATGGTATATATTTATCATGATATTTTCGTATGTCCATTGTCAAAATATATGGTGATAGATGAATTATTAATTATAAAAGAAATTTTTGTGAATGTCATGATCAATGTAGACGTTCTGATATGTGTTAGTAAGTACAAAATGAAAGCTCATGATGTGGTGTGTGTGCTAGAATATAAATAGGATAGTTATGTAATGTTATTTAGGGCCTTGTGTACCTGTCAAAATGGAGCATCAGAGCACATGAAATAGACTTGAAATAGATGTAAAAACATGCAATAGACTTGAAATAGATCTGAAAACATCCAAGCCACCAAGTAAAAAGAGTAGGCAAAATAGCCATCAAATGATCCTGAATTTTAACAGCATTGCAGACCCAAATAAATTCCTGTTTATGTTGAACCACTACAGAAAATGAAGTGCCATCATGTTGATATTGAGATCAATTTTCATGTGTCAAAACAGGCACCAGCCAATCATATTCTTGGAAATCATGACACTTCATTGTAGTAATGAAACAAAAATATATTGTACCTCAAGATATCATAATATGTAAAAGTTCTGTAATTATGATATGTACAGCTTTTAAAATATTTCAAAGGGCACATGTTCTGAACAGCCTTAATTCCTTAACTTATGTATTTTTCTATTACTGAGACTGAAATGGTATATATTTATCATGATGTTTATGTCTGTCCATTGTCCAGATATATGGTGATAGATGAATTATTAATTATAAAAGAAATTAATGTGAATGTCATGATCAATGTTACTCTGCATTGCGAGGCAGAGTCACATACTACCTCTGCCCCAATTGGCATGATGTGCGGAATACTTTTTCCTCCCATTAGCATATAATTACCATACAGCTCTACAATTGGTTGGTCCTTGTACATGGTCATACACCATACCACTGCCGCACACATGTACATGCCTATTTAATATATTTAAAGGTAATTTGGAATGAATCATTTATAATTGGGAGGGGACGGGTATTGGAAATATCCTGTTGGAAAAGTATTGTATATCATTGATTGATAAGTTTAACATCACTTTCAACATTATTTCAGTCATTTCATGATGAAACCGGATATAATAGTCTTGTCCCCCTCAAAAAAGTCAGGATTTTTCTTTTTATTCCCCTTGAAGAGTAAATTATTGTCATCTCGCCTATTTTGGTATACATGTCACTCAGATCTCACCCATTCATTGTTGTGCTCACTCTCTTATCATAACAATGACACCAATTGGCGTAAATGTGACAAAAGTCTGAGTTTGAGTCTGTGCTTATTGGCTGTTAAAATAAATCTTATGCTGGGAGTCGTCTCCTGAAACTGTCATTCAACTCCGTTTACTTGCAGAGCCTGGTATAAATACAGGATCTGCTAAGGAGAGTAGATCAATGTGGACGTTCTGATATGTGTTAGGAGGTACACAATGATAGGTCATTATGTGGTGTGTGTGCTACAATATAAATAGGATAGTTATGTAATGTTATTTAGAGTCTTGTGTACCTGTCAAAATGGGGGATCAGAGCACATGAAATAGACTTGAAATAGATCTAAAAACATGCAAGCTGCAAATAAAAAAAGTAGGCAAAATAGCCATGAAATGATCCTGAATTTTAACAGCATTGCAGACCCAAATATGTTCATGTTCATGCTGAAAACCACTAAAGAAAATGAAGTGTCATCATGTTGATATTCAGATCAGTTGTGTCATAACAGGCACCAGCCAATCATATTCTTGGAAATCATGACACTTTATTGTAGTTATGAAACAAAAATATATTGTACCTCAAGATATCATAATATGTAAAAGTTCTGTAAAATAAACGGCTTGCAGGTTTCAACATTAATAACTTTACATAAATAAGACATAATCTTGTAAACAAAGTTTTAATAATAACAGTTATTTTAGCCGTCTGTTGAACCACAGGCCCAATGCATGTTTATATCCCACTTTCATGCCAGGCCATGCCGATCATCAGTTTCATGTATTGCATTAGGGAAAGGTATTGAACGTGTGGTGATTGCGTCCATACACGCGTCATTTCCTGTTTATGTTTATCAGTTGTTGATTGGTCGAAAATCCAAGTTAATATTCAGCATATTGATTTCAAGCAATGGGAATCAAGGTAAATATTTATTTCAGGTTGAAAGGAAAAGAGGCCATGGCTGAAGTTCAAGGGAGAACTGTGAGTTGCTTGGCTGTTTTGAGCTGAAATAACAATGTTTTGTGTCATGTAATTCACAAAAGGTAGGCGGAGTATAGTTTAGGGACTATTTGAGGAAACAAATGCAGGTTTAATGTTCAGTTTGGTAAAAAAGGCAGATAAATTATGTTGAAATGTCAGAGGATCAGGGAAGTATCAAAAATGCGTTCAATACCTTTCCCTAATGCAATACATGAAACTGATGATCGGCATGGCCTGGCATGAAAGTGGAATATACACATGCATTGGGCCTGTGGTTGAACAAACTAAAATTCACCTCTGTAAAATGATAACGAAAATTTAAAAAAAGAAAAACTGAGCTATTCTCAGCAAATATATGAATGAATAACAGTCAGCAGGAACTCATTCACAAATGTATTAGAATACATACAAGTGAAACATGTTGATGGCGATATTGGCCAGATGTTAATGGTTTATATCAATTGTATTCTGATTTGCCGTTAATAAGACAAGCCTTACCTGTATACCTTACCTGTATGCCCCATCAGTATACCGCACCTGTATGCCCCATCAGTATACCTCACCTGTATGCCCCATCAGTATACCTCGGCTGTATGCCCCATCAGTATACCTCACCTGTATGCCCCATCAGTATACCTCACCTGTATGCCTCACCTGTCCCACCTGTATGTCAAACCTGTATACCTCACCTATATCTTTGTATGAGGTTTTACATCACTTTCAACATTATTTCAGTCATTTCGTGATGAGACCTACTTGTAGCAGATATAGTGCTGCCCCATTAAATTGTCAAGTCGCAGGTCCTTGACATGACAACCCACCCGGTCACAGATTTACTGTTAGCTATGTCCTGGCTATCTATGGGGACTTGGGGAATATTACTAGGATGGGGATACTCACTTGCTGTGAGGTTGGGCCTAGCTTGCTGCCTATCATACATATCCGTGGAGATAAGAATCACTGCAGACTCAGATGTATACAGTGTACAATGGTTGCTTTTATTGGGGTGCACAACAAATACACATAGAGCAGACTAGCCTAAGTATGACATGAGTGAGATGTGCATATCTGGGCTGGCGGCCACACCTCAGATAACGCCTGGATGGCAACAGAATTTGGTCGGATCACAGACTGGCGTGGACCATGTAGCATATGGAATACTGCGCAATAAACTGGCACTCTAACCAACTGCGCCACGGCCCATGGCCCTCACCTGTATGTCCCACCTGTATGTTCAACCTGTAAGTCCCACCTGTATGCTTCTTTAAGTTCATGAATACCCTCCTCAATAATAAGGCTGACCTGCCACTACTTCCACGCGATGATGCATCAGTCGTGGCAAACCAATTTGCTGAGTTTTTCATGAATAAGATTGATAGCATTTGTGATGAAATATCGTCAATGGCAGTGGAAAAAGAATTCCTTAAATAGAAAATATACAGAACAAGAGCAGGTCTGCAAGATACTCATGTCTTGCCCAGCAAAGAGCTGTGAGTTGGACACAATCCCAACATGGCTTCTTAAGCTGTGTTGTGAAGATATACAACCTCTTCTGACCAGAATTATTGATGTGATTCTTACTGACTGTGAGATTCCTAGGGCTCCAAAGGTAGCAGCCATAAAACCTATTTTAAAGAGAGCCATTTTTGAGTTCATCTTCAAGTTCAGTGTCCAATTTGCATTTTCTTAGTAAGATGATGTAGAGAGAGTTGTTCTTGTAAGGATAGTGGATCATTTGAGGGAAAACAATATGCCTAAGATGTTTCAGTCAGCATATTGCAAGGGTCACTCTGAAACAGCCTTACTCAGAGTCTGAAATAATATCTTGGGAGATAATCAGAAAATCAAACTCCATGTATTGTTGGACTTATTGGCAGCATTTGAAACTATCAATCACCAAGTGCTGCTGAACAGATTATCTGTTAGTCTTGACATTAGAGATGATGCAATATCCAAGAAAAAAATCATATCTCTAGATTGAGATCAGTATCTCAGTATTGATGCTTCCACGTCGGAAAGACAGTCCCTTGAACATGGAGTTCCACAGGGCTCTTGGGACCCATTCTTTTCACTTTATACATCTCTCCTGTTGGAGCCATTGTCAGAGAACATGGTCAGCACAATCAGTATCCAATCACCAGAGTTAAAGAATGTGTAAGTTATATTCATGGTTGGATGACAAAGAATTTGCTCAAGAACAACAGTGACAAAATAGAATGTGCCTTGTTTGGAACATGGCAGCAAAGGGCCAAAATACCTTCTGACACAGTACTGCTCTTGAATACCTGTATCTCTTTTGCCAAGATCATAACAGATCTATACATCTTTTTGGATGCTGACATGTCCATGGGTTGTCTTATCTCCAATATGGTAAAGTGCGCAAAAGCTCACTTGAGAAGTGTTCGAATGGTCAGGAACTACCTGATGCCACTAAGCCACTATGGTTCCAGATATCTTAATGTCACTTGTCGTGTACAAACACAGGAGAACATTGAGGTCTGGATGCTCTGGGCTGCTGCTGTGTGAATCAAAAATACAGTTGGTCACTGTTGGGGACCAACAAATTAGGTCCTAAATTGTTGGACCGTCTTCCTAGTGAAGTGGTTCAATGCATGTATGTCTATATTGCTATTATTATATGTACTATTTTTAACTATATGCATCTATTGGACTGTGCTGAGTGATCACTGAAAGATCATATTGACGTTGAAAGCTGTGTTTCCATATGTGCAGTGCGTAATGCAGTCCGTGATGCAGCGCGTCATGCAGTGTTCACATGTATGCGTCAGTTTTGTGATGTTTTCATGGTCAAACTTCCAATTTGGCGCCAAAATTAGGCTTTCAACCTATGGTAAAGCTATGCGTCACTCTATGCTTCAGATTTTCATTCGCTACCCTATGCGAAAAGCTATGCGTCAATTTGCTCACGGACGTCATTACGGACGGCAATACGCATACATGGAAACACCTGCATTGTTCAGTATGGTGTGCGAAAAAAATTGACGCACTGCATGACGCACTGCATGACGCGCTGCATGACGCACTGCACATATGGAAACACAGCTGAAAGCAAGATAAACATGATGACGTCATACAGGAAAGTGTCATCATAGTGATGTCAGACATGGAAGTGTAAACATAATGATGTCATGGTAACACCGTAAATTATGTTAATATGATCTTGGAGTAATTATGAATGGAGGCGCAGCGACTGTTATTTGAGCTATGGCGTCATAGCAACGCATTGTTTCACACAATGGATTCAAAATCCTTTGATCCTATCATAGTTGCCGACTTCAGAACAGTGTAAAATTGAAGATTCATATTTAAAAAAAATAAATTGGCCAAAATTTTATTGAAGTATTATACCACATTTTGGTTTATTTATTTTAAAGAAAAATTCAGAATAGTTCCTCTTATGAAGCTTATAATACCATCCACTCAAAATTACTTCAAATAAATCTGTTCATTTATGTTCTGATTTTTTCAATATTAGATATTATGAAAAAAAGAAAAATGCATATTCCAAATCTTTTATTTTTTATACATGTTTATAAAAAATATTCATATTGCTTTTTATAAACTTTTAAAACAAAATATTGTTAATGATATAGCATTTATAAAATTTTTGTTGACATTTTTTATTGTTATTTTTTGTTGATTTTAAATGATGACATATATGATGATATATATTAGGTCAATTTATTTATAACGGCGCATAAATTGGCAGGGCTATAAATTACATTTTCTGATAGTATTTTTGTCACTGAACAACTTGGTATATTTTTCTAATCTGCCAATATATGCGCCAATAATTAAAAATAAACTTTAAAGACAAAAATAACAAAAAAGTACATGATTTCCCGATAATCTGAGGAAAAAGGGACTTTTAATCATTTTCATAAATATGATATGAATTTGAAAATCTCGTCACAAAATCGTCAAAACTTGGAGCAGAGAAATAAAATTTATATCCCCACAATGTTCATAAATAAACATTTCATTCGCGATATGTGTAGCTCTAAATTGTAGTTTTGATAACTTAAAATAGTTCTGAAAAAAAATTACGTCAAAACTTTCATATCTTGCACCTATATGGCATCATTATAACAATAGCCATGGCTGCATCTATGATATCCCCTTTGATCTTTCCCGTCACCCCTCCATTCATTATTACTCCAAGATATGATCATGTAGAATACTGCTGTTAGCGTTTGGTAAGCTCCCTCCTCTTTACTGTTTGAAATACCAGTTTTTGGCTATTTTGACTAATAATAAAAGAAATGTATGCTATGTCCCTTCCACCTTTCTTAATATTTCATTTTTTCTTTCCAATGAGCCCAAGATCAAGCTGATTGGTGCAGTGGATGCCGCGTATGAATTAATTAATGACTTATCATTTCTATTCATATTATTGATTATTATTATTATTATTATTATTATTATTATTATTATTATTATTATTATTATTATTATTATTATTATTATTATTATTATTATTATTATTATTATTATTATTATTATTATTATTATTATTATTATTTTCATTATCATTATCATTATCATTATCATTATTATTGTCATTTTTGTTATTAGTATTGTCATTGTTATTATTAGTATTATTATTGTTATTATTACTTTTACTGTTACTGTTGTTGTACATTACCTGTATGTCCCATCAGTATACCTCACCTGTATGCCTCACCTGTATATACATGTACATACCTATACTGCTCTCATGAGTGTTTGCCTCTGAACTTGTCCACTGCATGTCCCCTGCAGGTGGGGCAAGCATGCCGCATCTGTATGGCACAGATGTGTATGACACTTGTTCTTCACTACTTTATGGCATACAGGGCTGACCTGGGTCCGATTTTTCCATCATACTTCAAATCTTAAATCTGAGCATGTACTCAGATTTGAAGCCATACTTACCGAAGTTTGAAGTATTTTATATTTTTTCAGCATGCTCAGAATCTCTGTTGTGCTAACTTCACGGAGTATTTGCTCAGACTTGAAGTACGTACTTGAGTAATATGACGTCATATTTCCATTGTGTAGTTGAGTAAATACTCCCATGAAGTCATATTCAAATGAGAAAATATAGGGGAATTGAAAACAAGGGACTCAGAATGGGGATCACAATATGTCACGTAACAACCTTTCCAGTGACTGGGAATGTGTAGGCATGTAATTCTATTCACTAAAACCTTATTTAGTCCTATAATGGTACATAATTTTCAATATTTCAATATTAATATTTCATATAATTCATACTTTAGAGCACTGACTTTAGCTTGAAGCCAACCTCTGAGCTATCTCAGAATCTGAGCATGAAAACTCAGAATCTAAGAATGGAAAAGTTCCGAACACATTGAAATAATCCAAAAATCTTGGATCTGAGTAAATACTCAGAATGTGAGCATGAACTTAAAATCTGAGCAAAACCTTCAAGTCTGAGTTTTCCGAGCATGATGGAAAAATCGGATTTGTGAATATGCTCAGAATCTGAGCATATTCACAAATCTGAGCATGAAATTAGGATCTGAGCATGTACTTCAAATTGAAGTACGATGGAAAAATCGGGCCCTGTACATCACATCTATATGCCACATCTGTACATCACACCTTCCTATATGCCACATCTGTGCATCACAGCTTTCTATATGCCACATGTGTCACTATATGCCACTATATGTCACACTCGTATGCCACATTTGTATGTCACTCCTGTATGCTAAATCTGGACTTCACACCTTCCTGTATGACACATGTGTACGTCACACCTGTATGCTACATTTGTATGTCACTCCTGTATGTCACATCTGGACGTCATACCTTCAATTATGTCACATCTGGACGTCACACCTGTATGTTACATCTGTACACCACACCTTCATGTATGTCACATCTGGACGTCATACCTTCCTGTATGTCACATCTGGACGTCACACCTGTATGTTACACCTGTACACCACACCTTCCTGTATGTCACATCTGGACATCACACCTTCCTGTATGTCACATCTGGACGTCACACCTGTATGTTACACCTGTACATCACACCTTCCTGTATGTCACATCTGGACGTCATACCTTCCTGTATGTCACATCTGGACGTCACACCTGTATGTTACACCTGTACATCACACCTTCCTGTATGTCACATCTGTACATCACACCTGCATGACATACCTGTATTTAAAGTCTATGTACCGCGCATTTAGGCCACAATTGTGGCATAAATAAGCTCTCTTAGCTATGCATTCTTAATTATAAATGGACATTTAGAGTCTTGTAGTAATATTTTATTTAAATGTTATTACCTTATAGATTGCTCAAAGACAAAGCAAATTCAGTAGCTCTAAGATGGGGTATTCAGTTTGTCTTCTTTGTTTTGTGGTGCTATGATATACAACAGACTGATATCGACCATACTATGGCGATGTTTGAGTGGACCCCATATGATCTAGTATACCGTGTGAGGCGCCTGCCAGATGGCCCCTGACTTGGTAGTGTCCACTATCAGGTGCCAGCCTCGATGACCGCCTATTATGGGTCCATTAGACGCACACCTAAGTCCTGCCGGAGACTTTGATGATCTAACACCCTGGCCAGGCCTGACATTTACTGTCTCTGACCACAGACAGACTCCACAGTGTGCCACAGCATAAGGCAAACCTGACTAACTGGATATATGTCAACCACAATCCAATCTGGCCATTAGCTAATGCATGGTCTTGACCAAATGTAAATAGCCAAACCTACTGTGAATTATATATGGCATACTGAGTAATGTAAATCAATAAAGTCCTGGATAAGTTGGGTGGATCTAGATAGAAAAATAGTAACCATGCCTTTTTGAGCAGGAGAATTATAATATAGGATATATATCATGTCAAGTGCAAAAGTAGAACAAAGATATAGAATATATATCATTCCAATACAAAAATAAAACTGGAATACGGTACAAATGGTTCACTTCAAAGTGACAACTAGAATATAGGATTTATATCATATCCAATGCAACAGTAGAACTAGAATATAAAACATATATCATGCAAAGGGCAACAGCAGAACTAGAATATGGGACATATATCACGGCAAGTGGTGCAGCAATGAATAGATCAATGTAACTAATATCATGCCCAATACAACAGTGGAATGGCCACGGGCCGTGGCGCAGTTGGTTAGGGCGCCAGCTTATTAGCACCAGTTCCTCTGTGGTGATCCAAAGGTCGTGGGTTCGAACCCCGGCCGTGCCGAGATTGAACTCATGACACAATTTCCCACATGAGCTGAGGCCCGTGCCTAAAGGGTTAACCCGTTGTCCTTGTAAATCTGTGACCGGGTGGGTTGTCATGTCAAGGACCTGCGACATGACAATTCAGTGAGGCAGCACTATATCTGCTACAAGTAGGTCTCATCACGAAATAACTGAAATAATGTTGAAAGTGATGTAAAACCCCAAACAAACAAACAAACAAACAAACAACAGTGGATCACTTGTGCCAGAAAGATTTTTATAGTTGTCTTATCATTCCCATTTATTTAGGTGAAGACATAAAAGTATTCGGTAAATTTGTATTCATGTTGTCTGATTCTATTCTGCATTAACATTTTTTTTGTGTGTTAAGTTTTAAAGTCAAATTTGTGAGCCTTATTAATAGATATGTCCGAAAAACCGCTTGACAATCATGGCGACATCTAATCTTAACTTTATTGATTAAAATGCATTTTATTTTTGTAACACGGGCGACATAATATAAAATGAATGCAGATCTTCAATATAGTCATAATGGATTCCAAATATCCAGCCATTGGTGGTGAAGGTTGTAATGTCACATAGGGGTCGTAAGGAGGTCATGTTTGGGTCTCCCATCATTGCAATAGCAGGCAGTATGTCCGGTCCTCTCCTGGACAGGACTCCATACCTCTGAACCGGTAAACATGGCAAGGTATTGCAACATGTTTCCTAGCAGCAAATTGTATATGTGTCCAACGGACAAACACTCAGAACAAACCGTAACAGGGACTCAAAGCCCGGATGCACAAGATAATCTGAAACAACAGGTCCCAATCTGAACGTAAATGTTGACCTGCTATATATTTACATATTTAAGAATTTGTCCATTTCCATGACGTTTCATCCCCAACAGAATAACAACCAAACTTTCAAAATAAAGTCTGTGATATGGAATTACTCCTGAATGGCACGGGTGTATGTGTGGAGTTTAAAATGCATGAGTGATATCGGCGAATGCATTTGCATCTATTGTATTTTATTACATATTACGGGTTGTCAAGTTTGAACGCATTAAAACATGGCGGCCGAAATATGCCTATATATACATAATATAGAGGTTTACATATACTTTAGCGATACGAACAATCTATAGTGTATGCGCTATATAAATAACTTCAAGAACCCCCAGTCCCAGTCAGAACTCCCAGTCTCAGTCAGAACTCCCAGTCCTAGTCAGAACCCCCAGTCCCAGTCAGAACCCCAATTCCTAGTCAGAACCCCCAGTCTCAGTCAGAACTCCCAGTCTCAGTCAGAACTCCCAGTCTCAGTCAGAACCCCCAGTCCCAGTTAGAACTCCCAGTCTCAGTCAGAACCCCCAGTCCCAGTCAGAACTCCCAGTCCTAGTCAGAATCCCCAGTCCCAGTCAGAACCCCAAGTCCTAGTCAGAACCCCAAGTCCTAGTCAGAACCCCCAGTCCCAGTCAGAACCCCCAGTCCTAGTCAGAACCCCCAGTCCCAGTCAGAACCCCCAGTCCCAGTCAGAACCCCAATTCCTAGTCAGAACCCCCAGTCTCAGTCAGAACTCCCAGTCTCAGTCAGAACTCCCAGTCTCAGTCAGAACCCCCAGTCCCAGTCAGAACCCCCAGTCCTAGTCAGAACCCCCAGTCCCAGTCAGAACCCCCAGTCCCAGTCAGAACTCCCAGTCCCAGTCAGAACTCCCAGTCCCAGTCAGAACCCCCAGTCCCAGTCAGAACCCCCAGTCCAAGTCAAAACCCCCAGTCCCAGTCAGAACCCCCAGTCCCAGTCAGAACCCCCAGTCCCAGTCAGAACCCCCAGTCCCAGTCAGAACCCCCAGTCTCAGTCAGATGCATTATGTTTAGCATGGGATAATCTTATTCTTTCTTACGTTATTAAACAATAACCTTTTGTCGATGTCAATAAATTTTTGACCGAATATTGTTTTTTTCGAAGAGAAAAATATAAATAGGAATGTAAGTGATGCGTATGACAGTCTGTGGATGGTATTTACCAATTTTGAAAAAAATAACAAACGAAACAATTTGCACGAATGAATGAGTCTGTGCTATCTGAACACCAGCCTGAAGAATTCCGTTGAAGGACTGAAACATTTCACAATAGAAGGTTTTAACTCTTCACCACGGAAATACTTGGTGAAATACTTTCATCACCACTACACTGTATACAACTACCTTTTTACTTTATATATATATATATATATATATATATATATATATATATATATATATATATATATATATATATATATATATATATATATATATATATATATATATATATATATATATATATATATATATATATATATAAATATATATATATATATATATATAAATATATATAGTCCAAAGTAATATATGTATGTATATGAGGTGTATTTGGAGGTCAAGAGACATATCAGATGATGGACAGCTAACATCCCTGCAGATTAGAAAGCGTGTGTGACATTTGTGGGAGTCACATAAGACAGACCTCACACTAGCATCGGCCGAAGGAGGTTTTATATACAAGGAGGTTTTATATACATGCAAAGCAGTTAAGAAAATATCTTACCTTGGAATGTTGTCTCAGGGATGAAATCGTCCTGTGTTTAGTATTTGCTTAGATCTCTGCAGATTCTACTTACATTGACAAATAAATGTACCATTATGTGAGGGTTTTTTTCCAACGATCTTTAATACATCATACGAATATAATAACACTAATTATAAGAGGACATACTCTATGATGCAATATTTATACACTACAAGAGGGAGATTTCTTTCTTTCTCGGACTTGACATATTTTCTTAAAGAAATATGACCTCCAATTCTATAAGTTTTCGCCAACTTTCATTGATATTGTCAGGAAAAATAACCGTCACAATGGGGAGCTCCAAAGTTGATTTGATTCTGCATGATGTTCACATACCATATATATATATATACTATACTATATAGATTTGTCGGATACGTCAGATTCAGATTCCTAAATATCCCGGCAACAATATCAATTAGGTTTGTGATGGCAACTTCACCTCGCTCTTAGGACCTTTTACCGAGTTTGTATTAATCCAATAAAAATATGCTGATACGTATTCGCTCTTTTTTCTATGTATATGTGTGTATGTGTGCGTGTGTGTGTAGTTTTACAGACCCAGGCAATACTTACATTAATAGAGGCATTGGTAGCAGCGTAACTTTAATTCACAGAGGTTGAGGTTGTGAGTTTCCTGGGTTTTCTTTTTTGATATATTTCATTTATTCTAATATCTGCAATTAGGCAGATCTAAATATGCAAGATCCTAAAGATTTAACAATGTCTGACATTATTTCCAGTGATTAACTTGTTCCTGTTTACTTTCATTTCCCTTGACTGCTACGCATCACTAATACGCATGGTAGCTGCCCGGGTCACACATTTGTATTACAGAAAGACACCTTATATTTTTCATACACGTCATTTCTGTCTTATACCATCAAGAAATTATCTTCTTTTACAAACCTGACTTTAATCAAAATAACCTTCATATGAAAACATGTCATTAAACAAATTTATCATCAAAATTTGTGGAGTGATGACTACAATATATACATATTTCTAAAACAGATAAAACTGTTATTTTGAACTCGAATCTTATATTAACCAGATACATCACATCAATGTTTCCATCACAGCTCTGTGTTTCCGTCACGTCTCAGTCAGAGCTTTCAGTCTCAGTAAGAGCCCCAGTCTCAGTAAGAGCCCCAGTCTCAGTAAGAGCCCCAGTCTCAGTAAGAGCCCCAGTCTCAGTAAGAGCCCCCAGTCTCAGTAAGAGCCCCCAGTCTCAGTAAGAGCCCAAGTCTGTCTCAGTAAGAACCCCCAGTCTCAGTAAGAACCCCCAGTCTCAGTAAGAACCCCCAGTCTCAGTAAGAGCCCAAGTCAGTCTTAATTAGAGCCCCCAGTCTCAGCAAGAGTCCCAGTCTCAGTAAGAGCCACATTCTCAGTAAAAGCCCCCAGTCTCAGTACGAACCCCAGTCTCAGTAAGAACCCCCAGTCTCAGTAAGAGCCCAAGTCTGTCTTAATTAGAGCCCCCAGTCTCAGCAAGAGTCCCAGTCTCAGTAAGAGCCACAGTCTCAGTAAGAGCCCCCAGTCTCAGTACGAACCCCAGTCTCAGTAAGAACCCCCAGTCTCAGTAAGAGCCCCAGTCTCAGTAAGAACCCCAGTCTCAGTAAGAACCCCCAGTCTCAGTAAGAGCCCCAGTCTCAGTAAGAGCCCCATTCTGTCTCAATTAGAGCCCCCAGTCTGTCTCAATTAGAACCCCAGTCTCAGTAAGAGCCCCAGTCTGTCTCAATTAGAACCCCCAGTCTCAGTAAGAGCCCAAGTCTGTCTCAATTAGAGCCCCCAGTCTCAGTAAGAACCAAAGTCTCAGTAAGAACCCCCAGTCTCAGTAAGAACCCCCAGTCTCAGTAAGAGCCCAAGTCTGTCTCAATTAGAGCGCCCAGTCTCAGTAAGAGCCCCAGTCTGTCTCAATTAGAGCCCCCAGTCTCAGTGCGAGCCCCAGTCTCAGTAAGAGCCCCAGTCTCAGTAAGAACCCCAGTCTCAGTAAGAGCCCCAGTCTCAGTAAGAGCCCCAGTCTGTCTCAATTAGAGCCCCCAGTCTCAGTAAGAGCCCCAGTCTGTCTCAATTAGAGCTCCCAGTCTCAGTAAGAGCCACAGTCTCAGTAAGAGCCCCCAGTCTCAGTACGAACTCCAGTCTCAGTAAGAACCCCCAGTCTCAGTAAGAGCCCCAGTCTCAGTAAGAACCCCAGTCTCAGTAAGAACCCCCAGTCTCAGTAAGAGCCCCAGTCTCAGTAAGAGCCCCAGTCTGTCTCAATTAGAGCCCCCAGTCTCAATAAGAGCCCCCAGTCTCAGTAATAGCCACAGTCTCAGTAAGAGCCCCAGTCTCAGTAAGAGCCCCAGTCTGTCTCAATTAGAGTCCCCAGTCTCAGTGAGAGCCCAAGTCTGTCTCAATTAGAGCCCCCAGTCTCAGTACGAGCCCCAGTCTCAGTAAGAGCCCCAGTCTCAGTAAGAGCCCAAGTCTGTCTCAATTAGAGCCCCCAGTCTCAGTAAGAGTCCCAGTCTCAGTAAGAGCCACATTCTCAGTAAGAGCCCCCAGTCTCAGTACGAACCCCAGTCTCAGTAAGAACCCCCAGTCTCAGTAAGAGCCCAAGTCTGTCTTAATTAGAGCCCCCAGTCTCAGCAAGAGTCCCAGTCTCAGTAAGAGCCACAGTCTCAGTAAGAGCCCAAGTCTGTCTCAATTAGAGCCCCCTCTCAGTAAGAGCCCAAGTCTGTCTTAATTAGAGCCCCCAGTCTCAGCAAGAGTCCCAGTCTCAGAAAGAGCCACATTCTCAGTAAGAGACCCCAGTCTCAGTACGAACCCCAGTCTCAGTAAGAACCCCCAGTCTCAGTAAGAGCCCAAGTCTGTCTTAATTAGAGCCCCCAGTCTCAGCAAGAGTCCCAGTCTCAGTAAGAGCCACAGTCTCAGTAAGAGCCCCCAGTCTCAGTACGAACCCCAGTCTCAGTAAGAACCCCCAGTCTCAGTAAGAGCCCCAGTCTCAGTAAGAACCCCAGTCTCAGTAAGAACCCCCAGTCTCAGTAAGAGCCCCAGTCTCAGTAAGAGCCCCATTCTGTCTCAATTAGAGCCCCCAGTTTCAATAAGAGCCCCAGTCTCAGTAAGAGCCCCAGTCTGTCTCAATTAGATCCCCCAGTCTCAGTAAGAGCCCAAGTCTGTCTCAATTAGAGCCCCCAGTCTCAGTAAGAACCAAAGTCTCAGTAAGAACCCCCAGTCTCAGTAAGAACCCCCAGTCTCAGTAAGAGCCCAAGTCTGTCTCAATTAGAGCCCCCAGTCTCAGTAAGAGCCCAAGTCTGTCTCAATTAGAGCCCCCAGTCTCAGTAAGAGCCCCAGTCTGTCTCAATTAGAGCCCCCAGTCTCAGTGCGAGCCCCAGTCTCAGTGCGAGCCCCAGTCTCAGTAAGAACCCCCAGTCTCAGTAAGAGCCCCAGTCTCAGTAAGAGCCCCAGTCTGTCTCAATTAGAGCCCCCAGTCTCAGTAAGAGCCCCAGTCTGTCTCAATTAGAGCTCCCAGTCTCAGTAAGAGCCACAGTCTCAGTAAGAGCCCCCAGTCTCAGTACGAACCCCAGTCTCAGTAAGAACCCCCAGTCTCAGTAAGAGCCCCAGTCTCAGTAAGAACCCCAGTCTCAGTAAGAACCCCCAGTCTCAGTAAGAGCCCCAGTCTCAGTAAGAGCCCCAGTCTGTCTCAATTAGAGCCCCCAGTCTCAATAAGAGCCCCCAGTCTCAGTAATAGCCACAGTCTCAGTAAGAGCCCCAGTCTCAGTAAGAGCCCCAGTCTGTCTCAATTAGAGTCCCCAGTCTCAGTAAGAGCCCAAGTCTGTCTCAATTAGAGCCCCCAGTCTCAGTACGAGCCCCAGTCTCAGTAAGAGCCCCAGTCTCAGTAAGAGCCCAAGTCTGTCTCAATTAGAGCCCCCAGTCTCAGTAAGAGCCCCAGTCTGTCTCAATTAGAGCCCCCAGTCTCAGTGCGAGCCCCAGTCTCAGTGCGAGCCCCAGTCTCAGTAAGAACCCCAGTCTCAGTAAGAGCCCCAGTCTGTCTCAGTAAGAGCCCCAGTCTCAGTGAGAGCCCCAGTCTGTCTCAGTAAGAGCCCAAGTCTCAGTAAGAGCCCCAGTCTGTCTCAATTAGAGCCCCCAGTCTCAGTAAGAGCCCCAGTCTGTCTCAATTAGAGCCCCCAGTCTCAGTAAGAGCCCCAGTCTATCTCAATTAGAGCCCCAGTCTCAATAAGAGCCCCAGTCTCAGTAAGAGCCGTAGTCTCAGTAAGAGCCCCAGTCTGTCTCAATTAGAGCCCCCAGTCTCAGTAAGAGCCCCAGTCTGTCTCAATTAGAGCCCCCAGTCTCAGTAAGAGCCCCAGTCTATCTCAATTAGAGCCCCAGTCTCAATAAGAGCCCCAGTCTCAGTAAGAGCCGTAGTCTCAGTAAGAGCCCCAGTCTGTCTCAATTAGAGCCCCCAGTCTCAGTAAGAGCCCCAGTCTGTCTCAATTAGAGCCCCCAGTCTCAGTAAGAGCCCCAGTCTATCTCAATTAGAGCCCCAGTCTCAATAAGAGCCCCAGTCTCAGTAAGAGCCCTAGTCTCAGTAAGAGCCCCAGTCTGTCTCAATTAGAGCCCCCAGTCTCAGTAAGAGCCCCAGTCTGTCTCAATTAGAGCCCCCAGTCTCAGTGCGAGCCCCCATTCTAATTAAGAGCCCCAGTCTTAGTCAGATCGCCCGGTCTTAGTCAGAACCCTCTGTCTCAGAAATAACCTCGTGTTGGATTAAACAGGTGATAGTGTTGAGTTGCGTGTGCATTTATAGGCACTATGGTTGAGTCAAAATCAGTTGTGGTTGTGGTAGTCAAGCAGCGAAAGCACTGAAAAGAAGAGGGGTGATATCTCTCCAGGACCTAACACGTAATGACGTAATGGAAAGATTAATTTGATGTCCCAACATTTGCCAACAAATAAATAAATAAATTTCATATTTATATCTTTTAAAAGGGCACCTTGACTTTGATGTTTCAAAGGTTAAACAATTTACAAACCAATCAAGATACACAGTTTATTATAGATTATTTCTTTGATAATATTTGCTTGTAAATGGTCTGTCCCTAACATAGCGAGGCAGTGACTTTTATCACACAAATGGACTGTTCTTCGAATGTTTGCTACACTTATATCCGGTGGATTATTAGATTTCTGTCATTGTTGGAGCACATTGTATTTCGTCTTGATATGAAATATATATTTAAGAAGTATCTTCGGTTTCAATACACACGTTGTATTTTCTTGTTATGTCACATCTGAGAGCAATAATAATATTGCTCTCGGGTTACATGTAATGTCACACCATACTTCACACCTAGGTACTTACAAATTGGATTAACAAGTACTTGTAATCATATATAAAAAAACATTAGGTATTGCGAGAGGTCCACAAGGACTGGTAACCAAACACAGTATATCCTTTTATACTGTTAAGAGACGCCCACAATTATCGGAATTACGTGGATCTTAGTCTGTTACACAGTATATTGACACATTTGGAATGAGAAAATAAATAATCCCATTATTACAATTAACTTTTGATGAATAAACCCTCTCTTCCATTGTTAATAATATCACCAAGGTGGATATCAATACTTACGTGTAACTTCAGAAAACTAGTTTGAATTCCACAAATTTTGATATTTTACAAACCAATCATAATCCACCAAACCAACTTGATAAAAGCTCTGCAATGTAAGGTAATATATCACTGAATGAGTGAGATCAGAGACATTTAATACAAATATCTCCCGCAGATATCTTTCATTATTTCTACCAGCCAATAAGCGAACTATAGACAGACATAACAAGATAATGTAATAGACTGTTCTTTATTCAGGGGATGGCAAAAAAATTGTTTCTTATGGGCAAGGCCAACCTCAATGATAATGATCAATGGTCCATATTAAATTCCTTATAAACAAAGGAAATAGACATGTACATGTGGAACTTGTTTTGGGCTTGAAAGAAGTCATAGTTCATGCGCAATCGCAAGAGTCCACCAAGCACCAACAGTCCTGGGAAATTTGCGACTGGTCGCAAAATATTTGGAAAACCTCGACGTATTAATCGTCTTTAGTCTTATCTTTGATGAATTTACATTTTCTCATAACATGGAAACCAAGCTCAGGAAAGAAACATCCCCATGTTAAAGGAGAATAACGTGCATTTGACTATATTTAAACGTGACGAAAATTAATTATATTCATTTTTATGATTTAAGATTATCTTAACCAATTGAATGATAATTATATTCATTTTTGAGATCAAAAGATTTCAATTGTGAAGAGTAATATTTTATACTTTTGTTACAACATTTTAGAAGCAGGTGTATCTGTTTCGTCGTTTTCACAAAGGCAGTTTTTTTATGTCGAATGCTGTCATGGTTGGGACTCTCACGTCAATATTATGGACTTATGGGAGTGCATAGATCATAGAAACATCTGTGATCTTTCTCAGTTGGCTGATGCACTAACATTAAGTAGTCATCTAACCCACACGGAGAAACACTTCAGGGCAATACATTGACACCTCGAGTAGGTTGATTTGCTGAGCTATTGATTATTATAATTAGTTGACACTTGAATAGTTGCCCTTCCCCTCTGATTTGTTTACCTCCATCCAAGGTGTGTTTAACATGTTGTATTCAAGTGTGACAAGATACGAGGACAAGGTCTGACAAACATGCTGGATTCAATATGTGACACACGAGCCTGATTCAAGGTGGACCAGACATTGTGGCAGACATGTTGCATAATTGGTATGACTCTCAGGTTGGATGATAGCTATGATAAACTGGTTGGATGATAGCTATGATAAACTGGTTGGATGATAGCTATGATAAACTGGTTGGATGACAGGTATAACGAACCGGTTGGATGACAGGTATGACGAACCAGTTGGATGACAGGTATAACGAACTGGTTGGATGACAGGTATGACTCTCAGGTTGGATGATAGCTATGATAAACTGGTTGGATGATAGCTATGATAAACTGGTTGGATGACAGGTATAACGAACTTGTTGGATGACAGGTATGACGAACTGGTTGGATGCTAGGTATGACGAACTGGGTGGATCATTTTGACCCGATTAAATCATTCAGATGCCATTAACAACAGCTAGGACAAAATTGTGCTCACCGGAAGGTGATAAGCGCAACAATAAGCATCCACCTCGGTTTGAAATGAAATGATATAAGGTTTCTTATTGGATTCAGATGCCTCAAAGGCGAGGCAAATGAATTGCATCACTTGTAATATTATTCTTTTGTGTGACAGTCTTCTGTTCAATGATTCTTGGTAGTTTTCTTCTGAGAGCAGTATTTACTCACGTCATATATTGTAAATCTGTACCTTTTTGAGATACAATATACTGTGTAAACTGTAAAATCAAGAAGAGGGCAATATTGACACTTTAATCAATGTCTATTTTTGATATCGATAAAACCTTCATGTCAAATTATTTTCCACTATTTATGTAAAATCCGTATCCTTGTATTTTTTCAATTATAATCTCACCCCATCTTTTCGCACGGTCCTTGTCCTTGTTATTCAAGCTTCATCTTTATAATTTATTTTGTCATTGTCCTTGTTATTCACGCTTTATTTTCATCAGTTATCTTCTCATTGTCCCTGTTCTTGGTCCTGTGTACTCATCCCAACAATGGCATTTGTAACCAAAGCTGTATTTGGTCATTCAAGAAATTTTCATTGACGCATCTTAACATTTCATGTATCTCAGGAAGGCGCCTATAAAAGTACACATGGCCCAGTCCATCGCAGAGCAGTGTTTATAGGACCCAGACCAACATAGGGCCGAGGACACAGGACCCAGGCTAACATAGGGCCGAGGACACAGGACCCAGGCCAATGTAGGGCCGAGGACACAGGACCCAGGCTAACATAGGGCCGAGGACACAGGACCCAGGCTAACATAGGGCTGAGAACACAGGACCCAGGCCAACATAGGGCCGAGGACACAGGACCCAGGCCAATGTAGGGCCGAGTACAACAGACCCAGACCAACATTGGGCCGAGGACACAGGACCCAGACCAACATTGGGCTGAGAACACAGGACCCAGTCCAACATAGGGCCGAGTACACAGGACCCAGGCCAATGTAGGGCCGAGTACAACAGACCCAGACCAACATTGGGCCGAGTACACCGGACCCAGACCAACATAGGGCCGAGGACACAGGACCCAGGCCAACATAGGGCCGAGTACAACAGACCCAGACCAACATAGGACCGCGGACATAGGACCCAGACAAACATTTGGCCGAGGACACAGGACCCAGGCCAACATAGGGCCGAGGACACAGGACCCAGACCAACATAGGGCCGAGGACACATGTACAGGACCCAGGCCAACATAGGGCCGAGGACACAGGACCCAGACCAACATTGGGCTGAGAACACAGGACCCAGTCCAACATAGGGCCGAGTACACAGGACCCAGGCCAATATAGGGCCGAGTACAACAGACCCAGACCAACATAGGGCCGAGGACATAGGACCCAGACCAACATAGAGTCGAGGACACAGGACCCAGGCCAACATAGGGCCGAGGACACAGGACCAGGCTAATGTAGGGCCGAGTACAACAGACCCAGACCAACATTGGGCCGAGTACACAGGACCCAGACCAACATAGGGCCGAGGACACAGGACCCAGGCCAATGTAGGGCCGAGTACAACAGACCCAGACCAACATTGGGCCGAGTACACCGGACCCAGACCAACATAGGGCTGAGAACACAGGACCCAGACCAACATTGGGCTGAGAACACAGGACCCAGGCCAACATAGGGCCGAGTACACAGGACCCAGACCAACATAGGGCTCAAGACACAGGACCCAGGCAAATATAGGTCCGAGTACACAGGACCCAGGCCAACATAAGGCTGAGAACACAGGACCCAGGCCAACATAGGGCCGAGTATACAGGACCCAAACCAACATTGGGCTGAGAACACAGAACCCATACCAACATAGGGCTGAGAACACAGGACCAAGGCCAACATTGGGCTGAGAACACAGGACCCAGGCCAACATAGGGCTGAGAACACAGGACCCAGGTTATTGTAGGGCCGAGTACACAGGACTCAGACCAACATAGGGCCGGGAACACAGGACCCAGGCCAACATAGGGCTGAGAACACAGGACCCAGGCCAACATAGGGCTGAGAACACAGGACCCATACCAACATAGGGCCGAGTACACAGGACCCAGACCAACGTAGGGCTGAGAACACAGGACCCAGGCCAACATTGGGCTGAGTACACAGGACCCAGGCCAACATTGGGCTGAGAACACAAGACCCAGGCCAACATAGGGCCGAGTACACTTGACCCAGGCCAACATAGGGCCGAGTACACAGGACCCATACCAACAGAGGGCTAAAGACACAGGACCCAGACCAAAATTGGGCTGAGAACACAGGACCCATACCAACATAGGGCCGAGTACACAGGACCCAGACCAACATTGGGCTGAGAACACAGGACCCCTACCAACATAGGGCCGACTACACAGGACCCAGACCAACATAGGGCTGAGAACACAGGACCCAGGCCAACATAGGGCCGAGTACACAGGACCCAGGCCAACATTGGGCTGAGAACACAGGACCCATACCAACATAGGGCCGAGTACACAGGACCCAGACCAACATAGGGCTGAGTACACAGGGCCCAGACCAACGATGCGCCAAGTACACAAGACCCAGGTCATTGTAAGGACGAGTACACAGGGCCCTACAATGAGTACACAGGACCCAGACCAACATTGGGCCGAGTACACAGGACCCAGGTCATTGTAGGGCTCAATACACAGGACCCAAGTCATTGTAGGGCTCAGTACACAGGACCCAGGCCATTTTATACATTTTTCATACATTTCTGAAAATGGGAGACACATTTTTAAATTGAGATGATAACCATGACTAAAGAATGACCTTGACTTTGGCCTGAGCCTTTCTGGTTATGTTTTTGTTGTATTTATATTTTTATCTGGAAAACTGAATGAAGAAGGAATTTTGTTTATTATGATAGATTGGTGCGATTACCCATCCTTTTTTAAATTCTCTTAACCTTTACCTTTTCATGACTTCAGCAATAATGATAATTTTCTGAATGAAAGAGATATTCAGTTTTTATATGTATACCAAATATGAAAGGATTTGGCCCATTCTTAAAAAGTGCTATATTTAAAAACCATCACTATGCTGACTCAGTGTTCTCCCCCACTATCACATTATAACTCTGTCACACTATAACTCTCATCTTGCATATATTGTTAATGCTATATCTTAAGCTCTGCTAAGATTTTGAAATGCTTTAAATTGTTATATTTTAGTATTATTTCAACGGACAATATGTACATAGATGTTGTATTTTTTTAGATTTCCCTGTTGTTTTTTATGTATCATTTTATGAAGTTTGGGATCTCAGTGTTACAAAGTACAGTCTTGAATTCTAGATTACTTAACCTATTAACAGACAAGACTGGACATCACTGGAGACACTTCCGCAGAGAACACCATGGAGAGAAGCAGCTGTTTATAAGCAATGTGTTTACAAAATGCAGTGTGGAGGATGTGTGAGAGCCTGTGCATTACGTATTCTTCCCTTAAGCGAACATACCTGACAAAAAGAGGAAAGTCTCAGGTCAGGGTACTAGCGTAGAGATTTAAAATATGAGCTGGCATCCTGCTGAGAACACTTGCTTGTTGAGATGAGTACTTTGATTAGTGGAGTGTGTAGTCACCCACATCATTACTAAACATATTTCTTCATTCAAATTGTGGTTTTATTTGACAATCAAAATAATGATAGCAATATTTGAATTTATGTTAAATACAGAACAATATAGAAATTGTAGTTTTATATTATTAGTTACAGTAGTGTTTAAACAACTGTGAAACTAAAGAATTGTGGACATTGACACCATTTCCAAAAGGTGATCTTTGCACATGTGGGTCCATGCATTGATGGCTGATCTCACCGGAAAACAGAGAAATACATGTGACCTGTTGATTTCCATTTTGACTGATATGGTCAAATATGTAAATTCTACATTTTGGAGATCTTGAATAATGTGATGGAATGTATTTAAGAATGAGCATTGTTTGCAGGCATGTGTAAAGGTTTGACACATTTTATATATTTAACTCATACTCATAAAACAGAAAATTGTAAAGGCACGTGACGTTATCCACTTTACATGGGATAAGAATATTGCTGGGATTTTTGCCGCAAATTAAAACATTTATATACCTCATTGAATTTTGATTCTGACAGGCTGAATAGTGTGAAAGATCATATCATCAAGGGTATTCTGAATGATGGAGATATCATTGATACACTACATATATCTCAGCAGGAAGTGAATGAGGTGTTGAATTTCATTGCCACTGAGAAATGAGATGGGAAAATTGGGCTTTTTGCAGATAATGTAGGTGGCAAGAAGTTTATAGAATGTTTGACATGATTATTCGTGGGTGACATGCTTGTGGTCACTATGATCCTAATACCCAAGGACAGGAGATAACTAATAATTCTGACAATTTTAGAGGAATTTATTATCTCCATTGCACAAAATACTGGATATTATAATACTCATAAAATAGAATAGACAGTTACAAACAGCTGAGCTACTCTATGGAGTAAAAAGCTGTCTGCGTCAATGGCAGCTTCAGTATTTACCGAAACTGTGGATTTGTCCTTGAATAAACGACAGTTTATACATTAGCTCCTGATGCATCAAAGGCATTCGATCAAGTTGAATACAGTAGATTATTTGAATGCTTGCTGGAGATTGGAGTTAATGTTCTCTTTGTCTGACTATTGTGTAATATGCATGCGGAGGAGATAATCCAAGTTTAGTTCAATAGAAGTCACTCCGAATATTTTGCAGTTTGCAATGGAGTAGGGGCCATGGGTGATCCAAAGGTTGTGGGTTTGATCCCCAGCCGTGCCGAAATTGAAACCATGACGCAATTTCACACATGAGCTGAGGCTTGTGCCAAAGGGTTAACCAGTTGTCCTTGTAAATCTGTGACTGGGTGGGTGTCATTTCAAGGACCTGCGACATGACAATTCAGTGAGGCAGCACTATATCTGCTACAAGTAGGTCTCATCACGAAATAACAGAAATAATGTTGAAAGTGATGTAAAAGCAATGGAGTAAATCAAGGGGGATTGTTGTCGCCTTCTCAGGATCTATATTGATGGGTGCTGACCAGATTGAGGTCCAGCTGATATGGATGTCATGTTGCAATTGGTGATATTTATGTTGGATGTGTGTTCTATGCTGATGGCCTAATATGTATAGCCCCAACAAACATGCTCTGAAAAAGATCTCTAATTGTGAGACATATGCCAAGTAATCAAATATATCATTTAATTGGTCTAAAGGGCAATTTGATGATATATGGCTTTAAGGGGAGTACGGTGAATCAGACCATAAAGGCAGAAGATAAACGGGTGAAATGTGTTTGCAATACGATTTATCTGGATCATTCATTGACCAACACAAATTGGATCCATTGTGTAATGCTGTGATAAAATAAATTAAACATTAAAGTAAGCAATTTAAGGATAATGAAAATATCACGTATTACAGTTTATTACCATATATTTGTGGAGCTGTTCCAGTAGAGATTATGTTACATCAGAGATCTATAAACCTTTTAGTGTTGTTAATACCCTTTTCACTAAATAATGCTTCAAGACTGGCCATAACATCAGACATGACGTGTACTCCCCTTAAGAGAAATCAAGCACTTTCTCAACCAACATTCGGCCATCTTGATTTCTGTTATGAGTAAACTCATTGAGTACATATTAACACATTAACTCCCTATGAAATTAACATCCTACCGGACTACTTTCCATATGACTTCTCCAGAAAAATGTGCACCACTCCAGTAGCTGATTTTCTTTGGCTAATTTCAATTCTCTGTTTTATGTGTTCGAGTTAAATATATAAAATGTGTATAGACATTATATGACACACCTCATATTCAATATAAATTATTACATGCTAACCTTATATACCTACCTACAGAGAATCAACTAGAAAATGGTTAGATTTAAATGAGAGATGAGTTATAGATATCTGTTTCTTTTTATCGATTTGCATTACTATTGATATCATCTTAGACAAACATATTTTTGGAAAATTTTACTCTATAAATTTAATTTAGGCTGTTGTGTGAAATAACGGAATATCCCTTTATAAAAATAACTTGATCAAGTGATAAAGATGTTGACTATTTGTGTGATTTACCAGTGAGAAGGCCAAGTCATACTAATCAACATGGCTCAGTGGGTAAGACATCTGTCTCCCATGCTAAAGGTCTGGGGTTCGATTCCCACCGGGAACAATATATTTTTTTTTATTCATGTTGAAACTGAAATCTTCATTTTGAAGTTTTATTTTCACAACATGCACATCAGAACATATAGAATTGAAACATTTTTTATTTTGATAGAAATTATAAAAAATAATGACGATACAATAAACAAAGGTGAAATCTTCAAAGGTGAAATCTTCATGTTGGGGTCTTTTTAGAGCAGAATTTTTGTTTTGTTTTTTGTTTTGTTTTTTGTTTTGTTTTTTGTTTTGTTTTTTGTTTTGTTTTTTGTTTTGTTTTTTGTTTTGTTTTTTGTTTTGTTTTTTGTTTTGTTTTTTGTTTTGTTTTTTGTTTTGTTTTTTGTTTTGTTTTTTGTTTTGTTTTTTGTTTTGTTTTTTGTTTTGTTTTTTGTTTTGTTTTTTGTTTTGTTTTTTGTTTTGTTTTTTGTTTTGTTTTTTCTTTTGTTTTTTGTTTTGTTTTTTGTTTTGTTTTTTGTTTTGTTTTTTCTTTTTTTTTTGGCAAATGGAGAAAAAACAAAAGAATAAAATAAAATGTCTTTATTAGCAAAGAAATGGAACAATTTCAATTTTCATACAATGCTGTGACTCCAAGTTTTTTACAGTACTGACACAGGGTGATACATGGCTCAGTGGTTAAGATGTCTGTCTTCTATACTAAAGGTCCAGGGTTCGCATCCTGGTTGGGAAAAGTATTATTTTCATGTTGAAGGTGAAATCTTAATATTGGGGTTCTGTTTGAGTGATATGTACTTCAGGAAACATAAATTGATTTGTCTATTGCAAATGCAGAAGAATATAAAATAATAGAAATGATTTGATACCCCCCAAATAATGAAATCTTTATATTAGAGTTCTTATTGAGCAATTTGCCTATCAGAAGAATATAATTTTTATTATTTCATTTTGCAAACATAGACAATATGAAAAATACTGACTTTATATAGTGAACAAATATAAAATCTTCATACTGGGGTAATATTTGAGCAATATGCATGTCAGAACATATAGAATTGAATATGTTTTTTGCCAACATAGAAAATATAAAAAATAGTAATTATATGCAGAAAACAAATATGAAATCTTCATATTCCAATTTTATTTCAGTTTAGAAAAAAACGAATTATAACATGGATCCAATTTCAAGAATTCATCATAGACTTTAAACTTCGAGTAAGTTGATCAAGAGGCCAACCTTGAGCATCTCTGAATAAATCCAGTGCGATGCAATAGTTCCCAATGTTTCAGCATTATTATGTGTCTCACAGGTCTGATGATATGCTTTGACCTTTTCTCATGGCAGGATTGCTCACTCAACATTTCGCCTGGATCCACATTTAAAAAGAAACATGGACTGTACCTATCTAAGGTGTTGTTACAATTCATCAACACTTAAAACATACCTGCAAACAAAGCTCATTCTTAAATACATTCAATCAGATTGATATATTATATATTCCAAAACAATTTTCAAGATCTTCAAAATGTGTAGTTGTCAATATTTGACCATATCAGTCACTGACAGGATGGAAATCAACAGGTCACATGTCACCTGTATGTGCATTTCTCTGTTGTCCAGTGAGATCAGCCAACAATGCATGTACTCATATGTGCAAAGATCTCCTCTTGAAATGGTGTTGATACCTCTAAAATAGTTCTCTAGTTTCACAGTTGTTTAAACACTACTAACAATATAGAATTAGAATTACTATATTTGAAATAAATTCAAATATGGCAATCATTATTTTAATTGTCAAATCAAACCACAATTTGAATAAGAAACATGTGTAGTAATAATGCTCAGATGTGTGCACAGTGACTACACACCCCATTAATCTGAGTACTAATCTCAGTAAGCAAGTGTTCCCAGCAGGACGCCAGCTCATATTTTTAATCTCTACCTACGGTACCCTTACCTGAGACTTTCCTCTTTTTGTCAGGTATGTTGGCTTAAGGGAAAAACACGTAATGTGCATATGAGATATACGGCAGATGGTCATTCAATATGAATGTTATACAATTCAAAAACTGTGGAAGAAAGATCAGTAATTGGTAGAGAGGTGGAATGAACCCTAATGATCATGATATATGTAATATGGTTCTTGAATTAGTCAGAGAGAGAAACAGTATGAATCCATGGCAATTTGAAATATCCTAGTGTCAGGATATTTAAGGTTATTTATGGACTGCTCAAACAATTAGTTATTTTTAATTTTCATCTACTATATTTATATCATACATTTGTATATAGTATTGGTTTTAAAGTCTGCATTTAGCATAACTAAAATATAATAATAGTAAGCATAATCAATAGTATAAATAGGAATGATAAAGTCCTTAATTTATTTATACATGGCATTCGCTGCACCAATGAGCTTGATCTTGTGCTCATATGAAAGAAAAATATGAATTGTCAAGAAAGATGGAAGGGACATAACATACATTCCTTTTATTGTTTGTACAAAATAGCCAACAACTTCAGAGAGAATAGCGGAAGTAGTTTAACAAAGGTAAACTCAGAATTTCATGCTTGGTCACATTAACATATTTGATGATGCTAACATATCTCTTTCCTGCACGACGTCATTATGACACTTTCCTGTCTGACATCACTATGATGACATTTTCCTGTCTGACATCACTTTAACAAACGTAACTATGACAACTCTTTCCTGTCTGACGTCACTATGGTAACACTTTCCTGTATGACATCGCAACGCCAAGACGATTTCATTACATATATATTAAAAAAAGGCATGAACGTGATCAGAGAGGAAGTGTGGCGAGAATTGAAAAAAAAAGGTTGTTATGTATATATGTGGTATTGGTCGAGTTCAAATTCGCCACTGATGAGAGTGTGTGATCTCGCTGTTGCGTTTTTACATTGCCCTCTGGTAGACGCTAAACCAGTCTTTATGCAATGGTTTGAGTGATATGTATATGAGATATAGAGTAGTTTTCACTTATTTTTTGTCAGAATTATGTTATTGCGAAATATTGCCCACAATATGCCTATATTTCTGTATTAGAGCTTTGTTTTCAACCATCGGCAAATTGACCTAATTATTGACCTAATTATTGAGGCCCCGCTAGGTTTTGTACAAAGGGGCCTACATGGGTGAAATGCAGGTATTTTTAGCCAGCACGATTGAATAAGAAAAAGCTGCATAAATAACAGATAGCTGCATAAATTAGAGATAGCTGCATAAATAAGAGATAGCTACATAAATAAGACATAGCTGTATAAATAAGAGATAGCTTCATAAATAAGAGATAGCTGCATAACTGAGAGATAGCTGCATTGAGACATGAAAAATAGCTGCACAAAGTGAGAGAGAGTTACAACAAGTGAGAAATAGTTACAACAATGAGATAGCTGCAATAGTGAGACAGTTACAACAGGGAGAGATAGCTGCATAAATGAGAGACAGTTACATAAATGAGATAACTGCAAAGTGAGAGATAGCTATAGCAGTGAGAGATAGTTACAGCAGTGAGAGATAGCTGCACAAATGAGAGACAGTTACATAAGTGAGATAGCTGCACATGTAAGAGACAGCTGCATCAGTGAGATAGCTGCACATGTAAGAGACAGCTGACTCAGTGAGATAGCTGCACATGTAAGAGACAGCTGCATCAGTGAGAGAGAGATGCATAAGTAAGATAACTGCAAAGTGAGAGGTAGTTACAACAATGAGAGATAGCTACACAAGTGAGGGGTAGTTACAGCAGAGATAAATAGCTGCACAAGTGAGAAACAGCTGCATAAGTGAGAGATAGCTGCACATGTAAGACACAGCTGCATCAGTGAGAGATAATTACAAAGGCGAGAGACAGTTACAGCAGTGAGATATAGCAGCATAAGTGAGAGACAGCTGCATAAGAGAGATATAGCTACAACAGAGAGAGACAGCATCCTTTCCCAGCCGAAGGCAAGTAAAACCAATTTTCAACTACAATTATTGAGGAAACTATGGTCTCACTTCATTGCAAGTCAAATCAAAATCAGGATATATGGCAAAATTAAGGATATATATACCCTGTTTGAAATTGATATATCAATTATACCCTGACAAATTTTCAAATATGTGTCATCGTAAAGTGGCAATATAAAAAATACAGTTTTTTTCAGAAATTGGAGAAGAGCGTTCATTTGATATTTGATATTATTTATATTTGGGTTTTGACTCTTAACTGGCCCCTCGTAAAAATGTATACAAATGTAAATGACTGACCCAGTTACTAAATGAGGAGGGTCTCAATGCTCCAGACACCGGAAATCAAAACGACTCAGCTTGCAGTAATTCTCCAAAGTTTGCATGTTTTATGAAGATATTCAGTCATATTTACCTCAATACAGCATAAATATCCATTAGTAACATAAATTTAACATGTCTAACATTGATTTATGAAGGAGATTATCAGTACAAAGACAAAATGGAGGTCCAGAGAGAGGACCATTGTCAGTGTGTTCACAGTGAGGCAAGTTAATATTTTTCAAGTTCAATGTTCAAGGGATTAAGCACCTATTTTGAAAAAAACCTTTAAAATTCACATATTGGTGACAAATGTATTTGTCTTTCATGTCTATAAATATTTGATTGATGCATCGCCATAAGTGTCTGTGAAATCTGTTTGAACACGACCCTAATATATAGGCCCTTGATGAAAGCACACTCCTTTCTTGGCTCATTTTTATGTGGAGTGTCATCACTGAAAGGTAAAATGACGTCACAAGAGTATGGCAATATGCTTATGACGTCATGAAATGTATTGTCCTTTGATTAGTGCCAGCTTGGAGTGCTACATAAATAAGAGATACCCCACTTTGAGCCTCAATTGAGGTCAAACAAAGTTCACGCTGCCCGTGTTTACCCGTCACGTGCAGCTTATGGCTGAGACAGATCTTTCCTGGGAGTGCAAATTTTACAAATACACCAAATGTAGAATTGATGCTTAATACCTTTAAATCATACATATGTCCTTTTGAGTAAAGATGCAGGAGAAAGTTTTGTTGAAATTGACAATTCCTGTGTTTATGGTGTCAATTGTTAAAATCGTAACAACACATTTTCAGCCAAATTTAAGAACAATTTAAATATATGGCAGATGCCAATTTTCTTGTCTTTCTATAATTTTAAGTGGTAAAATATTACTAAATATTCTTTTTATATTTTGTTTCATTCCTTGTCTTTAGTTATTTTTTATTTCATTCTTTGTCTTTAGTTATTTTTTTATCTGGTATTGTTTATACTTCTATTTAATTATTTATATTATGTTTAATATTTTTTGTTCGGTTCTATTTGTTTTTTGTTTTGTTTTTGTCTTTTTGTGTTAATTTTGCCATCTGTGGAGGACCACTTTTCTTGTTTAAATTGCCCAGATTTTGCCCAGTTTTGAAAGGTTTGTGAAAATCGGGAGTGAAAAACATGTAAATATTCACATCTAACTGCCAGTCACTAATTAAAAGTTAAATGAGCTTTCTACTCCAGTTATTATATCTTTTGTAAACTTAATGTTCAGTTGAAAGAATTCAGCATCTTGTAACCTCACACAGCTCTGATGACCTAGCTCGCAACGTCACGATGGGTTTATTATCAGTTAAATTACCTTTCTACTCCATTTATTAACGAAGGTATGGTCTATTGCATATGATATATTGAGTTGAAAGAAGTGTGCATCTCGTTGTAGTATCTCGTAAACTGTTAACCTTGTGCCACTGCATTAAGTGTGAAGTTCTTTTGACATTGGATATTGACGATATTTTTCAAAATGTACCAAAATGTGTATTCCTATGTAAACATCAAGGATAAAAATAAATATGGCAAAAATAAGGATATATATCCTGTTTAAAACAGAACTATCCCTTTACCCTGGCAACCTTTCATATAAACTTTCATATATATATATATATATATATATATATATATATATATATATATATATATATATGTGAAGTCCTAAAGTGATAATGTATTACGAAATTGAAAACCAGATAATTTCAACCAACGATAATTTCAACCACCCCCTCATTTTGCAATGATTGTTTCATTTTTGTTATCATTATCATTAATGATAATGATAATAATGATGATGATTATGATGATGATGATGATGATGATGATGATGATGATGATGATGATGATAATAGTAATAATAATAATAATGATAATGATAATGATAATGATAATAATAATAATAATAATAATAATAATAATAATAATAATAATAATAATAATAATAATAATAATAATAATAATAATAATAATAATAATAATAATAATAATAATAATAATAATAATAATAATAATAATAATAATAATAATAATAATAATAATAATAATTTAGCTGTCTCGGATTTCCATCAACTTTTGCCATGTTTCGTGTTTTGCCACGTTTGATTTGTTAATCGTTTACGATCATGTCTATCATGATGATATGTAAATTAGATAAATTAGACAAACAATTATATTCTTTGACATAGACAAATTAAGATCCTATAGTGTTTTTGAAAGGGAAAAGCTGTCCGTTTGCATGAATACACGGATAAAACCTGTAACTTATGGTAACATAAAAAGCGCAGTTATAAACAGTGGTTTATTCAAAATGATATTGAGTACACAACCAGTGCTGACCATGTGTCATTTAGCACATATCATCAAACATAAACATCTCAGAGGATAATAAGAGCCCAATGATCACGACATCTTTGTAGATAAACACAGCTGTCTTAAAGGCTTCGTCTCACCTTGGAGTAATAATTATTACTCCAAGGTCTCACTAAAGCGAACAGGCCAAACGGACGAGTTGCGGAGCTGAAAATATCCAAAGTTTTGCATGTTCACTTTTGTCTGCTTTTGTTCGTTTTTTGTGCGCCTTGAAGGAACGAATGAGATATGCACAAGCGGACAAGAACAAAGCGAATAACGCGGATGAACACTGATATCGAACGAAAATATTAAGGAGAAAACACACATTCGGATATATTGCAGACACAACACAAATGAGAAGCTGACCAATACGGACGTTCGTCTTCTGTTTGCATCTTATTCTGACCAACTTCGTTTTTTGTTCATGTCTTCTTCATACCTGTTCGTGTCCTCTCCGTATCTTTTTCGTATAAATGCAGGATTAAGCAAATATCACCGAACATAGTCAGAACACAGTCAGAACACAGTCAGAACACATTCAGGGTGAGATATGAACAAAGCGATTGCATTACTGACCGACTTAGCATGTGCAACGAAGGCAGTGCGAACTGGCCATTCGCATCTCCTCCGCACAAAATGTTCTACGTGTTGAAAATAATTTTCGGACCGAATCGGACCAATGAAATCATACCCATACTGCTCCAAACCCAAAATGAAGGAATTTAGAAGGAGAAACGAGTTGTGTAGACATCCGTACTAGATACCCAAATTTTCCCGTCCGTTTACATCTCCTTGGCTTGTTCGCAAACAGTGAGACCACCGCTTTACGAACAGTAATAGAATATAACAATATAAAGAATATAAGAATAAACACAGAATTTTATTTACAATAGCCAAGACGCTGTGACACAATAACTCTATTGATGGAGGAGATATTGACAATCCTTGTCAGGGGGGAAATAAGACATTTTCTGACCAGAGACATCAAAATAATACAATATATTTTCTTGTTATGATTGAATTAAACGGAATGTTTTTCACGAAGCAAATGATGTATAATCATAAAACATTGAGGACCCTCACACTATATACTGATTCAAAGAAGTTATTCTTCATTGGCAAATAAGAAATGTTTGATATTGTGGTCTGGTGAATCGCTTACTGATAATACCATGCCAGATCTAGTAATTGAAAAAAATCAACAGCAATTTATCATCAAATCTGCGGCTTTAATCTTTTATTGTTGTTGAAACCGAGATTTGATTCGCAGTGGTGAAAATATTTATGAGGTTGACCTTTCTCTGACTATTTAAAAATACTTGAATTTGTGAATTGTTTACTCTATAGTTTTCTCTGTGTCATCCTCTATTTCTCGCTTTTTATCACCTTTCCAGGCCTGTAATTCATTAAGTCCATTTCCAAGTTTGTCCGATTTGACATTGCCAAACTTCCTCTTGTTATACATGTGTTTCCATTGCTGCATGCCTACCATTGCCTTGCCAAGTCCGGCGGAGTTGGCCTCATTCAGCTGACGCTTGCCAGGTAAGGTCTCCCAGGCTTGAAACTCATCGCGTCCTTTACCAAGTCCTTCTGGCATAGATGCGCCTCCAAACTCACGCTTAAAATCACCGCGCCACCCTTGCAACTCATTTTTGCTATCACCCAGCCCAACATCTTTTAATTCTCCAAACTGGCGCTTGAATGCATTATGCCATGATTGAAAGCCATTTTCTCCTTTTCCAAGCCCATCAGCACTATCACCTCCAAACTTGCGCTTCTGTGCGCCTTTCCAGGATTGCAGTTCATTCATTCCATTTCCAAACCCATCAACACTGTCACCTCCAAATTTGCGCTTCTGTGTGCCTTTCCAGGATTGCAGTTCATTCATTCCATTTCCAAGCCCATCAGCACTATTACCTCCAAACTTGCGTTTCTGTGCGCCTTTCCAGGATTGCAGTTCATTCATTCCATTTCCAAGCCCATCAACACTGTCACCTCCAAACTTGCGCTTTTGTGCGCCTTTCCAGGATTGCAGTTCATTCATTCCATTTCCAAGCCCATCAGCACTATCACCTCCAAACTTGCGCTTCTGTGTGCCTTTCCAGGATTGCAGTTCATTCATTCCATTTCCAAGCCCATCAACACTGTCACCTCCAAACTTGCGCTTTTGTGCGCCTTTCCAGGATTGCAGTTCATTCATTCCATTCCCAAGCCCATTAGCACTATCACCTCCAAACTTGCGCTTCTGTGCGCCTTTCCAGGATTGCAGTTCATTCATTCCATTTCCAAGCCCATTAGCACTGTTACCTCCAAACTTGCGCTTTTGTGCGCCTTTCCAGGATTGCAGTTCATTCATTCCATTTCCAAGCCCATTAGCACTGTCACCTCCAAACTGGCGCTTAATGTATGCCCGCCAGGATTGAAGGTTGTTGTTTCCGTCGGAGAGGTCATCCGGTCCTGCTCCACCAAAACCTCGGTAGTTTCTGCCAAATGTGTTGCTCCAATCCTGGAAGTTGACACCGTTTAATGAGCTACTACCGAGCCGACTCGGGACTCCCTCCAGCTGCCGCTTGCCTCTCCCATCAGCAAACATGGCACTCCAGTCCACAGCCTGAGGAGATTTGCCAGCACCAAGAGAAGCCGAACCGATAAAGGAATTCTTGTATCCCCTCTTGGTATACATGGAGGTCCAGTCCATCATGTTTTCGTTCTTCATATTGTATGAGTTAAACAAGTTTGAATCTGTGAAGGAGGTAGGAAATCTTTTGTTTTTAGTGTCTTCCTCGTGCTTGAGTTGGTCGCTGGGAGTTTGTGATGGCTTGGCCCATGACGATGCCACGAGACATGAGAGGACCCCCAAAGCCACTACCCACTTCATCGCTACACATGCACCAACCACCTGCAAGCATACAACATCTTGTTATCTTCCAACCACACATAAACCAATCATAAGCGTAATGTATCACTAAATATGATACCAATAACATGAGAAGAACAGGTAACATAAGCAAAACATCCTGTTCATCTGAGCTGAAAGATCAACTCTTACTTAATTGGCATAATTAGCAGCTCAATAAGATTGACATTGTATGATGTCTGTTAATGATATGTTAACAGGAACAAACTCATCAATGCAATATATCTTGCCCCAATCTATATACCTATTACTCATTTCAGACATGGAGTTGTTATACTGTTGTTAATCTCAAGACATAAGAAATTGGGATTTGCTTTGTTGGAATGTTGAATTACTGAATAATGTGAATAGATATAACAGGAAGCTCGATGCTTCCCCCAGAATAAGTAAATCAGATTTCCAATATCAAATATTGACACGCATGCGTATTATTCAAGCGATTGCCTCATCATCGATTTGATAAAAACATAAATCTCATGTTATTCCAAATTAAGACCTGAGATCGAGTAAAGTTTGTTGAATTCACTGAGTATCAGATGGCCTATTCATTTAATTAACTCATCACAAATCAGATGATAGATGTCATGTATAATTGTCTCAATATCAACTATTTATAAGGACTTAGAAATTAAATGTATCTCACCAATAATACTGATGATAAGAGTAATATAATATGAATAATATGAATAAAATAAAAAGGAATGATAGTCATTAATTCATACACAGCATCCGTTGCACCAATTGGCTTGAACTTATGCTTAGGTGAAGTATTAAGAAAGATGGAAGGGACATTGCATACATTCCTTTTAATGTTAATCAAAATAACCAGACTCGTATTTCACTGAAGCAGTACAGAGGGAGGAGCTATAAAAGGTAACAGCAGTATTCCACTTCATTGATTAATGGAGCCACACTTTTCTTTATAACATAACTTTCTTGTATGACAACACATAACGTCACTATGATGCCATTTTCCTCTTTGTAAATAGGATGGGTCCCAGGATAGCTACCTTGGGGACCCCATACTTAATGAACCTCAAAGAGGATTTATGCCGCCCAACCTTGACTCATTGCTTCCTGTCCATTCGGTAAGACCTGATCCAATCGTGTTTTGAGTCTATCCAACAGTATTTGATGATCAATGGTTTCAAAAGCCACCGAAAGTTCAAAAAGCAGCAACACTACTGACTTCCTGCTGTCAAGATTTCGCAGGATATCATTTTGCACCTTCAGTAATGCAGTCTCAGTGTTATGATATTCTTTCCAGGCCAATTGAAACTTTGTCAGTAAGAAAGACCATTTTTCTCAAGATGCAGAGCCAACTGGTTGGCTTTTGCCCTTCAGTGAGCTTGGAGATATAAGCTACATTTGAGACGGGTTTATCATTTTTTTTCAATCAGTTTCTAGACCAAGCTTCTTCAGAAATGGAGCAATAATTGCTATGTTCATGTTGACAGGCAATTTTGAGTCAGCGACCTTTTTATGATGGCAGTAAAGAGTGAGAGCAACAATGAAATCGTGCAGGAGCCAGGTTGGAATAGGATCGTGATCACATGATTTCTTTGGTACCTTCCTGACCAACTTATGTACCTTATCAGCAGACAGAGGTGTGAACCTTTCTAGAGGCAGAGCTTCATTTACAGTAGCTACACTTTTGTACGCCATGCCATCTGGTGGTGAAAATGGAGTTTGAGGGCCACTGTCCATATCATCCCTGATTTTTATCAATTTTGTCCAAGAAGAACTCATTAACTTCCATGCCTGAATTGAAAAGTCATCAAAAGTGGGCATGGATGTGTCCCTAAAATTATTATTGACCGAATCAATGACCCTGAACAGCTTTTTAGGATCATGCTTATTTTCATCGACCAATTTTGAAAAATAGACAGACTGAGATGAATGAATGAATGAATGAATGGTTACTTTGAGGCACATTAAAATATTGAATTCATATATTATCAAAATCGATACACTCAATTCAAATATGCTTAACAGTCATAGCTCTTTGACAACCAATACATTGAGGCTGATCTTCACCTTTAAGAAGATACAATGTGTCAAATGACTGTGACTAATGTATCAAGTGAATGTGTCAAATGACTAAATGTCCTATTCTTATATTAGTTAAAACAGACTCTTCTCTTCAATTAATTCTACAAGCACCTTTAGTTTTACCAAGAACAGGCCTAATTTCATGTAATTGATTAAAAACAGCTTCGTTCCAGCACAATTACCATTTATAACGCAAAAACAAATGGTAATATATTTCTTTGACTCTGTATAAGGAATAAGCATATTTATTGGGTGCTTCTCCAATGCTGCTTTGGCATCTTGGTCTGCTGCCTCATTTCCAAGGATTCCAATGTGAATGGGAAGCCAATAAACACATTTTTATTATTTTTCACAGTAGAAAGTCTATGATGCCATTCAAGAATTTTGTAAATGAAAGGATATTTCCAATCTTTTGCTTTCAATGCTTGCAAACAAGACGAAGAATCAGAAAAAAATTAAAATTTGTGGAAAATCAGCCGAAAAATCGATGATTTATTAGACAGACATTCTGAATAAATATGATTGCCGTTAACAGCAGCTGCAGCAGCCTTGTCATCGTCAAATGATCCATCAGTGTATATACACTGATATCCAGTGAAAATAGATTTAATTTCTTTGTGTCTATTTATATAAAGGGATGGATCTGTTGAGCATTTCTTTAATTCCGACATGGTTACATTAATATTTAAAGTTGCATAAGTCCATGGATGTGTTTACGGATATTGAAATTAAGCTATTTGATTTGGATTTATAATTAAAGATTGTAAAGATTATTTAATGTGAATGCCAATAGTCGGTATTGTATCAGGTTTATTTTCAAAAAGGTCAACATAATTTGGATTATGGTATCGGATGAGGAATTCTTGGAAGTTGTTTGACCTATTGTGCTACCTATTTCGGTGGGATTTGTAATTAATTGGCCATTATGATTTGGATGTTTCATCTTTCCTCCACCTCCCTTCCCACAAATCTTACGCACCATATCCCAGCAATTTTTAATGGTGTACGTGTATTGAATTTGGAAACGTAATTCTTCCAGCTTTTTATTTTGCTTAATTTAATAATATAATGGGCTTAAAAATGTCTGGAGTAATTTGATTAAAACAGGATGTTGAAACTTTACTCAATCGTCTTTATGAAATTTCCAATTAGGGATTTGTTCATCTGGTGGAGTAAAATGTTTATTTAGAATAATGGGGTCATGATCACTACCCCATTAATCTTCCCCTACTTCCCAGCAATAGCTATAGTCTAACAATAAATTTGGAGTGCACATGGATAGATCTATTGATGTTAAAGAGCATGTAGCAGGATGTAAATATGTTGGAGAATCCAAAGGCACAAACTATTGTTATTTAAAAAAAACGTCTATTATATGTCCTTTGGCATCTACTCTTTCTGTCATCCAAAGATAGTTGTCAGCATTCAAGTCACCAATTAGCATATATGGCAGCTGAGTTAATAAGTTATTGAAATCTGTAATATTAATTGGTTCACTTGGTGGCAAATATATTGAACATATTGTTAATGTATTGTACACGGTAACCCTGACTGCAGAAGCTTGTAGATTAGCATTTAAAGCTACTTTGCTTTAGGGCATACAGGATTTAACAAATATAGAAACTCTGCCATGTCCATATCCCTTACATGTTGTTGATTTATCTTTAAAATTGGTTTCCTGCAAACAGTCCAGTGCTCAACTTCCAGAACTCCATATCCTGCCCTTATGTGTCGCACCTCACGGCAAACAAGGCGCTATGGTTAATTTTGTTCGCCTCTTATGAACTGACAAAAAACACAGAATATAAAAATCAGAGGATTATTCCAACTTCAGACCCACATTGGGGTCATTCATCCAAGGAGCTGGTGTGCATATACATGTTGGTGTGTTTGCCTCCCTTAAGGAGCAAACTTATCCATTAGGGATGTGTAATTCTTGTCATAGTAAGCCAACTGTTGAGTCATGAACAATGGACTTAATGTCCGTTCTAAGCGCATTCATGTCCATACATTTGAAGTCCCTGTACTTGATGGATTTTCTGGTGGGGGGGGGGTTGTGTGCTTTCACATTTAGGATGACCTATGGTCATATAGATATTTATCTACCCGATGGCTGCCCAGCAGTATATTTCCCCTAAAGGTAATTAACAGATCAAGGGTATTCCCAAGTCTGTGAGTGGGTTGCATGAAGCATTGAGTCATTTCAAAGGTGGAGAGGATTTCGTTTTAAAATGTTATAACATCAGGTTTGCTCAGTTTATTAACATGGAAATTGTAGTCACCCAAGAGCATAAGCTTATGAGAGAAGTAGCAGAAGTGGGCAGCTCATCATAAAACACATAATAGGGGTACCTATTAGCTTCAGAAGGTTCAGGTCTGTAAATGGTAGCAGATGGAGGACTGTTACCACAGTTATCACAGATGGAGGAGTTCTTTCATTTGTCAGAAATGGTAACTCTGCAGTGAATAAATCCAAAACCGCGACCCCTATGCCCCAACCATAGGGAAAGAGTGCAGTTTGAGGTGACCCCATTATTGATATCTGAGAACTTAACCTTATATAATTGCAACTCACCATAGACTATACAGTCAGGATCGAGCCACCCTACAACGGCTGATTGCCTTTGCATTATGCCTCGTTTTGAACCACTTGAATACCATTCATAAATTACGTTGCTCAGTGTTTGTAAGTATGCACGGACACTTCAGAAAACAGCTTTGATTCGTCTGTACCATTGAAACCAATGGACAAATGCATCGGACCTGGCTTTGCTGGAGGCTGTCATTCAACACTGTTACACTTTTTAATTACGCACTGCAATTACGATGTGCGTGCCTCAAAAGTGCAGCATTGTTGACAACCTCCAGCAAGGCAAGGTCCGACCTGTCATGTACTCCTGTTTTACCCCAAATGACTTTTTAAAGGTTCAAATTCAACCAGGGGGATATGATCACATAATAAATCAGTTTGTCTGAACAGATTTCACAAAATGTTTGCCTTATTGAAATAAAATGAGTGAAGAGAAGTGTCTTGTACCGACGCTGACCAGTTATACTACGGATGGCATCACGAGCAGGTTTAAAAGGAAAGAATCTATCTGGCGGGAAAAGTGTCGGCTCGATCTTGACTGTATATCAAGTCCCAGCAACTTTACCTTACATCTGTACAAAGTCACCATGGACTAAATTAATACCTGGCAACATTACCTTACATCTGTACAAATCACACCATGGACTATATAAATACCTGGCAACATAACCTTACATCTGTACAAAGTCACCATGTATTATATTAATATCTGATAACTTAACCTTCTATCTGTACAACTCACACCATGGACTAAATCACTATCTGATAACTTAACCTTCTATCTGTACAACTCACACCATGGACTAAATCAATATCTGATAACTTAACCTTCTATCTGTACAACTCACACCATGGACTAAATCAATATCTGATAACCTAACCTTCTATCTGTACAACTCACACCATGGACTAAATCACTATCTGATAACTTAACCTTCTATCTGTACAACTCACACCATGGACTAAATCACTATCTGATAACTTAACCTTCTATCTGTACAACTCACACCATGGACTAAATCACTATCTGATAACTTAAGCTTATATTTGTACAACTCACACCATGGACTAAGTCACTATCTGATAACTTAAGCTTATATTTGTACAACTCACACCATGGACTAAATCACTATCTGATAACTTAACCTTATATTTGTACAACTCACACCATGGACTAAATCACTATCTGATAACTTAACCTTCTATCTGTACAACTTACACCATGAACTAAATCACTATCTGATAACTTAACCTTATGTCTGTACAACTCACACCATGGACTAAATCAATATCTGACAACTTAACCTTATATTTGTACAACTCACACCATGGACTAAATCACTATCTTATAACTTAACCTTATGTCTGTACAACTCACCATGGACTATTTGAATATTCAGTGACTTAACCTTATATTTGTACAACTCATCAATGACTTACCAAGCTGTGTATCTCACCATGGACTACGTGTTAGTCAATATACAAGACTGAAGTGCATATCTCACCCAAACTACTATCGGTCAAAGGGGCACATTCTTTTAGGTATAGAGACAACAATAGAATACAAATGAAAAAAAATGTTAATCTCCAGTTCGGATGATGACCTGATGAAGTCTCTGTACGCAGTGATTTATCTAACATTAAAGTTCAGATAACCAGTTGTTTTTCTCACAATGAAACGAATGAATATAAGAGGACTACGCCAAAATGTCATGAAAAATAATTGGATACCAGCTATATTACTAGCTATATTACTGTTCCATTCAAACTTGGCAATCGTGCATCCGGTATCAAGGAAAAGGCTATAAGTGTGTTATAGAATCTTAGTAATGCCTCTACGCCTGAAATAATTGATAATATATGCGTTTGATAACGATCAATTAATTTTAATTGAGGGAAAAGGTCCTCCTTTAAAAGAAAATCTTAAGGTTTTTAAAGATGTCAACGTACAATTCCCACAGTTTACTAAGGCCTGTATCCTTGGTTGATATTAATTCCTTTAAGTAATGTTAACACCTTTTCTCCCACGCAATAGAGAGGACAAAGGTAGAGACGCACTACTCACCTTCCCTCGTCATCTTACTTCCGCATCATCTTATTTATAATATTCCAACATGTCAAATCAACGGTTAACATGTTTGTTTGTTTGGAGTTTTACATCACGTTCAACATTACTTCAGTCATTTCGTGATGAGACCTACTTGTAGCAGATATAGTAATGCCTCACAGAATTGTCATGTCGCAGGTCCTAGACATGACAACCCACCTGGTCACAGATTTAGAAGGAAACCGGGCTAAACCTTTTGGCATGGGCCTCAGCTCAAATGGGAAATTGTATCATGAGTTCAATCTCGGTTTGGCCGTGGATTAAATCCACAACCTTTGGATCACCACAGAGGAACTGGTGCTCATAAGCTAGCGCTCTAACCAACTGCGCCACGGCCCGTGGCCTTAACACAGAACAAATCGAGTTTTGTGGAAAATTGCACCGGTAATTGAATAATTCCATTTCAGTTTATCATATCATGTTCGGTTCAAAACCTTCTGTAAAACATGTTCACACATATACAAAACCTTGATTTAATTTTTTTATCAATACGGAGATGTCCATCTCTCTCCGTGCCTGCAAAAATGACACCCTGACATAACTAAACGTGCAGTCTTTTGTTTCTTAATTATCAAAATTACTCCTATTGTGATGTAATTATCATATGCCACCCGTTAAGTAGGAAAGCGGGAACACCATCCATTAGACAAGGAATACGATGGGATTGTGGCCTGAAGATAAGTTACGAATAAACCAAGTGGACTAGTATCTCAGGCCCTGGGGAGTTAAGGTGTAGAATCTGACTTGTATCTGGGTCGCCTACTTTTACGGACCTGTAGTAACAGAATTAGTGACAGAAAACTCGCCTGTCATATACAACTAAACGGATGAAACACAACCATGGAAGAGATCATCTTTTAATCCATGTTTAAAGTTGTAAAAAGGAGAAAAGTCTGTGGTCCTATTGAGGGAAATATGGAAATGAATATTGTCCCAAGGAGTACTATTTATATTTTGTGCTCAGTCAATAATATTTGCAAAGAACTGTAAGGCATGGTCACACCCAACTGAGCACAGAATTTAAATCATTTTTGATATTAAGAATAACACCAACTGGTCATGTAATGAAATATTTGACTCCGCGTATATCATTGGGTGCTAAAAAGAAGCTCGTACTGGGTGTGTTCTCCTTAAATTGTCAATCTTGGTCTATGCTTGCAGACACAGGTCGAATTCAGAAGGCAACCGTAATGAATACTTCAATTTAAAAAGCTCAAAATAATTGTAAATAGTATTGTAAATAGTATAACTATTTGGTCTAAATGGGAATAGTACTTGATCCATCATACCTTCCATAGCAGGACTTCTCTATTATATCAGTCCCTGCCACCAAAGCTATAATGTGCGCACAGAATCGACCACAAGTCATCAGTATTCATAAAAAATGACTGCGAACTGATTGGTGGGGTATAACTGCTGAATGAAATAGATTCTGTTTTGATCTGACAGCTGTACTGATTTATCAGTTAACATGTCAGACACCTGATTACAATTTATGACCTGATGTTGGTCAATTCAGATTTGATGATATTTTTGTGAGCAAGGCAAGTATTTATAACCTTGGACCTGATGTTGGTTAATTCAGATTTGAAGATATTTTTGTGAGCAAGGTAAGTATTTATAAACTTGGGAATTCCAAATTTAGCATGGTATCACATATAGGGCAATGACTGCAAAGGTAGTCATTAAATACTGTCTCAGACTGTAATGCAGAGTACAAGTGCAATGCAATAGTTACAAATGTTTTATCATGAGACCTGTGTCTCACAGGTATAATTTAATGCATTTACCTTCACTCATGGCAAGATTGCTCATTCAATATTATGCCTGAATCCAAAGTTTCAAGCAAACACCGACTGTGCTTAACCCAAATGTGATGACATTTCATCAATCCTTAACACATATCTGCAAACAACACTCATCCTGGTATCATGTCAGCAAATTATTATTCCAAAACAAGAATATTCTTGATTTTCAAGAAGTTGTATTATCTATGTCTGTGCTCAAATGTGGATTTTTGAGTGGGCAATCCTGCCATGAGTGAAATTATATGGACTTATGAGACACATACTTCATGTTGTGTCACTTGCAAATATTGAATTACACTGGACATATTCCTTATTCATCTCGCATCACTTGCATGGAATAAATCATGTTGTAGCAAGTGCAAGAACTCCAAAATCTGTAAAGGGAAAGTTGCAAGTTTGCAGTTTTTGTTTTTACATATGTGTAAACATTCTGTCAAGGGTTTTCTTTGGCACAAACATGTAACTAATCTCTAAATTATCCATGATGGTCAAACATATCTCTATACCAGTATATAACTGGCAATATGATTCAAAATATAGAATGGCCACGGGCCGTGGCGCAGTTGGTTAGAGCGCCAGCTTATTAGCACCAGTTCGTCTGTGGTGATCCAAAGATCGTGGGTTCGATCCCCGGCCACCATGCGCCAAGAACGAGAGCTGGTGTGTATACGTCAGATATTTCTATATACGTGTCATTCTGTGGTGCATCCAATTCCTACTCTCGCATACGCAATTTGAGATGGTGGCGCTCCGAACCGTGCACATTTCCTTCAAATGGCCTGGCCATAAATCTCGCCAAATTAGAGCTTAACTCTAATGAGTGCAGAAGGGTCAAATATCGGAGTAATATAAACAAATTTGTAATTCAGATTTGTGCTGAATATGAAGGTTTTGACAAGAAATAGTAGTTTTCACAAATTTGTAATTCAGATTTGTGCTGAATATGAAGGTTTTGACAAGAAATAGTAGTTTTCACAATGGTATAGGAATATAAAAGGGACGTAATTAAAATATACATGTACGAATCGAATACTTCACCGAATGACGTGTACATGACATGTACATCTGACATATACACACCAGCCCTCATGTATTGCTGCCATAATAGTTGCATACAAAAAACATATATTTATTATTGTATAAATCTATGTACAAGAGCGTTATGAGCAGACATAATCTGACTCAGAACAACAATATTTTTTATACTATTATTATTTTTATACTATTATTATCGAAATTAAGTTTTTCATTAATTGGTAAATAGAGATTCTTGTGTTGGGGTGTAACATTAATAAGGAGTGACAATTATAACTGGAGTACTGAAGATTGACCATTATATTAACAGAGACTGTTGTACTCTGCAAAAAGAGGTTGTTGATCCACTATTATCAAGGTGGAACAAGCAATAACAACAGTGATAATAATTGCCTGTACTAACTGGCTGGAATTCGAACTGGGAATCCCTGGGCATGAAGGTCAACGCAATACCAATTGAATAATTTATGCCAGATGTTAAAACAGAATACCACAAAAGTCAAACTTCCATTTTAGTTTTTAATCTCATCACATGTATGTCCTTTAGTCATATGAAGAAGCTGATTTTTGGTTTTTGTCTGGCATCAACACTATTTAAAGTTTTTATCATTATCATAATTATAGTCGGACAAAATATATAATATACGGTTAGTAGTTACCATGATAATTATTGAAATTTACTTGCCAGTAACCTGAAACTTGCACACAATGCATTTTGCTTACAGAGCAATGACGTCCATTAATAGGGAAGAAACTAAACATAGATAGCGGAAAATGTCATCAGTGTTGTACTGTCTGAGATGCGATGCGATAACATGGGAGATACATGAATTACAGGAAGCTGCAAAGTTCATCATGTATCTCATCTTGCCGAGTTAATCTCGGCTGAGATAAGGACAGGATCTCTCACTCGGTGACGCATTTGACGAGATCTTGCAAGTTGGTGCATACTAAGACGTAATGATAGCATCCGTAACTAATGCCCACTGTGGCGATATTTATTAAAGAACCAAAGACAATTAAAAAAATTCTTATTTGTGGTGAATTTGACCAAACATGTAAACGTGAACCTCTGTACGTGTTAGGCAGATTTGATGTAATGATTTACCGATTTACAACCACCAAGTGTTTAATGCTTTCAAAGCTTGCTGTCCCAAATTATTTTGCTGATGACACAAAACGTTGGAATGCATTAAATAAATATTAAAATGCCACTGGAGACTTAAACGACCTGCATAGAGACCCACAATGTCGCAACTGATTTTCAATTATGCACAGCATATCTGCAGTGAGGGGGAGGGGGGGGGGGGGAATGTTCTGCCATTCTCTCTGAAACTGTTCTTAGCTATTTACAGGTAAGATTTTTTCAGGGAGCCAATTGTATCTATTTTCCATCGTTGTAAGATTTTAAAGATATTTTGTAATGAATTTGGACAAAATATCTATAGCTTTCACTAAGTTGTTTGAATAACATAATAATATTCACCAATGAGAATTGAAATTCAAAATTTAACATGTTTAGCTATCACTAAGTTGTCAAGAAGACTGCCATTTTGAATAACATGACAATGTTCACCATTGAGAATTGAATACAAAATGTAACATGTATTTTGATTGGCCGAAATCATCATCTGCCAAAGTTCTCTCTGAGAAAGGATTTAAATGATCATTTACAAAGCAATTTTCAGGAATTTCCAAAATATGTTCCCAGATATTACAAACATTAAATGGTCAGCATAACTCTAAGGCCATTGGCCAATGTCGTTTTAATTATCCATGCAACATCGCCATAGCGTGACTTGTGCATCAGGAATGAAACCCAGGACCAACTTATATCGCCCCCTGAGGTCATGACGCAATTCTGCATCGTGACCTGCATTCAAATCAGCAATTATTGACATGAAAAGAGCTTGTCAGATTAAAAAGACCGGCATGGTGTCATGTTGATATCATATCTTGCAAAGAAATGTATAAGCCATATCTCCTCAGTGTAATGGTCCCTGATTGCCATCCTAAGTGTAAGATCACTATTGGTACCCTATTACATGCCATCAATGTAAGATCACGCACTGCTGGTAAACTATTGCATGCCATCATAGTGTTCTCCAATCAACAATTGGTAAGTCCAGATAGGTGTTCTGGAGAGATCTGACTTTTCAACTTGTTATGCCAAATCCCATTTACATGAGATTCTTTTTAACTCTTTTAGTGGTAATTCATCTTATTTTATGTATGGTTATATCTAAAGTCTCCCAAACAAGTTTGATTATTCTTTGGATGACAGATAGAAGTGAACCTGCATGTTCCACAAACCCCTCCAAATCACCTATCTGGGCTTGCCGAATGGTGATCGGAGAACACTGCTGGTACCCTACTGCATGTATTAACTGTTATATCACTGCTGATACTGCACTGCTGGTAATATCACTGCTGGTACTGAACTGCTGGTAAGATCACTGCTGGTAATATCACTGCTGATACTGCACTGCTGGTAATATCACTGCTGGTACTGAACTGCTTGTAGGATAACTGCTGTAAGATCAATGCTGGTAAGATCACTGCTGGTACTGCACTGCTGGTAATATCACTGCTGGTAAGATCACTGCTGGTAAGATCACTGCTGGTAAGATCACTGCTGGTAAGATCACTGCTGGTAATATCACTGCTGGTAATATCACTGCTGGTACTGCACTGCTGGTAATATCACTGCTGGTAATATCACTGCTGGTAAGATCACTGCTGATAAGATCACTGCTGGTAAGATCACTGCTGGTAAGATCACTGCTGGTAAGATCACTGCTGGTACTGCGTTGCTGGTAAGATCATTGCATGCCAACAGGGTCAGATTATAATAACTGCTGTCCTCCATATTGCTCTTCTGCAATGTTAGATCACTGCCATTGTCTTTCCTCAATATTAGACGAATGTTAATCCTGTTGCCCTCAGTGTTAGATCACTGCTATTGTCTTTCCTCAATATTAGACGAATGTTAGTCCTGTTGCCCCTAGTGTTAGATCACTGCTATTGTCTTTCCTCAATATTAGACGAATGTTAATCCTGTTGCCCTCAGTGTTAGATCACTGCTATTGTCTTTCCTCAATATTAGACGAATGTTTGTCCGGTTGCCCTAAGTGTTAGATCACTGCCATTGTCTTTCCTCAATATTAGACGAATGTTAATCCTGTTGCCCACAGTGTTAGATCACTACTAATGTCTTTCCTCAGTATTAGACGAATGTTAGTCCTGTTGCCCTCAGTGTTAGATCACTGCCATTGTCTTTCCTCAATATTAGACGAATGTTAGTCCTGTTGCCCTCAATGTTAGATCACTGCCAGTGTCTTTCCTCAATATTAGACGAATGTTAGTCCTGTTGCCCTCAGTGTTAGATCACTGCCATTGTCTTTCCTCAATATTAGACGAATGTTAGTCCGGTTGCCCTCAGTGTTAGATCACTGCTATTGTCTTTCCTCAATATTAGACGAATGTTAGTCCTGTTGCCCCCTGTGTTAGATCACTGCCCCATTGTCTTTCCTCAGTATTAGACGAGTTTAAATCCTGTTGCCCTCAGTGTTAGATCACTTCTATTGTCTTTCCTCAATATTAGACGAATGTTAGTCCTGTTGCCCTCAATGTTAGATCGCTGCTGGTCTCACATAGCACTTGTAAACCACTTTTTCCTATGTCACCTTAGATAAATTAAGATTTTAATAGGAAAAGCTACGAGAAAACTATGCTCTAAAAAGCAATGTTGATAGAATGGACGCTGAATGCGCTGAGACAAGCTGTCATGGGCCATAACAGTGTTAAGTCAGCAGGGACCAGGGTGCAGGTGTCGCTCAAAAGCAGTGTCTGACCTATCTCTACATCTCCGTCATAAGTAAAGGGATTTACCTTCGGGAGAACGCGCTTAATTCAATGATAAGAACTTGAAATATTTCAGAGTAGGCCATTAAAGACCATAATTGACGATATAATTTTCTGATGATTGCAACATTTACTTGTTTTCCACATAGTTTGCGGCATATATTTTAACACATCATTTATATCGTAATAAAGATTGTCATCAGCACAAATTAAATTGCGATAATTGCTCAAACCCTTTTCACCCCGAAGTATACAATTCCCAAAATAAAACCTTCTACCCGTGCTAGGAGGTAGGAGAAAACTAAACTGTTTGCTATTTCCCCTGTATTAATTCCCTAAATGATCCTATGACGTCACATCAGATTGTGTATATTCCTAACACGATGCACTCTTATTTCTTGAATTGTGTGATATATTGGTGATGCAGGATGCAACTTAATTGTTTGTTCCTATTGTTAAATTCCTGAAATAACGTACACGTAATCATGATATGATATGTACCTCATCCATGAAAAACTCTACCCCTGATATAATATAGACCCTACCTCTGAAATAAGATAGACCCTACCACTGAAATAAGATAGACCCTATCCTGAAATAACATTGACCTTACCCCTGGAATAACATTGACCTTACCCCTGATATAACATGGACCTTACCCCTGCTATAACGTGAACCCACTCTGATATAAATGATTGCTCTCACACACTCACCCAAATCTATCTTACCAGACATGATTGACACTGTGAACCTTAAATTTGCTTCATGGGGCTTTTGTTAATGATGTTAGCAAAAACGAGGCTTGTAGTTAAGATCTGATAGTTTTTCATTTACCAAGACAGCCATATTTCCCCTTTAAGCTAGATAAAAGACCTGTGGGTTAATCGATTTTCTGTAGAGATTTCTGTAGTCTTAGGATTGGGTGTGATAAGTAATTAAGACTCTCTACATGTTGCACTTTGCGGTGCAGTATATGATAATGTAGTGGACAACATATCACGTGAACACATATGCCTTTATGTGATAGATTTGCCTGTGAACAATAAAAGGAATATTTTACAGGCAGATTGTTTATACAGCTTATTAGTGTTAGAAACAAAATATACATCCTCAGCACTATAGAATAAACATATTATCTAACAAACAATAGATGAAAGTATTGATAGATATGTCATATTTAGAATATAAGGAAGGTGAAAGCATTGATAGATATGTCCTGTACAGAATATGTGGGATGGTGAAAGCATTAACAGATATGTCCTGTTCAGGATGTGTAGGATGGCTTGACTGTCACATATGACTTAACACAAAACGCTAATACAAAACATGTGAATGCATTCGCCGCCTATACACTTTTCAACTTTCTTTATCCCCCAGTTCTGGTTTCGAACTCCAGTTTATATGTCTTGCTACAATCCGAACATATGAAATCTGAGATAGTTTGATATACTTTAACCTTCTTTGAAAATAAACAAAGTTTCGATACACAATAACTGTAACAGCTACACGAACAGTTATGACAAAAGACCATCTCGATTTATTTTGAACAATGATATGTAAGCAAATAAAAATGTTAATTTCAATTTATGTACAATGATGTGACCCAAATACATTGATTCCATCTTTGTCTTCTGTGTAAACACATTTTACTTAATTGTTTTTGTATATTCTCCATTTCCAAAAAATAAAAAAATTATGTGTTATGAATTTCATATTGCTCAAATATCCTTGCATGAAGATTTCACCTTTGTTTTTTGTATAAAGTCATTGTTTTTATTTTTTTTTACTTTCTCCCAAAACAAAAATATTTTGAGTCTATATGTTCTGATGTGCATATTGTAAATATAAAACTTGAAGATTCCCTCTTCAGCATGAAAAAAATAAAATACTTGTCCCAGCCGAGAATTGAACCCCTGACCTTTAGCATGACAGATGTCTTACCCACTGAGCCATGTTGAAAAGTATGATTTGACCTTCTCACTGGTAAATCACATAAATAATCAAAATCTTTATTAGTCATCTTTAGAAGTTGTTTTATAATGGGAGATATTCAGTAATTTCAAGCAGCAGCCTAAGTTAGATGCATAGACTAAAATTTTCCAAATATATGTTTGTCTAAGATGATATCAGAAGTAGTTCAAATAAATCAAGTAGATATCTATAACTCATGTCTCATTTAAATCTAAGACACCATTTTGGTTGATTTCGTAGGTATAATAGGTTGGCATGTAAGTATTTATATTGAATATGAGGTTTGTCATATAATGCCCAGACACATTTTATATAATTTAACTTGAACTCAAAATAGAAAATTGTAATAAAACAAAGAACGTCAGTGACTGGAGTGGGACATATTTTGGAGAAAAATGTCCCACTCAGTGACTGGAGAATTCATATGGAAAGTAGTCCGGTAGGATGTTAGTTTCATATGAAGCTATTGTGTTGATATGTACTCAATGAGTTCACTCATAACAGAAATCAAGATGGCCGAATGGTTGAGAATGTGCATGATTTTTTTTAAGGGAAGTACACGTCATGCATATTGTAAATTGGTAAGTACCCATATTGTAAATTGGCTAATACCCATATTGCAAATTGGATCATGCCCATATTGTAAATTGGCTAGTCACTATATTGTAAAGATCTCTTTCCTCTTTTGGACACGTTTTCATGACTTCCTGATACAATTCAAACAATAATTGTTTGTAAACATACTGGATGGTTTGCACAAAACCTATTGCTACAATTTAGCTGCAAATAATATATACTAGTATATATTCTCTGTATACAGTATATATATATATATATATATATACATATATATATATATATATATATATATATATACCAGTTATTTTCTTCACCAGTTATTTTCTTCACTGTTTTTATTTCACTGGGAAATCGTCAAAATAAGCCTCGATTGCCCCACTTTAATTAGGAAAAACAAGTCAATTCCAAATCAATAGATTTAAGAAGTTCTAGACGTATAAAATATGGCAGTGGAATATCTGGTTTATACATGACCATTCCAAAACGTTTCTAATTGAATGATCTTCAGAAAGTGATAGATACATCAAAACACCTTATTTTAAAAAATGATTAAGAGTATATATATTACGTGCATATCAACACATTAGCTACATATGAAACTAACATCCAACCAGACTACTTTCCATATGACATGTCCAGGAAAATACACCACACTTCAATCACTGACTTTCTTTGTTTTATTACATTTTTCTGTTTTATGAGTTCAAGATAAATAAATCAAATGTGTCTGGACGTTTTATGGCACACCTCACATTCAATAAAACTTTGACCGTGGCAAAATTGCCCACTGAACACGTTGCCTGGATCCACATTTCAAAATAAACATAGACTGTACCTGTGCAAGGTGTTATAACAATTCATCAACCCTCAACCCTGCAAACAATATTAATTCTTAAATACGTTCCATCAGTTTGGTATATTATTTATTCCAAAACAATATTCAAGATCTTCAAAATGTGGACTTGTCAGTATTTGACCATATCAGTCATGATGGAAATGAACAGGTCGCATGTCACTTGTATGTGTTTCTCTGTTCTCCAGTGAGGTCAGTCAATGTGTACATATTAGCTGCACCTTTTGGCTTCACATCTCCATTACATTTGAGATATTAGATATAGAATTTATTATGGTTATATTGTATGATCTGACGTATGAATATTGCCTAATGAATGAGCATCATCAAAGCGTTGCTTCAGATTGAATAATAGAATAATACATGTGTTACCTCTAGTCTGATGATATCATATCTCACGGAATTGTCCACCCTTGCATGCTGTAATAACTTTCTACAATATATTTCTCCAATTACTTTGTTGTGAAGTTGTGATCAAGTTGTGACTCCTACGATTAAGAGTCAGAGCTATTCTTCAGAGCTATTTTTCAAAACTTGTTTTCCATATATTTCATTGTATTCATTGTATTATGACACAACATTTTCTTGAAAATTGTAAGGAAAGTGATATCAATGTATCATTTATAGTTAGTTTTACATTTATAGAAATTTTAAGATAATTGATAATTTCACGTATCATATGAAGTTATTTGTGTCTACAATGTACTGGTTTCAGTAACTTGGTAATTAGATGTATCACGAAGCAAAATCTGTCATATGAACTAGCTGGACAATTGTCTGAAGAAGAGACAATTTGTGCATCAATCGTTACTCAATGGTAAGGTGAGCATAAACTTGCACATGCCGGCGGGGAGAATAGCAAACGATGCACAAATATAACTTATGTGCACATGTCAATATGTTATAAAATCAATGAAAGTTGCTAGTAGCATTGCTTTAAGTCCAGCTTCTCATGACTAGTGAATGATACAGCCAATAGAGGCTAATTATAATGTGCCTGTGAAATCTCATTAAACGTTGAACTTAGGTATAATTCAAATAAACTAACAAAAGAATCGTTAGCACATTTGTAATTTTCTTTTTAATGACGCCATATGAACTGAAAGTCGGTCTGGCACATAACCTAAAACTAATTGCTACAGAATTTATTTTGCCACTTTATTATTCAGAATAGTGTCTGAAATAACATATCCAAGGTCGAGAAAAATCTAAACATGGAAACATTACCTAATTTGCATAAATCCAATATGGCCACCATACCAATAAAATGCAGTGGACAAATCGACATGTATTGTATTGTATTGTATATTTATTGACTTAATTCTTAATTCTAACAATAATCACATATCAATTCAATTTATAAAGAGTAACAATTAGTGATGACATTTTATGCATTTACATAGTCCGGGTGAGCCACAAGAATAAGTCCATTATAACACGTTTCTAATACCAAATGCTATGATAAATCAGATATGACACACAAAAGAAAGATAACAAAGCGATTCTTGCAACACTAAGCTTATAACAACTACATTGTATTGAGTTTACAAATAAAGATACTGTCTGATCAAATAATAATTGTGAACATGTATGAGTCTTCATTGATATATTATGACATCAATGATAATACATCATGACAATAAGAGCATAATGTTGCACATGGTTTGCTCTCCATAAGGTTTGAAATTGCACTGTAATCAAGATTTGGATATTGGTTGCGCACATGTTGTGTGTCTGTACAGTGTATAAGAACATGCTTTTCAGTTTGAACATCATTTCCACAAACACAAATTCTATTTTCCCTTGGTATCCGTGACCATCTACCTGTTTCTATCCGTAGGTAGTGGGATGACAGCCTAAGCCTTGAGGTGGAGATTCTTTGTCTTTCTGTGATATGTGGTTTTGCTGAGTACATAGGGTGTACTGAAACATCTGGGTTCAACTCCATGTAAGTCTTGGTTTTTGATGCATCAGAGGATGTCATCCTCTCATGCAACTCAGTAGCAAATGCCTTGATGGGATCTTCTTGCAATGATTCAAGATAAATCAGGTACTGTCCCACCGGGCTTCTCTCCTGTTTTGCCATCTCTATGGCTGCTTTGACTGGGCTGTCTTCATAGAAGGATTTTTGGTTCAGTTTACATAGAAATTCTCTTTGTCTGCTTTGGAGTAGGGCTTTCACAGAGGGTATCCCAAGCTCTGCATAAACCAAGTCATTTGTCGTCTGGGTACGTACTCCAAGGAGCTCTTTGGCAGATGAGATGTAAGGTACATGTGCTGCTGACAGATCACGGCACAGCCAACTCTCACAACTGTAGAGCACTGCACTTGTCAAGGCACTATCCCACACTTTCCTTTTCACAACAAATGGTGCATCACTGTTTCGTCCTAGAAAGGAGGAGAATTTCCTTACATGACATTCCTTACTCTTTATATGTGCAGCAACTTGCTTGCTGACTGGTTCATTTGATACTGTTGAACCAAGGTATACATAGGAGTCTGTGTGGCTTATGACAATGTCTCCAATGATAAACGGCTCCTTATCATCCACATTGACAGTGAAGAATTTGGATTTTACCTTGTGCCAACTCATGTCCAATGGGTCTGTTGCTGATTTGGCTCGTATGAGTTTGCTAGTCATTGCAGCACGTGAGGTGGCGAACACCACTGTGTCATCCATCTGGAGTAAGCAGTGTAAAGAACCAAGAAAGCCATCATATCCATACTCCTTTATTGACCTGATGACAAGATTAATATAGAAGGTGAAAAGAGAGCAGCTTGTGGAGCCTCCCTGCCTTACACCAGCACTGGAAGTAAAGCTCTCTGAACCAATGACTCCTTTTGTGTTTTGCAATGTACTAGCTATAGCTGAGAGGTATCTGCTACCACATCCACTGTCTGCAAGTAACTGTAATAACTTCTGACGGTTCACATAGTCATACGCCTTTTCAAAATCAATGAAGGTTACATATAGGGTTTGTTTAGTTTTTCGAGCAACATCAATTATGAGCCTCAGTGTCAAGAGTTGCTCTGAGCATCCTCGTCCTGCCTGTGCTCCTGCCTGTTCCAGATCTGGTTTGTACCACAAACAAAATCGTCTGTTCAATATTCCATCATAGATTTTGCACATTGCCGATAATATGCTGATTCCTCTGTAGTTGCTGGTCAGTGATTTGAGTCCCTTCTTGAAGATTGTGAATACCTTTGCTAAAGACCACATTCCTGGATATATTCCCATGAATATCATGTTTAGAAGGAAGGTAAGTAGCCAAATCCAAGAGTCTGACAGTGATTTCAGTATTCCTGGTGGGACTCCATCTGGTCCCGGTGCTTTACTTGAGGAGAGATTCTTGTACATGACTAAATTGTCATATTTTGTTTTATATTTAGTCACAATGGTGCAAAGTGATGTAGATAAGCATAGCTATTGATTATTGATTGATTTATACAATATGTTAGGGGTATGTGACACATACAGATTGATTGTGAGTGCCAAAATGATAAAGATTATGCTGAGTGTTTGCATTTCCAAAGTTGATTATGTGATGTTTTTGTGTATAATGCAGTATTATCATTATATTACATAATTTATGCAGAAAATGCAAGGAATATATTCAGATCTGTTCTTTGTAGTGCTCATAGGATGTAGTTTGCACTTGCACCTGAGTAGATTTAGTTCTTAAGTAACCACAACATGAGATGTGGCATATAATTATATCTGATTAACTCATGCCACATTTCTTTCTTTTCAGGCTGATATGTCTTCTTTCAACTAAGCATGTTATCTCACATTACAGATTTTGCTTTTAATTGGCTTTGTTTAGTGATGTTAACATTGTCTCTTGTATAGTTCCACAGATTAAATTGATAGTGGTTGTAGTTGGTAGTGGTTGAGTTGGTGCTTGTTGTAGTGGTATTTGCATGCTACTTTCTATTTTCGGAATGAACATTACTAACCATTCACAATGGATGCCACAGTTTCCTGTGTCCTGTATAAAGAACCTCTTGAAGGAAATAAGTACCCTGTAGTGACTTGGAAGGAGGAGTTAAGATGAAGCTAAGAAATAAACCAAGCTTGTGTGAAGCACAAAGACGACCTGAACCGTTCCTGGTCAGAGAGTGCATACAGAATGTCGCCATATCTACTGTAATTCTAACAAAATCATTCAAGCAAGAAACACTGTTGAAGGTCTACAACAAGTCAATTGAAGAGCTTCGCTCAGCAGAGGAAGGCTTTGGCTTTAGTAGTCACTGATTCTATTGTTGCACCTCTGTAAATACTGATGAACAGAAGATGCACAAACTACTTTACAGTGACAGCCACAGAGACAAAGGAATGTATGTGTGCAGCCCAGACTGTTGAATATCCATGATTTGCCAGCAACTGATATAGTTTACCATCAACTATGCAGTTCAGGACAGGCATGGACAGGCATCCCTCAAAAGTTCTCAGCTGTGATAGAACACGTGTTGATGGGGAGCTTAAAACAAGTGGAGGGCGGACTTGAGGAAGGGGTTGAGAAGTCACATGGCTGCTGTCAATGCCTGCATGTGCTGAACAGAATTGTGACATACAGGATCTGACTGGTATAAAGTACAGCACAGGAGAGCAGAACAGAGATGGCCCAGGCCAGAGAAGCATGTGACACCAACAATGACTGTACTCAGTGCTCTTGAGGACAGAAGCCCTTTCACACCAGACACAGATCTCTGCATATCATGGCTGGTGTGATAGCTGACAGTGCTGTGATTGTTGATGAGGCTGAAGTACAAGGAATGGAAATCTTGGCATCCATGCCTGGCAAACCCACTGCCACATTCACCTTCAGGAAGAGTGACCAAAGTCTGCAGTATTGATGGCTAGTTTAATGTGATTCCCAACTGTTGTTCCAGTATCTCCTGGTTGCTGGCAAATCATCTGATGAAAATAAAACTTAAGATTGGAGATGTTCATCTGATGAAAATAAAACTTAAGATTGGAGATTGGCCTTGTGTTATTGCAGCCAATCCTCTGTGATCATGTTCATGCTTTTTTATATATCTATTTGTTATATCATGATATGTTTTGAAATCCCATATTTTTATTAAATCATTTATTGTGATTTTTAGCAAAATCATTATATCAGAGATATTCTAATGAGCTTTCTGAAGCTAGGCTATGCCACCTTGTGCAAGCTATCAGCCATAACAAGAGTTTCAATAACAGATCTTGATAAAACAAAATAGTTACAAAGTATCTGTTAACATTCAGAGAATCATGAATCGAGAATAGATATTTTCAGATTAGTTTGATATGAGTTTATTAGAAGTTCAATATATGACATGTGGGTATTGGGCAGGAAGTGAAATTAGCCCCTGTAATTGTTTCTTTTACTTTTAAAAGGGAAAATATTCTTGCAAATCGACATCACACATTAATGCTTGCTTTGTCTGTGAGTAGGAGTGGCATCTACTATTTAAACTGCAAATACAATTAACAACTTATTTGGCTGTACATAAAACAGGTGTGGATCAATATCACGCGGTGACATGGCCTGATGCAATACCAGGCAAAACCATGCAGGTTATTAGTATTTGGATAGCCTCCTCAAATTAGCGCCCTCAAAGTGCATTGGAATCAATGTGAATCGTTTGCATGGCAAACCTATTTATATGCATGCGTTATTTGTTCTCACTGAACACAGGCTCAAGAGTCAGAGCAATATACACTTGTCTTATCACGGGAAAAGCTATATCCGTATTTGATTGTATATGTTTCCTTTTAATTTAATGTTCTAATGAATGCCAATTGTTCGATCTTATTATTTAGTGTGCTTTTGTTAATCCAAATGGACATCATCATCCGCCACCGGAAACGAACGGGAAGGACGTTAATGTCTCCATTGTTCTGGCTTAACCCCTACCGGACGGGAAGGACGTCAACATCCACCACCGGCAACGGAACTACTTTCTTTTTACACCAAATGATTTCAAAAAAAGTACGGGAAAATTGCTCAACTGTTAAAAATAGTCCCCTTTTCATTTAAACATTCAGTCATTATAGAATGCTTTTAATTGAGATGTTTATTTTTGTAATAAAACTAATGATTTATTATTTGAAAAGCACAATGGAAAATTCTTTAATATATTGAAAGTTTCATATCTTTTTAGTTCATTACAAGTCAGGTAGTAATATGACACTGCTCCAAGATTTCTTTTATCACGTCGAAATTTTAAAGGGAAAAAGGTAATGTCATTAATGCATTGATTTTAAAAGGATTTTTTTTAACACTGAATATGTACCAATTCCCATGGATAAAGTACAGTATTTAGGTTACTGCTCCTCTGCCACTAGGGGGCACTCATTGAAAAGATCCATAAATACCCTTTAATGACGTCATTATATTACATTTTATAGGGCTAGATGTTATTACAAAAAATCCTGATAATGACAATTTTTGACATCAGTAACCATGGTGACCATGGTTACAATTTTTATTGACCCCTAATGGACTAACCATTTTGATCGGCAGGCCTAACCAATTTTTTTCTCGACTGGTGTATCTACATATTCATTGTCAAAATAGACTTGAAATCCACTGTTTCCAGAATCATAACACACTGCCCATCGTTTTTGAAGTTTTCTATCTCATCCCATATTCATTGGGCTGGTTGATAGACACTAATAACTGTCCATATTTGGACTAGCATAGTCTATCACAAAAGAGAATGTGAGCGTTACATATGAGATCACCACAAACTGTAATTAGAACAACCAAAGATGATATTTGATTTATATAATACATTTTGTTTTATTTTGATTTATGTACTATGAGAATGCCAATAAATATTTTGCATGTTTGTAATATTGTGCTGTTATTTACAGGGGTTATTCCACTCGAGGACCCGGAAGAATGGTTTGTGGAATTGGGCAGGTATGTAAGTGAAATTAATTTGTATAATATTTAATTTCTTTACAAACAAGGCGACAACAATCATCCGTAGGCTTGTAATAAGCTGGCGAATGTGTTTAAAAAAACTAATTAATGCTAGGGTCGATGTAGCAATAGTATGGGATTACCCGAAGGCTGTGTGGCTGGCGAAAGTGTTCAGTGAGAATAAAAACAACAGGTATGAGGTATCATGCGCAAAATAGGAATCTTGCACAATGTAGGAATGATTCCTACATTGTGCAGGACAAAGTAGGAATTCCTACATTGTGCAAATAAGTAGGAATATCAAGAATCCAAATGTTATTGTGCAAATAAGTAGGAATATCAAGAATTCAAATGTCAGGAACCTGAATGAGGTCATTGAGGAGGTTTAAGCAATATGAACGTTGACTTAATGAATATAGGACAGTTATAATGTACATTTCTGATTGACAAAAAGGTAGATATCTGGATGTGAGCTTGTAAACGTATAGTTAAGACACAAATATTAAAACAAAATGTTTGTACATTTTTTGTTCAAATAAAGTGACAATCAGCATTTCTATGTCATATTTCCATTATAATGTACGAGTCAATACAAATGTGTAACCATATTCTTCAATGCCAATAATGTCCAATTAAGCCAGAGGAAGTATCTGAAATACAAATGCTAATGGCGAAGGAGAAGATACGAAGGCAATAGACGAAAATAATAAAGTAGAAGTGCGAGAATAGCGAAGTAGAAGTGCGAATATGGCGAAGTAGAAGGTGAAAAAGTAGAAGTGTGAATATACCGAAGTAGAAGTGTGAATATCCCGAAGTTATGAAGCTTTGGAGGTATCATTCGTGCTTCGTACTTCGCCCCTAACTTCGCCCTTCTACTTCGCTATCTTCGCCCCTTTGCCTTCGTTATCTTCGCACTTCACCTTCGCTATCTTCGCCTTTCTTATCTTCGCACTTCGTATTGCATTGCCAAGTAGCCAATCAGTGAGCAGCTTACTGTAGTATATAAAGTTTGCTAAAGGCGAAGGGAGAAGATTAGAAGACGAAGGCCGAAAATAACAAAGTAGAAATGCGAAAATAGCAAAGTAGAAGTGCGAATACAGCGAAGTAGAAATGCGAATACAGCGAAGTAGAAATGCGAATATAGAGAAACTTAAAAAGCGAAGTGCGAGGCACGAATGATACCTCCAGAGCTTTATACGAAGTAGAAGTGTGAATATATACCGAAGTAGAAGTGCGAATATAACGAAGTAGAAGTGCAAATATGGCGAAGTAGAAGTGCGAATATGGCAAAGTAGAAGTGCGAAGGTGAAGAGCGAAGTGCGAGGCGCAAATGATACCTCCAGAGCTTCAGAAGTTGCACCCGAAGGCCAGAAGGCTGGTGAACTTGGTGTAGAATATGTCTTTGCAGGCCTAAACAGGCTTATGTCCCAGTTATGCTCAGGCAACGAGGCATCAGACCTTGAGCACCTGACTAGGGACCGGCTCTAAAATGGCTCTAAAATCCTTAACATCAGTGTTTTTTAAGCCAAGAAATTATTATTTAATATCCCGGTCTGATAGTTTTTTTATTTTATTAGCGCTGCCCTAAGTTTAAAAGAAATTAAGAACATGCTATGCAATACATTTATCTGAACACTTTTAAAGGGATTCATGTTAAAGTATCTGGCAGCCATGTTAAATCATCGACAAATTGTGATCATAATTATATTATAAATATTAAGTATATTACCATTTAAGATTGCGATCTTTAAAGCAGTCCCGTGAATTAGTTCTTATTATTTCAGAACAGGCAATATTTTATTATTATTATTATTATTATTATTATTATTATTTTTTTTTTTTTTTTTTTTTTACAATATGACATACTTTTAATACGTTTCAAATTTTGTATATTTCCGATTGAAATGAATCTTGACCATATACCTATTTTACCAAGTTCTATATTCTATAAATCTGGGACAAAACCCCAAGGCGCATCTATTTATTGTGAAGGTATATTAATGAAGGAATTGATAAGACAAGACCGTATTCGATAGATCTTACAGATAAAATGTACTCTGTCTGAACATTTTGTTGTTATATTCAATGCTTCCACCGCATTCATATCAAAACACTTACCAGCATCGTGACTGGATGAATTACAATAATGATCTTAATGATCGGTTTTTATCAATCGTGTACACCTGGTATTATCTAATAGACGGCAAGCCTCTCGTATATTTCTCGTGTTTATATTTCTTATCAATATGAATAAGCATCACGCCAAATTAGTGTAATCTCCAGTGGTTTAAGAGTTTGTTTTTTAAAAAAAATAACATTTTGTATGTAAGCATTTTGACCTCTCAAATATAAGCTCTGAATAAATCATGTAGTCCTCCAATGCCCTACATACCATGACGTGTTACCTATTCTCTTGAGAGAAAATACAAAACTTTGAAAGGAAAGTCTTTGGTATGGAACCAGCGTCGGAGAGTTAAATAGAGTAGGGACGCAAATGCATTCGCATGTATTGTGTTTTGGTCAAAGTAATTTGTGATGACATTAGTTGTGAAAGTACTAAATACATGGTGGCTGTAAATTGGTAAACAAATGCCTCACCATTTCTTTAGGGCATTTCACGCAATGTTATATACATCACACAACCTCTACATGATTTCATATATTACTTCCCTTTCAGTGAATGTAATTTAAATCAAACCACAAAACAACATTTAAAGAACTAGGGTTGAAGATGCGGCAAAAAACTTACATGAAACAAATTCTTACTAGAATACATATAACTCATTCAACAATTCAAAAATATGATGTAGAGATGCTTAAGCGAGGTTGACATTGCAAGAAGCGTATATTAAACCAAATTTAACGATATTAGATTAAAACATTTATATTAAGTCTATATTCAGTGTTCACTTACCCAGATGGTCTGAAACTTAAGTCCAGGTATACAAGCTGTGAGAGTTTTGATTGCCGCGGTGGAAGAAGAGTTGGCCCCACGATGAAGTCAGGAGACTGGAGTAATCTAAAGCCTCCTCCACAAGAGCTGCCATTTATATATTCGCCTCTATGCCACCAGTGAGAAGTGCGGCAGCGTAAATGTGTCACATGCGGGCTACTCAGAGTGAGAGCTGGGGCAGCGTCGAGGTATCACATATAAGGTAACACAGGGACACCTATCACATATAAGGTAACACAGGGACACCTATCACATATGAGGTAACACAGAGACACCTATCACATATGAGGTAACACAGAGACACCTATCACATTTAAGGTAACACAGGGACACCTATCACATATAAGGTAACACAGAGACACCTATCACATATAAGGTACCACAGAGACACCTATCACATATAAGGTAACACAGAGACACCTATCACATATAAGGTAACACAGAGACACCTATCACATATAAGGTAACACAGAGACACCTATCACATATAAGGTACACCAGAGACACCTATCACATATAAGGTACACCAGAGATACCTATCACATATAAGGTAACACAGAGACACCTATCACATATAAGGTACACCAGAGATACCTATCACATATAAGGTAACACAGAGACACCTATCACATATAAGGTAACACAGAGACACCTATCATATATAAGGTAACACAGAGACACCTATCACATATAAGGTAACACAGAGACACCTATCACATATAAGGTAACACAGAGACACCTATCACATATAAGGTAACACAGAGACACCTATCACATATAAGGTAACACAGAGACACCTATCACATATAAGGTAACACAGAGACTCCTATCACATATAAGGTAACACAGAGACACCTATCACATATAAGGTAACACAGAGACACCTATCACATATAAGGTAACACAGAGACACCTATCTCATATAAGGTAACACAGAGACACCTATTACATATAAGGTAACACAGAGACACCTATCACATATAAGGTAACACAGAGACACCTATCACATATAAGGTAACACAGAGACACCTATCACATATAAGGTAACACAGGGACACCTATCACATATAAGGTAACACAGAGACACCTATCACATATAAGGTAACACAGAGAGACCTATCACATATAAGGTACACCAGAGATACCTATCACATATAATGTAACACAGAGACACCTATCACATATAAGGTACACCAGAGATACCTATCACATAACAGGTAACACAGAGACACCTATCACATATAAGGTACACCAGAGATACCTATCACATATAAGGTAACACCAGAGATACCTATCATATATAATGTAACACAGAGACACCTATTACATATAAGGTACACCAGAGATACCTATCACATATAAGGTAACACAGAGACACCTATCACATATAAGGTAACACAGAGAAACCTATCACATATAAGGTAACACAGGGACACCTATCACATATAAGGTAACACAGAGACACCTATCACATATAAGGTAACACAGAGACACCTATCACATATAAGGTACACCAGAGATACCTATCACATATAAGGTAACACAGAGACACCTATCACATATAAGGTAACACAGAGACACCTATCACATATAAGGTAACACAGAGACACCTATCACATATAAGGTAACACAGAGACACCTATCACATATAAGGTACACCAGAGATACCTATCACATATAATGTAACACAGAGACACCTATCACATATAAGGTAACACAGAGACACCTATCACATATAAGGTAACACAGAGACACCTATCACATATAAGGTAACACAGAGACACCTATCACATATAAGGTAACACAGAGACACCTATCACATATAAGGTAACACAGGGACACCTATCACATATAAGGTAACACAGAGACACCTATCACATATAAGGTAACACATAGACACCTATCACATATAAGGTACACCAGAGATACCTATCACATATAAGGTAACACAGAGACACCTATCACATATAAGGTAACACAGAGACACCTATCACATATAAGGTAACACAGAGACACCTATCACATATAAGGTAACACAGAGACACCTATCACATATAAGGTACACCAGAGATACCTATTACATATAAGGTACACCAGAGATACCTATCACATATAAGGTAACACAGAGACACCTATCACATATAAGGTAACACAGGGACACCTATCACATATAAGGTAACACAGGGACACCTATCACATATAAGGTAACACAGAGACACCTATCACATATAAGGTAACACAGGGACACCTATCACATATAAGGTAACACAGGGACACCTATCACATATAAGGTAACACAGAGACACCTATCACATATAAGGTAACACAGAGACACCTATCACATATAAGGTACACCAGAGATACCTATCACATATAAGGTAACACAGAGACACCTATCACATATAAGGTAACACAGAGACACCTATCACATATAAGGTACACCAGAGATACCTATCACATATAAGGTAACACAGAGATACCTATCACATATAAGGTACACCAGAGATACCTATCACATATAAGGTGACACAGAGACACCTATCACATATAAGGTAACACAGAGACACCTATCACATATAAGGTAACACAGAGACACCTATCACATATAAGGTGACACAGAGACACCTATCACATATAAGGTAACACAGAGACACCTATCACATATAAGGTAACACAGAGACACCTATCACATATAAGGTAACACAGAGACACCTATCACATATAAGGTGACACAGAGACATCTATCACATATAAGGTAACACAGATACACCCTATTTCACGTCACTATGACACTTTCATAAATGATGTCAACATGTTTACCTTGCTCGAAACGTTAAGATGGCTTCATTGCCAGTTAAATCATCACTCTATTCCAATTACTGGCGAAACTGTGGTCTTTGGTATGTGTAATATTCAGTGTTAAGGTCTATAATCCACAATGAAAAACTGGGACAGATTTATGTTTTTTTGGCCTAAATGTGTTCAAAGTAATGATATTTGTTAATTTAGCACAGAAAAGGTAAACTTAACCAGCTAGTCTTAAATTTTTATTATTTAAATTTAACCCGTTTTAACGGGTTCAACTCAGTTTTTGCACCTGGCGACTTATATCAAGTATTTATATTTTCTTTATTTAATGCCATCCAAAGAATAATCAAGCTTTTATAGGATATTTTAGATATAATCATGGCATAAAATATGAATTATCACTAAAAGAGTTGGGTATTTAAAAATCTCATGCAAACGAGTTTGTCCGCCACGTGTGCCCCAGAGCCAAAGGCAGTTACGTTAAATATACGAGACCACCCGAAGTTCTCTCCAAATGCTTCAAACTGATTGTGGATTATAGACCTTAAAAGAAATGCGCATTCGTAGTCTCATGCAACTGCGTTTACTTTGCTCGCAACATCAATACGGTGTCATTGCAGTTTAAATAAGGGAGACAATCTTAATAATTTGCACACATTTGATTTATTCCATAAATCTACCATAACCCATACATAATATAAATACATAAATGGCTCAAGCACACACACCCAGCATAGCTCACCCTCTTTTCCCTCCGGCAGCCCACCAGTGCAGACCGATTCCAGGTCTCAGGAGCATGGCACATGTCACGGACTTTGACATATGCCACGACAAGTCAGTTCCTGAGAAGACAGTAAAGGGGGCTGTGCTGGGTGAGTACGTTGCTCTGCATGAATTTCTGCACTCAATAGTAGTAGACCACACTTCCAATCAAGACTTGCAAACTTATCTGGATCCTTCTGGCAATATCAAATATAGGAAAAAGAACCAACGTTCCAGGGCTATATATGATCTGAAAACATGGTTAGAGGCATGGGCAGTCTACGAAAAACTAATGGTTCACACACATGGTCTCTACCTTTATGACCAAATGTCAGAATATAGAGTATTAATTTGTGAGTGGGATAAGAAATACACATGGGCTAACGTAGCTACCTTGGACATGCGACACAGGCAGGAATTGGCTAGGAAATCTGTAGAATTCTCAAACGTCAACCCACAGTTAGTATATACGATATTAGATGCAACGGCCATCAAGCCGTCTGCCGCCCGCTGTAGTAGGTGTAAAAGTTATCAGCATACTAGAATCTCGGAATGCCCCTTTCCTGCTATGGCGCCGTCAGTACAGTGGCCGACGGCGCTGGAGCAAGGGCAGAAGGCAAAACAGCCAGAGGTCTGCAATAACTTCAACGTACTTAAATGTACATACAAATACTGTAAAAGGTTGCACGTTTGTAGGCAGTGCCAGGGGGCTCTCCCCTTCGAGCTCTGCATCAAGCAAGGCAAATGTGCATCAAGCAGCATCAAACACGTTCCTACATCATGAATTTTGGGAAAAGAATTTGAGGGACCACCCTGATCAAGAATTTGCTTCTCTCCTATGCCACAGGGCAAAACACGGGGTAAAGCTAGGTTTTACAGGCGACGACACTATTTCTGTATGTTCCAACAATTGGCCGTCGGCCACTGTACATAAGGATAAAGTAGCCGATTTTGTCTCAAAAAACTTAGCACTAGGTAGGATTGAGGGACCCATAGCTGACCCCCCCCCCCCAACTTTAGGTCATCACCACTGGGGGCCTTCGTTAAGAAGACTGGGGGCAAGGCCAGGGTTATTCATGATCTTTCCTGGTCACCAGGTAAGGCCATAAATGAAGGCATAGATACCGCAAGATATTCTATTAGATATGCGACAGTGCTTGATGCCGTTAGGCTAGCACAGAAATACAAGGGGGCATGGATGGCGAAAACCGACCTTGCTTCAGCTTTTCAGAGCATTAAAGTAGCTGTAGAGGACAGACATTTAATAGGTTTTTCGTATTGCAACGACAACGACGTTAGGCAAACGTACCAGATGGCATGTCTTCCTTTCGGATTAACAAGTGCACCAAGATTATTTGATGATTTTGCGGTAGGACTTGAATATATAAGTAAGGAAAACGGTGCAGCAGCCGACACACTCCATTACTTAGACGATTCAATTACTCTGTCGTCCACTGTAGAAGGGTGCAAGAAATCTTTGGATATAATTATCAGCACAGCCAGGGCAGCAGGTTTCGAAATTCAAGATAAGAAGACAGTTGGGCCTACCCAAAAAATCGAATTTCTAGGTATTGTGATAGATTCAGTCAAAGAGCAGTTAAGCATATCACAAGAGAGGATAGACGACATCACACAGGATTTAGATAGGGCATCTGGGCGCAAATATTTAACTAAGCGAGAACTACTGTCCCTTATAGGAAAGCTTGTATTTTGCTCAAGAGTAGTAGCCGACGGGAAACTTTTTACAAAAAGGCTTAACCACTTGGCCAAACGTGCTAAACAGCTCCATCATAAGATTAGGTTGACCCATGAGGCACAGTCAGATATCAAGTGGTGGCAACGTTGCCTAAGCCTGCATAACGGAGTTTGTTGGTTTCCTACTGAATGGTCCATATCACAGGCAGAAATCCTATTTACTGATGCTTCAGACGTTGGGCTAGGGGCATGTCACAACAAGTCATGGACACTGATCGACTTCCAGGCGTCACATAAGTGGATGGCATCCATGACCATAGCCTGGCGGGAGCTGGCTGCTGTGGTTATAGCCATAGCCACCTTTGGCCCACAGTTAGCTGGCAAAAAGGTTGCCATGAATATTGACAACGTAGCTGTCTGCTACTGTATCAACGACGCCAAGTCAAGGGATCCTTTGCTGATGAACCTGGTACGCGCCCTATATCTATACACAAGCATCTATAGAATTGATTATAAGGCTTTCCATATAGGAACACTTTATAATGCAGCCGCCGATTCACTAAGTAGGTTGGATATGACCAGATTTCGTGAGGTCATGCCTCTGGCTGATTCAACTATGACTCCACCTACTCCTATTATATATGACTTTTAGTACTGGGACGTTACAAGTCATCGCACAGGGTAACATATAGCACCCCTGCTTGCTATAACACGCGATGTACTAATATATATAGGAATAACAACGTATCATCTTATACCCATCATATGACTTTTATCACTGGGACGTTGGTCAAGTTTCACTTACGTGTTTGAGGGTAGCACACGTGCACCCTAGGCTTGCCATTTAATAACGCGATGTTTTAATATGTTTGGGTATTAACCATACCAGCTTATATTGTATTACCAGGTAACATTAGGTTATAACAAGCTAATATACACTATAGTATAAATGTCATGTAACAATGTAATATGTAACAACGTAATATGTAGCAATGTAATATGCAACAATGTAATATGCAACAATGCAATATGTAACCATGTAAAAATATAACAGTGTATCAGTATATTGGTAACAATATTAATATATCATATCTTAAGCCAGCATGAATGTACTATCTTATAATAATGTATACCTAATAATGTGTATAATCAGTACCTTAAAGGTTCACTAAATATAATGTATTATAAAATAGGTACAGCTATTTGTATCCGATCCCCCAGGGGAGTCACTAATGTTGTAGCACGCTCATAGCGTCAATCAGCGCCCAAAGCGCTTGGTCTTATATATTCTGGTTCGTGGTTCAGCTACTTTTATTTATTTGGCTAACGTCATTCATTTGGCATAGCGCGGCTCACTTAGCTTTAGCTAACCAATCCAGGTATTTTTCAGAGTTGGATGAGAAGGTCGCCTCCCTGATGGCAAACGGCATACAAGCCAACACAAGGAGGACCTATTCCTCGGCCCAGTCACAGTACCTAAAGTTCTGTAAGGCATACAGGCTAACGTTTGTCCCAGCGTCGGAACAAACCATTCTAAGGTATATAGCACACATGAGTTCCAAACGAGGTAAGAAGGGTGCTTCTCTGACCCCTAATACGGTATCGGTATACCTGGCCGCAATCAGGTCATTGCATGTCAGGGGGGGTCAGGACCCCCCACCAATCAACACCCCCAGGGTATTGATGGTACAGAGAGCCATGTTGCTACAAGCCCCCCCGGTAGGTAAGAAAAAACCAATAACTTTTGATATGTTATGTGATATGTTCAAATGGCTACCCTTGGATTACATGGGCACCCTCTGGCGGGCGGCCTTGACCCTTAGATTTTTTGGCTGCCTTAGAGGAGCCGAATATTTCGGGATCGGCCGGCCAGGGGGGGCCTCTTGGCTAGTTCAGCCCCCTCAGGTGTCGCAGGTGAATTTTGGTTCTGCCGGGCACAAGAGGTATATGGTGTTCTCCATCAGTAGGACCAAGACTAGGTTAGACGGTTTAAAAAAAACATTGGTTGTTCCGAGCAGTTGGTGTGCGCCCCCTGCTGTATGTGGCAATACTTGGCTAGTAGAGCCAGTAGCGGCCAGTTACCAGGCGGGAGCCCTCTGTTTGCCTCAACCTCTGGCACCCCAATATGCAAGTCAGATTTCAATAATGTCATCAAATCCTTAGCCAGTAGGATAGGTAGGAACCCAGCAGACTACTCCAGCCACAGTTTAAGGAGCGGGTCAGTAACGCAGGCAAGCACTGGGGACTGGAAGGACTGGGAACTCACGACCCTCGGCCACTGGCAATCCAGTGCATATCTGGGATATATAAGGGGGACTAGCTCGCACAAGCTACAATTTTCTAAAAGGCTAGCATCCAAATAAGCATGCTTTAATGCCCTCCACAACCTTATTACAACCTCATTACAATGTCACATCTACCTATGGCCTTAGTCTAGCAAGCTATCCAATGGGCATGTGGCCATAGTTAATCTTATATTGAAATGCTTGAACAAGAAATGTCTGCATTTCAAACGTTTAGGTTAATGTCAATGAGTGTGTTATCAATGTAATTTATGTAATAGTTTAAATATAAGAATATGTTATGTATGTATTGAGCCAATGGTAAATTGGCCGGGTGATGGCAGATTTATGAAATAAATCATTTGTGACCAATTTACTTGGACTTTTGTCTCCTTTCTAAGGAGAATTTATATGTATATAAAGTTGGTTAGAAGTGGTGACAGGCGAGCTGGGGGTCAGACCAGCTAATTGCATTTGACTAACGGCACATGTCCCCAGGGGGTGAGGTCTTAGGGTTTATAAGTGACGGCCGGGGTTTTGCCGCCATTCCAGCACAGACGCCGCTCAGTTACGGTCACCCACCATCCCACCCTTATCCAGGGTAATTCCAGGTTTCACTTCAGTTTCCTAAATGTAATAACAATCGGCCGTCGGCCGCTGTACGGGCATGTGGCCATAGTTAATCTTATATTGAAATGCTTGAACAAGAAATGTCTGCATTTCAAACGTTTAGGTTAATGTCAATGAGTGTGTTATCAATGTAATTTATGTAATAGTTTAAATATAAGAATATGTTATGTATGTATTGAGCCAATGGTAAATTGGCCGGGTGATGGCAGATTTATGAAATAAATCATTTGTGACCAATTTACTTGGGCCTTTTGTCTCCTTTCTAAACTGATTTTAAGCTACCTGGGCGGGATGGCGGGAGACAGCGATGACCAGGAGCTGAATGGCGATATGAACATTGACCGCCAACGAGTGGCGTCTACCACGTGACCCCGCATTGTTGCTAAGGAACGACAATGCCCCTGCCCCGCCGAGATAACAAATTGCGCCCCCTCTTGTGGCTCCCGACTTTAATATACCTTCTATCATAAGAATACATTAAATCATTTTTGGACAATGCTATTTTGTAATATTCAGTTGAAAGAAATGTGCATTTTTCACTTCCATGTTAAATCAACTTTCTACTCCAGTCATTGACGAATCTATGGTTTTTAGCTCTGCTGACGTCCATCCGTGCGTCTCTACTCCAGTGACGAAACTATGATCTTTTGTGATTGTTATATTCAGTTGAAAGATTTGTTTATCTCATTGCCTCATGCAACTGTGTTTACCTTGCTCGCAACGTCAAACCGGCTTCGTTGCAGGCTAAGTAGTTAAACTATCTTTCTACACTTATTACTGACAAAACTACGTAATTGACAAAACTATGGTTAATATTAATTTGCACCATTTAATATTATGGTTGGTTCACTTGTGATAATTACTCCAAGGTTAGAGATAGCTTCACAATGGAGAGATAGCTGTATAAGTGAGATAGTTGCATGAGAGATAGCTAAATAAGTTAGAGCTTGGAGTAATTATTAATTAATTCATAATTACTCCAAGGTTACAGATAGCTTCACAATGGAGAGATAGCTGTATAAGTGAGATAGTTGCATTTTTCACACCCGTATTGCACGTGGAACACCACCTTTCTTGTTTATTTGGGGTTTTTGTGTTTTCTTATTTGAACTCAGACACGTTTGGTAAAGAATTTATAAAATGCAGGCTACAAAGTAATGAAGGACTTTAAAAGTTTAAGTAAGTTGGCCAACCTTGAGCATGTTTAAAAAGGGCTTCAATTAATGTTGAGCTAAGGTAGGTCTCAGAAATATGATTTCAAGTAGTCATCTATATTTAGCCAAATCTTCTCCTGCATCAAAAGAAACCCGACTTTTCATCCGGCAATTCCTAATATGTTAGGTAACGCATTGAATATACATCACATAACTAGACATTAAAGAAGAAAACGAAGAAAGGTAGAAATGTGCAGTTGTGGGTTTCAGATGCCTTTCCCAATTACCTAACTCTGGATCAAAGAAGTATTGAAAAGCTTGACATTTAAGGACATGGAGTTGGTTTGCTTGACATTTAAGGGCATGGGGCTGGTCTGCTTATCTGACAAGACTCGTAGGAGTATCTCTTATGTCTTCTTCAGAATATTTGGCTAAAAAGATTTGCTTGTAATCACATGGTAAAAAAAATCTGTATTTATCATAGTCACATTTCAAAAATGTTTATTCATCGTGTGGTTATGTATTAGAAACCCAATCAACATGCCAAATGTTGTTATTTTTTTCCTGTACGAGATTTGTATTGTTTTGTTGCGAAATGTGCAATATTAATTGTTCAGTATTGCCGTTTAAACATCGTTTCATCAAAATTAGGATAATTTCATTTCCAAACTATGGAGTGGGATCAAATGCTGACAGTGAAAATCCGTCACCAGAGGACACTCAACCCAACACTTATTACGACCACCCACCCTTCCAAAGAAAAAGAGGAATATTACAGCTTCAGATCTTTATACATGTTGTAGGACCACCAATAGCCAGTGAAAAGTTTGAATTTATGTACCATTTCCCCACTTCAAATTGCAAAATTTACAGACCACAGGGTTAAAAATAGAATTTAATTGTATGATTACTACTGCAGTGGCAATTGTCATTGAAGTGTTACCAAGAGTCATCATATATGATGCATATGCAAATACATTGGCTACACGACACAGATCATGTGTTGAATATCTTGGGAATATTAAATACTTAAGATTATCAGTATAGACCACACATGAACTCTGCCATATTAAGATTGCCTAAAAGAAGGTCATGAGAATTGATTTTCCCCGATGATAGTTCGAAATAGAAATGTTGCCTCCTGATATTGCATTATCATTGTTTGACAAATCTTGTAGCCAAATTAAAAGCAAATCATTGACAGTTGTTTTAGACACATTCTTCTTTGATACAGAAGCTGTTCATCTTGGATAGTCAATATCGCCATCATATCTATAAGATATAGATATATAGAGAATGACAACAGAATATAACAGAATATAACTGCAGAATTTGCCATCAACCTCGTCATCATCGTGCAAACGGTCGGTTACTCCATCAAAAACATATTTAAGGAAAAATAATTGAGTTCAGATTTTTAAAGCCACGAGGGCAGTTCACATTTTTGCAGTGAATTAAATGAGCTCTGTTTCTGCAGTATTTTGATTGACCTTCTTCATCACGATTATAAAGACACATATAAGAAATCAAATGAACTAAATCAATGGCATAAGGTTGTATTTTTTCCCAATAGCCTCTCAAGATAAGCATAGCCTGGTGCCAAAACAACTTAAAAGCTGAATCTGATCAGACTCGCATAATTTAGCTCCTGGAAGGGGACATATTTTTGAAGATGAATCACCATGTGATGTGAAAAAATATACAATGTTTAAATGGAGATATCTCGAATAATAATAACTGGCGAGATCTCATACCAGACAAGCTGAATCATCTTTCTACTCCAATTGTTGGCAAAACTATAAAGGCGTGTATTTAAACATTTTGGAAGTTGAAAGGATATTATTATTTAACAAATAATTGAACACTACTGGTACCACTCGTACACAATCACGTTTATCTTGCTCGCAATGTCAAGACGGTGCCAGTGCAAGTTGAATCATTTTTCTACTCCAACAAAACTGTGGTCTTATTTAGGTTTTTCTCAATATTCCATATATTTATTTTGCTTGCAACATCAAGACAGTTCCAGTGCAAATTTGATCATATTTCTACCATGACTCCATTTATTTTACAAAACTGTGATTCGCATCTTTGCCATTTAAAGAGATGCACTACCTCACCCAACAGCAGCATCGCCTGTTGGGGAATTGGAGAGGACCTCTCAAGTCCAATTCCCAATGGAAGGGGAGAGGGTACAGACAATAGGCAGTTTCGATTAGGCCATGGTGGTTAAAACATTCTGGCAAACATCAAGGTTATGTTTATTGGACTCTGGATCAGGTTTATTGTTCCTGTATCATTGTTTCATAAATAAAAATAAATGAATTGAAACAAAGTATGGACAAGCCATGTGTGAAATAAATTCAGCTTAAGGATGTGGATTCAACATTATTGGTCAAACCTTCAGGGGCCCACCACTATATGATATGCAAAAAGAGCCGATATCCACACTTTTCTGGCTGGCAGCTTGTAACTAATGCATTTCATTTCCAGCTGGTATGTTTACCAGCTGGGAACTTTTTTGTTTGAATCAGCTGGCTCAAAATACATTTCACATTTCAAAATGGCCTAGTTGACAGACTGATGAATTTAATAGGCTGGCTGGTAAAATATTGAGATTTTAACACCAACTGGCAATTTCACCGTTGAAAACCGCAAAATAAAAAATAAATTATATTATATGAACACTATTTGACAAAGATTGTTCAAGCCTAATGATATTTCTACTGTAATTATAAGTTTTTAACATTTAATTATTTATTAAAGAAATTGGCTCATTACCAGCTGTTAAAAGAAATTTGGCATTGACAAACATCCACAAACAAAGTTAACAGCTGTTAATTCCATACAAATTTTGAGCTGTTAAGTTCAACAGCTCGTAAAAAATAACAGCGGACAGCCAAAATCTCAAAGTGTAGCTGGCTGGTATTTTAAAAAATATTTCCTTCTAGAAAATACTAAAAATGCATATTGGAAATTTTTTTTTTTTAGCTGAGTGATATGTTGTTCACAACATTCTATAATATACTCTGCCTAAGTTTCACATCTCTATCTCAATTTTTAACGAAGTTGGTAGTGGTGGGCCCCTGATCCTTGGAGTAATTATGAATGGAGGCGCAATGTCGCAAGATTAAAAGGGATGTCATGGTTGCCACCATTGGCATTGTTATGATGACGCCATATTAATGCAAGATATGAAAGCTTTAATGTAATTTTTTTCATAATTGTTTAAAGTCATCAAAACCATGATTTAGAGCTTTCAGCCAGCCAACATTAGACATTTATCTTCAACATCAGACATTTCAATGCGTATGCCCATGAGCCCATTTGATTTGATTTGATTTGATTTGATTTGATATGTTGGCCGCTCCACTTCTGTCTTGTGGGCACTCAGAGCCCAGTATGGCTACACAGCTAGAGAGGAGATCCAATACACACTATCTCTAATCTGTGAGTAGAACTCGTACTGGCCCCTACGCTGGTGAGAAAGCTACCCTATCTAATTACCACCATTTGCACTGTCAACCTTGACCTAAAGCCTCACTCCTCCCTTGGGGCCTACAATCCCCAGTAAGTGTATTACAGGGATTCCAATATCCCTGTACAACCCAAGGCTTCCAATATCACAACTGGATGTCCACCACTTGAGTACCTAGTGAGCTTTCAAGCCCTCATAACTACCCTACTGACTCACTGCCAACTTTTCTTTGCCCGTTGACCCTATATCTAAACAACCAACATCCTCCACTGACTATGAGTTTCAGACCGGCAAACCTCCAAGGCAAACAAGAAGTTGATGAAAGACAATAAAAACGAGACATGGAAAAAAAATCAAGACCTAGCTCACCTTTCATTCTCAAGACCAAACCTAAAGAACAATGCAGTACTACCTTAGTTTCCACTCATGATAAACCCAAGTGTCACTCAATCCAGATCGATAGTATTAGTCAATCCAGATGCGCCAAATGTCGTCTGTTATTTCCCGCAATTTTGTCTTCTTGTGGAATCCAGTCACATATACCACATTAGCCATTGCTTTTGCCCCCAATACTCAAATCTATAACCATCACGTGAGGTGTGGTTCCAAAGAGATCAGTTCACCAACAACCAATTGCTGCTGACTGACTTGCACATAATGGAAAAACAGCACCAAGACAGGCTTACCAATCACCACATAACAAGAAAACCAAAGCAGCCTAAAAGAAAACCCTGGTGCTAAATGTTGGTGTGGGAGATCTTGTCTATCTTTGGTACCTGGTGGTTAGTATTGACGGTGATTGGTGTAATATCAGCTCTGTAAACCTTCATGCAGAGTTTGTCTATCGGAGTGCTTTTCTATGCCAAGTGAAATTGGATAAGCTTTGAGATGCTATCATTCAAATGTTGATGTCTTAGTTGAGGATGAGTGCACTCCGCAAGAGTGAAATTATGAAAATACTGCCTATATTGCTACTGAATACCCACCACCATTACCTGCCATGCCAACTTAGATCAGAAGGCCCCCCTGACCCTAATGATTCCCCCACAGCATGGAAGGACTAAGGATCATTACAGGACGGTTCAACACCTCCTGATAAGACTTTATTGACCATGACCACACAAGGCCAACATCCACCAGAGACCAGCATATCTATCTTATTATATACTTGATTAAGTGTTTAGTGTACCCAGACCAACATTCACAAGGATAGCATTCATGATTTACTATTCCTCTTGAGGAATACATTAGATAATTTGAGAAATTCATGTTCCTGTTGGAACATCTCATTTATTTTTGTTTACAGTGTATAGTTCCTACATGGACATAGTTCCTACATGGACAATTTTCATAATATGCATGATGAGAGTATTGATATGTTTATAGTCAGCTAGTATGTCGGCTTTGTGATGCACTTTAATGGTGCTAATGATATTTACATGTATTACATTGCTTAGATTTGTCTTAGTTTCTCAGCTATAACTGGGTATTTATTGCAGTGTTAGTGCTAGAGTATATATATATAGACATTTAGTAATTGTGTTATTATTCACCAAACACATTTTAGCATCTGTATTTTTACTTTCCAGTATTTAAAAAGAAAAAAGAGACAGTAAATATAAAAAGGTGTCACACCAGTTATGTTATGAAGGCACCTTCCAATGCAGCAATCTGCAGAGACATTTACCAACTAAACAGGCTGAAGGATTGGGACACTATATATTTTTCAACAGCAGTCCTATGTCATCCACATGACTGCTTGATTCATAATAGTATTTCTTTATTGATATAGCTATAAAGACAACAAATAAACCCAAAGCTAATTTTTGAAGACTTGATAATTGCAAAAAAATTGATCTGAGCTTACCTGACAATACAGATTAATGTTATATATTTCAGTTTTGATACTGCTTGTGGTGATTATTTTGTTATCCAACAAGTATTACTCTCCACAGCAGATCCAGCATTTATACCTGGCTCTGCAAGTAAACAGCATATTCAACTCTTTGGTTGAGTGTGCAGAGGCCACACCCAGTGCAAGCAACCAGGACACAATGAGTAAAATATTTCATCACATGGGGTAACATGGCCAATTGGTGTCATTGTTATTATAAGAAAGTGTGTACAACAAGGATTGAGATTTCAGTGACATGTATACCGAAATAGTCAGACAAAAATAGTCAGCAGGGGATGGACCATTAATCCTCAAGGGAGGAGGAGGAAAAAAAATCTTGACTTTTTCTTCTTGGGCAAAGCTTCTATGTCAGGCCTCACCATGAACTGACTGAATAGCATTGTAATTCATGTAAAATCCTGAACAAAAATATATAAATGGTATAATCTTTCAACCTCCCAAACCTCCCTCCCAAATTACGAATGATCCATTCTAAATTACTTTTGAATATATGAAATAAGCATGAGCACGTGTACAATTGTGTTGTTGTGCATGAGCATGTTCCACATGTTCCATGAGCCAGCCAATTGGCCAACTATATGGTAATTGCATGCAAATATGCGGACTAATTCTGTGCAAGGAACAACGTATTGCGGCAGAGGTAGTATATGACTCTACCTCGCAATGCAGAGTAAACAAGTATATGATGGAGAACATTTGAAATCAAGGCTCATTTATTTCTTATCCAAAGTGTGATATAAAGTTAATGACTTTGTATATTCACTGTTGAAATTGAAATTGATTATACCTTGTGATAAGCATGAAATATACATTCATGCACTGATATCAATACATTGAACTTCAGAATATGTACTCAAATCAGGTACAGTGCTTTGTGAGTCCATATTTTAAAACATATAAGGTATGGCCACTCATTCATTACTTGTATAATCGTCTCGTTTCACAATTAGACACTAATAACATGTCCATATATATGGACAGTACACCACCTCGCAGGTGCCCGTATGCCGTGCCCGGAATTCCGGTCCTAATAAAGATTTGGACTGCATCGTCTATTTCACAATTATACTGTATAATGATCACGTGGCCATCCCTTATCCTATACCTAACTTACAATAGACTTGTAATCAAAATCAGACAAACTAACCAAGACAAAGGCTGCACATGATTGGCACCCGCCGTCTCACCGCTGGCGAGAGCGGAAGTTCGCCGAATCCTCCATTTTGTCCTGCCGAATTCGCTGAGAGTTTTCAGAGGGCAGAGGTCGGCATCTGCCACCTTCTGCCACCGGCATCCGCTGGCTGAATCATGGAGAAACGGGATAACCCGCGCTAACTCGCCGGACCCAATTGTGTGGAGCAAAAGCAAGTCAGTTAGGTACCTGAATGTGAATATCTAACTTGAGCTTGACTGAATGAAAAACAGAAAATGGTCCCAAAACAAAAGCCTTGGGATGTGTCTTGCTGTAGAATCAATATGTAAAGTAGTGGGTTTTACATTAATATGTTGATATATACTCAATGAGTTTACTCGTAGTGGAAATCAAGATGGCGGAACAGAGGTTGAAAATATGCTTAATTTCTCTAACCTGTCCATTTTTTTTTAAATCAATAAAATCAATATATTCATAAAGTTTGTAGTCAAGTGTCATCTTGTAAACAACGCAGAGTCCCTCAATATTTCAGTATTCTTGCACAAAATAACGAGACCTGGCCAATTATTAGTCCACTTCTCAGATTTTTGGAAAGGTTAAATTCTACAATGATTCTTTGATAAGGTTGAAATTTACAATGATAACAAGTGCGATTCAATGGAACTTGCAAATAGCCTGTGCCATTCAATTGCAATATGCAAAAACGATAATACAGAATACAGATACACCATTGATTTTAAGCCAATTGCATTCATTTTATATTGATCTTGACCCGATCACATCCATGACATTTTCACTATCGAACCTCATATGTATAAAAGTATGAATTGCATTTTATCCCGCAGGTAATATATTAGCTTTTAATAACCCTCATCCCTTACGAACATCCTAATCGTAGTCTATAACATTATTTACAATAAGAGATAAGTAAAATTGTTTCAATTTTAAATAAAAATTTAAATCAACCTCTGCTGTCATGCAGGATAACTTTGTATAACTCGCTTATATTGATATTCCTAAAGAGGTTGAATCCTTGTCGTTGGTCAAATGAATTTCACGTTCCATCAACATCTTGGGTTACATGGCCACCAGAACGTCCAGATGCAACTTTGGAGCGGTGGTCGTAAGGCAGTTGGACAGTGTTCAAGTTTCTCAGCATCAGTTCCTCTGTGATGATCCAAAGAACCGAATCGTTCTCATTTTACAATTTCTCCTGAGCTGAGGCTCGTGGCTGTTAGTACGTTGTCCGTTTATATCTGTGACTGGGTGGATTATCACGTGAGGGGCCTGCTAAATGACAGTTCAGTAGGAAGCAATCTATCTGCTACAAGTTCGGTTCGACACGATGCGACTGAAATAAATGTTGAGAGTAACAACAAACACCACTGTGCTAACTTCACACATTGCTTATTTATACATTTACATCAGTTTTCCTCATTATGTTAAATACATTTTCCAATCACTGTGCGATGGTTTTGTAGAATATTAGCAAGTGTTGCTGAATTATTTACACCATTCTCTATTGAACCTAAAAAAACATTATGTATTACTTTTTATCGATCAGATATTTGTACTGTAAATCGTGATACCTTCATGATACTGTAAGATCTAGTAATTGCTTTTATATTTATCCATCAATGTGTAACCATATAGTTGTCATCAAATTAGCAATCCAACCTTTCCGAATTTATGATCCAAATTCTAATGTTACTACTCCAGGTATTTGGGTATTTATTGAGTGTTTTTCACATAAAGATACATATAATTGGAGCATTCACATAACTCTGACAGGTTACAGTTATTTTGTGATTATACATACCATATTTGAGAATTGTATCATCAAGTAATGACAGAATCGCACCCAAGTCGTAAAACAAAATGGCGCTCCACACATATGCAGGAAGGTATATATGTCAAGTTGACTCATTAAAATGTTAATAGTGTCATGATATTTATACACACATCTTGACTAGCAATTCCCAGAAATATAATTGGTGGGGATGATACATATTCAGATAGATCTGACCGTGTGATGAGCCCTGCAAACGTGGGAACATTCTTCAGTCGTATCAAACCCAACTCAACTATTTTTTTCTTTTCTAATGGTTTATTATAAAAATCGCCAGTTTCCTGTAGGAACACAATGTTTACCTTTCACACACATCAAAAGTAAGCAATGTACGTCTTCATAGCATAATGTAAAGAAAGCAAATATCCCAGACTCAACTCAGGTCCGACTATATATTAAGATGTGTACTTGTTAAAGCCTGTCACTTGACAGTGCCTTTTGTGTCTATAAAAGGTTTTAACTCTTTGTCACCACGGACTTTGTTGGATTACTTTCATTACCATTACACTGTATACAACTACCTTTTTACTTTGGACTATATATATATATATATATGTGTGTGTGTGTGTGTTGAGACAGGGGACGACGCCCTGTCTGTCATGGAGTGAGGGAAGTGTCACTGCTTGCTGACTGCAGCACTCCAGTTAAATGTTTATGGCCTCATTATGTTCGTATGTGTGTGTAAATGTTCGCCTGTTGCTTCATTCAGACACAACTCAAATATAATAGTAATTACACTTACTATCATATGATCATCAATTCATTTAATTTAATGTATGTGTTTATGTTTCATAAAGCAACTCCGCGAAAAATTATATTTGCATTTGAGCTTATATGTTTCCATCACATGTAAAGCCCCTTAAGAGATTCTGAAACATTTTTCAACCATCTTACAGCCACCATGTTTTTGTTTTTGTTTGGATTTTTTTGTGCTTTCACAGCTTGGCCACTGCTGTCACAAGTGATTTTGCCGCCAACATAATACCTTTAGGAATTTGTGAATGCAGTCGCATCTTAACCGTATTAAACTGTTCCTTACCTTATGTATTAGTTATACCTTGGAGTAATTATGAATGGAGACGCGATGTTGCAAGATCAAAAGGGGCATCATAGATGCCGCCTTGGTCAGGTGTCCCGAGGCACCATTCAAACAGGATGTGAGAGGTGTACTGCGCAGGTCTGATTTCCCTCTGTTGTCCCTAGTTTGCATCATATATATTTTTTCAAAACCCAACTCTTTTGTTGGTAGTTTAAATCTTATGTCTCCCAACAAGCTTGGTTATTCTTTGAATAATATGAAATAAAGAAAATATATGGATTTTACCCATAATGTGTAACTTCCTTATTTGGGAAATTCAAATGAGATATTTGATATTAATTGGCGGGGATATATGTTCAAATTACTTCATTGAAATCTTAGCTTTGAGCAGAAAAATAAAACATATGTCACTATAATTTGTGTTAAAAAACAAACGTTTCATTCGCGATATGTATAGCTCTAAATCGCGATTTTGATGAATTTTAATAGTTTTGGGCAAAAAATACGTCTTGCACCAATATGGTATCATCATAACAATGCCCGAGGCGGCAACTATGATGTCCTTTTTAATCTTGTGACACCACGCCTCCATTCATAAAAAATGAAATATATTTCTGTTTGAAGAGTAAATTAAGAAATAATTGAGCGAGTAAAAGGTCACATAGCAGAAGTACTGTGTGTGATGGGTGCTGGCTGCCACACAATCAATATTTGAACCTATAGAAATGGTTATGAATATGAATCTTAAAAGGAACACTTATCTCATGACAGGTTATAATGTAAGCTGGAGGATTAATATATTAATAATAACTTATTGACCGAATAATTATTCTACTTGCTGTTCTGCTTCGTAGTGCCTTGAGTGGAGTTTTGTTTTTAGTTATAAATTCTTTTTTAAAAGTGTTTGTAAATTTAAGTATATGGGACTTGCTTTTGCTTTAGTCCTGTGCACATATTTTTCCATTTTTAATGTATTTTGTGGGGTGGAGTGCAGATCCCTCTGATATGGCTGCAGTATTAACTTTGGGTCATTCCTCAATACTCTGAGTTTCGTGTGATAAAGTGGCGAGTTGTCTGGCAGTCAACAGGCACAGCAAATTGAAGAAATTGTTCTGTTATTGATGGACAGGTGAGACAGTTAAGAAATAGAACTCTACCTGCGTGATCTACTGCAAGTTAAAAAGAGCCTGTATGCCCACACCATTTGAGAAGGAGGCCAACATGACTTTTCAAAAAAAATATATAAAACTTTGTACTCAAAGTTTGATATGTTCTCTTCGTCTGAGCAATCTGCTCTGGGCATCGCTAAGAGGTGACCAAACATATGTCAGAATTAGAATTCGGCAGATAGGTTTATAATAAGTGGGACTAATATTACGTGGTAGTGTTGTGAGAACGTGGATGATTAAAAAACTGAACCTTGACAACAAGTGACATATTCACGGCAGACAAATCAGTCTATTATTTCAAGAAATCGTCATCTTCTAAAATAAGGCAAGAAAATCTTGAAGTCATTTATTGGAATTTAATGGCAGCGTATATTTTGCGTAGAATAAAGTTTTCTCGAGAATGACATGTCAGTTGGAACAGCTCAATTTCTCCTGCCTAAATATGGTGGTGTGTTTGACCGTGGCAACTACTCCTGTTTCTGTGCCCTGGTCACTGTATATAACTGAAAATAAGAAAGTAGGTACGGAACGGTCGAATTGGGAACGGTTAACAGAAGCAATTATTGTAATACGGTCGAACGGGAACGGTCAAAGAAATCACGGTCGAAACAGCCAGACACTGTTATGATTCTTCTTCAAGATATCTGTATTATTTACATATTATGGTACTTAATTTTCACTGTAAATAGAATATTTGTTTTATTCGCATTGAGTTTACAGAGTAACCTCTCTGTGCCCCGAGGCCTAAGAGATCATTTAAAATAATTTGTGTAATGTTTTGACGCAGCTGGAGTGACTCGTGTCCCCTCAAACTCCACCAGAGGGCGATGTGGTGAACCTATAATAGTTTGTCTCTGGTGGACAGTATGGTGTCGCCTCCACGTTTGACACCTCCCTCAGGCCACCGGAAGGTCCTTCCGAGAAATATAACGGATCACCATGAAAACCGTGCAAGCAACTCAATTTTGAAGAAAAAACAACGAGTAAGCATTTTTTTATGAAGTAGAGCTTAACCAATTCTGATATCAGAGAGTTCATATTTTAATAGAGGAGACAACTAAAAAATGTACTTTCAGGGCTTTGACAAATTTGACCTGAGTGTTTGTTTAAAAAAAAAAAAAAAAAAAAAGTGGACAAATCGGTTTCAAAATGAGAAGAAATAAAATCCTTGTCTCCCCACAAATATAGATTCACATGCAGTTCAGCAAGCCTCTAACTGTCCAATGCGATTGGTGATCACGTGATGGGAGATGACTTTATTGCCGCGCTGTTGTATATAAATGCCCACCATGGGGTATGTGGTTGCCAGTGCCTTACAGTGTAGGATAGCGTGATGGACTACAGAGGACTTCTCCCCCTTCTCCTGGTACTAGGCACTTCACATGCCGGCTGTAAGCATACTTTCTTTGTCTATTGATTAAACTTTAGATGTTAAAATTCAGTACTTATTTGTCTCATGCTTGGTGTAAGATCCTAAACAAATGTGACTAGCACAAGAATAACATACATGTGCTTGCCATGTCTGGTATGCTACTGATCCATCATGGGATCATTTATTAAACACCAAAGGACAGCACTGTAGTAACCTCATTAGCCACTAGAGGACGACTCTTCATACATATCTTACATCTCCACCCTTAATTATTTTATTAAGTCTTAACTGGAACATGACATGCATTGTATATGAACACTGAACAACTAACAGCATGTGGTCTCAAACTGTCACCATGACTTAAATGTCTCTTTGTACTCTGACACGTTACATGCAATCACATTCATACATCAATCATAAACTCAGAATTTCAATTACAGCACAACTAATTTGGCATATATATATATATGTAGCCCATGTCTACTCAATTATTACAAATATTATTAGAATAAAATTGTAACTCAAATATCCATTACCCTTACAATTATACAATTATCATCCTGGGCACAAACATACTTTCTCATTCTCATCATTACAAATCCAACCTAGCTGGTGGCTTTACCATTCTACCACTTCTTGTTGTGGTAAGAGAAGACTGTTGGTTTTGCATAATAGGTGGTTTGGGTGATTGCCCTGTTACTATTGGTGAATTTACTACATGTGATCTCGCCCTGGGAGCTGAATTTATTACATGTGATCTCGCCCTGGGAGGTGAATTTATTACATGTGATCTCGCCCTGGGAGGTGAATTTACTACATGTGATCTCGCCCTGGGAGGTGAATTTACTACATGTGATCTCGCCCTGGGAGCTGAATTTATTACATGTGATCTCGCCCTGGGAGGTGAATTTACTACATGTGATCTCGCCCTGGGAGGTGAATTTATTACATGTGAATCTGTCCTGGGTGGTGTATCTATGGGCAAAGTCATGTATGACTCAAGCATTGACTGTGGATCCAACAATGGAGTTGGTCTTGGCTCCTGAGTTCCAAACATATGCCTCCTATTTTTCCAGTATCTTTTACCACTAGGAGTCACCACATTATAGCTCCAAGGCATGTGATGCTTCCCTTCAACATTTCCATGTTCTCACTTTCCTTGGGGACTTCTGAACTTCACTGCCTGACCTTCTACCATTTCACTTAACTCTGAACCTGCATGTTTATCATGATACCACTTTTGTTTCTCTGGCCTCATCTTCAACATCTTTTGCATAGGTGGCACCACTTGTGGCCTCAACATGCTAGTTGGAGTTGGCACTCTACCTTTCAGAAACCAACTGTTCAACATCTGGCTAGGTGCATACCCATCTAATCCATCTATTGGGGTATTTCTGTACTCCAATAATGCTAACTGTGGATCTCTAAGTGACCTTTTAGCGTTTTTCATGCATGAGATGCTTAACACTTTTCACTCCGTTTTCAGCTTGCCCATTACTTTGAGAGAAACCTTGGCTAATTGTATCATGATCAAACTCCCATCTCTCTGAACTTTGTGAATTCCTGACACTGGAATTGTCTAGCATTATCTGATATTACAAGATCTGGTGTTCCCTGCCTTGCAAATATCCATTTCATTTTCTGAATCATTGAATAAGCAGTTTCATCTGGTAACATTTCAATTTCACGATACTTTGAATAGTAATCAACCAATATCAAATATGCATTACCATCCAGATAATACAAGTCTGCTCCCACTTTTGCCCATGGCCTATCAGGTATTGTGTGAGATATTAATGGTTCTGAAGGCTGAGCCTTGCGGAACTCCTGACAGAGTGAACACTGGGAAACAACTTCCCCAATCTGACCATTGATACCTGGCCAAAATAGCACTTCATACACTCTGCGCTTAGTTTTCACAATGCCCTGGTGTGATTCATGTATCCTGCCTAACAAAGTGGTGCAGTAATCTCTGATAGATTTGGTGTAAATTTAGCTAGATACGTCACCAAACCTAGGAACGTTCTAAGCTCCTCAAGCTTTTTTGGTGTTGGCATGTCACTTGGAACGATTGCTATTGAGCTTTGTGAGGGTCACTATCTGATTGAATTTCTTGCACCTTTTACTGTTAATTAAAGTCATGTAATCGACTGATTCTATGGAAGCGTAAATTGAGATACATTTATTATGTAAATATAACATAAGACCATATATAACGTCATGATATCACAACAAATTGATATGATACAATACGATATTCACAAGCTCTTAATTCCTTGTATGGCAGAAGAGTTAGCAACAAATCATCTTCCAAAGATAATGTTTATATGTTAGGTATTTAAGTCATTTCATTTGGGAATAAGGAATAAAAATCTTTGGAGATAAATCTCACTTTGCTAATATTTGCAATTATTCAACGTAGCTCTAATGTTTATATGATCAGTACCATTATATAATCCCACTGCTATTGTTGTAGGGGTGTGGTACAAGCCTCTTAAAATGAAGCCAGCCCCTCCAGTGACAACTACCACAGCTCCAACAATGCCACCAATGGAAGATATGAGTAAGTCATCTATTGTGCTCCCATAGAGAATGGCTCAGAAGGCTGCATGCTACATAATATAAACCTGTGAAACCTAGATCTTTTAATAATTAATATTTCAATAGTGTGAAATACATTATTATTTATCATAATTCATGTTTTTAGAAATAGATATTGGAATTTTACCAATAATTGGTGTGACACTCATGTTTGGTAAGACGAGTTCACATGTTTAGAAGGAGCCAACGCTACAAAATATATACATCTATACACAAATATATACATATATACACATATATAACGTTATGGGAATTAAGAAAGCGAAGCCATCTCTTGTACTTGTTTATTGAATTACATTTCATCTTATTTGAAATTTGACTCTAAAATACATCTTGGATTGTTGATTCTTTATGTCGAATTGCAATATTGAACTATCTAGAAAATTGTGGTATTACCTGAAATACGGTTGACTGAGTTACAGCCCCCTTCCTCAATTATGGACCCTCACAGCACAAAATGGTTCATGAGGGATAGTAACAGTCCAGAAATCTTTTCCAGTTCCAAACAAGTGCTTACATATTTATACTTGAGTGTTTACATTTTCAAAGAACATGACTCTTTATATTTTGTAGCAACATGCAAGAAACCCGGTCAGTTTCTGCCAATGCCGGGAAACCCTTGCTATTATGTGGAGTGTGTGGTTCAGAAGGAACCCTGGCAGGACCAGGATGGAAATATCCCCCTCAATCCACTACCAAGGAAGTGTGCACCTGGAACAGGGGTAGATAGAGACTTTAAAGGCGGTTATGATAATCCCTGCACAAGGCCTCTCAGGGAATGCAAACCAGAAGGTAGAATATATTTACTTTATAATCGTCCAATTTGGAATATTCTTTTCTTGATGTTTATGAAATCGCGTCAGAGGTTTAAGAAAGTAAAGGAAAACAATAAAATCTTGTTGATTTATTAATTAATATAAGATTTGATTTTGCAATCTCGTAGAGAAAGATGAACCAATGACGAATATGAAGATGCCGATGAAACCTAGTGGATATGGGCCCATGATGCCTGAATCAGCGATGGTACCAGCACCCGCCATGATGCCGATGGGGTATGGTAAGCCAATGATGCCAGCACCCATGCCAATGGAGCCAATGGGCTATGGTAAGCCCAAGATGCCAGCAGTAAAGCCTATGATGATGATGATAAGATACAAGTCCGAGCCTCAACCAATGAAGGTAGAACCAATGGCAGGATATATGCCAACACCAGCACCTGAACCCGAACCTGAACCAAAACCAATGCTTGTCATGTCAGGTTATATGCCAGCTCCTGCACCTGAACCTGAACCAATGCCAGCCATGTCCAGTTATATGCCAGCTCCTGCACCTGAACCTGAACCAAAACCAATGCTTTTCATGTCAGGTTATATGCCAGCTCCTGCACCTGAACCAAAACCAATGTCAGCCATGTCCAGTTATATGCCAGCTCCTGCACCTGAACCTGAACCAAAACCAATGCTTTTCATGTCAGGTTATATGCCAGCTCCTGCACCTGAACCAAAACCAATGCCAGTCATGTCCGGTTATATGCCGGCTCCTGCACCGGCCATGGAAGAGTCAATGATGATGAAGCCTATGTCAATGCATCCAGCAGGGTATAGGGTGGTTATGATGAATGGCATGGAACCTGAGCCTGAGCCTGAGCCTGAGCCTGAGCCTGAGCCTGAACCTGAGCCTGAGCCTGAGCCTGAAGACTCCAAAAGAAAGCTGAAGAGCATGATGAAAGTGTTGATGGTAAAAATGATGCAAAGTATGATGCAAGACTATTGATTTTGGAAACACAGTTAATGGTAACCAAGGAAGAGGAATATTTCCATCTTTTATCAGTGACAGGTTAATCATTTGGCATGCAACTAGTCAACTGATTAACGTAATATCTGCAATGTGTTAACCGACGCCTAGGGCTGCAGGATGATGACAAAGTGACAATAAGGATACTGCAAACATATGTCTCAATGATTTGCTTTCGTCAAGGAACGCAATAAGTTAATATGTAAATAATATCGATACAATATAAGTGTAAATATAACATTTCTTTAACAAGATGTTTGGGATGTTTCAATTTATTTAGCTTATAATTATGAAGGACATGTATATAAAACAATTATTTATATAGTACTGACTCTGACAAGAAATAAAGTGAACTCCCAAAACTGATGCATTTTTCTGTGTTCATATTTTAGAAGACTCAAAGACGTTTTTGTCATCGCAGTGCACTGTTCAGTTGTAGAGTATCCTGAACATTATACAAGAATGACATGTTTTGGATTTCGTTCCGAATCATAATGAAACAGGCATGAGTTATGTCAACAATTAAGTTATATCACAGGGAAGAGCAATATGATGTTCTTCAACAACTTCCCCCCAGCACTATATATGCTACAAGTAGGTCTCATCATGAAATGACAAACAATCAAACCAACTAAAATCTTGAAATTGGCTCCATGCTGGTTTCTTTATAAAGAAGTCTGAGCTCAAATAAAATCAGAATACGAAGATGAAGAAATTCAATTCTATATGTTCTGATATGATTATAGCTCAAACATTGCTCCTATGTAAAGATTTCATATTTGTATTCTGTTTGAAGTCATTATTATTCCAATTGTCTGTGTTAGTAAAAAATAATAATAATTAAATTGATTAAATCCTATATGTAAAACAAACTAATGAAATTCTTTGAACGTGCATATTGCTCAATTAGAACACCAATATAAAGATTACAGTATTTGTATTTTTTCAGTACTAAGTTATTTCTATTATTTTATATTCTACATTTGCAATAAACTTATGTTACTGAAGTGCATATCACTCATATGAAATATGAAGATTTCACCTTCAGCATGAAAATAGTACTTTTACCAACAGGGATTCGAACCCTGGACCTTTAGCATAGACGACAGACATCTTAACCATTGAGGCACATATCCCCATGGCAGCTTTGTATAAACTTTGGGGTCACAGCATGTATTTTCTCAATTTACAAAAAAAAAATATGTTCTGACTTTCATATTTCTCAAATACGATCCAAACATGAAGATTTCACCTTTGTTTTTTGTATAAAGTCATTCTTTTTGTTTATACTTTCTGCCAAAACAAAAAGATAATTCAATTCTATATGTTCCGATGTGCATATTGCTAAAATAAAACTTAAAAATGAAGATTCATCTTCACCATGAAAAAAATAGATGCTTGTCCCAACCAGGAATTGAACCCCAGACTTTTAGCAGAAATAGGTCCCACTAGCACAGTTGGTAAAGTGTCGGATCTCTGCCTTTTATGGTTATAAAAGTGGAGGACGGGAGGTGGTGGGTTTGAGTCCCACTGTCGGCAGTGTTACTTTCACACTGGTTAAAAGGCTCGAAAGTCGACCTGGTATGACCATAGTTGCTGAAACGTGCGGGAAGATATTTCACAGTTCACAGTTCATTTTTCAATTTTTTTCCCGAAAATTTGACTTTGCGTTACATTTTAATTAAAAAACATATGACACAGTGCTTCAATTCTTTTCAAATTTTCAGGGATTAATACCAGGGGTTATATATATTGCCACAAAAAAACCCAATGCAAAAAAAATAATTTAAAGGTGATAAAAAAATGGTTGAAATTGGACTTTGAAAAAAAACCAATATTATATATTCTGCAATTAAAAATAATTATGAGAGCTGTTCAATGGTGGTGTCCTTTATAGGGATTCATCTATAGGGTCCCTAGTATCTTCCAGAATTTTTCACTAATTGAGCAATTTTTTTAAGGGGTTGAATTAGGAGGTCAAACATTACAAAAAATGAAAAAAATCTGTTTTTTTTGCACAACGATTTTTTTATATGAGGGTCATTTCAATGTTGTTTTCCTTTTTAGAAAATGGTTCCCTAAAAAGGAAAACAACATTGAAATGACCCTCATATAAAAAAATTGTTGTGCAAAAATCCATTAAAATCATGAGAATTTTTCATTTTTTTCCAAGTTTGACCTCCTCATTCAACCCCTTAAAAATATTGCTCAATTAGTGAAAAATTCAGGGAGGTATTTGGTACCCTATAGATGGTTCCCTAAAAAGGAAAACAACATTGAAATGACCCTCATATAAAAAAATCGTTGTGCAAAAAACCATTAAAATTATGAGAGTTTTTCATTTTTTTCAAAGTTTGACCTCCCAATTCAACCCCTTAAAAAAAATGCTCAATTAGTGAAAAATTCAGGGTGGTACTTGGTACCCTATAGATGGTTCGCTGAAAAGGAAAACAACATTGAAATGACCCTCATATAAAAAGAATCATTGTGCAAAAAACCATTAAAATCATGAGAATTTTTCATTTATTTCCAAGTTTGACCTCCTAATTCAACCCCTGGTAGTAATCCCTGAAAATTTGAAAAGAATTGCAGCATTGCGTCATATGTTTTTTAAATAAAATGTAACGCAAAGTCAAATTTTCGGAAAAAATTTTGAAAAATGAACTGTGAACTGTGAAATATCTTCCCGCACGTGTTGCTGAAAGGATCGTAAAAACAGCATTTCAGAGTTTTTTACCTTCTAACTGGTAAATCATATAAATAGTCAATATCTTTATCACTTCATCAAATTATTCTATAAAGGTAGATATTCAGTAATTTCACACAGCAGCCTAAGTTAAATTCATAGACTAAAATTTTCCAAATATATATTGCCCTAAGATGATATTAAAAGTAATGCAAAAGAAGCCATTTTCAAGTTGATATTCTGCAGATAGGTACATAAGGTAAGCATGTAATTATTTACATTAAATATGAGGTGTCTCATATCATGTCCACATACAGCTCAACAATAATCATATGATGTATGTTGCGCTGACCCATCAAGGCAGTCGAGACAATGGTGGGAGACAATGGCAATTATTTAGACCAACAAGAGAGCAGCTATCAAATGATTAACATAAGTGTCCATAGTAACAATGGCAGCAAGCAGCAATCAACATCTGTCTTCATTTCAGCATCACATAAGATGGCTTTCTCAGAACAACTGAGAAAAATATGTTAATTTACAACAGGGTCATTTGGGGCAGCTACGGATTATCTAGTTTTATATATTTAACTAGGTCACTCATAACAGAAATCAAGATAGCAGAATGCTGGTTGAGAATGAGCTTCATTTCTCTTAAGGGAAGTACAAATCATGATATTTTTGGAGGGAAAAATTCATTCTGTTGAAAAAATGGCGCTTTTTGGGGAACTTGACGAAAAAATCATAGTGTATAATTTTACAAATTTAAACTTGTATATTAGGATTGAATTTCAAACTTTATTTTTTGTGTCTTCAATGATACTGTCATTACTGAGATTTCCAAAGATTAAGGTTGAATCATTGATAATCTTTTTTTAATTACATCTTGAAAAGTGATGTAATTTTAGTAGTCTAATGCAATAAATTTGATTTTTGGAACCCTACATATCCCCACATTTTGCCTTTAGACATTTTTAAAACTTTTTACTTTAAGCTAAATGGGAATTTGTGAGATTATTTTTTTTCAAATAGTGACTGCTCATAAATGGCCTGGAGCCCAAATTTGTCTCTAAACTGAAGCTGAATTGCAAAAAGGCGAAAATTCAGAGGCTGAGCTTAAAAATTAAATATCTCTGCAACATTTCATCGGATCTTCATCATCTATTTTGGATTTGTTTTTGTCAATAAGCTTATCAAATAGGCGCATAAAACATTTAAATTACTTTTCGTCCCAGTTTTTTTGTTTTGTTTTTTTTTATAGTTTTTTATATATTTCATTCTTTCCTTCCTTCCTTTCTTCATTCATTCATTTTATAAAATCGAATAATACTACCAAATTAATTTAAATTGATTTTCCATAACACAAATAACCAATTTGATTATTACCTTCCCTTATGTTATGAACCTTTCTGTGAGGATCCATACACTATCATACTTGAATGACATAGTACTGACATGAGGAGGGGGCTAAAAACTCAGTCAAATAGCCTACACGTTAGCTACAAAAAATATCTAGCGTGCTCTCCAATCACCACTCTCTGGCAAACCCTGATCTGTGCCTCAGAATTTGGAACACGAAACATTTCTTATTAGACTATGCAGTCCAAATCTATATTAGATATTAGTGTCTAATTTCTTATGGAAGCTCTAATCGAAACAAGCAGTTTGTATCGAGTATAGTTTGCAAACAGCGTTGCCACTGGTAACGTTTAAACAACATGGCGGACATCAACAAAGTTCTCCAAACAAATGAGATCCCAGGTTTGTTCAGCTCAACAGACTTTTCTATCTTCCTTTTTAAGATATCAGGAGACAATGCATGTATATGTAATCCAATCAGATGCATTACATACCTTATCAAAGGATGATTATCACATACTACTGCATGACAATCCCGAGTTTCTTCAAAATGAATTCTGAAACGATCTGTCCGAGGTTGCATGTGACAGTTTTGACAGAAATGCTTCGTTGCTTCACTTTTTATATCATTGATGGTGAAGATTGTATATAAATTTGATAATTTACCATTATCTAGATCGATGTATCAGGGCATACCGTAACGCTAATAGGATTCCAGCCACGGGCATGCGGAAGACAGAATGAATAACGCTTGACAGCACGTCAGCTCAAAAGCTTGGAAAATTTTGTTGGTCATGTTTTGCAGGGCTAATAGGATTCACACATTCATAAGACTTTATTATTTGTCACAGAAAAATTAATAGGAATGGTGTAGACAAGACCATTCAAAGCTGCTGTACCAAGTGACCCTTTTGCCAGTTAATTTAGACTTTTTTTGAGAACAGAAGTGTATGATGTACACCTCTATTTAGTCCAAGTGTAAACAAAACAGAACTTCATAATGATATCATCGTATTCACCCATCATTACATAAAATAAAATAATAAAATTATCACTTTAAATTGCACGGAAATGCTTCCCAATCAATAGAACAAGGAATTTTAAGTTAGTTTAGTTCAAATTTGGTGTAAATTGAACAATACTAGAAAAGAAATGACAAGCAAAAGTCTGATCAATGATTTGCGGTAGCCCCTGAGTGATATTAGAGCAATTTGCATAATCAACATTAAAAGACAGAACATTCCATTGTGCTATAGAATTCATTCATATATCAAATTAAATGTTTTTAAAAGATGAACAAAGATAATTTCAACCACCCCATCATTTTACAATGATTACAAGTTTCATTTTTGTGTTGGTTTTAAGTTCTTACCTATCTTAACTTCTGTTTTGTTTGTTGTAATTTTTGTTTTGATTGTTGTAACCTTTGTCTTGATTGTCTTGAACTTTTGTTTTGTTTGTTGTAATCTTTGTTTTGTTCATTATTTCTTCCCGATCCATGTTACAAAATTTCACTCACAATATGTCTTGGTCTAAATAATGTCTATTGTGAGTCAAAGTTGTCACAAAGTTGAATAGCGTCGTATTCTTCAAGTTTCTGGGTGATATGGCATCACAAGACACAATGGTTTGGCGGTAACGCACATTGCACTTATGATCTCATTGTGTCACAACTCCATTCATTGTATTCCAAAATTTCACTGAGATTTTATCTTGAAAATGATTAAGTAGATGTATTTGTAAACATTAAAACAGGAAGTTAATGATAGGTTTCATATTAATATCTCATTAACTTTACACTCGCAGAAATGGTTTGAATGTGTCTGAAATCTTGAGAACAAGAGGAATGCAACCATGTACATTACAAACAGTGATAAGCACATTCAAATTCGGGTTTGTGTGCAAAAGGTAAGCTAAATTAACAACCACACCACTATATTTTGTCTCTTATGGAAATAAGTGTTTTTACTTTCAGGAGGCATGACAAACAGGTAGATCAAAAGTGAACAGAGCAAGGAGAGCAGCCATCATGGTGAGTGTACCAGACTGGGCACGCTTTGCTCACATGCTAGACAACAAGCCAACCAACCCATCCTCACAGTCTCGCTATCATCGTCAACGGGAGGAGGAAGTTATACGACAGGCAGAAGAACATGGCTATTTCCTTACACCTTCTAAGTCCTTCCTTGAAGACAACTTTGCCCCTGATGAAGGTCCCAGAAGTAGACAGTCTATTTATCGAACATTTATGGAAAATGATAAGAAAGCTCGGGATTTGAACCAAGTATTTCTTATCAAGTTAACTCATTCACATGTGAGGTCTCCGGGGGACATTGGAATGTGTAATAATCTCACAATTTGCACACTAAGCAACAATTACATCACCAAATTTGATGCACTAGCCAATTGTGTCAACCTCATGAAACTGGACCTTCATAGTAATCAGGTATTTTTTTTTCCAGAACCATTCTGTGCAGTTTGATATTTAAATTGATCAGATCAGTTCTTAATGATTATTTGATGTTAATATTGCAGTTTAAAGTGATTGCACTCTGAAGTGTCTTTAACTAAAATAAAATATTTATATTGAAACCAAATAATAACTGTGATTAGAATTTAAGCAAATTATATTTCCAGATTGCCACTCTACCAGGCACATCATTCTGGTCCAATATGGATTACCTGAGAATTCTGCTGCTTCATGATAATCCAATCGGCAAGATAGACAACCTTCACTACCTGTCTGTATGTCCCATGCTGACCGCCCTCACACTCAATGACACACCTCTCAGTCTCAAGCGCAACTATCGTCACCATGTGGTTAACAGTATCTGGTCTCTCAAAGCCCTTGACAACATGGTGATTTCTGATGAGGAAATCATCGAGGATGCAGATTTTGGCCACAGATTTGTCACAATGCACCCTTCTTTCTTTGTGGATCTATGCCCACAAACACCTCAAGTAAGTCTAAAGTGTAATTTGATGCCATCATATTGTCTTGTTCACAGGACAGTCGGTTTGAGCTTGATACTGTGATTTGAAGCTGTGTAACTGTCTTTGCTACAGTCGAGTGATTGACCTGAAGACTGGCAATTGATAACATGTTTTTGTCTCTGTTACAGGACAGTCAGTTTGAGCAGGAGGTTGATGTTGTAATGAAAACACTGGCACAGATAAATCTTATTATGGCACACAATTCTCCAGTTCTCATCATACAGAAATATATCCGAGGATATCTGGCCAGGAAAGGCACCAAATTTGTTCAGGATATGCGAATATGGTCAGTGTACAGTGCCTCTGTCACCTTATTTTATTTGTATTCAATTAGATATAGCCATTTACATTTTCCTGATTATTTTCAGAGTGAAGTATTAATAGTCAAGAATATCAAATATCAAATGTCACTAAAAATAATCAGCCATAATCCCTTATTTTCTGCACATACATGATAAAATATTCAACCATCATCCTTTATTTACTACACATAAAAATGATAAAAATTTTGAGGAGGAAAACTGAATCAGGTGATTTGTATCACTAATTTAACCTTGTTATTTTATCAGTAAAAGGAAAAGGTGAGTAGAATATCTTTATGTCCCCAACTGCACACTCACACTGATATTGATGGCACCAAGCACTTCGAAGAATGTGCCAACATGCACTTCTTTTATTGTACTATATATTTATGTGATACACGCTGCCATTGAGTGTTCCCTGGAGGCACATGAGATTAGAATTTTACCACTTATGGCATACTAGACCATCTGTAGCTATGTCAACATGGTCAAAGTGTTAAATGTAAGAAAATAAGATTTCAAAACTTTGTAGTAGAAATAGAGAAATCCTAAGGTAAAATATCTCTCACAACATGACATTTAGTACAAAGCAGTTAGTAGTACAAATTCATTTGTTGAGATGCAGCCTCAAAACATTTCCATTCCTGCTCCTTTCTTAAAACCCCAATTTTCTCTCTAAGAAAACATAAATTTCAGCATTTATTTGGTTGTACATGGATCGCCAGTCTCTTTGTAGGGAATGGTGATAATTTTGCAATGAAGATTCAAATTGAAATTCAAACATATTTTTTTAATTTTGCAATGTTCAAATGTGGACAGATGTTGTTCGCCATCTCCCACTATTATGTCTGTGGAGACTTCTTGTAACATTTGTTAGCTGCTCTCTAATTGGTCTAAATAATTGCCCTTGTCTCCCATAGCTAGTCTCCCACCATTGGCTCAGCTACTGTGATCTGTCCCTAAACCAGGTGTGTGTATGGCACTCAAAGAATTATTATAAAGATATTTCTGTGGCACTATATATTTACTTAAGACTATCAAAAGATTTCATATATGGAGCAACAATATGTCAATGGCTATCCCATGAGGTCAGATGAGGTCAGCCAGGAAATCACATGACTCCATATATGGGAGATTATGAATGTGGCTTTCACCTCTCTGCACGCTGCAAGCTTTCACTTTGACATATATCACTTTATCTTAGTAGTCTGCATACAGCCTACTTTCACCTTGACCTACATTTTATCTGACAAGTTTGTACACACAGCCTGCTTTCACCTTGACCTAGATCACCTATGTTTTCACCTTAAACTATTTGTCTCACAAATCTCTACACACAACCTACTTTTGTCTTGACCAATATTTTTAATTTTATCATATTTTACCTTGAATGTCACAACTGAAACACAAGTTGATACAATTTAGTAACATAAGATTTGATTATATTTAAACAAATCAGGAATGAAGGAGAAAGTGTGGAAAGCCCATGGTAAGTCATATCACATGCAGGGTATGTGATGTATATATATGTATGGAATGATCTTATACTTTTAAGTAAAACTTACGGCATGTAGTTAGCTTCTTGGACTGTATATTCTCAATAATCCCAGGCTATGCAAAACCTATGACTATCTGTCTTTCAACTTCCCAAATCATGAATAATCTACCACGTATTTACAGGTAACTAATCCATTTAGAACAGAGCTGACCTATCTCAAAGTCTGTAAAAACATGATCTCTCAATTGTCTAACCATGCAGCAGTGAGATATATATTTTCAAATTACGTACAATTTTAAAAGTTTGATACAGATCTTTTTTGATTTCACTGATTAAAATATTAGATACAAGGGCACAGTGTAGATCTATGGCTTTTAAATATAATAGATTAATATTTGATACACAAATAGTAACACAGAAGGGAAGCACGTTTTGGAGATTCCTATAGGGACAGAGAAGCTGGAAATATCCAGGAAAGTCAGAACTGTGAGTACAGTTGGACAAATGAATTACCTGAACGAAGCTGGACAAGACAGGGGATCCCAACCAACTAAATCTATAGACAGATTGAAAAAAGAAGAAAACATGGAAGAAGAAAGCCCAAAGAATAGTAATGAAAAGAATACTCAAACTTGTGAGGATGGCATGTGAGTGTGATATCTGGTATCATAGTGAGAATCTAACCCAGCATGCATAACACATCACAAGATAAACCAAGACATAGGGCAGCACTGTGTGCAAGATGTGCACAGGGGGCAGCACTGGTTGAGAATCTAACCCCCAGCATGCATAACACATCACAAGATCAACCAAGACAAAAGGGAGCACTGCATGCAAGATGTGCACAGGGGGCAGCACTGGTTGAGAATCTAACCCCCAGCATGCATAACACATCACAAGATAAACCAAGACAGAGGGCAGCACTGTGTGCAAGACAGATCCAAAGGGCAGCACTGGTTGAGAATCTAACCCAGCATGCATAACACATCACAAGATAAACCAAGACATAGGGCAGCACTGTGAGCAAGATGTGCACAGGGGGCAGCACTGGTTGAGAATCTAACCCCCAGCATGCATAACACATCATAAGATCAACCAAGACAAAAGGGAGCACTGCATGCAAGATGTGCACAGGGGGCAGCACTGGTTGAGAATCTAACCCAGCATGCATAACACATCACAAGATAAACCAAAATATAACAGAGGGCAGCACTATCTTCATCACAAATGCAGAGGGCATATGCAAGATATTGCACTGTGTGATATTTTCATGCACTTTAAATATGAAACTAACATTTGCTCTGTCATAAATGATGATATAAGGATGATTGTGGTCAGCAGTACTGTGAATTGCAATTGATGATTGAATGATAGTCAATGATTAGCAACAATTTATTTTGTTTTAGACTAGATTTATCATTCACAGCCAGAAGGATTACAGAATTTATTGTCAGGACTTCATGATAGTGATTAACAATATAAATGATGACGAATGCCACTCCCACAATTTTTTTAACTCTTGTAAATTATTATTATATTGATTGTGGATGAGATAAGACTGATATGTATGTCATGTTAGCAGTTATGTGACAGAAGTTAACGCCATGGGCCATCAGGAAGAAATACAAATACAGGCAACCCGTCAGCGGTAAGATGCCAAGCTCCCATTACTGTATAAACTATTGTGTTGTGGTATGCATCAATCTGATCACATAACTTGTCAATCATCCTTCACCACAAATCCCCTTGTTTCAGGCTGAGTATGATCTGGTTTTATTTGATGATGATTTGTTTTTATGGGTGATTTCAGCATGGACATTGAGCACATTTTAAGTTTACATGTATGTTGATGTTGCTACCATATATTACACTGTACAATATCTTCTAAAATTGTTCACCTAGTTTACACTTCTCAATTTGTGAATATCATTTTAATTACTAATTAACTCTTTAGAATGTGATTGTTTTACTCTTAGTTCAATGCAGCTCAATTACATAGAATACATTCGTAAATGATCACATCCTGCCTTGTGACCTTGATTCCTTCCTGCACACTTTTGCCATTAAGCTTGACAGCACTTTTTTTAACTACAATATTCTTCACTGGTGGTGGCAGTTTCTGAGAACCTCAGCATTGACAAGTTATTCTGTATATGAAAATAGGATAAAAGTTAATTCTATAAAATCACTTATATTCATATTGGAACTGTTTCTTCAATACAATATTTTTTTTTATAATTATGTAATAAATTTACAACATGTACAAGAATATCATTAATCCCAAGAAATACATGTAACATAAAAAAAGAATCCAGTTTGCAATACTTTATATTCGAGGTAAAATCAGTCGACCCAAAACTTATAGTGAAACCAACTATTCTCCCAAGCCCCAAGCCAGTATCAAAATGACATTAGATCTGATGTAATGTATTTTCATATTCAGGGCTGCAGTCACCATTCAGAGAAAGTATCGTACTTATAAAGGCTGGGGATCCAATGGGGATATTCGAGCTCCGCCTCCACCCACATCTCCCACCTACGGCATGGCAGGACAACCGCCCAGTACCATCGACTCCATGAAGATAGATTATGATACCTACATGAGAAACCGCAGGCCTGGCTCCACAGGGATAAGTGAGACGTCCATCTCCTCCAGGAATGTAGGGCCCCAGGTAAGATATCAGCAAGCTTCCTCTTCATCCATTCTGTAGTTTATATGTGAAATTTTATGATATTCACTCAGATGATACATAGCTAATCTTTTAAAACAGAGCAGTTGTGATTGTATCAAAATTTAATGTCCAAGTATAGTAATGAATGTGCTAAATGTAGTATCTGAAAATATTTGCATTAGACCTTGGAGTCTGTTCCTTACAATTAAATTAAAAGCAAACGAAATTCAAACATTAACAGCCATTGACATTCCTGGAGATATAAAATACCATGTTTACACCTATGATCTTGTATGTGACAGCTGCTAACACCTCTGACTGAATACTTCCACACCAGCCAGGCAGATATCCTGGTCATCAAACAGGCAGACGGTACTAACCCAGTGTCCATCCAGGTATACTCGTAGACCCCACCCTCAGTGCATTGTATCATTTACACTGGTGTGTCATATACTAGTGTATCATACATTGATGCATCATTTACCGGTGCATCATATATTGGTGTACAATATAGAAGATATTCCACTGTATGATATTTACTGGTGAATCATATACTGGTATATAATATAGAAGATAATGTATTGTGTTATATTTTTTAGTGTGACATATTTAGGTGCATCCTGTTATGTTGCACCCTATAATGTTGATACTGGGGTAACCTATAGAGAGCATACCACAGTGGTGCATCATATACTAATGCATCATATACTGGTGCATTCCATACTGGTGCATCATATACTGTGCCTCATATAGTGATGCATCATATACTGGTGCCTCATATAGTGATGCATCATATACTGGTGCCTCATTTAGTAATGCATCATATACTGGTGCCTCATATAGTGATGCATCATATACTAGTGCCTCATATAGTGATGCATCATATACTGGTGCCTCATATAGTGATGCATCATATACTGGTGCCTCATACAGTGATGCATCATATACTAGTGCCTCATATAGTGATGCATCATATACCAGTATATTTTGTTATGAAGCATCATATACTGGTGCCTCATATAGTGATGCATCATATACTTGTGCCTCATATAGTGATGCATCATATACTGGTGCCTCATATAGTGATGCATCATATACTGGTGCCTCATTTAGTGATGCATCATATACTGGTGCCTCATACAGTGATGCATCATATACTGGTGCCTCATTTAGTGATGCATCATATACTGGTGCCTCATACAGTGATGCATCATATATTGGTGCCTCATTTAGTGATGCATCATATACTTGTGCCTCATATAATGATGCATCATATACTGGTGCCTCATATAGTGATGCATCATATACTGGTGTCTCATTTAGTGATGCATCATATACTGGTGCCTCATTTAGTGATACATCATATATTAGTGCCTTCTATAATGATGCATCATATACTAGTGCCTCATATAGTGATGCATCATATACTGGTGCCTCATATAGTGATGCATCATATACTGGTGCCTCATACAGTGATGCATCATATACTAGTGCCTCATATAGTGATGCATCATATACCAGTATATTTTGTTATGAAACATCATATACTGGTGCCTCATATAGTGATGCATCATATACTTGTGCCTCATTTAGTGATGCATCATATACTGGTGCCTCATATAGTGATGCATCATATACTGGTGCCTCATATAGTGATGCATCATATACTGGTGCCTCATATAGTGATGCATCATATACTGGTGCCTCATATAGTGAGGCATCATATACTGGTACCTCATATAGTGATGCATCATATACTGTGCCTCATATAGTGATGCATCATATACTGGTGCCTCATATAGTGATGCATCATATACTGGTGCCTCATTTAGTGATGCATCATATACTGGTGCCTCATTTAGTGATGCATCATATACTGGTGCCTCATATAGTGATGCATCATATACTGGTGCCTCATTTAGTGATGCATCATATACTGGTGCCTCATATAGTGAGGCATCATATACTGGTACCTCATATAGTGATGCATCATATACTGTGCCTCATATAGTGATGCATCATATACTGGTGCCTCATATAGTGATGCATCATATACTGGTGCCTCATTTAGTGATGCATCATATAGTGGTGCCTCATATAGTGATGCATCATATACTGGTGCCTCATATAGTGATGCATCATATACTGGTGCCTCATTTAGTGATGCATCATATACTGGTGCCTCATTTAGTGATGCATCATATACTGGTGCCTCATTTAATGATGCATCATATATTAGTGCCTTGTATAATGATGCATCATATACTAGTGCCTCATATAGTGATGCATCATATACTGGTGCCTCATTTAGTGATGCATCATATAGTGGTGCCTCATATAGTGAGGCATCATATACTGGTACATTGTGTTGTCATGCATCATATAATGGTGTATCAAATACTGACACATATACTGACGCATCATATACTGGAGTACAAAATGTACAGTGTATCTACCGGTAGTTTTTTATAACATTCTCACCTGATTTTTTCACTCTTACCTGGTATTCCCACACTCACCTGATCTCACAAGACTCTCCCTTTCACAAATTGATATGTTCTCCTCCAACCTCCAATTATCTCTTGAAAATATATTCATGGAATTTCTTTTGTTTGAGTTACATGCTTCGCTCAGTGTCCATTTAATGATATCATCTGAATAACTTCCAAATGATATCAAATAAAAATGTTTTATAACCCAAAATCATGAATGATTTCACATCGTCCAACATTTGCTCAGATACCATACTTTACAATTTATTTTTGAAATATAATTATTTTAGATAAACAGCTAAAGCTGTTTGGGAGTACATATTTTAGTAGAACACTTGAATTTGTTTCAGACAGCAACAGTAGTATATTCACTTTAGATGAACCAAAATGAAAGAAATATCTTTGCAATATCAAAATCAAAAACCTCATTATCATAAAAAGTAAGTTAAAATTAATATAAAGATAATGTATTTAAAAGTCCATATGTGTACAACCCTATTGTTATTAAAAGCAATGTATTGTTATTTCTTTATGCAGGTCAGTGGTGAGGATTTATTATCAGAATCCCCTGATGGTAAGAAAAGGAAGAATATCTTCATCAACCTGACCAAGCTGCAGACAGGCACGCTGCAGAGTCTGCAGGATGAGGCGATTGCCATGGACACCATCCTACCTACAGAAGGCACATTCCACGAGGAGAGAACTCCCAAACAGAGTTTACGAAAGATCCGGAAGAGGAGGGAGCCAGAGAGAAAGAAAAGGGCCATCAAGAGCATAAAGCACTTCTTTGGTCCTGTGGTAGAGACAGTGATGTCACCAGAGCCTGGGAGTGATACAGACAATCTGATGATTGACGGGGAAGAGATCCCTGTTGTTCACTTCCGGCTACGGGGAATGAAGCAAGAAGTGCAGGTAATAGACCCAACCGCTGAGCTGATCCTGTCCAGACAAGAGGCGGGCCATGAGGTCAGGTTAGCAGAGGCTGATTATCACCGCAAAATGGACAGTATGCCCAAACCCAAAATAGAGAGAAAAAAAGTGCCCAACTCAGAGAAAAGGATATTTTCTAAGATTCAAGGTAATATGGGTCTGTCATGCCTGAGGGCTGTACAGCAAGCATATAGAGACAGAGAGCTGGCTGAGAAGCAGACCGCCAGGATGGAGTTTGTCCTCAATATCAAAGATCAAAGAGAGGCTGCAAAGGAACGTATTAAGATGTTTCAAGATGAAAGGAGGAACTTTGCTCTCAAAAATAGAGACAAAGAGCAGAAGCAAATGCTTGAAATGTTTGAAAGGAAAGAATATGTAAACCGTAGTGTATTAGAAAGAAGCAATGAAAAAAGAAGTCGATCTTCTCACTGGAGCAAGCAAAGGAGAGGAGAGTATACCTTTATGAGTGACTTCAATGTGCAGAACACTTCAGTGTCTAACGCCTTGATGCGGCATGACCGGCAGGCACAGCTTGAGGACAAGCGGCAGGGAAAAGCGATGCTGGTTAAATCACACAAAGACGTGGAGATGGAACAGCAGGACATGGTCCGAAGGTAAATACCACAAAATGCTATATAGATCAGGCGTTATTTATTTACAACACTGACTGCACTAATGTTTGCATAATAACCATTTGTGTTTTTTATTTTTATCAGATATATGGAACATCGTCAGCTGATGCGGCAGACAGAATCAGCCATGCAACGTGCTGCTCTGGACACCAAGATGCTGCAGGAGGCCAATGAGCGACTGATGACTGCCAAGCAGAGGGTGGCCCAACAGAAAGCTCGTGTGGCTATCGTCTCTGCCTGCACCACCCCAGTACCCCCCGTCACCACTCAATCCCTCCCACCAGTCAGCCAGACAAAGTACAAGGCTGCCCAGGTCATGTAGTCCACACCAAAACAATGATCAATTTCTACATTGAAAAGGTGTATATAATAATCTGGTGACAGTTTAGAAATCTGGATACATATCTCAGTGTTTGATAACAATATAGTTCTCTGCAGATCTATCCAAATTTCTATTTCATATATGCAGTAAGAAAAATAAATGTTTTTATATAAATTTTACAAACTCATGTTGTAAGTGAGACTGTTTATCGTGCAGGTCTGATGAGCATTATTCTGTTATCTGTGATAAAAGTTTCCACAGTTATGAAGCATGATATTTATATCTATATCCATGTTTATAGCCAAATATCTTATAGAGTGCTTACTATTGTATATTACTTGATACATTGTACATTACTTGATACTTTGTGCCAAAGTTTTCTCGCTTCTAAGCAGTGAAAGACACCTGTTTAATGGCAAGGTGAAATATATTGTGCGACAGAGGTTACAATAATCCTACAATGGGAAATCCTATTTAAGTGAATGTCCAGTAGAGAAGTATTTTAATTGGAAGATTACTAAAATTAGAGAAATTTTAAATCAATTATGTAGGATTGATTAGTTTATAAGGAACTAGACCATCTGTAGCTACCTCAAATGACCAATAAATGTGGTGTCCACATACCAATAAAGACTTACATTGTGATCAGAATGTTTAGGGCATTTTCTTTATCAATTTTTGTGAGACCTTGCTCCATGTGTCCTCCAGTTGTGTGTATGATAATCATGTTATTATTATTGTACGTATGGAGTATGCATTTTACTGGTGGGATTGTATCGTATATTGATAATATATTAAACATTTATCAGAATATTTGTAATCATATATATATATTAGCATGCCTATAACCATCCTTCTTTGTTTAAGTTGACAGAATTTTGATAAGGCTTCATAACTCAAATAAAGTGTGTTTTTGTGAAAATATTAATTCAAACATAAATACAATTTGTAACATAATTTGATAATTTTGGACCTGACTGCAAAGAAAAAGTATATTTAAATTAAATAAAACAATACTTGCAGTAAAACTTTAACTAAGAGTTGTCAATTAGGTTTGCAAATGTTCTCAAATGTGTCATTAAACATTGGCAATCGTCACATAAATAACATTTTGTTTTCCTTCAAAGAAATAAATTTTGGATTGGGAGGTAATTAGGTCTAATGTAGCAGTAACTGTGTTTGTGTAATTGGAGGCATAAAAAGGTAAAATGAAGGCTCTTAAAACTCTAATTAAGCCCTTTATGCTGTCCTTTGTCAGGTTCTATATTCGTGTACATGTACACAATATGGGCACACAATATTGGCAGTATATATATGTACAGGCCTAACACCCTGACAAACGACAATAGAGGTCATATGATTGTATACATGTGGCATACTTGGCACTTTCAGCAAAACACAATAACCATGGTCAGTGTATTTTGGTTGATTTTAGGGAGATAGTTTGCTCATATCATTTAAACAAACATACCCCAAACCGCTATAAAATTGCCTGTGACATTTGTGGTTTCATGAATGTTTTAAGGGGGATTCCATGCAGCCTTTGAGTCATGTCTTCCCTTTTTGACAGAAAGGTTTTCACATGCATAACATATTTTTCACACGAATAGTTTACTTTTCCCATAAATGATATATTTCTTACTACAGTAAACACAAAATATTTTTCACAACCATAAACTATTTTTCACAACCATAAAATTATAGCACATTAGCCCCTTGTTGTGGGTGAGGCAAAATGTAGATATATTTATATATTTAACGTGTTCAGCTTCCAGTGAACAAATCAATTAAGACCCATGTTCACTTTAGAATCCATTTAATTCCAGTAATGTAATCCAATATGTATATTAGGTATTTTCCTGTTGTTTCTCCCAACTCCAAACTGACTGACTGTAGACTCACTGTAGACTGGCTGTAGACTCACTTGATGAAATGGTAAACTGTAGACTGACTGTAGACTCACTTGACGAAATGGTAAAATTAATAAATCATGTAAATCCACAAAAGGCCACTGGGTGTGATCAGTTCCCACCAAAGTTAATCCGCGCTGCTGGGCCAACAATTGCATATTCACTCACATCACTTGTAAATTATACCATAAGATCATGTAAGTTCCCAGCAGATCTTAAATGTGCAGAGTTATCACCTGTTTTTAAAAATGAGGACATATTAGACAAGACAAAGTATCGTCCCCTAAATATCTTGCCATGTATATCCAAAATAATGGAATGTGTCATTAATGGACAAATGAATGTATATTTTAGTGACATCCTTGAAGATTTAATGTCTGCTTATAGAAAAATATACAATACCCAGTCAATATTGTTAAAAGCTGTAGAGGACTGGAAGACAGCTTTAGATAAAGGTAAATATGTAGGTGCTATTATGATGGACTTGAGCAAAGCATTTGATGTGGTGCCACATGGTCTGCTATTAGCAAAACTAAATGCCTATGGTTGTGATGACAATGTAATAAAACTAATGCATAGTTACTTAACAGACAGAAAGCAAAGGACAAAAATTGGTTGCACTAGAAGCGAATGGAAAGTCATGACAAAGGGTGTCCCCCAAGGTCTTAGGACCGACATTATACAACATTTTTATGAATGACATTTACCTTGTAATAGGTTCATGCATGATCTATAACTATGCAGATGACAATACAGTATCAGTTGGTAAGGACACAGCAGATGAACTAGAACAGTCCTTAGAAAATGATGGAACCAATATGACTGAGTGGTTTGAAACAAATGGTATGAAAGCAAATCCTGAGAAGTATCAGGGAATAACATTTGGGTCAAAACCTGATGCTCCCAACTCATTCACCATAAGTGGTTCTACTGTAGAATGTCAAAATGGTGTCAAATTACTTGGTGTTCATATTGACTCAAAACCTAACCTTTAGTAAACAAGTATCAACTATCTGTCAGAAAGCTGGTCAGCAAGCGAGTGTTATTATGAGGATGAGCTATATCATTGATGTAGAGGTAAAGCAGGCTATGTATCAGTCATTCATATTAAGCAATTTTAATTATTGTCCAGTGGTATGGATGCTATGCAGTCAAGGAGACATAGCAAAAATTGAAAAGTTGCAGTTAAGGGCTTTAAGATTTGTATATAATGATTTTACATCCAGCTATGAGGACCTATTGACAAAACGTAATCAACCAACAGTATCTGTTCATCTCTTTAGAACCATGGCTGTGGAAGTGTACAAATGTATGAACAAGCTAGCTCCCGACTATTTATGTTCACTTTTTCAAAAGCACAATGTACCATATGATCTAAGGAACAATAACAGACTGAAACAAAAGAAATTCAGAACTGTAACATATGGATATAGATCATTTGGATATTTAGGAGCTAAACTTTGGAATGACATGCCTCCAGCCATCAAAAATGTAATGAGCATCAATGAGTTTAAGAACAGACTGAAAGCATGGGATGCTCCATGCATCTGTTATAAATGATTATTTTAATGTTTTATTCTTTTAATGCTGTCTATAGTGTATATATTGTCCCAGTCATGCAATAGCTTTTAGCTAATGTTTATTGTTAACCAAATGACTTTAAATAAACTTTTTTGTATTTGTTTTGTTTGTGACTCCCTACTGACTGCTGTGATGTGGATCACACACACATATATATATACCAGCTCTTGTACATGTACATGTACATGTACATCGTTCATATGCTCAACACCAGAGGCATCACTAAATACAAAAACATAAACTTGTACTGTCAGGTGATTTCATTTATCCTTCATTCAACTCTCAAATTCACCACAAGAGGACAGCACTGGAGAGTGAATGCTACATTTCCTCCCTTCCTTAGGTTTGATACATGGATGACATGTTCAAACTGTCAATATCATTGCCCCAATTTTGTCTAAACATCATCTCAGCCTACTAGACATACATCTGTTATGATACAAAGTGTGTTGCTATATTTAACACAATGGTTAAAGTTTGACACATATGTAATCCTGGCATAAAGTCATGTATTTATGGACTGGATGATCATTCATCGTCTTTTTCAAATCATGTTTAAAACAAAATAGTCACCTCAAATGATTTTAAAGCACAGTTTCCAGGATACATCGTTCCATCCATGTATATTATTAATAATTGTATTATTGCATTTATAATTGATTAAATATGACATCATATATATTGAAGTTATAATTAATATAAACAATACAGTACCTATTATATATCTCTGTATTTTACGTCACTGCACAGAGGGCGTCCTCATATTCCACAAACTTTTCTTTGATGAAGATGGGTTGGTCTTCATGATCACTAGGTGTCATCTTGGCAAAGTGTTGCTTCTCCTAGGATGAATGGTTTTTAAGACTGGTAGGGCTTCCACCTTTTTGTGACAATATGATTCTTCTCTCATATGATGCATAAAGTGTCTGCCATATTATTCCAATATTGTCTATAATATATTCCTTATTAAACACAAAAGTCAGACAACACATCTTTGGTGCTTCAATGTTATATATGGTTCCTTATTAAATTGTCAAGATTATACTGTGATAATGCAGCAAAATAAATGTTTATATAGTAACATGATTATGTTGTATCATTTTTACTCTTCCGGCATATCCACCTGTACAATAGCCATTTCAACATTTTTGGATTCCTTCCTACAGTACATACTCTCTTACCTAGCCTTCATTCAATAATATACCTGGAGTAAGCAAAGCAAACCAAAACAATAAGAACAACCACTAAGGCAATCTACTAATAGGAGGTTTCTTGATTGCCTCATAATTTGGGAAATTGAGCTTGTGAACTCCTGGTGGGAGGTCAATAGGTTTTGAACAAGGATGTGTTCCATATATGCATTCTAACAGACCATATATTTCATTAATGCATAGTTGTTATATGAAAGGGGGTTGCCCTAGAATTTAAATGACTTTCAAAAATGAAAGTCGGGTTAATTGTGGCAGCTGGGGCCATTCGGGTTTGCATGTAGGGATTGGGCCCAACTGGTACTGGGGTTGCTTCCAAGGGAGGAAGGCTTTTCTCGGGTTCCTTTCGCACAGGTAGTGGGTCTACCTCTTCATAGGATTTGGACTCGGGGATAATCCTAACATTTCTCTGATTGACACGGACCACACGTGCTGTCTCAAGTTGCTCCACACGGAGGCTGCCTTCATGATTAGAAAGTACTCGGTAACCTGGTTGCCATTTGGACTGGCCTTTCTTGGAATTAAGCACACGCACAGAAACAAAAGTCCATAGGCAGTCTTTTGGATCTTGCTGGGGCCTTTGACTGATGCGCAGCTTTGGTTGTCTCTCGGAATTCTTGTAATACTCTCTGGGCAAGACGTATTGCTCGTAGTCAGTCTCCTTCTCAGTTTCCTCTTGAGGCTCTGGGCAGCCTCGCTTTTTGACCATACACGGTTTGGTATGGCTCATGCCTGCAGGACCTGCAGTTATCCTGTAAACATATCAGGCTTCTGATAGGTATTTGCTCCATTTTCTTTCTTCTCCTCCTGTCAATCTTTTGCCAAATTCACACTTGCTCGGCTTAAGTTGGAGACCAGCATGTCGTAGCCTATCCAACACTGAGGCTAAGGCTTTTGCATGCTCCTATTCAGAACAGCTGTAGATGACTATATCATTGAGATATACCATACAACAACGACCAACAAGCCCAGACTTTATTCATCGCTCATTGAAAAATACTAGGGGCATTCGTAAGGCCAAATGGCATGCGTACAAACTCGAACAAGCCAAGATGACATATAAATGCATTTTTTGGAATTGAGCTCTCTTCCATAGGCACTTGCCAATATCCGGATTTGAGGTCAAGTGTGGTAAAGATCTTTGCTCCTTGTAGTTGATCAAATATGTCTTTGATATGGGGCAGCGGATGTGCGTCCCTTTTTGTAATGGAATTAATTTTCCTAAGATCTACACAGAAACGTGTCGAGCCATCCTTAGATACAAGGGTGATAGGTGAGGCCAAAGGGGAACTACTTGGCCGAATAATTCCATCATTGAGCATCTCCTGTATACACATCAATCTTTTGATGAGAGGCATCCTGTAAGGGTTCTGAAATATAGGTCTTGCATTTCCAGTGTCAATCACTGCTGGTGGCAGGCTATGAGCAATTTTGATAGGTGTTGTCCTGGCACAAAACACGTCTTGGTAGGATGCTAATACTCTGGATAGTATTGTACTGTCAGTTGATGGCACATAAGAAGTTGTCATGACCGGGTTGAAATCCAAGTCTGGGTTGGTTTTCATTGGATACTTTTTATCCCCTAACCTCATCTGGCTCTTATTGAAGTCAAGTACACATGACTTCTGACATAGATCAGCACTATAAGTAGATCTATGCCTGGCATCCTTTCACATACAAGGATTGCAGTTGGTAGTCCTCCTATCTTCAAGGTACATGAGCCACGAATTGGGAGCTCATGGCTAGTAATACTTTGCAATTTAGGTGCAGCATGAAGAGGAGTGAAGCGTGGCAAGCGTTGATATTTATGGTTAGCAATAGGTGTGTGGGTACTACCTGTATCAATAAGTGCATCAACTTTAACACCTTCAATGTCAAGTTGTACCCTGAGTCGTGCAGCTGCTCCATGCACAACACAACAGCCACCTTTGAGTCACAAAGGTCCTCTGTGAGGGAAATCATAAAGCCAATTCCTCTGACCACAATAACAGGCTTTCTTCGGTGGAGGGGCCCAACAACCCTGAACAAAATGACCAGTTTGACGGCACCTCAAACATCTGCCTTCCTGAACTGCTGGCTTATTGTATGGTGCTTGCAGTTGGGTGATTTGGTTGTGTGATTGGTGCAAATAACCGTTGTCATGAGTGTTTGGGTAATAGTTGGGTATGCGGCAATCTCTTGCAAAATGACCTAACAAGCCACCCCAATAACAATTACCTTGTAACTTATTTGATCGATGGGGCGTTGGCTCACCCACGTGCTTAGTAGCCTGTGTGGCACTGGTTTTCTGAGCCTGTGCCAGCTATTTGTGCTTGGTTTTTTTCTTGGTTGGCAACCATAGTCTGTGCCATTTTCTCAACAACCTTCCTCAACAGAGCGGTGTCACTGGGTTTTGAGGATATGTCTAGTGCAGAGGTCTTACCTGTCTTGCGAGGCTTGAGGTAGTCAGATTTCTGTACCTGACGCAGCACTGCCCTTGTGGCATCTCGCAAGGTGGCTTGCTTCTGGGCAGCAGCCTTTTTGCCATCTCCCAAGCATCCGGGCCACTCAGGAGATCTCTAATCAATTCTCCTTGATCCCCAGGCATGGTATCATAAACCGCACTTAGAAGGACCTCAAAAGTATGTAAATAATTGGCTCCCCTGATCTCTGTCGAAGATCGTGGAGCGCATCCCTCTGCATATGGCGGAAATCAGCGGACACAAACTTACATGCTAAATCTTGCTTAGTCTGTGGCCACTGGAGGTTTTTAATTGTGTTCTTTCTCAAAGCTAAGGCCAAAGGCTGTTAACCTAGCTATGGTTAAACGTGCCTCAGTTGGGATCTGGTCAACAGATCGTAACCATTCAAATGTCTTTCTTGGGTCGTTCCCATCACATCGACCTACTTCCTTGCAATATCTTTCTATTGAATGACTGTCAGCAATGGTTGCCATGAATTTCATCATTTTATCCTCATCAGCATCTATAACCCCTGGGTCAGATAACTAAGGGTCATCTGTATCCTCATCTAAAATGGTGACATTCAATGACAGCCTGGGGGGCTGTCCACTGGAACTGGGTGAACCTACCGGCTGTCCAACATCCTGGGATGGCTGTGTGTCCCCAGATGTTGATGTTCTTACTATTTATGGTATACTTTTTGAGTATCATTTTGGCTGCTACTTCCTGTTGCGATGCACATCACCTCTCCATAATACTCCTGCATTAATTTCCTCTGATTTCACTGTCACATCCCTTACTGTTTTTTTAAGGATCACATCAGGGTCACCAAAAATATAGCACATTAGCCCCTTGTTGTGGGTGAGGCAAAATGTAGATATATTTATATATTTAACGTGTTCAGCTCCCAGTGAACAAATCAATTAAGACCCATGCTCACTTTAGAATCCATTTTATTCCAGTAATGTAATCCAATATGTATATTAGGTATTTTCATGTTGTTTCTCTCAACTCCAAACTGACTGACTGTAGACTCACTGTAGACTGACTCCCTACTGACTGCTGTGATGTGGATCACACACATATATATATACCAGCTCTTGTACATGTACATATGCTCAACACCAGAGGCATCACTAAATACAAAAACATAAACTTCTACTTTATGATTTCATTTACCCTTCATTCAACTCTCACATTCACCACAAGAGGACAGCACTGGAGAGTGAATGCTACAAAAATATTTTTCACAACCATGTCAGATGGAGTAACTCAAAACTTGCAGCGCCACCTATGAGTGGGCAATATACTTTCACGAAGGAGCACCACCAACACCCATAAATACCCTTGAGTCATTATATTTTCTTAGTACTGACTGAGGGAATACTTCTGATGTCAGTAGGTAGGTCATTCCACAGCCTGAGGGTGGTTGCAGAAAAAGCTCTTTCACCGTTTTCAAGCGAGTTTTCGGGACAGAGAGGTAAGTTCCTGCAAACTCCACCAGACAGTGTGAAGTACTTGTATACAACGTATGAGACTGGGAACTCAATAGAGAGGGGATGATCAAGATTGCTCAATGTGGGATGAGTCTGATATATGACTATTGATTATACCAAAGATACCACCAGGTGACACCACCAGCGAGAGATATCCTGTCGAATAGAGGGGGAATGATCAAGATTGCTCAATGTAGGATGAGTTTGATATATTTGATATTAAACCAAAGATGGCCCTAGATGGCACCACAAGGGTGTTGTTAAACATTTGAGGGGGTGAGGTGAGAGTGATACAATACTATAGAGGGGGGAGGTGATCAAGATTGATCTATGTGGAATGAGTCTTGATTACACCAAAGATAGATGGCAACACTAGAGAGAGTGATTGTCAGATCCAGATGATTTGGTTTGATAATAATCTCCTGAATATAGCATTATCCATTTCTTGGCATATATGATCAACCTGTGAGGGTTTGACGGATTTTGATATTTGGTGGACATGAGCCTGAGCCATTTTCAAGGTCAGAGGAGCCAACTATCAGAATTGGCAAAACACAATATTTTATAGAACACACGAAATAGAATCAATTGATTGCCACCACACCTATCGTATAAAAAGGCTCATTATTTTTTTAGATCTGTTCAGTTATTGAGAAAACATTTAGAGTGCAATGTAGGCATACGCAGTCAGGATTGACAAAGTAGCCCGACATATCTTACATCACATTACTTTCATCCCATGTTATGCAAGTGCAAAGAAATTCATGTTCAGTTTAGCTTCATTCCGTCCCCATGTGACTTACCCAATTGCAACAGAACCATGTCCGTTAAGTTGGCAGAATTCACGAATTTTATAGAATATTCAATACAGAAATTAGAATATCCTGCCAACTTCACGGACATATTTACCTCTAATCACACACACAACCTACTGTTGCTTACCCAGTCAACTGACCAAGGTTTTAAACACTGAACTGGTCTAACAAGTGATGACCTGGCTCTGGGGTGTTAGGTCCTATAGGCATGGACCTCTCCGTGGGACGATGGGTCCTATTGATGAGGACCTGGCTGTGTGGGGTGTTAGGTCCTATAGGCGTGGACCTCTCCGTGGGACGATGGGTCCTATTGATGAGGACCTGGCTGTGTGGGGTGCTAGTGTTACCCATGTATGGAGAGTATCCGTCGTTGGGGGGACGTGGACGGGGGATCGATACTCTACTCAGACTCTACCGTACTGTACTGTACTCGCTGGCTGTGAGGCGGGGCACGGAACCTAGCTACCCTATCTACCCATATGAAGGTGTGAGGTAATAAGGACTGCAGACACAGGATATACACTGCACAATAGTTACCTTTTATTCGGTGCTGTGAATCTTCCTTGTCTGGCTAGGCCGGCATGGCAATGAGCGAGGCATATAAACTACCCAAATGCATGATACAAATAGAGTCCTGAGAAATGCATAAAACACCCAAGTCTATGCAGGCACGATGCTGAGAGTCGTGGATCTTTCGTGGCAAGTGGTCGCTGGATCTCTGCTTCTGCCCCCGTCTAACAGTTGCGGGGCCTTTTAAAGGATCGTTGAGCATCATGTGTGTGGGGTCTGCCTACGTGGCTTCCTCTCGCGACACTGAATGGACTCGTCTTGCCTGCGTGGCTTGCATGGGCTCGTCTGCCTGCACGTGATCTCTCATGTCCGGTGAGTCATTTCCAGGTGTGGTGGTTAAGGCAATGCATCAACCTGCACACAACACACAATCTCTGTACATGATGTTCTGCCAGAGACCGTGATTGTCCATGATTGTCCATACATTCTCAAGAGTCTCTGGGTGTGCAATCCATATCCTACACTCGGTCCCCCTTCGACTAAACACGTCCTCGTGTTTCAGACGAGAGTATATAACTATATATTTAAAATACTTATTTTGCCAATTTGCCAATCGCCAATGCCATATGCCAAACCTAGACCAGACTTACAAAAACTAATTCACAATTCACAAAATCAAAGTACCATGGACGTAGTGTACATCGAGATAAAGAACTACGCACATAGACGAAAACTTACACAACAAGTCACATAAATTTACAATGTAATACAACAATAAAATACACCAAAGGAGTGATTAAGGAAGAAACATTACAACATTTTACAACCATTAAGGGAATGATACTGAATTTATCAATAACACCTAACCATTAAGATGGGTACAACAAACCTGAGCATTAATCATACAATATAACACTAACTGAGATTATCGGTCTGAAACTCTAGTGGTAGGCGCAACACCACAAATATGTGCCTAACTTTAACTTTCCAGGAATAAACAGATTGGTGATCGGGATTACAAAAGAGCTTCGCGCTCGTGCATTACACTGCAGATGATCATCGTAAGGAAAAATGTCAAAAGATAATGGAGTAAGCTAATACGTTAATCAGAAACAAGGTATTACAATAAATACAACAGGATATTACATCATTAACCAGGAGCGTCATGCTCAAAGGACGCCCAACGAAACGTGCTGTCTTACCATACAACAAAAAAGATAATATGCAATGGTAAGAGATTCACACGGCTAGAAAGCATGATCACGATATATCTACTAATTTTCATGCTCATTAATATTCCTCTTTATAGCTTATGATTATTTTGAATACCAATCAATATAATGTAAACTCTTTGTATATTGGAGAAAATAAAGATTTCATTATCATCAGTCCTTATCAATTACAAAGTGCACTTAATCACCTAAAGATAGCAGGCTCCAACAAATCCAGTTAATGTAAGAGGTAGGGAAGCATAATTATCAGATAACTATAAGCAATACAATTTACAATAATCTGAGAAGAATAAAACGTAACTACTTATATAACAATTAGATATGGAATGCATTAATTGAGTTGTAATCAGCAAATGGAATGAAACGTTACAATTAATACACATGGTAAGCATGAGATATTAGCATTAAACCAATCTCAAACAGAAAAATACAGAAAAGACTTATATAATAGTAAATTATCACAATACTAGGAAAACAAGGAGGTGCCAACGTGGTAAGAAATATTCCACAATCATATGTTAACTTTGATAGAAGCAATTATTATTGAAAGTTAATTTAGGGGAAACACATGCAAAATGAGTCATATGTCATGAAATTTTACTAGAAAATTAGAAATGGTGAATCCCACAGAAACACTCATCGTAAATTATAGGTAGTCGCATCCAAAAAGGATGGACGGATGAAGGCACAAGAACCTAACATAAAATGTGGAAGGTTCATCTCCAAGTGTTCGAAGCATTGGTAGGAAAACCCAGTAACCATCCACAATCTAAAACAGAGTAGCATAACAAGAATTAGCGCATCATAAAATACCTTGACAAAATAACACCTAAAACACATGAGGGTAAATGTCATTACTAGGTAATAAAGTGTTTGATGAATCAAAACGTGTTTGATGAATCAATAAGAATCAATAAAGTGTTTGATGAATCAATAAGAATCAATAAAGTGTTTGATGAATCAAAACGATCTATGTCCTACTATGGGTGTGCAATCCATATCCTACATTAGGTTCTATAGGCGTGGACCTCTCCATGGGACGATGGGTCCTATTGATGAGGACCTGGCTCTAGGGTGTTAGGTCCTATAGGCGTGGACCTCTCCATGGGACAATGGGTCGTATTGATGAGGACGTGGCTGTGTGGGGTGTTAGGTCCTATAGGCGTGGACCTCTCCGTGGGATGATGGGTCATATTGATGAGGACCTGGCTGTGTGGGGTGTTAGGTGCTATAGGCGTGGACTTCTCCGTGGGACGATGGGTCGTATTGATGACCTGGCTCTGGGGTGCTCCATGATCTCAATATGGTCATGCTCCATTCTCCATTCTCCATGACATCAATAAGGTCATGTCCAATGCTCCATGCTCCACGTTCCATGCTCCATGGTCATGTCCCATGCTCCATGCTCCATGACCTCAATATGGTCATGCTCCATGTTCCATGACCTTAATATGGTCATGGCCCATGTTCCATGCTCCGTGACCTTAATATGATCATGGTCCATGTTCCATGCTCCATGACCTCAATATGGTCATGCTCCATGTTCTATGCTCCATGACCTCAATATGGTCATGCTCCATGTTCCATGCTCCATGTATATATGTATATATATATATATATATATATATATATATATATATATATATATATATATATATATATATATATATATATATATATATATATATATATATATATATATATATATATATATATATATATAACTCTTTGTCACCACGGACTTTGTTGGATTACTTTTATCACCATAACACTGTATACAACTACCTTTTTACTTTGGACTATATATATATATATATATATAGTGTTACATTTATTGACAGGGTCAATTTGTGCAATTGTTATTGTCAAAGGGTCAATATGTGTAATTGAGTCAAAGTGCGAGTACAACGCAATTATAAAATAGGCAGTCCACATTTGGAAAATAGGCAGTCCACGTTTGGAAAAACAATTACTCTATCATGGGGGCACGAAACATAAATCCATTTTTCATTGACTTGAGCAATGCCAATTTTTTTCATTTATACGGTGTTCCACATAGAAAAAATATCACAGAGGGCTTAAACATTTTGGCATGCGTTCTGTTCCATTTCTGTTTATATGCACCTGACCATGAAATCGTGTCAAACAATAGCACAAAAGCACATACTGCGCAGCTCGGTCTGGCAGGAGATTGACCTGTCTCCACCTGTACCCCTGTCAAATGTTTTTATTACAGTTTATCTGTGGAGGCATGTATGAAGTTATTATTTTGCTTGTAATTACAAGGCCTAGCACTCCTATCGTTGTCGCTACTAATTGCAATCACCAGTGGGTAGCGTTTCACTGCACAGGCATTAACTGTACACAGATGTGGCTCATAATGTCTAGGAATTCTCAGCTTTCCAGATCTATTTGATAACATGTAACGCCAGCGTTTTGGGCAAATAATATCAGCCCAGGGTGCGAGAAATGACTCAAATCTGCATCTGTCAATGATAAATCCACATCTTGTTTAGATACTTAATGTGGGCCTAAAATACCCAAATTTTTGGTTTCTATAAATTTGTTTTGGATCAGCTGCAAAATGTATGATTCTCATTGATTCTTATTCATTTTCTAAAGCTTTAAAATGTAAGCTTCAAATTATGAAATTATATAGCACTTTGAACATGTCTGCTTTGCAACAACATGATAGTCTTTGTTTGCAGCTTTCAGACCAGTTTTCCTTTTGTTAATAACTGTCTTATTTTGGAAAAATATGACAGAAAATATAAGTTTTCCACACTGAATCATGTTTGTGCATCTATTCTCACTGCAACAATGAAATTCAAGACAAATCAGATATCTAGCTTTCTTTTATTTCTGAAGGCAAATACATATTAAACAATGCAGATTCCAATTGTTAAGTTTAGGTATAAAATTCTTTGTGGATATGTATGAAGACTAATCTCATAAACTGACATGTACAATGTATTACATGCAGCTGTTCCTTTACTGACAGCATACAAAACTCTAATTATTATTCATATTTATATCCATGGAGTTGAGTAACACAGTGACAGATATTTGTTTCTAAAGCTTCGGGCACCAATTACTTCATAACTCTGATGCAGCTGTTGTGAGACTAACAGCTATGATAGAGCTGACGTGCAGCTGTTTAGGGTTGGGCTGACATGCAAAAATATACTGAATGTAAATGTAAACATCAAACCTTAATTTGAAGCTGAGGGGAAAATATCTCCTAAAAAAGGGAATTTTTATATCAAATTAATAAATTGTTGCAGATTGAAGGGATGAATGCTTGGACTGCTACAGCCTGGCCATTGATAGGAAATAAAGAAGTATGCAATCGGTGACACAGAGGCCTCATTTCTGTATAACAATAAAATTAATATTTGTCTTGTCCTAAAATTTCAATTTGTGTTATATATTGATCTTATATATTTGGGTAGTACTGCCGATGGTCACGTGTTTCTTTGCATATGCTAATCTGCCTGTGGCAGTGATGGGTCTTTAAGCAAGCTAAAATATGGAACACGTATTGAACTTTTGGCCTTACATTATTGTTACAATTTTTCACCCTCACAGAAGAGCTTCAATCCACAAAATATCAACTCATTGTAGTCCTATATATTTTATATATTTTTAATTGTATAACTTTGTAGGACTTCAGATTGACCTTAAATAAAAACCTGCTTGCTGAAATATACAATAACCATCTGGAATGTTGGAGATATTTGGCAGAGTATACACATTGAGCTCTAGGGATTCCCAGTTCGAATCCCGGCTGGTTACCATCAACCGCTGTGAACAGACATTGTCTGGAATTAGCAGTATATAAATGTCAGCTTTACCTTTTTTATATTTTTTTTTGTAATATCATGCATATAGGAAATCTCAAATATTCCTAAAATGCCCAAAAGGAGGTTGTGTAATATATCATAAATATGACATGTAATCATCCAGTGTAAATGAGATGTGGCAATCTTCTTGCACTGATGCTGAGCTTGTGAAAGTATACATCATAATATTGTTTGGTAGTTAGATCATAGAGAAAGTATAAGATAGCTCTATCTATATTTTCTCTATATTTTCTCTATGGTTAGATCTAATTTTTTTTTAGATATTATTGTTCTCCGAGTTTTCTCAGAGTTCATGTGAAATAATCGAGGCAAAATCAATCTTCCATATGAAAAGGATAATTTCATGTGATGTGATCTTCAAGCTATCAACACTAATATTCAGCAAATCATAGCAACCACCGAATAATGAATACATACACATTTCCTTCCCTTTGGCATAATCAGTGTTTAAGTTAAGCATTGTATATACATGTATATGTGAAATGCATGCCCTGTGGCAGTGATGGTAAACTGTAACTTGACGGTCAAAAACTGTAACTTGACGGTCCTATTAAAAACTGTAACTTGGCGAAACTTGTAGGAAAACGTTAATTTATTCATTCACCAATGCATGGAAAGGCCAATAGGAGGGGGCAGTCATACGGGCACTTTCCACACCTACGGGGCTTGCACCCTGGCAACCCCAATTGGCGTCAGTTCGCCCTCTCCTATTTAATGTGGATGCAGTGTTGCAGAGGGGAACCCGGTGCGAATGGTCTCTGAAAAAAAACCTTTCAGTTAACCAACTCACAACAACAATAGTCCATTTGTCAATAGCAATAATCAATGACCAAATTTAACAATACATGATTGCAATTCACAGCAATCACACTGCAGGGCCGCCTCTCCAGGCTACGGCCCTCTTGCAATTTAATATTGCATAGATTTCATTCATTCGTTGCAGAGGACTGGAAATCAATAAACGAGAACCTTTACTAGCAACTGGGGAACACATATAAGATCAATGCAGAATTAAGAATGGAGAAGTTACATTGTATTGTTATGTTGGTGGCTGCAGTTCATGGCAGTTACCCTGGCAACAATGTTGTCACCCCAGACTGTCCCATAGAGGAGGATGTTTGTGAGTATCACTTCACAATAGACTATATGCATACCATGACAGAATACAAGGACGGTTCAGCCTTGGAGGCTCGCGAAGATGGCAAATTCTATAGACTGGATCCCTGTGATAGAAATGACCCTGGAACACCCCTTACAGAAGAAGGTGAGTGAAGTAAAATATACATGTACCTGCTATACCTTCTATAACTTTCCTACTTTCCTTGTCAGAGCCTGGTGCAACCGGATTCTGCTATCATCAGCTAATATGAGCCGTTTTGTTGACTATGTCCGTAAGACTTGGATTGAAAGTGGCAGATTAGGATTCAAGAATACGCAGTTGACTACCGAGCAACGGCTGAGAAAGTGCAGTCACCTGAATGGTCCTGTAAGTCAGGTCCCCAGGCAGCCAGAGAGTGACTCTCATCTGTAAACTCGCAGATGTGTACACCATTCTCACCACACATAATTAATGCTTGGATCTCAGCATCTGTAATGAAAATAAAACAATGTAAGATAGGCATATATAATTTATTAATTTCATATAATATAATTGCATATATTGAATTCTACAATTCTACAAATTCAGTAAATTCAGATTGGCAATTCAGTAGCGCGGTCCACTTGGCAGCGCGGTCATTTTTACCATAAATCATTGTGGAAGTCAGTTCCACCATAGAGAAAATATATACTTTCTCTATGGTTCCACATTCCACGTCCAGTCCTACATCATTCTGTTATTTTCATCTTCATCTTCATGTGTAAGTTTACTCGGTAAAACCAATTAGCATTCTGCATTCTAACCTGGCAAACCTTATATATATATGATATAAATTAAATTCAGAGTTGTATGACCAAATACAATTACATATTTCATTGTAACAGTGATAACTTTTTTTGATGTGATAAAAGACTAGAGCCATAATTATACTTGTACTACAGACTCTTGGTGGCAGCCACACACACACAACCACCAGTGGCCAACAGCCAACTTGTGCTAGCTTTTCCAATCAATATTATTATATAATACATGAACACAGTTGGTGTGTAGAGGTGTACTTGAATGTAAACATGGTTATGCAAGAGTCCTGTATGTTGAACCTATTTTGAATGCAAAGGTAAATCTATTTATGAAAGGATCAGATCACTGGTCAATGCTCACTTTTATATGAAGGAGATGATCATTGAAAAATGAAACTCACACTTTGTGATAAATATTATACTTAATAATGTCACATGTTGGTCAATGTTCACTTTGTATATAGACAATTATCAATAGAAATTAGCTCACTGTTTGTGATAAATTACACCACTGTTATAATGTAACACAATTGCACAGTATCATAAAAGTCATTTATGTTTATGTCAGATTTTCGCTCTGTAAAAGTGATGGTACGGAAACATATATGTACACACCTCTGTCTTATACAGTAGTATTGTGCTGTTCATCCTAATCATGACAATGTATGTCTAACTTTTTTACCACTTTAAATGGATTGATGTGATTTTTTTCATCTAGCATATAACTGGAACATTACTCAGTATTAAGTGCAATCAAAAAGAATAGCTCCATTTAATGTGTATTGAGATCAACATAGTGTTTTTTTATTATCAGTGACTGTATACACGAGCACTGATCTTCAAATTGCTGGGCCAAAGATCAACATCAACATATTTTGTTTTGTCTACTTTATAATGGGTGTTTCCATAATAATACAAAAGGTACAAACGTCATTTCTTAGATCCATATTCTCAGCTTTTCTTCCACACACAGAGAAGCATGTTTATGTCCATTTTGTTTTTGCCAACATTTTTTGTTACTGTTCACAATTACCAAAATAAGTCATGTATACAAGATTGTGTTTGCGGGCTTAGATTCAAGTATATGGGTACAAAAACAAACTATGATTCTGTATATTATATAGCTGTGCCAAACTATTGCTGTACTATTATGATACATAAAAGTGGAAAGTACTACTATTTACATGATGGTGAATCATTGTAATTTTAACTTATATTCTTTCAATGTTAATGGTATTGGTGAACCAAAGAAACGAATAGCCATATTTCAAAGGTTAAGAAAATACAAAGGTTTTATTTTGCTGCAAGAAACTCACAGCTCAGAAAAAAATGAAAAAAGATGGAAAGATGAATGGGGAAATGACATAATATTTTCACATGGCACAACTAATAGTAAAGGAGTGTGTATTTTATGTCCACATGACTGTGATTATGAAATAGGCAATATCAATAGAGATAGTGAAGGCAGGTATCTAGATGTTAGAATAAAAAGTGATGACTTAGAACTTATACTTATAAATATTTATGCTCCAACACAGGACCATAGAAAGCAACAGATTGAATTTGCTAACTTCTTGAAAACACAACTAGCACACGTTGATGATGAATATGTTTTCATGGCAGGTGATTTCAATTATTATAAAGACAAAAACTTAGATAAAATGGCCTCAATGAGATCAGTTGACAATCCAGAATATAGAAATGATTTAAATGTGATATTAGATTCATTTAACTTGGTAGACATTTATAGAATAATGCATCCTACCACTAAAAGATATACATGGCATGGCAGAGGCAAAGGATCCAGACTTGATTATTGGTTTATCTCTGAAGAAATTATGAATTTAGTGACAGATAGTATCATAGAACCTGGTATTCACTCTGATCACAGTATTATAGGCATAACTCTCAGTAATACAAAAGAGCAGAGAGGAAGAGGACTATGGAAATTTAATGCATCACTTCTACACAATGATCTGTATGTTACAAAAATCAAGGAACTAATTAAAAGTAGCTATTTAAAGTATGAATACATTAAAGATAAATCATTGAAATGGGAAACAATTAAATCTGATATACGATCATTTACAATTCCATTTTGTGTTAAACTAAAAAGAGAGAAGAATAAACTTAAGCATGACTTAGAGAATAAGTTGATCCAGCTAACCAATGATATAGAGGAAAGTGAAAATGAACTGCTATTACAAGATTTTCATACAATAAAAAGAGAGCTTGAGTGTATAGAAAAAGAAGAAGCTTCAAGCATAATTTTCAGATCCAGGGTCCAATGGTCAGAAGTAGGAGAACAAAATTCTAAATATTTCCTTAACTTAGAACATAAAAATTATATTAACAAGGTAATATCACAATTAGAAATTGATGGAAAGCTAGTCTCTGACCCAATATTAATACGTAGAGAACAGCATAGATTTTATGAATCTTTATATTGTGATCGACTAGATTATGAATCAACCAGTTATAGAGAATCGCTAGATTATATAATGAATGTTAATGAAAAAGTACAGATAGGCACTAATGAAAAATTGCTTTGTGATAGCGAAATAACAGAGACAGACATATTAAAATCACTAAAGGAATTAAAAAATGGTAAAACACCAGGTACAACTGGACTTACACCTGATTTCTATAAATTTTTTTGGATAGACATTAAAGAAATACTCTTAGATAGCATCAAGTATTCATTTGAAACAGGTTGTTTATCAGTTGAGCAGAGAAGAGGAGTAATAACATTGATTCCAAAGAAAACTAAAAATAGATCATTTTTGAAAAATTGGCGTCCTATTAGTTTATTGAATACTGAATATAAACTCATTGCAAAAACACTAGCAATGCGATTGCGCAAAGTGCTAGCAGGTGTAATAGATGAAGATCAAACAGGATACATACAAGATCGGTATATAGGACAAAACATTAGACTGGTTCAAGATATAACATCATTCGCTGAAATAGAAGATATTCCAGGTATCATCCTTAGTGTAGATTTTGAAAAAGCATTTGATTCTGTTTCCTGGAAACTGATAGATGTAGCATTAGAAAAATTCAATTTTGGTCCAGTTTTTAGAAAATGGATATCAATTTTATACAATGATATTGAATCTACCGTGATTAATAATGGACATACATGTGGTTATTTTAAATTAACTAGAGGCATTAGACAAGGATGTCCTCTGTCTGCTTATTTGTTCTTGTTGGTAGCAGAAATACTTGCACAAAAGATTAGAAAAGATGACAATATTCATGGTATAAAGGTGGGCGATGTTGAAATTAAATTAAGTCAACTTGCAGATGATATGAATTGTTTTGTATGTGACCAAGACTCATTGAAAAACTTATTGTCAACCTTCAAAGAATTTGAAAAATGTTCAGGATTAAGACTCAATGTTGACAAAACTATTGCTATGTATATTGGAAAACTAAAAAATAATGACTATTATCCACATGGTTTGTCTTGGATAAAATGTAATTTTGAGACATTAGGAGTGGTCTGTACACATACAGAAGAAGACAGCTATAAGCAAAACTTCCTCCCTAGAATAAAAAAAATGAAGACTCTCTTACAAATTTGGAAACAAAGAAGTTTATCATTCAAAGGCAAAATTACTATACTAAATAGCCTTGCATTATCTCCACTTATATATGTAGCTAGTCTTATTGAAACACCGGAACAAGCAATTAAAGACGTAGAAAAACTTATAGCAGACTTCTTCTGGGATGGCAAAAGAGCAAAGATTGCACATGATGTTTTGATACAAAAAATAGAGAAAGGTGGCCTTAAATTACCAGATTTCAGAACCAAAGTTAAATCTTTATTGTTGACATGGGTTGGCAGAATGGTTAGAGCATCTAATGCTAGATGGAAGGCTCTCCCATGTTACTTTTATAAATGTTACGATTTAAAGTTATATTTCAATTGCAATACTCCATCAATTAGTTATAAAAAATCAAAGGACTTTTATACAGAAATAGTAAATGAATGGAGCAAGATACATGCAACATACCCAGAGACTGTTATCTCAATTCAGAAAGAATACTTGTGGTTTAACAGATATATTACTATTGAAAACAAACCTATTTATTGGAAGGATTGGAGCCAAAAAAATATCAATTGTATCTCAGACTTATTAGATGAGGATGGTATCTTCTTAAATTATTCACAAATAGAAGATAAGTACAATGTATCCTGTAATTTCCTACGAATGCTTCAGATAAGACAGAGTATTCCAATAGCTTGGCGAAATAAAATTGCTAGTCAAAATAAGAAATATGCAAAACAAACAAAGGAAATATATATTGATCTTGGTAAATCATCCAAAAATGTACTGAAACTGAAATGCAAAGATTTTTACTGGCTACTAATTAAACAAATAGACAGAAAACCATCATGTATTAAAAAATGGGGAGAAACTTTTCCTGGATTCATAAATGAAGGAGATGAAATTTGGAAAAGAATATTCTTTCTAGCATTTAGCTCTTGTAGAGAAACCAAGCTCCAGTCATTTCAGTACAGGCTGATACATAGAATAATACCATGTAATAAATGGCTGTTTGATATTAAGATAAAAGACAATGAACAATGTAATTATTGTATGGAGGTTGATAATATTAGTCACTTCTTGCTATATTGTGATAAAGTTGTAGCATTCTGGAAATCCTTGTTTAAATGGTGGAACACTTTAAACATAGTACAGATCACTTCAAGCAAAAATTTAGAAGAGTGTATTCTATTTGGTTTTCCAGGAGATAATGATGAGGACATTTGTATGTTAAACTACGTTATATTAAATGCCAAATATTACATCTATATAGAAAAGTTAATGGACCGTAATAGTTATGAGTTGTACTGCTTTCTTGTAAAATTGAAATATGCCCTTAATATTGAAAGAAAGGTTTGTAAAAGAAAACAAGTTCTTTTTAAGTACAGCAATCTTTATAATTTATTGTAACAATCAGAATCAATATACATTTATATTCCTACTATTATACAAAACACAATATGATTTTTGCTTATATGAAATGTATGTACCCACCTCCCCCTCCCAGAAATAATGTAAGCCCGTATGGAAAATAAACTTTTGTTTTTTGAAAAAAAAAAAAAAAAATGATATAAATTTGATTTGTTTATTTTGATAAGTGAATGTCAATACAGGTAACAAATTGGGGTGCTGGACGTTCCGACTCACGACGTTCCGCCTCAGACGTTCCGCCTCACGACCTGTCCGCCTCACGAACCCCGCCTCACTACCTGTCCGCCTCACATTGCTTGACCGAACACTGCCCGAAAAATAAGATTTACAAAAATAAACATGTATTGTTTTTCCATTGTAAAGACCAATGAAGATCTTTCAGCTAATAAACAATTTTGTAAATACCATTTACTTATTTACAATGCTTAAATATGTTGTATTTTACCAAATATGTCACATTGCACATATCAGTTCATAAACAATGTTGTAAAGATTGTTGAATGTCTTTACAATATTGTATTTATGTTGTTAATATCAGTATACATTTATATCACCTTTAATCAATAGCTCTTGGAATTGCATATATCCACATATGCATACAACATTGGAAAATGTGCATTTGAGGACTTTATTTGAGGACTTAAAAATTGATAAATTACTACATCAGGATATTATATATTGCATTGTAAGTGACAAGATATCTCTATTTGCATGTTCCTCAGGTTGTTCAGATACTGGTAGGGCTTTTCAAAGTGAAAATATGTTCACTACAAGCCAAGATATTAGCTTGGATGGGAAGTGACAAGAATGGTATAAAACATTAAAATCGCGCCTGCCGTTTTTTACACCTTTATGGTACTATTTATCATACAGATATCTTAGATGTCTCTATTATCATGATCCTGAGGTTGTTAAGATACTGTTAGGACTTTTCAGAGTGAAAATATGATCACTTCAAGCCAAGATATTAGCAAATCTTGGATTGGAAGTGACAAGAAAGGTATAAAACATTAAAATCGCGCCTGCCGTTTTTTACACCTTTATGGTACTATTTAACATTCAGATCTCTTAGATATCTCTATTTCCATGATCCTGAGGTTGTTTAGATACTGTTAGGACTTTTCAGAGTGAAAATATGTTCACTACAAGCCAAGACATTAGCAAATCTTGGATGGGAAGTGACAAGCATGGTATAAAACATTAAAATTGCGCCTGCCGTTTTTTACACCTTTATGGTACTATTCAATATTCAGATCTCTTAGCTATCTATATTTCCATGATCCTGAGGTTGTTTAGATACTGTTAGGACTTTTCAGAGTGAAAATATGTTCACTAGAAGCCAAAATATTAGCATATCTTGGATTTGAAGTGCCAAGAAAGATATAAAACATTAAAATCGCGCCTGCCGTTTTTTACACCTTTATGGTACTATTTATCATACCGATCTCTTAGATATCTCCATTTCCATGATCCTGAGGTTGTTTAGATACTGTTAGGACTTTTCAGAGTGAAAATATGATCACTTCAAGCCAAGATATTAGCAAATCTTGGATGGGAAGTGACAAGAAAGGTATAAAACATTAAAATCGCGCCTGCCGTTTTTTACACCTTTATGGTACTATTTAACATTTAAATCTCTTAGATATCACTATTTCCATGATCCTGAGGTTGTTTAGATACTGTTAGGACTTTTCAGAGTGAAAATATGTTCACTACAAGCCAAGATATTAGCAAATCTTGGATGGGAAGTGACAAGAATGGTATAAAACATTAAAATTGCGCCTGCCGTTTTTTACACCTTTATGGTACTATTCAATATTCAGATCCCTTAACTATCTATATTTCCATGATCCTGAGGTTGTTTAGATACTGTTAGGACTTTTCAGAGTGAAAATATGTTCACTACAAGCCAAAATATTAGCATATCTTGGATTGTAAGTGCCAAGAAAGATATAAAACATTAAAATCGCGCCTGCCGTTTTTTACACCTTTATGGTACTATTTATCATACTGATCTCTTAGATATCTCCATTTCCATGATCCTGAGGTTGTTTAGATACTGTTAGGACTTTTCAGAGTGAAAATATGTTCACTACAAGATAAGATATTAGCAAATCTTGGATGGGAAGTGACAAGAAATGTATAAAACATTAAAATCACGCCTGCCGTTGTTTACACCTTTATGGTACTATTCAATATTCAGATCTCTTAGATATCTATATTTCCATGATTCTGAGGTTGTCTAGATACTGTTAGGACTTTTCAGAGTGAAAATATGTTCACTGCAAACTAAGATATAAGCAAATCTTGGATTGTAAGTGACAAGAGAGGGTATAAAATGTCAAAAAATTGTGTAAATTGCGCCTGCCGTTTTTTATACTTTTATGGCACTATTCAATACTCAGATCTCTTAGATATCTCTATTTCCATGATCCTGAGGTTGTTTAGATACTGTTTGGTCTTTCCAGAGTGAAAATATGTTCACTACAAGCCAAGATATTAGCAAATATTGGATGGGAAGTGACAAGAAATGTATAAAACACTAAAATCGCGCCTGCCGTTTTTTACACCTTTATGGTACTATTCAACATTCAGATCTCTTAGATATCTATATTTCCATGATTCTGAGGTTGTCTAGATACTGTTAGGACTTTTCAGAGTGAAAATATGTTCACTGCAAACTAAGATATAAGCAAATCTTGGATTGTAAGTGACAAGAGAGGGTATAAAATGTCAAAAAATTGTGTAAATTGCGCCTGCCGTTTTTTATACTTTTATGGTACTATTCAACATTCAGATCTCTTAGATATCTATATTACCATGATCCTGACATTGTTTAGATACTGTTAGGACTTTTCAGAGTGAAAATATGTTCACTACAAGCCAAGATATTAGCAAATCATGGATGGGAAGTGACAAGAAATGTATAAAACATTAAAATCGCGCCTGCCGTTTTTTACACCTTTATGGTACTATTCAATACTCAGATCTCTTAGATATCTCTATTTCCATGATCCTGAGGTTGTTTAGATACTGTTTGGTCTTTCCAGAGTGAAAATATGTTCACTACAAGCCAAGATATTAGCAAATCTTGGATGGGAAGTGACAAGAAAGGTATAAAACATTAGAATTGCGCCTGCCGTTTTTTACACCTTTATGGTACAATTTATCATACAGATCTCTTAGATATCTCTATTTCAATGATCCTGAGGTTGTTTAGATACTGTTTGGTCTTTCCAGAGTGAAAATATGTTCACTACAAGCCAAAATATTAGCAAATATTGGATGGGAAGTGACAAGAATGGTATAAAACATTAAAATCGCGCCTGCCGTTTTTTACACCTTTATGGTACACCTTTATTTCACCCAGTTGGTTGCACATTATGGTTCCTTCAGTCATGAGGTCATCTTCCTTGGCGACTATAACTTCCATGTCAACCTGCCCTTAAAGCCTGATGTCATTAAGTTTAATGACATCCTATCTACCTTTGATCTAAAACAATGGGTTCAGGAACCAACCCATAGGCTAGGGAACACCCTTGATCTAATCATTACCTATAGTGGTAATAAGTTCCTGAAGAGTCACCTGGTGGATGAATACTTATCTGATCATAAAATGATTAAGATTTACCTTGATATTATACCTCCTAAACCCCCCAAAAAATCTATCAAATTTAGGAATTTCAAGGGATTAGATCTTGAATCCCTAAGAAGGGACATCAAATCCCTAACCGATAGAGACACAACTTGGGAACAATTATCCTTGGAGGACATGGTAACTTATTATGATAGGGAACTCACATTACTCATGGATAAACATGCACCTATCAAAGTTGCCAAGGTCACCCAACGCAAACCTGTACCTTGGATGAGTGACCACTTAAAGCTGGAAAGATCCCTCAAGAGGAGGCTTGAGAGAAAAATGAGCAAGACTGGCTCTCAAATTGACAAGGAGCTGTATAACTCTCAGAGGAACAAATACAACTCCATGCTTAAATCTGCTCAATCAGCATATTTTTCCAACCTGGTTGAGGAAAACAAACATGACCCTAAAAAGCTCTTTAGAGTCATTGACACGGTCATGCACAAGAAGAAGGACACACCTATGCCCCAATTTGACTGTGAGATCACACAAGCTGAGAAGTTTAACACATTCTTTCTTGAAAAAATAGAGAGAATCCGCCTGGACATTGATAATGCTCCATCCTGCCAAACTTCGCCACCAGGTGTCACTACGAACAATAGTACTACATGTCTGGAAAGGTTCACACCCTTAACCATTGACGACGTACGGAAATTGGTCAAAAGGTCTGCAAAGAAGTCATGTGACCTGGATCCAATCCCAACCTGGCTCTTGCTTGACCTCTTAGATGACCTCCTACCAATAATTACTTCCATCATAAATAAATCACTGATGGAATCAGCAGTATCGGAAAATATGAAAATAGCCATCATAACACCCCTGCTGAAGAAACTCGGTCTAGAACTGGTTGAAAAAAACTATAGGCCTGTTTCCAACCTAACATTTGTATCTAAACTAACTGAGAGGGCGGTTGCTGACCAACTAGTCCCCCATCTTGTAAGGAATGGTCTTACTGACAAGTTTCAATCAGCCTACAAAGAATATCACAGCACTGAAACCGCTCTGTTAAAAGTGCAGAATGATATCTTGGGTTGCCTAGACAATAGAAAGGCAGTTATCTTACTGTTACTCGACCTTTCCGCTGCCTTTGACACTATTGACCATCAAATCCTACTGGACAGGCTCAGGGGTAGATGCAACGTCAAAGGTCATGCACTCTCCTGGATACGGTCATACCTAATGGACAGAAAGCAATGTGTCAAGGTGGGAATCCATAGATCCCGTTTCAAATCCTTAAAATATGGGGTTCCCCAAGGCTCAGTCCTGGGCCCTATACTGTTCACCATCTACATGACACCCCTATCTGATATACTTGCCAAATATGGTCTGAGCTATCACATTTATGCAGATGACACTCAGATCTACATCCCTGTTGACCATACTTCTCCCCATCATGTAGATATGAGCAGACACAAACTGGAGGAGTGTGTCAATGAAGTCAGAAACTTCCTCATATCAAACAAGATGAAGATAAATGATGGAAAAACTGAGATGCTCATATGTACTGACAGGTACAGTAGTACCACTCATAGCAGTATCCCAACCACAATCAGAGTAGGGGACTCTGATATAGCTCCAAGTCAGTCAGTGGTTGACCTGGGTATCACATTTGACTCCAACATGGACATGAAGGCCCAGATCAGGAAAATGTGTCAAAAAGGCTATTATCACATCAGGAACCTGGCGGCCATCAGACATTGTCTAGACGAGAAGACCGCGGTAACACTTACCCATGCTTTTGTTACATCCACCCTTGACTATGGGAATGGTCTTCTGGCGGGTCTTCCAAAAACTGACATCAGGAAACTGCAATACCTCCAAAACTCTGCAGCACGGGTTGTTGGAAAAATCAGGAAATTTGATCACATTTCAGGAAAACTAAGGGAACTACACTGGCTTCCTGTTCACGCGAGAATTGATTTTAAAATTCTTCTACTAACCTGGAAAGCCCTTAATGGTAAGGCTCCGCCTTACTTGCGGGACCTACTCCTGATTAAAGAAGGTGAACGCTGTCTAAGATCTAATGATGGCACCCACCTACAGGTACCTAATACTAGGCTAAGAACAATAGGTGACAGGGCCTTCTCATCTGTTGGTCCACGACTTTGGAATTCCCTGCCTACTAATATTAGGACGAGTACTTCAGTCTCCTCGTTTAAGAGTAGGCTGAAAACTCATCTCTTCAGGATGCATGTCCTGAACTCAGCGCTATGAACAGACTTGTCTGGTATCAGCGCTATACAAATTTTATTATTATTATTATTATTATTACTATTTATCATACAGATCTCTTAGATGTCTCTATTTTCATGATCCTGAGGTCGTTTAGATACTATTAGGACTTTTCAGAATGAAAATATGTTCACTACAAGCCAAGATATTAGCAAATCTTGGATGGGAAGTGACAAGAAATGTATAAAACATTAAAATCGCGCCTGCCGTTTTTTACACCTTTATGGTACTATTCAATACTCAGATCTCTTAGATATCTCTATTTCAATGATCCTGAGGTTGTTTAGATACTGTTAGGACTTTTCAGAGTGAAAATATGTTCACTACAAGCCAAAATATTAGCAAATCTTGGATTTGAAGTGCCAAGAAAGATATAAAACATTAAAATCGCGCCTGCAGTTTTTTACACCTTTATGGTACTATTTATCATACAGATCTATAGATATCTCCATTTCCATGATCCTGAGGTTGTTTAGATACTGTTAGGACTTTTCAGAGTGAAAATATGTTCACTACAAGACAAGATATTAGCAAATCTTGGATTGGAAGTGACAAGAAATGTATAAAACATTAAAATCACGCCTGCCGTTTTTTACACCTTTATGGTACTATTCAATATTCAGATCTCTTAGATATCTCTATTTCCATGATCTTGGGGTTGTTTAGATACTGTTTGGTCTTTCCAGAGTGAAAATATGTTCACTACAAGCCAAGATATTAGCAAATATTGGATGGGAAGTGACAAGAAATGTATAAAACACTAAAATCGCGCCTGCCGTTTTTTACACCTTTATGGTACTATTCAACATTCAGATATCTTAGATATCTATATTTCCATGATTCTGAGGTTGTCTAGATACTGTTAGGACTTTTCAGAGTGAAAATATGTTCACTGCAAACTAAGATATAAGCAAATCTTGGATTGTAAGTGACAAGAGAGGGTATAAAATGTCAAAAAATTGTGTAAATTGCGCCTGCCGTTTTTTATACTTTTATGGTACTATTCAACATTCAGATCTCTTAGATATCTATATTACCATGATCCTGACATTGTTTAGATACTGTTAGGACTTTTCAGAGTGAAAATATGTTCACTACAAGCCAAGATATTAGCAAATCATGGATGGGAAGTGACAAGAAATGTATAAAACATTAAAATCGCGCCTGCCGTTTTTTACACCTTTATGGTACTATTCAATACTCAGATCTCTTAGATATCTCTATTTCCATGATCCTGAGGTTGTTTAGATACTGTTTGGTCTTTCCAGAGTGAAAATATGTTCACTACAAGCCAAGATATTAGCAAATCTTGGATGGGAAGTGACAAGAAAGGTATAAAACATTAGAATTGCGCCTGCCGTTTTTTACACCTTTATGGTACAATTTATCATACAGATCTCTTAGATATCTCTATTTCAATGATCCTGAGGTTGTTTAGATACTGTTTGGTCTTTCCAGAGTGAAAATATGTTCACTACAAGCCAAGATATTAGCAAATCTTGGATGGGAAGTGACAAGAAAGGTATAAAACATTAGAATTGCGCCTGCCGTTTTTTACACCTTTATGGTACAATTTATCATACAGATCTCTTAGATATCTCTATTTCAATGATCCTGAGGTTGTTTAGATACTGTTTGGTCTTTCCAGAGTGAAAATATGTTCACTACAAGCCAAAATATTAGCAAATATTGGATGGGAAGTGACAAGAATGGTATAAAACATTAAAATCGCGCCTGCCGTTTTTTACACCTTTATGGTACTATTTATCATACAGATCTCTTAGATGTCTCTATTTTCATGATCCTGAGGTCGTTTAGATACTATTAGGACTTTTCAGAATGAAAATATGTTCACTACAAGCCAAGATATTAGCAAATCTTGGATGGGAAGTGACAAGAAATGTATAAAACATTAAAATCGCGCCTGCCGTTTTTTACACCTTTATGGTACTATTCAATACTCAGATCTCTTAGATATCTCTATTTCAATGATCCTGAGGTTGTTTAGATACTGTTAGGACTTTTCAGAGTGAAAATATGTTCACTACAAGCCAAAATATTAGCAAATCTTGGATTTGAAGTGCCAAGAAAGATATAAAACATTAAAATCGCGCCTGCAGTTTTTTACACCTTTATGGTACTATTTATCATACAGATCTATAGATATCTCCATTTCCATGATCCTGAGGTTGTTTAGATACTGTTAGGACTTTTCAGAGTGAAAATATGTTCACTACAAGACAAGATATTAGCAAATCTTGGATGGGAAGTGACAAGAAATGTATAAAACATTAAAATCACGCCTGCCGTTTTTTACACCTTTATGGTACTATTCAATATTCAGATCTCTTAGATATCTATATTTCCATGATCTTGGGGTTGTCTAGATACTGTTAGGACTTTTCAGAGTCAAAATATGTTCACTGCAAACTAAGATATAAGCAAATCTTGGATTGTAAGTGACAAGAGAGGGTATAAAATGTCAAAAAATTGTGTAAATGGCGCCTGCCGTTTTTTATACTTTTATGGCACTATTCAATACTCAGATCTCTTAGATATCTCTATTTCCATGATCCTGAGGTTGTTTAGATACTGTTAGGACTTTTCAGAGTGAAAATATGTTCACTACAAGCCAAGATATAAGCAAATCTTGGATATTGTAAGTGACAAGAGAGGGTATAAAATGTCAAAAAATTGTGTAAATTGCGCCTGCCGTTTTTTATACTTTTATGGCACTATTCAATACTCAGATCTCTTAGATATCTATATTTCCATGATTCTGAGGTTGTCTAGATACTGTTAGGACTTTTCAGAGTGAAAATATGTTCACTGCAAACTAAGATATAAGCAAATCTTGGATTGTAAGTGACAAGAGAGGGTATAAAATGTCAAAAAATTGTGTAAATTGCGCCTGCCGTTTTTTATACTTTTATGGTACTATTCAATACTCAGATCTCTTAGATATCTCTATTTCCATGATTCTGAGGTTGTCTAGATACTGTTAGGACTTTTCAGAGTGAAAATATGTTCACTACAAGCCAAAATATTAGCATATCTTGGATTTGAAGTGCCAAGAAAGATATAAAACATTAAAATCGCGCCTGCCGTTTTTTACACCTTTATGGTACTATTTATCATACCGATCTCTTAGATATCTCCATTTCCATGATCCTGAGGTTGTTTAGATACTGTTAGGACTTTTCAGAGTGAAAATATGATCACTTCAAGCCAAGATATTAGCAAATCTTGGATGGGAAGTGACAAGAAAGGTATAAAACATTAAAATCGCGCCTGCCGTTTTTTACACCTTTATGGTACTATTTAACATTTAAATCTCTTAGATATCACTATTTCCATGATCCTGAGGTTGTTTAGATACTGTTAGGACTTTTCAGAGTGAAAATATGTTCACTACAAGCCAAGATATTAGCAAATCTTGGATGGGAAGTGACAAGAATGGTATAAAACATTAAAATTGCGCCTGCCGTTTTTTACACCTTTATGGTACTATTCAATATTCAGATCTCTTAGCTATCTATATTTCCATGATTCTGAGGTTGTTTAGATACTGTTAGGACTTTTCAGAGTGAAAATATGTTCACTACAAGCCAAAATATTAGCATATCTTGGATTTGAAGTGCCAAAAAAGATATAAAACATTAAAATCGCGCCTGCCGTTTTTTACACCTTTATGGTACTATTTATCATACTGATCTCTTAGATATCTCCATTTCCATGATCCTGAGGTTGTTTAGATACTGCATGTTAGGACTTTTCAGAGTGAAAATATGTTCACTACAAGACAAGATATTAGCAAATCTTGGATGGGAAGTGACAAGAAATGTATAAAACATTAAAATCACGCCTGCCGTTGTTTACACCTTTATGGTACTATTCAATATTCAGATCTCTTAGATATCTCTATTTCCATGATCTTGGGGTTGTCTAGATACTGTTAGGACTTTTCAGAGTGAAAATATGTTCACTGCAAACTAAGATATAAGCAAATCTTGGATTGTAAGTGACAAGAGAGGGTATAAAATGTCAAAAAATTGTGTAAATTGCGCCTGCCGTTTTTTATACTTTTATGGCACTATTCAATACTCAGATCTCTTAGATATCTCTATTTCCATGATCCTGAGGTTGTTTAGATACTGTTTGGTCTTTCCAGAGTGAAAATATGTTCACTACAAGCCAAGATATTAGCAAATATTGGATGGGAAGTGACAAGAAATGTATAAAACACTAAAATCGCGCCTGCCGTTTTTTACACCTTTATGGTACTATTCAACATTCAGATCTCTTAGATATCTATATTTCCATGATTCTGAGGTTGTCTAGATACTGTTAGGACTTTTCAGAGTGAAAATATGTTCACTGCAAACTAAGATATAAGCAAATCTTGGATTGTAAGTGACAAGAGAGGGTATAAAATGTCAAAAAATTGTGTAAATTGCGCCTGCCGTTTTTTATACTTTTATGGTACTATTCAACATTCAGATCTCTTAGATATCTATATATCCATGATCCTGACATTGTTTAGATACTGTTAGGACTTTTCAGAGTGAAAATATGTTCACTACAAGCCAAGATATTAGCAAATCATGGATGGGAAGTGACAAGAAATGTATAAAACATTAAAATCGCGCCTGCCGTTTTTTACACCTTTATGGTACTATTCAATACTCAGATCTCTTAGATATCTCTATTTCCATGATCCTGAGGTTGTTTAGATACTGTTTGGTCTTTCCAGAGTGAAAATATGTTCACTACAAGCCAAGATATTAGCAAATCTTGGATGGGAAGTGACAAGAAAGGTATAAAACATTAGAATTGCGCCTGCCGTTTTTTACACCTTTATGGTACAATTTATCATACAGATCTCTTAGATATCTCTATTTCAATGATCCTGAGGTTGTTTAGATACTGTTTGGTCTTTCCAGAGTGAAAATATGTTCACTACAAGCCAAAATATTAGCAAATATTGGATGGGAAGTGACAAGAATGGTATAAAACATTAAAATCGCGCCTGCCGTTTTTTACACCTTTATGGTACTATTTATCATACAGATCTCTTAGATGTCTCTATTTTCATGATCCTGAGGTCGTTTAGATACTATTAGGACTTTTCAGAATGAAAATATGTTCACTACAAGCCAAGATATTAGCAAATCTTGGATGGGAAGTGACAAGAAATGTATAAAACATTAAAATCGCGCCTGCCGTTTTTTACACCTTTATGGTACTATTCAATACTCAGATCTCTTAGATATCTCTATTTCAATGATCCTGAGGTTGTTTAGATACTGTTAGGACTTTTCAGAGTGAAAATATGTTCACTACAAGCCAAAATATTAGCAAATCTTGGATTTGAAGTGCCAAGAAAGATATAAAACATTAAAATCGCGCCTGCAGTTTTTTACACCTTTATGGTACTATTTATCATACAGATCTATAGATATCTCCATTTCCATGATCCTGAGGTTGTTTAGATACTGTTAGGACTTTTCAGAGTGAAAATATGTTCACTACAAGACAAGATATTAGCAAATCTTGGATGGGAAGTGACAAGAAATGTATAAAACATTAAAATCATGCCTGCCGTTTTTTACACCTTTATGGTACTATTCAATATTCAGATCTCTTAGATATCTCTATTTCCATGATCTTGGGGTTGTCTAGATACTGTTAGGACTTTTCAGAGTCAAAATATGTTCACTGCAAACTAAGATATAAGCAAATCTTGGATTGTAAGTGACAAGAGAGGGTATAAAATGTCAAAAAATTGTGTAAATTGCGCCTGCCGTTTTTTATACTTTTATGGCACTATTCAATACTCAGATCTCTTAGATATCTCTATTTCCATGATCCTGAGGTTGTTTAGATACTGTTAGGACTTTTCAGAGTGAAAATATGTTCACTACAAGCCAAGATATAAGCAAATCTTGGATCACTGAGAATGGAAGGTAGTCAGGTTGACTCAAATTAAGGTAGTCAATTTGGGTCCAAAATTGACTATGGGGTAGTCATTGAAAATGGCATGACTACATACTAGTCAGGGATTTAGAAGGTCACTCTGACTACATAGGTAGTCTTATTGACTACAAGGGTGGTAATATGGGGTCGTCATGGTGACTAGGTGGTTTTTGTTTTTGTTTGTTTGGGGCTTTACATCACTTTCAACATTATTTCGGTCATTTCGTGATGAGACCTACTTGTAGCAGATATAGTGCTGCCTCACTGAATTGTCATGTCGCAGGTCCTTGACATGACAATCCACCCGGTCACAGATTTACAAGGACAACGGGTTAACCCTTCACGCACAGGCCTCAGCTCATGTGTGAAATTGTATCATGAATTCAACCTCGCCACGGCCGGGGGTCGAACCCACGACCTTTGGATCACCACAGAGGAACTGGTGCTAAAAAGCTGGCACTCTAACCAACTGCGCCACGGCCCGTGGCCTGACTAGGTGGTAGTAAATGGGTTGTCACCTGCTCCACTAATTCTTCATAGTCAGTCTGATTAAATGGGTTGTCACATTGATAATACCTGGCTAGTCACATTGAGGATACCTGCTCCACTATTTCTTCGTAGTCACTCTGATTAAAACAGGTGGTTAATGTGATTAATAATAATGTAGTCAAATTGAACAGTCTGTAGTTATCAATATGTAGTCCTGATAACTACCATTAGAACATAGTAAACTAGTCTACAATTTTACTTGAATCACTAAATCAATGTTTATTATGAAATTAATTATATAGTAAAAATTAGATTACAACTCAATTTGCATTTTGTGTGTATTACTTGATCTACAGAATGAAAAAAGATTTACTCTGTGTCAATGTTAACATCTGCTGAGGAATATTTAGTTTTACAATAATACTCTTGGTTTTCCTCTAAATTCAATCATTGTCAACTTCACTCAATTAAACACTACATGTAACACTACATTGTAACACTAACATACAATATTACACCATATAGCAGCCAACAGATTTGAGCACAATTTCATTACACAATTTTGGTAACATGTAGCTATCAATATGTATCGCTATCAACCATGAGACCACATATGATCAAAACTAAAAAAATATGGCATTAACAGCACAATAGTAGTCAGTCATTAATTGTTACTCATGACCAGAGTCAGTAAATATCTGAATGCACACCACTGGTTTTCAGATGTATGCAGGATTCTCTGCCAGGAGACTAGGGACGATGAGTAGTGCCAAGCATGCCGCTCTATATTTCTCATCACTCTTTTGTTTGAGCAGATTGCTCACTAGATCATTTTGTTCTTTTTTATCTGTATGTAAAGAGAGAATTCCATTGCCAAAACTGTTCAAAAAGTCCTGCAATTGTTTTATTATGTCAGAGATGCTGATGCGTTGATATTCTTTCAGTACCTCCTCTCTGGATTTGCTAAACCAGGGATACTTCTGTATCAGTACTGGAATAGCCATGGTGCCTGCAATAATATCTTGGCGCCTCTGATACAAAGTGAGATCCATTAGCTTGTCAATATTGTTCATGTCTGATGCTTTCCGTGCCTTGAACAAGTCTGATAATGTTTTGATATGGCGCGATGTGGATGCTTCGTCTTCCGTTTTAGGTTGCTCTGGGTTGTAGTTTTCTTTGTCATTGGTTGCATCCGCTGGCTTTGGGCACCTGTGACCAAATTTCTCTCGCGGTTCCTTCACCTCAGGTAAAGCTGACTGTTTTCTCTTCCTGTTGTTCTGGAATACATGGCGCAGTCTTTTGATCCAGAGAGTCTGGAAAAGAATGAATCAGAAATAAAAATCAAAATGGCCATGACCTCATAATAGATTTTTGGGATTTTTTGGAATCATTTGGATTCAGGTTGCCTCTAGTTTTTGTGCGAATGTAGTGCCAGCACCCATTAAACAGGATTCATCGATATTGGTTGGAATTCATGGTTATTCAAGTTGCCCTTTTGCCCTGGTAATCACCTCAACTGCTATATGTGGGACTTGTGCAAATGTTGTGAAAGTGCCTCGTTCCAGAGGATTAATTGGGATTCACTAGAATTCAAGTTGCCCTTTTCCCCTGGCACTTGCCGTAACCAGTATAATTATGTGGTTGAGGTAAGCGTCAGGGAAAAAGGACAACATGAATTCCAATGAATCCTGATGAATGTGGTACTGGCAAGACATATGCCCAAGTCTCACATATACTGGTTAATGCAAATTCCAGGGGCAAAGGGCAACTTGAATCTCAATTAATCCTGATGAATTCCAATGGATGCTGATGAATGTGGTGTTGGCATGACATTCACAGAGGTATTACAAATAGTGCTTGACGTAAACATCAGTGCAAAAGAGCAACTTGAATCCCGATGTATCCTGATGAATCCTGACATCTAGATTGTGACCTGCTGATCAGACTGGATAAAAATCTTTACATGTATTTCAAAGTCCCTGCTGGAATTATTAAATCTGTAGTGGGGTAACACCAAGATCATAGTTACACTTTGCAATGTTAACATACTTTCTGTGTTTGTTCTAAATATATCATCAAAAGGGCTAAAATTGGTAGTAATCATTATTTCTTCAGAGAATGTTAGTCTCTATCCCTTTCAACCTTAAATTAATTTTATAATCTTATTTCCCCAAAAGAATTGTCATTAGTTCATTTACCTTGACATCAACCAAAGTCAAGTTGTCTTCACTCGTGAGATGAGGGTATTCATTCAGCAAATAAGTGATCATCACATCATACTGATCACTGGTTGGGTACCTTAAAGAATAGCAGATAATGTTATAGAAATGAAATGTGCATGAGAGCCATTGTCTAGAATAACAATACAGGGTTCATATGGGGCAACCAATTTCCATTGTTTTCAAAAGTAGGTAACAGGTATATCAGTTTAGATAATAGGCAAATTGATTTATTTCTGATAAGAACTGCCATATATTGTTCTTATTGTAGATATAATGTGGCAACGTAAGGATTAATACTGTTAGTCAAATTGATTAAATGTGTAGTTCCTATGGCTAGTAACATTGACTAGCACTAATCATCAACATGACCACATTTTTATCCCATTGACTACTTATATTTTGACAATTTAATGCAATAGTCAGATTGACTACCTAGTAGTCAATGTGATTACATGTTGATCAAAGTGACTACCAGGATCGTTCAAAATGTTTGTTACAAATTTGTCCTCAATATATATAAAAAATAGACTATACATGACAACAATAATTATTGCTAACGGTTCCTTGATATCTTATGCATCTTGTGAGCTATAACATAATGTTGGATTGCACAGACTTACCTTAGATATACATGGATTTTCTTCTTCTGTTTTGGGTTCTTGTTTCTTTGACAAAATGGCTGCCACAGAGGACGTGCTTCACTGGGCATGTGCAGAAATCACTTCCGACTACCTCGGTAGTCAATCTGACTACCTTGCCATCAAAATGATTACAATATTGACTACATCAAAAAATGGATGACTACCTTCACTAGGCAGGTTGATTACCCTTTGACCACCTTCCATTCTCAGTGATTGTAAGTGACAAGAGAGGGTATAAAATGTCAAAAAATTGTGTAAATTGCGCCTGCCGTTTTTTATACTTTTATGGCACTATTCAATACTCAGATCTCTTAGATATCTATATTTCCATGATTCTGAGGTTGTCTAGATACTGTTAGGACTTTTCAGAGTGAAAATATGTTCACTGCAAACTAAGATATAAGCAAATCTTGGATTGTAAGTGACAAGAGAGGGTATAAAATGTCAAAAAATTGTGTAAATTGCGCCTGCCGTTTTTTATACTTTTATGGTACTATTCAATACTCAGATCTCTTAGATATCTATATTTCCATGATTCTGAGGTTGTCTAGATACTGTTAGGACTTTTCAGAGTGAAAATATGTTCACTACAAGCCAAAATATTAGCATATCTTGGATTTGAAGTGCCAAGAAAGATATAAAACATTAAAATCGCGCCTGCCGTTTTTTACACCTTTATGGTACTATTTATCATACCGATCTCTTAGATATCTCCATTTCCATAATCCTGAGGTTGTTTAGATACTGTTAGGACTTTTCAGAGTGAAAATATGATCACTTCAAGCCAAGATATTAGCAAATCTTGGATGGGAAGTGACAAGAAAGGTATAAAACATTAAAATCGCGCCTGCCGTTTTTTACACCTTTATGGTACTATTTAACATTTAAATCTCTTAGATATCACTATTTCCATGATCCTGAGGTTGTTTAGATACTGTTAGGACTTTTCAGAGTGAAAATATGTTCACTACAAGCCAAGATATTAGCAAATCTTGGATGGGAAGTGACAAGAAATGTATAAAACATTAAAATCACGCCTGCCGTTGTTTACACCTTTATGGTACTATTCAATATTCAGATCTCTTAGATATCTCTATTTCCATGATCTTGGGGTTGTCTAGATACTGTTAGGACTTTTCAGAGTGAAAATATGTTCACTGCAAACTAAGATATAAGCAAATCTTGGATTGTAAGTGACAAGAGAGGGTATAAAATGTCAAAAAATTGTGTAAATTGCGCCTGCCGTTTTTTATACTTTTATGGCACTATTCAACATTCAGATCTCTTAGATATCTCTATTTCCATGATCCTGAGGTTGTTTAGATACTGTTTGGTCTTTCCAGAGTGAAAATATGTTCACTACAAGCCAAGATATTAGCAAATATTGGATGGGAAGTGACAAGAAATGTATAAAACACTAAAATCGCGCCTGCCGTTTTTTACACCTTTATGGTACTATTCAACATTCAGATCTCTTAGATATCTATATTTCCATGATTCTGAGGTTGTCTAGATACTGTTAGGACTTTTCAGAGTGAAAATATGTTCACTGCAAACTAAGATATAAGCAAATCTTGGATTGTAAGTGACAAGAGAGGGTATAAAATGTCAAAAAATTGTGTAAATTGCGCCTGCCGTTTTTTATACTTTTATGGTACTATTCAACATTCAGATCTCTTAGATATCTATATTACCATGATCCTGACATTGTTTAGATACTGTTAGGACTTTTCAGAGTGAAAATATGTTCACTACAAGCCAAGATATTAGCAAATCATGGATGGGAAGTGACAAGAAATGTATAAAACATTAAAATCGCGCCTGCCGTTTTTTACACCTTTATGGTACTATTCAACATTCAGATCTCTTAGATATCTATATTTCCATGATCCTGAGGTTGTTTAGATACTGTTAGGACTTTTCAGAGAGAAAATATGATCACTTCAAGCCAAGATATTAGCAAATCTTGGATGGGAAGTGACAAGAAAGGTATAAAACATTAAAATCGCGCCTGCCGTTTTTTACACCTTTATGGTACTATTTAACATTTAAATCTCTTATATATCACTATTTCCATGATCCTGAGGTTGTTTAGATACTGTTAGGACTTTTCAGAGTGAAAATATGTTCACTACAAGCCAAGATATTAGCAAATCTTGGATGGGAAGTGACAAGAATGGTATAAAACATTAAAATTGCGCCTGCCGTTTTTTACACCTTTATGGTACTATTTAATATTCAAATCTCTTAGCTATCTATATTTCCATGATCCTGAGGTTGTTTAGATACTGTTAGGACTTTTCAGAGTGAAAATATGTTCACTACAAGCCAAAATATTAGCATATCTTGGATTTGAAGTGCCAAGAAAGATATAAAACATTAAAATCGCGCCTGCCGTTTTCTACACCTTTATGGTACTATTTATCATACAGATATCTTAGATGTCTCTATTTTCATGATACTGAGGTCCTTTAGATACTATTAGGACTTTTCAGAGTGAAAATATGTTCACTACAAGCCAAGATATTAACAAATCTTGGATGGGAAGTGACAAGAAATGTATAAAACATTAAAATCGCGCCTGCCGTTTTTTACACCTTTATGGTACTATTCAATACTCAGATCTCTTAGATATCTCTATTTCCATGATCCTGAGGTTGTTTAGATACTGTTTGGTCTTTCCAGAGTGAAAATATGTTCACTACAAGCCAAGATATTAGCAAATCTTGGATGGGAAGTGACAAGAAAGGTATAAAACATTAGAATTGCGCCTGCCGTTTTTTACACCTTTATGGTACAATTTATCATACAGATCTCTTAGATATCTCTATTTCAATGATCCTGAGGTTGTTTAGATACTGTTTGGTCTTTCCAGAGTGAAAATATGTTCACTACAAGCCAAAATATTAGCAAATATTGGATGGGAAGTGACAAGAATGGTATAAAACATTAAAATCGCGCCTGCCGTTTTTTACACCTTTATGGTACTATTTATCATACAGATCTCTTAGATGTCTCTATTTTCATGATCCTGAGGTCGTTTAGATACTATTAGGACTTTTCAGAATGAAAATATGTTCACTACAAGCCAAGATATTAGCAAATCTTGGATGGGAAGTGACAAGAAATGTATAAAACATTAAAATCGCGCCTGCCGTTTTTTACACCTTTATGGTACTATTCAATACTCAGATCTCTTAGATATCTCTATTTCAATGATCCTGAGGTTGTTTAGATACTGTTAGGACTTTTCAGAGTGAAAATATGTTCACTACAAGCCAAAATATTAGCAAATCTTGGATTTGAAGTGCCAAGAAAGATATAAAACATTAAAATCGCGCCTGCAGTTTTTTACACCTTTATGGTACTATTTATCATACAGATCTATAGATATCTCCATTTCCATGATCCTGAGGTTGTTTAGATACTGTTAGGACTTTTCAGAGTGAAAATATGTTCACTACAAGACAAGATATTAGCAAATCTTGGATGGGAAGTGACAAGAAATGTATAAAACATTAAAATCACGCCTGCCGTTTTTTACACCTTTATGGTACTATTCAATATTCATATCTCTTAGATATCTCTATTTCCATGATCTTGGGGTTGTTTAGATACTGTTTGGTCTTTCCAGAGTGAAAATATGTTCACTACAAGCCAAGATATTAGCAAATATTGGATGGGAAGTGACAAGAAATGTATAAAACACTAAAATCGCGCCTGCCGTTTTTTACACCTTTATGGTACTATTCAACATTCAGATCTCTTAGATATCTATATTTCCATGATTCTGAGGTTGTCTAGATACTGTTAGGACTTTTCAGAGTGAAAATATGTTCACTGCAAACTAAGATATAAGCAAATCTTGGATTGTAAGTGACAAGAGAGGGTATAAAATGTCAAAAAATTGTGTAAATTGCGCCTGCCGTTTTTTATACTTTTATGGTACTATTCAACATTCAGATCTCTTAGATATCTATATTACCATGATCCTGACATTGTTTAGATACTGTTAGGACTTTTCAGAGTGAAAATATGTTCACTACAAGCCAAGATATTAGCAAATCATGGATGGGAAGTGACAAGAAATGTATAAAACATTAAAATCGCGCCTGCCGTTTTTTACACCTTTATGGTACTATTCAATACTCAGATCTCTTAGATATCTCTATTTCAATGATCCTGAGGTTGTTTAGATACTGTTAGGACTTTTCAGAGTGAAAATATGTTCACTACAAGCCAAAATATTAGCAAATCTTGGATTTGAAGTGCCAAGAAAGATATAAAACATTAAAATCGCGCCTGCAGTTTTTTACACCTTTATGGTACTATTTATCATACAGATCTATAGATATCTCCATTTCCATGATCCTGAGGTTGTTTAGATACTGTTAGGACTTTTCAGAGTGAAAATATGTTCACTACAAGACAAGATATTAGCAAATCTTGGATGGGAAGTGACAAGAAATGTATAAAACATTAAAATCACGCCTGCCGTTTTTTACACCTTTATGGTACTATTCAATATTCATATCTCTTAGATATCTCTATTTCCATGATCTTGGGGTTGTTTAGATACTGTTTGGTCTTTCCAGAGTGAAAATATGTTCACTACAAGCCAAGATATTAGCAAATATTGGATGGGAAGTGACAAGAAATGTATAAAACACTAAAATCGCGCCTGCCGTTTTTTACACCTTTATGGTACTATTCAACATTCAGATCTCTTAGATATCTATATTTCCATGATTCTGAGGTTGTCTAGATACTGTTAGGACTTTTCAGAGTGAAAATATGTTCACTGCAAACTAAGATATAAGCAAATCTTGGATTGTAAGTGACAAGAGAGGGTATAAAATGTCAAAAAATTGTGTAAATTGCGCCTGCCGTTTTTTATACTTTTATGGTACTATTCAACATTCAGATCTCTTAGATATCTATATTACCATGATCCTGACATTGTTTAGATACTGTTAGGACTTTTCAGAGTGAAAATATGTTCACTACAAGCCAAGATATTAGCAAATCATGGATGGGAAGTGACAAGAAATGTATAAAACATTAAAATCGCGCCTGCCGTTTTTTACACCTTTATGGTACTATTCAATACTCAGATCTCTTAGATATCTCTATTTCCATGATCCTGAGGTTGTTTAGATACTGTTTGGTCTTTCCAGAGTGAAAATATGTTCACTACAAGCCAAGATATTAGCAAATCTTGGATGGGAAGTGACAAGAAAGGTATAAAACATTAGAATTGCGCCTGCCGTTTTTTACACCTTTATGGTACAATTTATCATACAGATCTCTTAGATATCTCTATTTCAATGATCCTGAGGTTGTTTAGATACTGTTTGGTCTTTCCAGAGTGAAAATATGTTCACTACAAGCCAAAATATTAGCAAATATTGGATGGGAAGTGACAAGAATGGTATAAAACATTAAAATCGCGCCTGCCGTTTTTTACACCTTTATGGTACTATTTATCATACAGATCTCTTAGATGTCTCTATTTTCATGATCCTGAGGTCGTTTAGATACTATTAGGACTTTTCAGAATGAAAATATGTTCACTACAAGCCAAGATATTAGCAAATCTTGGATGGGAAGTGACAAGAAATGTATAAAACATTAAAATCGCGCCTGCCGTTTTTTACACCTTTATGGTACTGTTCAATACTCAGATCTCTTAGATATCTCTATTTCAATGATCCTGAGGTTGTTTAGATACTGTTAGGACTTTTCAGAGTGAAAATATGTTCACTACAAGCCAAAATATTAGCAAATCTTGGATTTGAAGTGCCAAGAAAGATATAAAACATTAAAATCGCGCCTGCAGTTTTTTACACCTTTATGGTACTATTTATCATACAGATCTATAGATATCTCCATTTCCATGATCCTGAGGTTGTTTAGATACTGTTAGGACTTTTCAGAGTGAAAATATGTTCACTACAAGACAAGATATTAGCAAATCTTGGATGGGAAGTGACAAGAAATGTATAAAACATTAAAATCACGCCTGCCGTTTTTTACACCTTTATGGTACTATTCAATATTCAGATCTCTTAGATATCTCTATTTCCATGATCTTGGGGTTGTTTAGATACTGTTTGGTCTTTCCAGAGTGAAAATATGTTCACTACAAGCCAAGATATTAGCAAATATTGGATGGGAAGTGACAAGAAATGTATAAAACACTAAAATCGCGCCTGCCGTTTTTTACACCTTTATGGTACTATTCAACATTCAGATCTCTTAGATATCTATATTTCCATGATTCTGAGGTTGTCTAGATACTGTTAGGACTTTTCAGAGTGAAAATATGTTCACTGCAAACTAAGATATAAGCAAATCTTGGATTGTAAGTGACAAGAGAGGGTATAAAATGTCAAAAAATTGTGTAAATTGCGCCTGCCGTTTTTTATACTTTTATGGTACTATTCAACATTCAGATCTCTTAGATATCTATATTACCATGATCCTGACATTGTTTAGATACTGTTAGGACTTTTCAGAGTGAAAATATGTTCACTACAAGCCAAGATATTAGCAAATCATGGATGGGAAGTGACAAGAAATGTATAAAACATTAAAATCGCGCCTGCCGTTTTTTACACCTTTATGGTACTATTCAATACTCAGATCTCTTAGATATCTCTATTTCCATGATCCTGAGGTTGTTTAGATACTGTTTGGTCTTTCCAGAGTGAAAATATGTTCACTACAAGCCAAGATATTAGCAAATCTTGGATGGGAAGTGACAAGAAAGGTATAAAACATTAGAATTGCGCCTGCCGTTTTTTACACCTTTATGGTACAATTTATCATACAGATCTCTTAGATATCTCTATTTCAATGATCCTGAGGTTGTTTAGATACTGTTTGGTCTTTCCAGAGTGAAAATATGTTCACTACAAGCCAAAATATTAGCAAATATTGGATGGGAAGTGACAAGAATGGTATAAAACATTAAAATCGCGCCTGCCGTTTTTTACACCTTTATGGTACTATTTATCATACAGATCTCTTAGATGTCTCTATTTTCATGATCCTGAGGTCGTTTAGATACTATTAGGACTTTTCAGAATGAAAATATGTTCACTACAAGCCAAGATATTAGCAAATCTTGGATGGGAAGTGACAAGAAATGTATAAAACATTAAAATCGCGCCTGCCGTTTTTTACACCTTTATGGTACTATTCAATACTCAGATCTCTTAGATATCTCTATTTCAATGATCCTGAGGTTGTTTAGATACTGTTAGGACTTTTCAGAGTGAAAATATGTTCACTACAAGCCAAAATATTAGCAAATCTTGGATTTGAAGTGCCAAGAAAGATATAAAACATTAAAATCGCGCCTGCAGTTTTTTACACCTTTATGGTACTATTTATCATACAGATCTATAGATATCTCCATTTCCATGATCCTGAGGTTGTTTAGATACTGTTAGGACTTTTCAGAGTGAAAATATGTTCACTACAAGACAAGATATTAGCAAATCTTGGATGGGAAGTGACAAGAAATGTATAAAACATTAAAATCACGCCTGCCGTTTTTTACACCTTTATGGTACTATTCAATATTCAGATCTCTTAGATATCTCTATTTCCATGATCTTGGGGTTGTCTAGATACTGTTAGGACTTTTCAGAGTGAAAATATGTTCACTGCAAACTAAGATATAAGCAAATCTTGGATTGTAAGTGACAAGAGAGGGTATAAAATGTCAAAAAATTGTGTAAATTGCGCCTGCCGTTTTTTATACTTTTATGGCACTATTCAATACTCAGATCTCTTAGATATCTCTATTTCCATGATCCTGAGGTTGTTTAGATACTGTTAGGACTTTTCAGAGTGAAAATATGTTCACTACAAGCCAAGATATAAGCAAATCTTGGATTGTAAGTGACAAGAGAGGGTATAAAATGTCAAAAAATTGTGTAAATTGCGCCTGCCGTTTTTTATACTTTTATGGCACTATTCAATATTCAGATCTCTTAGATATCTATATTTCCATGATTCTGAGGTTGTCTAGATACTGTTAGGACTTTTCAGAGTGAAAATATGTTCACTACAAGCCAAAATATTAGCATATCTTGGATTTGAAGTGCCAAGAAAGATATAAAACATTAAAATCGCGCCTGCCGTTTTTTACACCTTTATGGTACTATTTATCATACCGATCTCTTAGATATCTCCATTTCCATGATCCTGAGGTTGTTTAGATACTGTTAGGACTTTTCAGAGTGAAAATATGATCACTTCAAGCCAAGATATTAGCAAATCTTGGATGGGAAGTGACAAGAAAGGTATAAAACATTAAAATCGCGCCTGCCGTTTTTTACACCTTTATGGTACTATTTAACATTTAAATCTCTTAGATATCACTATTTCCATGATCCTGAGGTTGTTTAGATACTGTTAGGACTTTTCAGAGTGAAAATATGTTCACTACAAGCCAAGATATTAGCAAATCTTGGATGGGAAGTGACAAGAAAGGTATAAAACATTAAAATTGCGCCTGCCGTTTTTTACACCTTTATGGTACTATTCAATATTCAAATCTCTTAGCTATCTATATTTCCATGATCCTGAGGTTGTTTAGATACTGTTAGGACTTTTCAGAGTGAAAATATGTTCACTACAAGCCAAAATATTAGCATATCTTGGATTTGAAGTGCCAAGAAAGATATAAAACATTAAAATCGCGCCTGCCGTTTTCTACACCTTTATGGTACTATTTATCATACAGATATCTTAGATGTCTCTATTTTCATGATACTGAGGTCCTTTAGATACTATTAGGACTTTTCAGAGTGAAAATATGTTCACTACAAGCCAAGATATTAACAAATCTTGGATGGGAAGTGACAAGAAATGTATAAAACATTAAAATCGCGCCTGCCGTTTTTTACACCTTTATGGTACTATTCAATACTCAGATCTCTTAGATATCTCTATTTCCATGATCCTGAGGTTGTTTAGATACTGTTTGGTCTTTCCAGAGTGAAAATATGTTCACTACAAGCCAAGATATTAGCAAATCTTGGATGGGAAGTGACAAGAAAGGTATAAAACATTAGAATTGCGCCTGCCGTTTTTTACACCTTTATGGTACAATTTATCATACAGATCTCTTAGATATCTCTATTTCAATGATCCTGAGGTTGTTTAGATACTGTTTGGTCTTTCCAGAGTGAAAATATGTTCACTACAAGCCAAAATATTAGCAAATATTGGATGGGAAGTGACAAGAATGGTATAAAACATTAAAATCGCGCCTGCCGTTTTTTACACCTTTATGGTACTATTTATCATACAGATCTCTTAGATGTCTCTATTTTCATGATCCTGAGGTCGTTTAGATACTATTAGGACTTTTCAGAATGAAAATATGTTCACTACAAGCCAAGATATTAGCAAATCTTGGATGGGAAGTGACAAGAAATGTATAAAACATTAAAATCGCGCCTGCCGTTTTTTACACCTTTATGGTACTATTCAATACTCAGATCTCTTAGATATCTCTATTTCAATGATCCTGAGGTTGTTTAGATACTGTTAAGACTTTTCAGAGTGAAAATATGTTCACTACAAGCCAAAATATTAGCAAATCTTGGATTTGAAGTGCCAAGAAAGATATAAAACATTAAAATCGCGCCTGCAGTTTTTTACACCTTTATGGTACTATTTATCATACAGATCTCTTAGATATCTCTATTTTCATGATCCTGAGGTTGTTTAGATACTGTTAGGACTTTTCAGAGTGAAAATATGTTCACTACAAGACAAGATATTAGCAAATCTTGGATGGGAATTGACAAGAAATGTATAAAACATTAAAATCGCGCCTGCCGTTTTTTACACATTTATGGTACTATTTATCATACAGATATCTTAGATGTCTCTATTTTCATGATACTGAGGTCCTTTAGATACTGTTAGGACTTTTCAGAGTGAAAATATGTTCACTACAAGCCAAGATATTAGCAAATCTTGGATGGGAAGTGACAAGAAATATATAAAACATTAAAATTGCCCCTGCCGTTTTTTACACCTTTATGGGATTATTCAATACTCAGATATCTTAGATATCTCTATTTCCATGATCCTGAGGTTGTTTAGATACTGTTAGGACTTTTCAGAGTGAAAATATGTTCACTACAAGCCAAGATATTAGCAAATCTTGGATGGGAAGTGACAAGAAAGGTATAAAACATTAGAATTGCGCCTGCCGTTTTTTACACCTTTATGGTACAATTTATCATACAGATCTCTTAGATATCTCTATTTCAATGATCCTGAGGTTGTTGAGATACTGTTTGGTCTTTCCAGAGTGAAAATATGTTCACTACAAGCCAAGATATTAGCAAATATTGGATGGGAAGTGACAAGAAATGTATAAAACATTAAAATCGCGCCTGCCGTTTTTTACACCTTTATGGTACTATTCAATACTCAGATCTCTTAGATATCTCTATTTCCATGATCCTGAGGTTGTTTAGATATTATTAGGACTTTTCAGAGTGAAAATATGTTCACTACAAGCCAAGATATTAGCAAATCTTGGATGGGAAGTGACAAGAATGGTATAAAACATTAAAATTGCGCCTGCCGTTTTTTACACCTTTATGGTACTATTTATCATACAGATCTCTTAGATATCTCTATTTTCATGATCCTGAGGTTGTTTAGATACTATTAGGACTTTTCAGAGTGAAAATATGTTCACTACAAGCCAAGATATCAGCCAATGTTGGTTTGTAAGTTACATTGGGGAAGAGATCCATTTCTTGACAATTCTTGACAAATTCTGGTTGACATTTTTATTTGCTGAGTTATAAATTAGATACTGATAGAAATTCAGTTGGTGTTTGGTTTTACACTGCAGACAGCATGTGAGACATGAACACATTATCCTTGTCAATAGTTTTCCCTTTTTTCCCACTCTTGCAAATGTCCAGATGTTTTGGGGTTAATCAGTCTGGGTCATCCGGTCATATAATTTATCTTCTTTCATCTGGGACAAGGGGCATTCATTCACCCCCTCATTACATCAATGGTGACCTATAAATCTTGTTTAACTTCCTGGAAAATTACCATTTGGCAGAAAACACTCACACAGCAGATGAGCAGGCAGGACTAGGATACTTGTGTGCCTCACAAAACATTATTTTAGCAGACTTGTAACACATTGAATGTCCATTTCCATACAGGAGCAGTGACAGGCTGAAACCTCCACATGCCATTTACATATCATGATTCATTTAACAGTATGAATTTAGGCGGTAGAAATAGAAATATTGTTTTGCAGGGCATTTTCTTCCAGGCAAGGTCAATGAGCTTTTATGAGTTTATGCACTGTTTTGACAAGGGAGCTGATTGAAAAGATCAAACCATCAAGGTCAAATATAATATATATATATATAATATCTTTATTCATACACACAATAAATCAATTGCTGTACACATTAAAAATAAGACATGGTAAAACAAATAAAACTTAGTATATAAGTATGCACAAACATTATCACATTATCAGTATCACAGAGTAGATATGTCAGTTAGTATATCCCTGACCTCCTCAATTGTGAAACCAGTGACACCATGATTAAGTTCTACAATCATTGCTATTATTCTTTCATTTTCTAAAATTGCCTCTTTTTTAAAAACATGGCTATATCCTCCATTTAGTACAAATGACTTAGGTGCACATATCTTTTCACATATAAAATCAACATTTCTAGACATTATACATCTTCTATCACTTTTTGCACAACAAGCTAGAAATGACACCTTTTGGTTGTTACTGTTTAACATACATTTGTACATATTCAATAACCTTTTAAAAATGTAATCATACACATGATTTCCATCATTCAGGCCACATAATAACACTCTATGGGAATGCCTTGGCAGGTTCCAAATCTTTCTAATTGCTCTGTTCCATGTGCACACCATCTTTTCAATATTCTTGTCATATAGCTGCCAAGCTTGTGAACCATATAGATGCGTACAATAAGAACTTGTCAATTTCATTAAGACCTCAGGTGTAGCATCATGATATCTTATTAACAAACCATTGAATCTGCCAATAAAGTTACTTTGTTTATATCGTATATCATCAACCTCTGATAAGTCAGCTCTGATGTGATTGCCAAGGTGCTTCATACTTGAAGTCCATTCTAGAGCTTTCCCACCAAGCATAATCAAACTTGTGGCAAGCTCAACCCTGTTTTTATTTGGTGACATTTCAAATTTCATACATTTTGTCTTTTTGGCATTGTAGGCCACACTAAACTCATCACCATACTCTTCACATATATTCACCATCTTCTGTAAGCCTTTTAGACTTGGACATAAAAGAACAAAATCATCAGCATAACTTATACATCCAAAATATTCATGACCAATGAAACAACCAATCTGCGATTTTTGCAGTCTACATATCAATTCATCAACATACACTGTAAACATAAGTGGGGATACGACTCCACCCTGTCTTACACCATTAATACTACCAAAATATTCACCATGAACACTATCCCATGATGATCTACTCTTCTGTCTCTTATACATATCCATAACTTGTCTTAGCACCAACGGATGAAGACCTCTTTTATACAATAGCTCAAACAATTTGTCATGCCTGATACGATCAAAAGCCTTAGAGGCGTCCATGAAACATGCATATACTTTAGATTTTCCATTCCAGTAATGTTTGACAACCTCCTTCAGAGCTAGACTGCACATTGATGTAGAATGACTCTGCTTGAAAGAAAATTGTAATCCTGATGTATTCAATTTATCGCCATACCTATGAATCATACACCACTCTAGTAGTTTATTAATACATGAGCACAAGCATATACCACGATAATTATCAGAGTCACAAATATTACCTCTTTGATCTTTAGGAAGAGATACAATAGTGCCAATGAGTAGGTCCTCTGCATTATACCCATGCAAGGTCATAGCAGTTGCCAAAATGGATACGTGTACATCAAAGCTATCTGGTGCAAATAGAATATGATTTGACATACATTGTCTTTTGTTTTGTTTCAGAGGTGCTAGTTTTCAGACAGGGTCAATGACCACATACTGTTCTCACAAGGTCCACATACTGTTCTCACAAGGGCCTTGATTTGAATGGTTATTCAATGACAACCATACATTACACAACCTTTCCTTTTGTTTCATATCTACTTATTTTGATGCAAGGTCATTGACAAGAAACACACTTTGATGTACAGTTTGTTTTGTTTCAGGATTGCTGGTTTCAAATAAAGGTCAATGACCTTCCAACAGTTTATGCAATGTTCGTACAAGGACTCAGTTAAAAGGTTCACATATATCAAGGATTGATATACATTGCATTTTGTCTTCTTCTAGGTCTGCTTGTTTTGATGCAAGGTCAATGACCTTTTTCTGTTTTGTGCACTGTTCTATCATGGGCCTTAATCGAGAGAGTCACAAATTATTCAATATCTTATAAACTGTCATTTTGTTTCACCTTTTTTATTTTATTTTTTTTTTACATGAAAGGTCAATGACCTATCACTATTCTTTGCACTAACAAAGACCTTGATTGACAAGGTCTTATCAAATTCAATGATGCCAACTACTGAAAAAGGTCCTTGATTGAAAAGATGACACACAATTCAATATTATGATGTGCCTTGTCCTGTTTCACTATTGATTATTCCCATGTTAGGGCATTGACCTTTTCTATGTTAATAAACTTTTGCTGTTTGTGCATTATTATAATAAGGGCCCTGGTTGAAAAGGTCACAACCTATCCAAGGATAAATATCTTGATTCTAATTATGTTTCAGGGCTGCTTATTTTCAGGCAAGGTCATTGACCTTTTACAAGTAATGATACAGCTCTAACAAGGGACTTGATTGAGAAGGTCACATATAGTTTCAGGATATTTATGTTTTGTAGTTAGGCTCCTTATTTCCTTTCAAGGACAATGAATCTGTATTTTAGAAAACTTTTGTGCAGAAATGGTCAATGACCTTTTGCCATTTTTGGAAATGTCTTTCAAATGTGTATGTTATTTTTATTTCTATAAATTATTTTCATTTCAGACAGATTGTTTCAGCAATTTTATTTCAATGACCTTTTTAATTGTTATTTTCCTAACAATGGCCATCAGTGCAAAAATCCAAATGCCCTTTATTATCAATTATCCAAATGCCCTGAGGTATAACCTTCAAATAAAGATCTCTCTTGTAAATATGCTGTCTTTATATATAAGCATCTTAGCTAAATATTGTAAATGTCAAAATAATACATTTAAGCATATTTTGTGTCCAAGTAAAGATCATATTTGACAAGCTTTTCACATGCATCTTGTTCATCTTTACATGCATATAGTATCTTGTATTTGTCTTGTTTATTTGAAATTTAACATCTTTTCTGATTTTATAAAGATCAAGTAAAGATCATATTTGACAAGCTTTTCACATGCATCTTGTTCATCTTTACAAGCATATAGTATCTTGTATTTGTTTTGTTTATTTGAAATTTAACATCTTTTCTGATTTTGTAAAGGCTTGCAAATTCCGGTCTTTACTGTCTTTGATGCATACATTAAAGGTCTTGTAAATTGCCAATTTACAGTTTGTAAATATGTCTGAAAGGTCATGTTAATTTCAAATTTACTTCAACAATATATACATATTGGCCTCTTGTAAATCTAATTTTTCACGCAGTGGAAGTTGACTATCTTTTCTTAAAAGACATCTACATTTCACAAAGAATATGAATCCTTGTCATATAAAGCTGTATTCTCAAGAAGAGGTTAGTAAAACATCGTCATTCGTATATCGCGAGTGATCTGTCAAAGGCTGTACACGATTGGGTCTGACAAGTTAGCCCGGGTTATGCCTGTCACATTTGCGCCGATTTCAGTTAAGATACCCGGCCGATGGGTATTTTTTGTTTAGCACAAACTAATCAAGTACTATTGGTAAGGTAGATATGAGTAGCTGTCAAACAAGGCATGAATGAATTACCCTGATCCCTTGACAATATTAGCTTTGAATTAACCTCATCATTCATTTTTGATATGTTTTATATTTCCCAAATTATTATTATTGATATGTTACATATGTAACGATGATACATTTTCTGGACATTGTGTTATATTATATTTCTCAAATCATGAAAAAAGTAATTTCACCTGTCAATTCCATGCCATGTCACCTGAATTGGGTCAAATGAGGGTAAATTAGCCTCATTTTATTGCCCCCTGTGAACAGTACCTTGTGTCAAAGATTGGGATCTATATATGAATGCAGCTTCTGTCACTTAAAACAAAAAGTTTGGTTCATGCCTTATTGTAATGTGATTGATGTTTTCAATTTTATGGATTTTATATGGTTTTCATAATTTTTCATTTGAAATTTATGTTTCAGAGATGGAGGGAGTCCAACCGGGTAATGGGGACTACAAGAGGATGTTATTGATAAATGGCCAGCTTCCAGGACCACCTATTGTAGTGTATGAAACACAACAGGTAAAACATTACATCTAGGCCCATTTAAATCGATATCAGTCTTTGAAGTTTATGGAAAATACATATATCCAATCACTTTCTTGTAACTTAATTAATGATATTTATGTTTTCCAGGTTAAAGTCACGGTGCTAAACAAGTTAATAAATGAAGGAGTCACTATCCATTGGCATGGCATTGACCAGTTCAGGAATAACTGGAGTGATGGAGTTGAAGGTGTCACTCAGTGTACTATACTACCTGGAGCATCCTTTAAATACAGGTACTGATATCATGATGGACAGGTGTTTGAAACCTAACAAAAAGGTTAGCCATTGGCATTAGATTAGAATGAAATATTTTAGAATAGAATAGTTTAGATTTGAATGAATTAGACCAGAATTGATCAAACTTGATAAGATTAGAATAGAAAAGATTAGAATAGAAAGATTAGAATAGAAACGATGAGAATAGAAAAGATGAGAATAGATAAGATAAGAACAGCTAAGATTAGAATAGATAATCATGTCCCCCACATTTGAACAAAAAGATGACCTAATAAATGTGCATGGTTATTGCTTTGTATATGAATAACTATTTCAGTTAATATATCAAATGCTACAGAAGGAGATCACAAGCTGTAAGAGTGGGGTTGATTCCTGGCCATGTCATCAAATTCATGATTCAATTTCTCGAGGCCGTGCCTAAAGGGCTAACCCATTTTCCTTTGTGACTATGTGGATAGTCATGTCAGGGACCTGCATCATAATAAGTTCAGTTAGGAAGTATCATATCCGCTACAAGTATAATGGAAACTTAATTTACAAGGTTAAGACAAAGGGGAGTAATGATAGCTCAAAATCCAGGGGCGATCCAGTTATCAACATAGATAATACTAATGTTAGCCACTAAATGTATTATGTATTATTCAAATACTGCACCACACATCTAGTGTACTAGTGCACAACTAGTGTACGAAGGAGGATCACTCCCTCTACAAGTTTCATCTATGAGTCCAGACAAACCTCAATAAAAACAGTAGAACAGTACTTGAAGTCCATATTGACAATACAACTATATGAGATCCTCGGAAGAAACCGACTGAGATAGAGTTACAATGCCTTCTGCTAACCTTCGAAACTAACCTTTGAATTAGCTGCTGTTGGTATTGAGTGTTGAATAATCTGTTTAGGTATTATTCAAGCAGCAGCTGACACAATTCCCCCCTCATATTGCGCAGACATATTGCATATATCAATACATTGGACGAGGTCAACAATGGCTGTGATTGGACAATTTATGTTGTTTGCAATTTGATCAAGTGCCAGGGACTCTCAGATGGTTTTCATATTCCACAAATACATTAATGTGTGTCTGACTTTGTATTCTTTATTCTGCAATTTTAAGAAGCTAACATTTCATCACTTTCTTAAACCATTTGACTTAAATGCTTTTGTTACAGTACCAATTGTGACATTTGTCACAACGTAATAGTATAAAAGGCAAGGATCACAAGAAACGAGCTGGACGACGATCACAGTCCCGACCAAGACCAACAACGGTTTCGATCTAGTTCGATCTCTTCAGTTGGATAGGGACTGACTGCGTTATCCTGATTCTTGTTTATATTGGATTTCGTGGAGGTGTTGGCACCTCTGGAGGTGCTGTTCCTTCACTCGTAGCACCTCCAATCTGGAGGTGTTCTTGGTTTTTGTGAGCCCCAGGTGGAGGTGCTATTGAAAAACCTTTGTTTTGAGGGCTTTGCAAGGGTTACAGATACGTTGTAAATTGTTCTACATGTGTTGTAGAATCTTCTGCAATTTTTCGGGAGGTTTTTTCGACTTTTTGTCGATTTGAAAGTGTTCGATCTCTAATCTCTAATTATTTTGAAATTTAAGGACCCTGTCCCGGATGGCCTCCAGACTAGTTCGTTTATTTTACGCTGCGTGCTGCCCCGGCGCGGGGTAGGAATGTCCATTTTTTAAACAAATTTCTTGTTCTCGTTTCTTTCTTTTGTTATATGTACGAGAAGTTTTCAATAATTAAATCGGATATTATACCTTATTTTTGTTGGGTTCTCAGCCAGTTTTTGAGCCGTTTTTTTTTGGCGTTTGTATTCCAATGTCGATTAAGAACCAGGTTTGGTTTCATACAAACTCAGACAAGAAACTTTTTTTGTGTAAAAATATGTTTTATTTTCATATTTGGTTTTTTTGGTTTTTTGTTGTTTCTTGTAATATTTTACAGACTTTTTTGCAAGTATGGTTGTTTTTAGGATATGGTTGACTCTGTGTCATCCAGGATCTCCTGGAGGGATTCCAGGATCGCTTCCAGTTTTTTAGCTCTGCTGAGACTTTAGCTCGCAGAGCTTTAGGAGGGGGGAAAATGTCTGTCTGTCTGTCTGTCTGTCTGTCTGTCTGTCTGTCTGTCTGTCTGTCTGTCTGTCTGTCTGTCTGTCTGTCTGTCTGTCTGTCCGTCCGTCTGTCTGTCTGTCCGTCTATCCGTATGTCTGTCAACATTTCTTTAAAAATCTTCTTCTCCAAAACTACCAGTACTACATCTTTCATATCTTATATAGAGGTAGATATATAGGTGAAGATTCAGATTCTTTCAAATCTTAGTGATGTCACCATTGACCTTAGTGCAGTGACCTTGAGGTCACAAATTTTGTACTGAGCATATCTCAGCAACCACTTATTACAGGATATTAAAACTTGGTATGCAGAAATGTCTTATGTTAAAGTTGTACCTTGTCATACAATTTTAGTCATGTGACCTTTGACCTTGACACATTGACCTTGAATTCAAAATTTGTAAACATGCCACATCACAACCATCAGAATTGAATAAAAAACACTTCATATCTGTTATATACTAACACTATGTTTAAAAATCTTCTCCTCCAAAACTACCAGTAATTTTTGTTTCATATTTAATACAGAGGTAGATAGAGAGTTGAAGATTCAGATTCCTTCAAATCTTAGTGATGTCACCATTGACCTTAATGCAGTGACCTTGATGTCACAAATTTTGTAAGGAGTATATCTCAGCATCTACTTATAAGAAGAAATTAAAACTTGGTATATAGAAATTTCTTAGGTCATAGCTGTGCCTCATCATATTTTCTTAGTCATGTGACCTTTGACCTTGACACATTGACCTTGAATTCAAAATTTGTGAACATGCCACATCATAACCATTAGAAGTGAATTAAATGCACTTCACATCTGTTATATACCAACACTATTTTATACAGAGCTAGATAGAGAGTTGAAGATTTAGATTCCTTCAATTCTCAGTGATGTCACCATTGACCTTAGTGCAGTGACCTTGATGTCACAAATTTTGTAAGGAGCATATCTCAGCAACCACTTATAAGAAAAAATTAAATCTTGGTATAAGAAATGTCTTAGGTCATAGCCGTGCCTCATCATACTTTCTTAGTCATGTGACCTTTGACCTTGACACATTGACCTTCCATTCAAAATTTGTATACATGCAAAATCTCACAACCATCAAAAGTGAATAAACATATATTAATGGCCTTTGAGCTATGCGTATCATTGCTTTTTTGGAATGTTTTTGAACATTTCTGCCTAAATGATCATTTAAATCCTTTTCAAGAGTAGAGTTGAGCAGATAGTGATTTTGACCAATCAAAATGCATGTTACATATCACATTTGGCCCCAACTTGTCATCTTGATTCTCATTGGCTATGTTATTCAAAATGGCAGCCTCCTTGACAATTTAGTGATAGCTATTAGATTTTTGAAAAAATCACAAATTTTGTGCATGAAATATTGCATTGGTAACATGATAATGATTTACAAAATATTGATGAATATCTCATTAAAACTGAATTGGGATCTTGTATGGAAAATCATAACCTGGGCTAGAGGAAGAGTTGGTATTTCTGTTGCTGCTTGGTGGGTATCTTTTTGCTCTTCCTATTCCTAGGAACACCGAGGGTTTCCTCCTCGGTTTTTTCCAGATCATACGCAAATCTTTTGCGCTGTCGACTGCTCTCTTCAATTCGTACCCGGTTGGCGACGGTGTTGGCTGCCGCTTGGGCTTCGTCGTAGCAGTTGTTGTCGACTATAGAGCGTAATTCTTTCCATGCAGCGTCAGCAATGTGCTGATTGGTTGTTGACATATACTGTGCATGTGTCATCTCAAGGGAGAGGAGCTCGCTTTCATATGAGCGGATTTTCCTCCGCCAATTGGCAGAGAAGTCGGAGTCGCTGGCTCCGCTCGGCGGACTGATTTTGATCTACAAATTAAGATGATAATTTGAACTGTTAGATTTCCAGTTTGATTCATTACCTTTTCTTTGGTATATGATAATGTGTAAAGACGAGTACTGTTTCCCCGAGTTTTTGGCTTTGGATTGTGTGCTTGTGCGCTTGAGGCCTGCCTGGGAGGGCTAATCAAGTATGGCCGCTTTATCTCTACGAGATATACAGCGGCGAATTTCTTGAGGTGGAAGGGGCGACATTGTTCCCCCATTGTTGATTGTGGTTTGTTAAGCTGGGTTCCGGCCCATTGTCACAAGGTCACTAGTTATTTCTTATCAAGGGTATGTGTGAACTCTTCTGTGTTAAAGGTTATTTGTTTATTGAATGTAAATTTCAGCATGAAGCCATCGCCAACAGGGACCCATTGGTATCACGCCCACTCCGGGACACAGAGAACTATGGGATTATATGGAGCCTTTATTGTTCTTCCAAATCCTAAAATTAAAGAGGTGAATTATATATTTATATTTAAATCACAGGCAATGCAATGCGAGTCTATGAATTGGTGATTCCATCTATTCAGTAGCATGGCAAAAAAATTAACATGGATCTTCATATTTGGTATAGGCATGCATCATGATGTGACCAAACATGTGAAATCCAAAAAGTCATATTTGAGAACCCAAAGTAAACTTTATCATGGACTCTTTTCACCAGCATAAAAGGTTAGGTTCTTAACAATAGTTCTGATTTTGACAATAAACAATGTCATACTGTGGCAAATATCTAAAAAAAAATATATATGCTATATTTGGTATTGAGAATCTAACATGGACACATCACACATGGATAAGCAAACACATCACACATGAATAAGCACCCAAGATAACCTACAGCATGAACCTTTCTCCTCCTCTCATGTTTGGGCGATGCATATTTTGTTTTGACATACATCATGATGTTGTCTGACAAGGCACACAATATTCAAAGTCAAAACATTTAAGTAATATTCAGTTTTATTACTTCAGGATTATCTTGCCAGTGAAGAATAATTATGATCAAGTAAAATAAATATATCTTGTTTTTGCCTGATTTATAGGAAGTGACAAATGGTGGTATGGATTTTGACAAGGAATTCTTTATGGTAGTAAGCGACTCCTTTTGGAATGATTCCCTGATCCTCTCAAGTTTATATATCAGTGGAGGAATAGCATAGTGAGTACTTTACATTGACCAGTCCAAACGATATCATGATTGAACTAAAACATACCCCACATAAATATATCTACCATCAGATAAAGCTTATAAGGCCGATCTGTTATATATTGTGATTTATTTATCAAATATAGCCATAAAGACCAATCTGTATTATATTGTAGTTTATTCATCAAATATTGTGATTAAGGCCGGTCTGTATTATATCGTGATTTATTCATAGATGCTTTCTTGTTTTTATTTTTTTTATTTATCTATTTATTTTATTATTATTTTTTTTTTTTTTGCAGTCCTCACTTTCCAACGATTGACTATTGTGAAGGACCAAATTTCGCAAAGGATCACACACTTGTTACATTTAAAAATTACTATTCTGGAATGATCAATGGAAAGGGTAACTAAAATACTTATTAGACATTGAATAGATTTAGCATGAACAAAATTAACACATATGTTCTTCATGGGGCAATGCACATTGTGGACAATGGGATGGTGTAACTGGGCATCGGAACTGTGCAGCTGGGTTACAAGGAGAGGAAAACTCAGTACTTGGAAGGTACAGCTGGGCTAAGGAGAGAGTGCAATGGGAACTGGGAAGGTGCAGCAGGGCTAGAGGAAGAGTACAATGGGCGTTGGGATGGTACAGCAGCTGGGCTAACACAAAGGAAGAGTACAATGGGCATTGGGAAGGTACAGCTGGGCTAGAGGGAAAGTACAATGAGCATTTGGAAGGTACAGCTGGGCTAGAGGAAGAGTACAATGGGCGTTGGGATGGTACAGCTGGGCCAGAGGAAGAGTACAATGGGCGTTGGGATGGTACAGCTGGGCTAGAGGAAGAGTACAATCAGCATTGGGAAGGTACAGCTGGGCTAGAGGAATAGTACAATGGGCGTTGGGATGGTACAGCTGGGCCAGAGGAAGAGTACAATGGGCGTTGGGATGGTACAGCTGGGCCAGAGGAAGAGTACAATGGGCGTTGGGATGGTACAGCTGGGCTAGAGGAGGAGTACAATGAGCATTGGGAAGATACAGCTGCGCTAGAGGAAGAGTACAATGGGCGTTGGGATGGTACAGCTGGGCCAGAGGAAGAGTATAATGGGCATTGAGAAGGTACAGCTGGGCTAGAGGAGGAGTACAATGAGCATTGGGAAGATACAGCTGGGCTAGAGGAGGAGTACAATGAGCATTGGGAAGGTACAGCTGGGCTAGAGGGAAAGTACAATGAGCATTGGGAAGGTACAGCTGGGCTAGAGGAAGAGTACAATGGGCGTTGGGATGGTACAGCTGGGCTAGAGGAAGAGTACAATGAGCATTGGGAAGGTACAGCTGCGCTAGAGGAAGAGTACAATGGGCGTTGGGATGGTACAGCTGGGCTAGAGGAAGAGTACAATGAACATTGGGAAGGTACAGCTGGGCTAGAGGAAGAGTACAATGAGCATTGGGAAGGTATAGCTGGGCTAGAGGAAGAGTACAATGGGCGTTGGGATGGTACAGCTGGGCCAGAGGAAGAGTACAATGGGCATTGGGATGGTACAGCTGGGCCAGAGGAAGAGTACAATGGGCATTGAGAAGGTGCAGCTGGGATAGAGGAAGAGTACAATGGGCATTTGTGTTTGTCTAACTTACACAAGGTACCCTCAATTCTCACAGAACATTCTTTTTAGTCCCCCTCTTTCCATCTGTTGTTGCCTAATAATCCATCTTTCCTCAGCCCACATTCTATTCATTCTCTTGTGTCATTCAATATCTCTCAATATTCCATATATTCTATTCACATTTCCACCTATTCTCTCCCCATATTCCACCTATTCTTTCCACATGTTCACAACCTCTATTTTCGGATGTTGTTGTCAATTATAACAAGAAAGTCTTTCTTAAAAAAAAAGAATTTGTGTACAGTTTCCTTTTTGAAAATTATATTTATATTTTCTCATTTTGAAGTTGCCATAAATGTAGAGTACAGTGACTGGCAACTGTCTGAAACTGGCAGTTGAAGACATTTCTAACACAGTCAAACATATAGCATACCTTTCTTTTGTGCATAAAGTTATTAATTTCATATATTCTACATTTGCAAAATAATTCAAATTCTATGTTTATTTATGCAGTTGAGGTGTCCGCCAGTCTGTGACACTGACAGGCAGGTTTGTGATCTGCAGGCCCCTCAGAAGTACATATCGCTCCAAAATTTTGTGTTATAATACCCACCACTAATTGCAATTGAGCTGAATGTTGTGTCTCACATGTCATCTTGTAATTCCACTGACCACGTTTTCACGTCACAAGTGATGTGCCGGAAGCCATGATGACTAAGGTAGTTAATATCACAGGATGCCAGAGAGTGAAAGTCCCCAGCACCTCTCTGTCTCAGTCTTATATATTAACTATTAACCTATATAAAAGTAGTGATGGAAGTAGAAGTTGCCATAAATGTAGACTACACTGACAGGATTATTCTACGTTTGCAATAAAACATTTCAATTCTATGTTTATTTAATATGCAGTTAAGATGTCCGCCAGTCTAGTCTGTGACACTGACAGCCAGGTCACTGACAGCCAGGTCCATGATCTGCAGGCCCCTCAGAAGTACATATCCTCCAAAATTCTGTGTTATAATACCCACCACTAATTGCAATTGAGCTGAATGTTGTGTCTCACATGTCATATTGTAATTCCACTGTCTTTCAAAATGTTAAAAGTGTTTATTCGTTACAAAGTATTAACCTACCGTTATATATAAAAGTAGTGATATTGCTCTGGCTGCCTGTGGTGGAGGTTGAGACACGTGTGAACTGAACCCTGGATCTACACCCTACAGTGTTGAAATTCAACACTGCTGTAAATATCTAATGTGTACATCGGCTGGACTGGCTGACCGTGGGGGTTACTATCATAGAACTCCAAAAAACAGTGTATCATTTTCTTATTGCATCACCCCATAGTCAGGGTATCATTTTTTAACTTTGTATCATCCCTAAATCAGGATATCAAAACTTAAGTCAGTCATAAATCAGGTTCTGGGTTTTTCAATTCCCCTGGGTGATGTGTAGATTGGCTCTGGTCGTCTCCGTTCACTTATAGTATACAGGTCTGTTAACAGAGCCTTTCCTATCACATAGATTTCTTCTCGGTCTTAGACCCTGTATACAAAAAAAAATAGAACCTATATCACCCTCATTTCTATATGTGCAAATCCAGAAGACATATGGAAATAAACTTAGGATTTTACAAATATTTTGGTGTATCTTTTTTCAGGCTGGCTGTATAATTATAATATAGATCAACCCATTAATCCCTATCATCCATTGGAAGTATTCACAGTGAAGAAAGGTGGGAGGTATCGCTTCAGGGTCATCTGTTCATCTATGATATCTGCATTTAGGATTGCTGTATCTGGACACAACATCACTATCATCAGTGCTGATGGATCAGAGGTGCGCCTATATAACTGAAACCTTTTTTTTCAAAGTTCGATTTCTTTGCCATTCTTGTTTTTTGCCATTGTCATTTTCAGTGATTAGGACAGATACATCCTTATCATAAGTCTTGGTATCAGTGATAAATGTCATTAAAGTTTATAAGTTGTAAATATGCAGGATGTGCACATTACCGTATTTTCAGATTAAGTAATGCAATATTTGTCATCATATAAAAATTAACATATTAATTTACATTTGCAATTTCTGTTGCTGTGAGCCTGATGGCTGTACATTGTGAGATTTTATACAAATGCATTTCTACTCTCATTAGACTAAAAGGTAGACCTTTATATTCACAAGTTGTGCAATAAATTGCATAGTTTAATGACTTTGACCTACATTTTCAAGTTATGTGACTTGATCACTAACCATTGGAAAAGGGATAATTTGGCAACAAATAAAATGGTATTACTCAAACAAAACGATGGATGATGTCTCAAGCTTGTGTGGATTGTGGATGCCTGAGGCAATCTCTGGCATCTTGTGAATATGTCAAAATGTAACATCTACATCTACATCTATATGTTTACTCGGCAAAACCAATGGCATACCACCGAGAGTGGAATCTATCAAGAAAATTAGGCACTGTATAACCTTTAAGTTCATTCATTCATTCTATCAAGAAAATTGAAATTTGGTAACATAAAAAAGCACTTAATCTTTTCTCTGTCTGCAATTTCCAACCACTATTTTATTCTGTGTACTTGATGTCTTAAATGTCATTAGTTTGAGTGAGTCTTAATGTTGGGGCCAATCTTGAATTTCCTGCTAGTATACTAAGTCAATACGCTTGGTTATGGGAACAGGGCTGGAGAAAAAATCTTTCGACATAAACATTTGTTTAAATTCTTCAAACTAACATTGAGGATAATGAAAATCTATGAAATGTTTTTTTTTATTTGATAAGGTATTGGAAACTACTGGTGATTATTTATTTATCAACGCTGGGGAAAGATATGACTTCTACATTGATGCATTAGATCCAGAGGACACAGGCAATTACTGGATCCGTGCCACAACATTAGATTATTATAAAAACCCATCGTTAGATGTGAGTATCCCTAAACTAAAATCAAATATCCATGTTTTTCTCTTCTCACAGCACTTTTGAATGTTCAAATACATCTGTTCTGCTTATATATTTTAATTGGTGTCTTTGTTGTTGATTGCAAACTTAAATAAACTATTTTGTACTGCTATAAAATATATATCTCTTATAATATATAGTTTAAATGATGCCCCAGCCCTTTTTGAAAACTATCATTAAATTATATTTGTATACATCATGACATCAATAAAAGATGATGTGGCAATTAATTATTGAGAGGGGAAAATGGGTTTAATATGTGTGACATTTGAAGAAGGATAACTTTTAAAGCAAAACCACAATGATGATTAAATTGAAAATAAAACTTTTTTCCAGGTTATTGAAGGAAAATATCATATTAATGCCATTTTGAGATATGAAGATGCCACCCCTAAAATACCTAATATAGGGAATAATACCTTTTGTGATACTGATGCTGAAAATTGTGTCCTGATCAACTGTCCATTCAAGTAGGTCTTTGTTTATTACACCTCAGTGTCATGGTAACAGTCCCATAATTCTTTAGTGTCTGTGCTGCACTTTGTCAAGCATATTTTTAATGTACGTTTGTCCCCTGCAAGTTATATAAGGTTACATAAAATCTAGGACATGGGGGGAAATGATCTTTTGATCCTTGGTCACATTTGTAACAATCCGGGGGCATGATTCTTTGATTTTTTGGATGCTGAGCTGAATGTTATGTCTCACATGTCATCTTGTAATTCCAGTCTTTCAAAATGTTAAATGTGTTTATTTGATTTCACACACAAGAGAAAGGCCCAACCACGCTCTTAGTATTAACCTATATAAAAGTAAGTGATATCACTCTGGCTGCCTGTGATGGAGGTCGAGAAATGTGTGACCTAATTCCCATACCTTAACACTGGATCTGCACCCTGCAGTGTTGAAATTCAAAACTGCTATAAGTTTGTCACATGTACATTATCACAACACTGCTACCAGGGGTGGATCCAGGATTTTTTACCCATAAAGTAAGGGGCTCCAGTTCCCAAAAGCCCCCTAGCCACAGACCCCCCCAGGGAGGGGGGACGCTGAAGCCCCTAAAGCCCCCTCCTGGATCTGCCAATGGCTACACATGTATGCTGGGTGACGTCAGATATTTACACTATGGCTCTCGTCGTCTCCGTTCGCTTAGTAACAGTCTGTGATAACAGCCTTTTTAACATAAATTTTCTTACTGGTTTAAGACCTGTATACAAAAAGTATATTAAGCATTTAAGCAGCAGCTTACACATTGTGTCCCCCTCTATGGAAACCTAATCTACATTGAAGCCAAAAACAATCTGGGAAGAAATGACAATAAGTGTGGTGTTACACAAGGGACACAGAATATGCTTTTATCTGTTTTCAGGCCACTGGCATAGGGATCGGGCAGGGGTCTTGATCATGATATTTAACGGGGTATATGAATTAGATCAGAGAGCAGTGCACTTAACAGCCTGCAATACAGAGGAAAAGATCTATGTCATTAAGCCAGATATCAAACAGTGCAGCCACGGGCCGTGGCGCAGTTGGTTTGAGCGCCAGCTTATTAGCACCAGTTCCTCTGTGGTGATCAAAAGATTGTGGATTCGAACCAATTGATCCAATTGCCCATATGAGCTGAGGCCCGTGCCTAAAGGGTTAACCTGTTGTCCTTGTAAATCTGTAACCGGGTGGGTTGTCATGTCAAGGACCTGCAACATGACAATTCAATGAGGCAGCACTATATCTGCTACAAGTAGGTCTCATCAAGAAATGACTGAAATAATGTTCAAAGTGATGTAAAGCCAAACAAACAAACAAACAAACATATTAAACAAGTATTAAGTAATCTAGTATTAAGGAATCTGGCTTTAGCCATGAACACTATTATTGTTGACACCACAGATTATTATAGTACCAATTGTGACATTGGTAATAAGGTATCTAGTTATACCATGTATCTTCAAATGGATTATTTTGATATGACAAACCATGAGAGATGTGTGTGGTAAATAAAGATGGTGAAATTCAATTTACAATTTGACAATTTTGGCTATAAATGGCAGAATACTTTGTATATTACTTTCCCTAATGTAATTATATCCCAATTAAGAGGCCACGGGCCGTGGCGCAGTTGGTTAGAGCGCCAGCTTATTCGCACCAGTTCCTCTGTGGTGATCCAAAGGTTGTGGGTTCGAACCCCGGCTGTGCCGGGATTGAACTCATGATACAATTTCCCACATGAGCTGAGGCCTGTGCCAAAGGGTTAACCCGTTGTCCTTGTAAATCTGTGACCGGGTGGGTTGTCATGTCAAGGACCTGCGATATGACAATTCAGTGAGGCAGCACTATATCTGCTACAAGTAGGTCTCATCACGAAATAACTGAAATAATGTTGAAAGTGATGTAAAACCCCAAACAAACAAAATCCCAATTAAGTTGCATAATACTCTGTATTGTGAGACTATTTGTTCTGCACATTAGCATGCAATTACCATACAGTTGTGCAATTGGTTGGCTCTTTTACATGTTCAATTGATTGGGTCTTGTACATGTAAAATATTATCTAAATGATATATTAACTATGCCGAAGAAAAAAGTTGAGGATTTTGTTTTTTGTCCACCCCTAAGGATTAATGGTTCATTATTGAGTTTTTTTACTATTTTGGAATGCATTTCACTAATATCTTCACTCATTTGCTGGTGTACCCACTTTATAATCATAAAAATGACACCAATTGCCTGTGGCATTACAGTGTTTCTGTAACTTGGCTTCATTGTTTGAATGAAAATGTTTTGAAGTCGATCTAAATCTTCCTTTGAAGGCCCTTATCTGTATAGCTATCTGTATAGTAGTTGACTGAAACACACTCAAAGTGCAAGAAAGAAAAACACAAGAAAGTGCTCAGTGTCAATAGCTAGGAGGGTCCAATTGATTATTGGAATGCTAACTTGCCCCCTGAGAATTATTTGTTTGTTCTACTAAATAAACTTGCATGTAGATGTCAAGATGGACCTTGGTGTAAACATTTTGCTTTAATCACTTGGTAAAAAAATGCTATGTAATCAACCTTGTTTTAAAGGTTTATAGTCACCTGAACCATTCAATAATTTTAATACATATAGACCGCACCCTTCACTGAAACAAGCATTTCCTCAAAGTCTATTCTGGTTAAAAATATTTGATTTTTTTTCTAGGGAAGCTCCAAATCGACATGTTAATTGTGTGAAACTGACAGATCTGGTTGCAGAAGACCATATTAAAGTGCCCCTACCAGATAAGGAAATATGGCTCAATTTCCATCTGTTGCCCCCTGACGTTTTACCCATCGGTACCCAATTTGGACCATATATCAGTGGAAAAATGAATATTTTGCCACCAGAAGTACTTTTGGTATGTATTATTGAGGTACTGGAAGGTAACTTGTACAGTCAATTAACTTGTACAATGTACAATTAAGCCAATAATTATCTGGGAAGAAAGAACAATATGTGTGTTATATAAGGCACACATTATATTATGTTATTATCTGTATCCAGGCAATTGGCATGGGGATGGGGCAGGGGTCTTAATCTTTAACATTCGGGAGAACTAGGAAACTTCATACAAAGGATCACATTTGTATGAAATGCGTTGATGATTGTTGCCAAGATACCAAATGTGTGACATCACTATTTCATTGATAAATAGCCACAGCACAATTATGACGCCATTGCTCCTTCAACTACATAAAATAGTGTACCATTTTTAGTGGTGGGAGAGCTCTGAACCAATCTGGGCGGTGATCAAAACATATCTGAGTGGTATGACGTCACACCATTGTTCTGAACCAATTCTGAACCAATCTGGGTGATTCATAGTCATATAACGAGTTCTTTACTTCTCACAAAAGGCATAAAAATCACATCAAAATCATTACAAAATTTAACAAGTGTATTCCAGTTTGTTAAATATGATGGTGTAACTTATATAGGACATTTTTAACGTTTTTAAGGTTATATTTGTGCCCCCAAGTATGGTTTAGTCCTCGTTCTGCAATCTTAACCCCTAACGGACTAGTCCATCTAAATTTTGTTGATTGGCAGGACTAACCGATATTTTTCTGGACTAGTGAATCTATGTACTAAATTAATAAAATTTATAACCATGGTTATTCAATATGCTTAATGAAGTGCTGGGGTCAAAAGTTCATGATAAAGGCAGTCTGACGTCACTATCATGATTACATTGTAACAAGTTGCAGCCCTTCAGAATGTTACAAATGACGTCATCAAGCCAGAACAATGGGGACGTCAACGTCCTTCCCGTCCGTTGTCGGTGGTGGACATTGCCGTCCTTCCCATCCGTTAGGGGTTAAACTGGGGCACCTTCCTGTGTTAAAATTACGCAAAAATCTCGTTAAAAATCGATTTCAGATGATCATATACTTATGTAACTGATAAGTATGTTATTTTCTTTTACATTTGTGTATAATAATCGTTATATAAAGATTAAAGAACGCAACTTTTTCAGTCTGTCAATTGTCTACCTACCCAGCTTTACTACAGTGACCTGCAACTGTCCGACACCGGCAGATTAAACTCGGACATTTTTAACTCGGTCAAATATCGAGTAAAACTGTTCTGTACTAATTGCAATTGAGCTGAATATAGTGCCTCACACGTCATCTTGTTATTCCTATTCCTTTCAAAACGTTAAAAGTGTTTATTCGTTTTCACGGCACGACTGATTGAGTCACTGTCAAATGACGTCAGAAGTGGTGACGTAGCCAACTTCTCCATATAAGTCAATGGAAACTCGGACAATCTGCAGGTTTTCTGAATGCGTGAATTTCCTGATAACTCTGTAAATATTAAATGTGTATCATTTTTACTCCACATGCAATTAAGACTGACGATCTTCTATTGACATGAGCAGTTTTTATCCAGTTTTGAAAAGTTCTGTGAAAATCGGGAGTGAAAAACATGAAAGTGTCCGGATTTGGCTGCCGGTCACTGTAGGCCTCTTCAATATTATAACAAAACATACCGAATCGGGAAGCTGGGTGAGCGGATTCAGTGAGTTGGTGATTGCGGAAGGGTATCCGTCCGCCATCACCAACGAACTGAATCCGCTCACACAGCTGACCGACGAGGCATGTTTTGTTTTTATACCTCAGACAACTACTGTATTTTTAAAAAATGATACATGAAACAAGATATTTATCGTTAAAAACATTTGTAAACAAAGCGCACCTCATTTGACCCCGTCACGTGACCCGAAAATGGCGCGTACAGCCATAGACTGGTTGCCACCATCTGTGTATATACACGATGTTCTTGACACTCGATGAGGGACCAGTCTTAAGATGGCCGACGCAAAATAGTTCCAACTAATCAATATTTTACAAATAATCGGCATGCGCGTATTCATTCGAAATCGCATCAATACGCGCATCACTGAGGTATAAAGGCCTAGCGCAGACGTGACCAAATGTCGTACTATTTGGGCGCTCATGAATATTAATGAGCTGTAGAATTCAGTTACGTGCAAGTGGTTACATTCAGTGGGCGGGGCTTATGGAACGGGCCTATTTGATCATATCTGATCGCATAAGCGGAGAGTGTGTTATAAATTGAGCCCGATGCAAAGGAGAGTATTGTCTACCGCATAGCACCACTCAGATGCCACTCGATTTAGTGCACAGATATGTTGCGAGCGCCCATAATGACGTCATTTAGCACCCAGATCAGTTGTGAGTGTACAGTTGAATGTATAACAGTGTCTTGTTCATGATAGTGTAAATATTATGATATATCTATAACGTTTTTACAGTAATATGTGTGCCCCCAAGTCAGGAATTACCCCTTATTATGCAATCTTAAACTGGGGCACATTCCTGTGTTAAAAGTACGCAAAAATCTCATTAAAAATCAGTTTTAGATTATCATGTGGTTATATATGCAACTGATGAGCATGTTATTTTCTTTTAAAATTGGGTATGATAGTCGATATATAAAAATTAAAGAATGCAACTTTTTCATTCTCGCCATTGTCCACCATACAACAACGGTCAAATACCACTCAGATTGGCTGCGATTTAGTGCACAGATTGTTGTGCAGAATGACGCGATTTGACCAGATTGGTTCAGATTTACTGCACAGAGAGGTTCAGAGCTCTCCCACCCTGATTTTAACCCATCAAAACCAACTTAATAAATACCATATATTGGTTCAGAGGGGATTAATGTTTTGTATTGATCTTTTATGACTAATCCATCCACCATCACTGCACAGTGATACCAAATTAGAAGTAAAAAAAATATCATATTTCTCAAAATTTCCCATGATTTCTCAAAATTTCCCATGAATATTATGACAAAATTGAGTTTAATCAACAAAACTTGACTACAGATTTGCTCCAATTATTGTTCTATTTAGTTTAAAGGGGAGGGAAATTTGATTAATGGTATGTATTTTAATATCTGACTGTAAAAGAATACCAAATAGTGTCAAACATTTACATATAGTTGAATTATTTTATTCACAGAAACACAACTTACTTAGGTGAGGTATTTTTCACAATTCTGCCTATCTAAACTGAAAAGCATCATTCTATTTAAAGGCCCTAGTTATGCAGATTGGCAGTGCTTTTATTCTCAAAAATATTATCAATTTGAAAGTTTCCTCTATCTTTTTACAAATGGAACCAAAATACCCAGCTTTTTCCATTTCTTTTACTTCAACTTTGAATCTAAAATTATCAAAATTGATAAAATGTCAAAGCGAATTAAAAACCACATCAAAAGAAAAATTATTTCCTCAGCATTTTACACATTAAAGGGATTAAGCACCGATTTTGAAAAAAAACGTTTAAAATTCACATATTGGTGATAAATGTATTTGTCTTTCATGTCAATAATTTTTTTGTAACACGGATGGTTCCTTTTTTGAAATGCGTATTCATTTCCTGTGGTTTGTGATTCGGTTTTTTCTGTGGTCAATATTGTTCAAGCAACTGACGCCACTGTGGAGTGTTCGTCTGTGTGCGCGCAAGATTCCAATTTGCGCATGAGCCCAGGCGTATGAATACTTAATCAAAAGAAGTAAACAAAAGAGAAGAAGTGCGTGATGTAAAAGCAGAATGTTCAAAATATGTCATTGTGTTCGCCCATCGTTTCATAAAATTATCTCTTTAAATTGCTTGGAAATGCTTCCCAATCGCTAGAACAAGGAATTTTCAGTAAGTTTATTTCAAATTTGGTGTAATCGGACAATTAGAACAGAAATTACATGCAAAAGTCTGATCGATGATTTCCGATATCGTCTGAGCGATATTAGGGCAACTTACATAATCGAGTGTGAAAAGGCACATATTTGCATACAGTTGTGCTAAAAATATCGTTCATATATCAAATTAAATGTTTTTAAAAGATGAACAAAAATAATTTCAAATACCCCATCAGTTTGTAATGATTGTGTTTAAATGTATTTTGTTGTTTATTTAAATTTTGTTTATTTGCTGTAATTTTTGTTTTGTTTGTTGTAATTTTTGTTTTGTTTATTGTAATTTTTGTTTTGTTTATTGTAATTTTTGTTCTGGTTGTTATTTTGTTCCCATCTGTGTTACATGTGGAGCACCACTTTTTCTTGTTGAAAAATGCATCCACATCATTGTCTGTAAAACCTATTTGAACAAGACCTTAATATATAGGCCCCTAATGAAAGCACACTCCTTTCTTTGCGTCATTTTTATGTGGAGTGTCATCATAGAGGCACTGAAAAGTAAAATGACTTCATAAAAGTATGGCAATATGCTTATGACGTCATGAAATGTATTGCCCTTCGAATAGTGCCAGACAGTGTCAAGTGCTACCCTACTTTGAACCTCAATTGAGGTCAAACAAAGTTCACGCTACCCGTGTTTACCCGTCACGTGCAGCGTATGGCATTTACCCTGTCATAATTTCAATTTGTTATGATGTTCATATGTGGCTATGCTTTCAAAAGTGGAGAATTGATGCTTTATACCTTTAAATAAAATATGATTAGGGATGTTTAAATGTTCAAAAGATTAGATAACTAGATACCTTGTGACGAATGTCACAATCAGTAATGTAATAATCTGTGATGTGAACAATAATAGTATACTGAGCTCGAGCCAGATTCCTCAATACTAAATACATTGCCTATTGACATAGGATTTTCCCTCTGCTGTCTCATCTAATTCATAACATAAACCTTGTTAACGTTAGTTAGTTTGTTTGTTTGTTTGGGGTCACTTTCACTTTCAACATTATTTCAGTCATTTCGTGATAAGACCTACTTGTTGCAGATATAGTGCTGCCTCACTGAATTGTCATGTCGCAGGTCCTTGACATGACAACCCAGCTGGTCACAGATTTACAAGGACAACAGGTTAACCCTTTGGCACAGGCCTCAGCTCATGTGTGAATTCAATCTCAGCATGGCCGGGGATCGAACCCACAACCTTTGGACCACCACAGAGGAACTGGTGCTAATAAGCTGGTGCTCTAACCAACTGTGCCACAGCCCGAGGCCTCGTGTTAACGTTAGATGGAACAATGTCTTCCAAAGTTGTTTTATTTTCTCACCAAAAAAAATCTGGTCTTCCACATTTGAAACACCTCCCCAAATATGACAGAGCACAAGATAATTGCTTTGTATTAAAATAACTATATAAAAGAATGCAATTATTAAAGGTATTAAGCATCAATTCTACAATTTGGTGTTTTTGAAAGCTTTGTCACATATGAACATAATGACAAATTTAAATTATAATAGAGTAATAAGATATGTTGCTATGAGACATAGCAGTTGCACTCCCAACAGAGGTCTGTCTGACCTTGCCAGGGGATTGTAGAACAGTGGCATCTCATTATGAATTATTCATGAGGAACAGGCAGTTGTGCCCGGATTGGTCAGGTATTTCAAAGTGATTGGGGAAGGCTTGATCTGGGCATGAAAAAAGCCACAGGAAGACAAGTAGTGGGACAGCAGACAGCTTAATTGTAACACATTTGCTAAGAACAATAGGCACTGGCCTGTTTGCCGAACCGGGGGACACATTGGTTCCTTGCTTTACTGACTGGGAAAGTCAATGGGTGGGATATAAACAATTTTTGTTTAAGGATTAGGAAGTCTGCTGGAAGTCTATGGTTCAACGCTATTCCAGTCCCAGTATGGACCCTCACAGCATAAAAAGGTTCATAAGGGATTGTAATAGTCAAGGCGTTTTTGTTTTTGGTGTAATTTGGCTTTCAGACTTTTCTGTTGAAAATTTTCATTCCAGACATCTTTTTTTGTGTTGAGTAAAAGATGTCTCCTCTTTTTTTTTCTTTTAACTGTCCCAGCCATTTCTGTTTCTTAATTGATTCCAAACCTCTTGCTCCCTACTTTTCTGTCAGGCTTATCTGTTCTGCTATTTCATGTCCCTGAGCATCACTGTTCACTAATTAGGGCATACTTTAATCTTCCATAAACAAAACAGAATTATAACTTATATTTTTCAATTGCAAACTGTAAAACAAAATACAATACATTTCTACCGAAGACTATTTTATCATATTTGACTTTATTTTCACACAATAATATATCCTGCAGTTGAAGCCTGAAACATGGATGGATTCAGCTGTGGCCTGCAATGAGACAGAATGTATAAAACATTGTCAGTGTACAAATGTTATCCATTTACCACTTGGAGCAGTGGTTCAGTTCAACCTCATTTCCACTTACAAACACATGCGTAAGTAACAACCTTATTCTGTTCAATTTCCAACATATGGATTGATATTAAGACAATTAAAGCATTCATGAAATTCAAGCACTTTTTCCTGACACAATATAAATATTTAGACCCCAAACTTTGCAATCAAATGTTATTACCCATCATATTTCCCCATCAGAACGTTCTGTGCCATTTGAAAGTAGATGTATCTTCTGATAAAATCCAAATCATCCATTGGACACTTTGTCAATAAACTTTGTTTTGCTGACCAGTGATCCGCATGTGTGATACATAAAATGTCAAGTAACACTGTAAAACGTGTCTTACAGCGGACGGTCAATATCAAATCAGCCACCCGATACATATACATGGTACCCAGTTCCAAGTGATTAAACAAGGCTATCCAACATATCTGGACAATGGATACATCGATAAGGACAATGAGGACATTATTTGTAATGATGAATTCTGTCATAAACCAACATGGGGTAATATATCATGGAATGGTGGCAATCTGCCAGATATAGTGACCACTTCACCACCATTAAAGGATACTGTATTGGTTCCTGTTGGGGGGTATACAATCATCAGGTTCAGGGCAAACAATCCAGGTATGTATATTAATTAAGCATATCCTCAATCATCTTTGTTTTTTAAAAATTCCATTATTATTGCATTTCCTGATTTCAACAGGTTACTGGTTCATGCACTGCCACATGGAACCACACGCAGAAACTGGAATGTCAGTTATTCTACAGATTGGCAATACTAGTGAAATACCCAAGGCCCCTGCTAACATGTTGCAATGTAGTAATTTCATCCAAGATGCTGAAGATGGGCAAATAGGTTTGTAACATTTCCATCTTTGCAATTCATTTACTAATAGTTAAATCATCCTATTCTGGTGATGGATGCCAAATATATCATCCTTTACCAGAATTGTCGGTGGAGTATGCACGTCCAAGTAAATGGACATGTTTTGATTATCAGTTGTAAAATTAACATGAACCTTTTTTATACACATAAACTGAATTTCAATGGAAATAGACTGGTTTATGACTGTGAGGACTGCATTTTATATGTCTGTAATGGATCCAGGGTAGTGGCTAGTTATTGCTCTGTGCTCACTGTTACTTCATCTTGTTGACATTGCACTCTCCATGTTCATTTTCTTCTCTTCACCCTACTCAACAGCCTACACATTTATATTTGCTTGGAATGGGATCTCTTCTATTCACACCTCTTACTGCTCTATTTTTGGAAGGACTGGTTATTTCTTCTTTCAAATTTACAGTCAGCATCTAAATCTTCAAGCGTTCACTGTGATGCTCTAGAAGCCCTATTGCAACATTTCCACAAGAAATATGAAAAACCCCAGGTTATTCTATAATTCTATAATTGGTCTAAGGTAATATTTAAAGTCCACAAAACCATGCATGTCAAGTATGATCTGTCGGTCAGACAGTTAAGGTATGTATGCCATGTTATATCAAAAAGTGTTTACAACTGTGTTTCTGATGTCAGATACTCTGGGAATGATTCTTTATACTATAGCTGATAATCAAATTTGACGATAGAGATGTCAGCACTTCACAAGCTGATGATCCTAGTGTAAAAATAGACATTTTAAGACAGTGCAGAAGGGTTAACCATATATATATATATATATATATATATATATATATATATATATATATATATATATATATATATATATATATATATATATATATATATATATATATATATATATATATATATATATATATATATATATATATATATATATAGACAACTTTCATGTCAAATTAAATGATGGATGTAAGTAGTTGAAAGATAGGTATATTTCATTTGCTCTCCATGTCAGCTGCAGGTTCTGTATTTTTTATTAGTGTAGAAACCTCATAAATGGACGTTGGCTATCAACAGGGGACTATATTGGTTTGGGGGGGGATTCAAGGAGCATGTGGAGTCAGAGTGCAGTAAATGACAACAATTATTACCTGATATGTAATAATTTCATTTTGCATGACTATAACAAGGGTTGAGATTCCAATTTCCTCCTCCATATGTTTGAAACAAAGTTTATGAATGGCTTATTTAATATTATATCTTATGTTATAATTTGATAATTATATTTTCTTGTATAACTTACACTTCACTTAAAACTATTAATTATTGTAACTTATTCGAACCCAGCCATCACACAATTAAGATGTATCAGTTGAGGGCAAAATCAACATGGAGATATTGGAAACTCAGTCCATTGTCAGAGACTTACTTGCTTGATACTTTAATGTTTTAGAGCTTGTTCCAAAATATCAAGCTATTACCATTAATAACCCTTTGTATTGATCTGAATCTAAGTCAAATAAAAAATTGTAATTTGTGACCAAACTACAATTTTTTCTCCCAATTTAGTCATTAGGACTGTTATGTGATACTTAACAAACCTAATAATTACATTTATGCATTACAACTAAGATTTTCCCCGTCATTTTGTATGCGCTGTTAATCTCATTCATTTTTCTAATTGTTTTGCAGTTGTTGCAGAGGAAGTTGAGGTGAATGTGATACATAGCTCAAAGTATTATGTTGGTTTTTTGTGCCTATCTTTTGTCATTCCCATTCTAATTCTGACATTGTTGATGGCCTTCAGGTATAGAAACATATTTTAAAACAATGCATCTATTGCTGCTTACATATTTTAAAACAATGCATCTATTGCTGCTTACATAAATTACTGCCTCATTTGGCTGATTGTATGTCTATTGAATTGTGGATGTCAAAGAGATGTATTAACTTCATAAAAATGGCTCTAGAGTCCAAAAATGTGGTAGTGAAAACTATAACTAATTTAGGTATGTCTAGCCTGCATTCAGTTATGGGCGGTAATCAGAGATTTTTAATGTCAAAGTATAATATGGATGTAAATGTTTTAAATGATGTTTGGAGTAAAAGACGAAACTCCGAAGAACAAGACTGCAGGGTTTCTGCTCAAATCAAAGAGCTCTGCAGGTGGAGAGATGGCACACACTCGCCATTTCTTAATAGGTCAATGTGCAAGTGTATAATTGATCATTTATGTACCAGTTGACCACCTTGTTTTTAACCTGTATATAAAGATGTCTATTGTTTTTTATACCCTGCCATATTTCAATGTGCGAATAAAGAATTTCAAACAAACATGTTTTCAAATATCAGATACACAATGCCAGATACACAAACTGATTAAGCTAGACTATATAATGAGGTTGGTTTGCATTGAGAAGCAGGACATAAATCAGTTCATCTTCACTTCTGCAGTCTCGGGGCACTCCTGGACTCATTGGAGGCCATTCACAAAATTTCAACACGGGTCTCAAGGCGTTCAAAGACTCTTTGGAGGTCCGCTTCTCAGGATCATTCTGATCCACTCGAGCTATTTTCAAACTTGAGCCTGACGTGCAAGTATTGTCTATACATGTTTTTCAAGTGATATGGAGAAGATTTTGAAAACGGAGCAATTTGAGCATGGTGTATAAAACCAAGGTTGTCAGATTGAAATCATGAAGAACTCACACAGATGAAAATTTATTTCAGTGATGATATCAAAGTTAGTCAAATATCTTTAAGTAAATTTACACTCATCCTATTCAATAGGATGAAACAGAATGTATGTTTTCTATTTAATGACAATGGTACAGTACCATAATAAACTTGCATGTCTAGTATACATTATTTCTGATTTGACGTCACAAGATGGCTGAAAGTCAGATTCACGAGTAGGAAAGAAAAAGTGTGCTATTTGGCATGTAAAGAAAAGTAGAAGATCGAAATCTGTGTGCAAAGGACAGAATAAACCTCCTGGAACATATTTAGACGGAGTGGATGTTGATTTTTGTTTGTTTGGGGCTTTACATCACTTTCAACATTATTTCGGTCATTTCGTGATGAGACCTACTTGTAGCAGATATATAGTGCTGCCTCACTGAATTGTCATGTCGCAGGTCCTTGACATGACAACCCACCCAGTCACAGATTTACAAGGACAACGGGTTAACCCTTCGCGCACGGGCCTCAGCTCATGTGTGAAATTGTATCATGAATTCAACCTCGCCATGGCTGGGGATCGAACCCACGACCTTTGGATCACCACAGAGGAACTGGTGCTAATAGGCTGGCACTCTAACCAACTGCGCCACGGCCAGTGGCTTGGAGTGGATGTTGAGTAAGAAGAGAACAAAGTTTCAAATCACTGATTCCAGTCCTGACACTCCTCCTCCGAAAAGGCACGTCAAAAACAGTGGTACAGAACCATATTATCGCCCAGTGAGCATGCTGAATGAAATGGCCAAATCTGGTATAGAAAATGAACTGGACAAAGATGCCCCACCATGGGGAAAACAAATATGGGAAGAGCTCAAGGTAATATCAGCAAACATGAGCAATATGACAGCATCATACACCATGTTAGAGGAAAAAATAGACTCTGTAAAAATTACATCCATGGAAGCCAAAGATAAATCAACAAAAAAAGAGCAAAAAATCAAAAGCCTATATGAGGAAAATGACAAATTAAAAGAAAAAATCAACCTAGCAGAAGCCTATTCCAAAAAGAACAACCTGATTCTACATAACATTCCTGAATCCACACAAGAAACAACATCAGACTTGATAAAAACGCTTGGAAAAGTGTTTGAGCACATGGATCTTGATATTAACAGAATACACCTGGATAATGTACACAGATTGCCCCAAGTGAACAGAGGGAGACCACAACCAGTCATAATCAAATTTGTCAGCTACCTAGATCGTGACAGAGTGTGGAGCAGAAAAATTTTGCTTGCCAAAAAATGCGATGTTTTTATTAAAGAACATCTGCCCAGAGAAGTGGAAAATAATGTCCGCCAGCTGTTACCCATCCGCCGCGCCGCCATAGACAAGGGTCTCAGAGTCAAGTTGGTGGCGGACAGACTCATCATCGGTGGACAATCATACACGGTGAATACGGTACATATGCTACCTGATGAGCTAAAACCTGAGAACGTGGCCACACCTTCTACTTTACGGGAGCGTCCCCACTGTCAAACTTTAATATGACCAAGTTTCAGGTAGAAGATAAAGAATACTACAGTGGGGAACAGTTCCTGCAAGAACAGAAAACCATCAAATTTGAGGACCCCCTAGCAGCAAAAGAAATCATGGCAACTAGATCCCCCAGGCAGGCGAAGGAAATAGGGAAAAGGGTAAAAAACTATTCTGAGACAATCTGGAGGGAATACGCCCAGGACATGCTACTGCCAGGATTGGAGGCAAAATTCAGCAAAGATGAAAAAGCAAAAGCATTCCTGCTAAAAACCCAAAACAATACCCTTGTAGAAGTGTCGAAGTACGACAATTGGTGGGGTATCGGCATTGGCCTTTGTGACCCCGAGATCATGGACAAAAAAGATGCCTGGGGCACGAACATCTTGGGTCACCTTCTTGTGACCGTCCGCCAGCGCCTGGCCAGGGATGAACCCATGCAGTAGTCTTGTATTGATATGTATTATGTAAGAAAACTACAGGTTATTATGCATAATCAGGTTTAGCCGGGTCGCTGCCGGTAGTGTACACATAGTTGAAAGAATTAACTTGTCCGTCCTCAGAATAGTAGCTGTAACCAGTAGCATTGTGTTTATAAATGGACCCTGACATTGAAAATACAGATTTATGTTTCAGGATCGTATTATTGTATTTTTGTTACCACAAAAAGTTTTATCGCAGAGATTATCCATGTACCTTTTCCAGTCCTTAATTTTTGTACTACATTACATCAATTTCAACATATTATTTTGATGTTATACACCTTCATACTTGGTATGCTCTCAAACCAATCATGATCCAGAATATTGGTTCAAATGCCTGTATGCTTGCAAACTGACAATATGAAATGTATACACTGACTAGCTAAAGGTATTGATGTAGAAGGATGTATTATTGGGTATAAGTGGACCCGTACATTGTAGATGTTAATGTGTCAAGATCATAAAGTGTCAAATGAATTACTATGAAAGTCTATCACCATTTAACATTTTCACTTCTTTTATTTTTTGTAACACATTGGTTCGATATATTATTATGATTACGACGGTGACGTATGTTTTCATACTTGATATGCTGTCAAATGAACGAAAATTGAGAGTATTTATTCAAGATGTCCATTATACTCTAGGTCTGCCCTGTACACACTGATTGTAAAAAGGTATTAATGAGCAAATGTAGAACGATGTACATGTTACGTATATGCAAATGCTATAAACCTATGCAGACACCCGAGGGCAGCACTATATCACTGGACGGTTGATAGTGAAAATAATTGTACCTAAACATTGAGCAAAATGTAAAGTTGATATATAATAATGTTTCCAGACAACAATCATTGTCAAGTCAATTGCCATGTTATATACTATGTTTATGGAATACACATTCCAACTTTTAGTTAGCTAGTTTATCTTCTCATTGTATTTTTGAAATATCTCATATTTTCTTTTCGGGCCCGAATCCACATATAGTGTAGGGACTAACAGAACATAATCCTGTAGACATGTTGGAAGTTAATATTAAGCACTATTACTCATGTCATTTAGCACACTTCTCTTGTTTCCTTATCATGATCAAGCTATCCATTTTGTGCCAATTGTCATTATATATGTGGTGTACGATAGATATCTTCTTGATTACATGGCTCAACACCTGTTTTATTATTAGAAATTATTGTAAATGTAAAACTATGAGTATTATACTGCATATATTGATTTTGAACTGTGGATTGTCTAGACAACATAGAAAACCTGCAACTGTTCTCCCTGAATGCCAATGGTTTGTCTGATTCTATCAAGAGACAAGCAGTTTTTGATAAACTAAAAAAAAAGGGTAATGGCATTTTTCTCATTCAGGAAACACATAGCACAAAAAACACAGAAACAAAGTGGACACATCAGTGGGGTTGTAAAAATATTATCTTCTCACATGGAACTTCAAACTCAAAAAGGCGCAATTTTATTCTCAAAAAATATAGAACTCGATATCATAAAGGAATTTAAAGATAGTGAAGGACGTATCATTATAATTGATGTCAAAATCAATGATGTTGTATACACTATTGGAAATCTTTACGCTCCAACTAGAAACATGAAACAGGAACAGTTGGAAGTTTTTAATACTCTTAAATTTGCACAACAAGAATTCAACTCAGAAAATATCATCATTGGTGGAGATTATAATCTTTACCTAAACCCTAGGCTTGACAAATTAGATACAATGCCAGAGTCAAATGACAATCCAGAATATAGAAAAAACATATTATCTTTCATAGAAATTGAGAATCTCATAGATATTTGGAGAACCTTAAATCCAGAATCAAAATCAGGGCAAAGGTTTCTGGAAATTCAACTCCAGTCTCCTGCATGATACAGAGTATGTAAATGAGATTAAACGTATTATACAGGAATCAATTGAGAAATATAGAGATATTACAGATAAGAGAATTACCTGGGAACTTATGAAAATGGACATAAGAAAATGCACTGTACCATTCTGCGTTAATAGAAAAAAAGAACAAAATGCACTGGAAAAAAATCTAAATGAGAAACTTGTAGAATTATATAATATCGTAAATTCTGATAACAGAGATGAAGATATTCAGTTAGAATATGAAAACACTAAATCTGAACTTGAACAGATTGAAAAATAAAAGGCCAAAGGAGTAATTCTTAGATCTAAATGCAAGTGGGCAGAGGAAGGGGAGAAAACAACCTCATCATGACGTGTACTCCCCTTAAGAGGAATCAAGCACTTTCCCAACCAACATTCGGCCATCTTGATTTCTGTTATGAGTGAACTCATTGAGTACATATTAACACATTAACTCCCTATGAAATTAACATCCTACCGGACTACTTTCCATATGACTTCTCCAGAAAAATGTGCACCACTCCAGTAACTGATTTTCTTTAGCTTATTACAATTCTATGTTTTATGTGTTCGAGTTAAATATATAAAATGTGTATGGACATTATATGACACACCTCATATTCAATATAAATTATTACATGCTAACCTTATATACCTACCTACAGAGAATCAACTAGAAAATGGTAAGATTTAAATGAGAGATGAGTTATAGATATCTGTTTCTTTTTGTCGATTTGCATTACTATTGATATCATCTTAGACAAACATATTTTTGGAAAATTTTACTCTATAAATTTAATTTAGGCTGTTGTGTGAAATAACGGAATATCCCTTTATAAAAATAACTTTATCAAGTGATAAAGATGTTGACTATTTGTGTGATTTACCAGTGAGAAGGTCAAATCATACTAATCAACATGGCTCAGTGGGTAAGACATGTGTCTCCCATGCTGAAGGTCTGGGGTTCGATTCCCACCGGGAACAATATACTTTTTTTTTATTCATGCTGAAACTGAAATCTTCATTTTGAAGTTTAATTTCCGCAACATGCACGTCAGAACATATAGAATTGAAACATTCTTTATTTTGATAGAAAGTATAAATAATAATGACGATGCAATAAACAAAGGTGAAATCTTCAAAGGTGAAATCTTCATGTTGGGGTCTTTTTTTTTTTTTTTTTTTTTTTTTTGGCAAATGGAGAAAATACAAAAAAATAAAATAAAATGTCTTTATTAGCAAAGAAATGGAACAATTTCAATTTTCATACAATGATGTGACTCCAAGTTTTCTACAGTATTGACACAGGGTGATACATGGCTCAGTGGTTAAGATGTCTGTCTTCTATGCTAAAGGTCCAGGGTTCGAATCCTGGTTGGGAAAAGTATTATTTTCATGCTGAAGGTGAAATCTTAATATTGGGGTTCTGTTTGAGTGATATGTACTTCAGGAAACATAAATTGATTTGTCTATTGCAAATGCAAAAGAATATAAAATAATAGAAATGATTTGATACCCCCCAAAAAATGAAATCTTTATATTGGAGTTCTTATTGAGCAATTTGCATAGTGGTTAAGATGTCTGTCTTCTATGCTAAAGGTCCAGGGTTCGAATCCTGGTTGGGAAAAGTATTATTTTCATGCTGAAGGTGAAATCTTAATATTGGGGTTCTGTTTGAGTGATATGTACTTCAGGAAACATAAATTGATTTGTCTATTGCAAATGCAAAAGAATATAAAATAATAGAAATGATTTGATACCCCCCAAAAAATGAAATCTTTATATTGGAGTTCTTATTGAGCAATTTGCATATCAGAAGAATATAATTTTTATTATTTTATTTTGCAAACATAGACAATATGAATAATACTGACTTTATATAGTGAACAAATATAAAATCTTCATACTGGGGTAATATTTGAGCAATATGCATGTCAGAACATATAGAATTGAATATGTTTTTTGCCAACATAGAAAATATAAAAAATAGTAATTATATGCAGAAAACAAATATGAAATCTTCATATTCCAATTTTATTTCAGTTTAGAAAAAAACGAATTATAACATGGATCCAATTTCAAGAATTTATCATAGACTTTAAACTTCGAGTAAGTTGATCAAGAGGCCAACTTTGAGCATCTCTGAATAAATCCAGTGCGATGCAAAAGTTCCCAATGTTTCAGCATTATTATGTGTCTCACAGGTCTGATGATATGCTTTGACCTTTTCTCATGGCAGGATTGCTCACTCAACATTTCACCTGGATCCACATTTAAAAATAAACATGGACTGTACCTATCTCAGGTGTTGTTACAATTCATCAACACTTAAAACATACCTGCAAACAATGCTCATTCTTAAATGCATTCAATCAGATTGATATATTATATATTCCAAAACAATTTTCAAGATCTTCAAAATGTGTAGTTGTCAATATTTGACCATATCAGCCACTAACAGGATGGAAATCAACAGGTCACATGTCACCTGTATGTGCATTTCTCTGTTGTCCAGTGAGATCAGCCAACAATGCATGTACTCATATGTGCAAAGATCACCTCTTGGAAATGGTGTTGATACCTCTAAAATAGTTCTCTAGTTTCACAGTTGTTTAAACACTACTAACAATATAGAATTAGAATTTCTATATTTGAAATAAATTCAAATATTGCAATCATTATTTTATTTGTCAAATAAAACCACAATTTGAATAAGAAACATGTGTAGTAATAATGCTCAGATGTGTGTACAGTGATTTGCCCACTATTTTTGACATGTGAAAGTGACTACACACCCCACTAATCTGAGTACTAATCTCAGTAAGCAAGTGTTCCCAGCAGGACGCCAGCTCATATTTTTAATCTCTACCTACGGTACCCTTACCTGAGACTTTCCTCTTTTTGTCAGGTATGTTGGCTTAAGGGAAAAACACGTAATGACTTTCTTAGACTAGAAAAACATAATTTTTGTAACAAGTTGATTTCACAGTTAGACATTGATGGAAATATTATTAAAGATCCTAAAGAAATTCTAAATGCAGAAAAAAATTACTACCAGCAGTTGTACACTGAAAACCTGGAAAAAGATGATGTATTTGAAAGAAACTGCAACTCCTTTGTAAACAATGACAAAATACCTAAAATCAATGACACTGACAGAGAATACTGTGACTCAGAATTACTAGAATCTGAAGTCTTAGCTAGTTTAAAATCATTAAAAAATGGCAAATCGCCTGGTTCAGATGGTCTAACTGCAGAGTTCTACAATTTTTTTTGGATAGACATAAATAACTCATTAATTCAAAGTATAAAATTTTCAATAGAAGGAGACCAATTTCCCTATTGAATGTCGACTACAAGATTTTAGCTAAATCTCTGTCAAATAGACTATGTAAGGTCCTCTCACATATTATTAATGAAGACCAGACAGGATATTTAAAGGGACGTTTTGTAGGATGCAACATAAGACAGATAGAGGATGTTATACTATTCTGTGAAATTTATGACAAACCAGGTATTATATTAACTATAGACTTCGAAAAAGCTTTTAACTCTATAAATTCGATTTTTATAGATAAAGCACTAGATGCATTTAATTTTGGACCCACCTTTCGTCGTTATATAAAGACTCTCTATAAAGATATTTCTACAGCAGTAATAAATAATGGTGACATCTCCAGTTGGTTCAACCCCACCCGAGGTGTACGGCAGGGATGTCCAATCTCTCCATATTTATTTATAATTGCAGTCGAGCTATTGGCAATTAGCATCAGGGAGAACAAAAAAATTAAAGGTATTGAAATCAATGGTAAAACCCTAAAAATTAGTCAACTGGCAGATGATACAACATGTTTTGTAACTGATATCCCCTCAATAACTGAGGCACTACGCGTATTTGATTGCTTTGAAAAATGTGCAGGTTTAAAAGTTAACACAGAAAAAACAAATGCAAAATTTATTGCGTCTCTAAAGGACAGGGTTGATACCCCCCTCGGTCTGAGCTGGACAAAAGAATGTGTTTATAGTTTGGGAGTGCACATAAATGGGAAGGAGGAAGATCACTATGATTTAAACTATAAGCTCAGAATTTTGAACCTGAAAAATACACTAAATATGTGGAAATGTAGAAATCTATAAAAGGAAAAGTGACAGTTATAAACAATCTAGCTCTTCCTCCACTCCTCTATATATCCAGTGTAGTATACACTCCAAATATTGTTTATAAGGAAGTAAAATCAATTTTATATGGGATGGCAAGCCATCAAAGATTGCATATGATGTTCTCATTCAATCCATAGGTAATGGTGGTTTAAAACTTATGGACTTTGAATCAAAAGCAAAAGCTCTGAAAGCAATATGGGTCAAAAGATTCCTTTGTAAATCCACTAGCAGATGGAAAGCATTTCCCAGCATTTTGTATAAAACAGAAAATTTTGATCTACTTTTTCGATCAAATCAGTTGCCAATTACCCTTAAATCAAAATTTTATGAAAATGTACATAACAATTGGTTAGAGACAAGACAATTAGAGCATATTAAAATGACGCCAGAATTAATACAACAGAAAATTTTATGGAATAATAGACACATAACAATAGCATGTAAACCATATTTGTGGACAAAGTGGGTAGAAAATGGAATTATCACCATAAATGATCTTTTAAAAGAAAATAATACATTGATGAACCATACTGAAATTAGCCAAAAATTTAATGTAAAATGTAATTTTCTAGATATGCTGCAAATAAGGCAAAGCATTCCATCTCCATGGAAATCAATATTGTTCACCAAGACAGGAAATCTAGCAGTAAAGATGTTATTTTTGTTGATGGCAAGTTACACAATTATGAATCTCTTGATACAAAAATGCTATATATTGTTTATATAAGAAAAAAAGAAAAACGACTATATGTAGAGAAACTAGAATTCAATCTTTTCAATACAAATTACTACATAGACTAACCACTTGTAGAGAAAAATTGTGTGATATGAAAATTGTGGATAGCTCCCAATGCTTACACTGTGATGACACAGATGATATTGTACACTTTTTTCTTTTTTGTCCTAAAGTAATACATTTTTGGAAACTATTCTTTGATTGGTGGAATAAATTGGGAGACATTCAGATTTCATCAAATTGTGAGTTGGAGGAATGTGTTTTGTTCGGATTCCAGATCGGGGGGGATGTATTCACTGTCTTGAATTATTGTATTCTGATAGCAAAGTAATATATCTATTGTCAACGTATTCACAACGAAAATGCTGTTGACTTTTTCAGTACCTTATACAATTGAAATCTAAACTATATATGGAACATAAAATATGCAGTATAAATAAGACAGACAAAGATTTCAGTAAATTTAACTTTTTATTTGACCAACTATGATTATGTTGAGCTATGTACATGACTTGATGCTTATGAAAATAAACATTCATTGTAAAAAAAAAAAAAAATTATTTCTGATGCCAAATCAGGTATCTCCAAAATATCAATTGTAATGTTTAAGACCTAATCAATGTGTACTTTATTGTGTCGTTTTATGCTATGGAGATGTCAATTATTTGAAGCCTAACATGTATGTTCAAAAATCATAATGTAAATATCATGTGTTAAAATTCCATAGACAAGTACTTTAGTCATGCTGAATTGTCGAGCAACATTACATATTTTTTCCTTAAGCCAAACTACCTGACAAAAAGAGGAAAGTCTCAGGTCAGGGTACCAGCAATAGAGATTAAAAATGTGAGCTGGCATCATGCTGAGAATACTTTCTTGATGAAATCAGTACTCCGATTAGTGGGGTGTATGGTTACTTTTACATGTTTAAAGTAGTGGGCAAATCACTGCACACACATCTGAGCATTATTACCAATCATATCCCTTTATTTGAATTGTGATTTTATTTCAAAATTATAATAATGATTGCAATATTTGATAATTTTTTTTCAAAATAGACAGTCTAACTCCAAACTGACTGTAGACTCCCTACTGACTGACTGTGATGTGGATCACACACACAGGGAGACAGAGAGCGAGTCTGGAAGATAAAGAAAAAAAAATTATCCTTCCATATGTGTATATATAATATAAAGGGACATGACAATGTCTATTTCTGTGTGGGAAGGTTTCTGATACAAAGTATTTTTTCGTCTAGTTCAAGGTCAAAAAGTAGATTTTTGCTTCAAAATTATCTAGCTATGATGTAATTACACATCACTCGATGAGAAAATAATGTTAAAAACGATTTTAAGTCACTCTGTGACTATCTTGAAATCCAGATTTACTCCAAATTTGTCAAAAACGCAACCAAGGCATGACTTGTTGAGCCACTTTGTGGGCAAGATATTCGAGAATTTCTGCTGTCATAGGTGATAGAATTGTGCAAAAACTCACCACAATATGCTTGATACATGCACTGTTAATATAATTACGTTTATTAAATGGATGAACTATATCCTGGTATTCCTAATATTGATTGAATGCAACAAAATCCTGTATGCTGTTGTCAAACAACTGCCATTTTGAAAATTAATGAGAGCAGTTCCACAGTGAATAAAGTTTTATAGATTATTAATTTTAAAATTTATTATAGCAATTTGCTTGTACAGTATTTTGAAGCTGGAGTCCTTGTAATTAAATTGAATGTGTTACAAATTTTCAGATGAAACAGAAAAGATTTTGTTTTCAATAAATGTGGAGCACATGGGTTTGTTTACTTCCGGTGACCCTTGACCCCATTTCTGTAAAAGGAAATTTATTTGCTGCAGAGTTCAATCAAAATGGAGACTCAGTAAACAACTGGATAAATAGCACTGGAATTAACAAGAATCCCAAGTTTATACAGAAATAACCAACTTCAAAGATAAGAGTATGTATAGAAGTTCATTTCAAATGACTCACATTGTCTGTGAGCTCAATGTTTACATTGTTAATGAGCAGAGAATGTCAATTTCTTGTCAGTTCAAAAAAGCATGCAAGTTGCGTTTTGGCAGAAATGAGCATGTTCTGCATTTTCAAACATCTCATATTTTATATGTAGGAGTATTTAATGCAATAAAGTAAACCAGGAACATACTTTAAGAACCATAGAAATGTTTTATGAAGCAAAAAGTCCATTAAGTATTTTGAAAATAAAAAAATGACAATGTTTCCAATTGCTTGTCCAGTTTGAAAAGTGAAGTCGTCACCTCCCTTTCTATTAGTATGAGCATACATATGTTGAGGTGAACATTTTTTATTCTTCCAGACTCGCTCTCCGTCTCCCTGTGATCACACATATGTGAAACTGAAATCTTACTACGTTTTTTATTTACAATTGCGTGCATGTTTTGAGCTGATATTTTTGTAGCGTATTTTTCTCACCTCACGGAAGTGTGCGGGCTCTGTATATTCATCTTTATTGCGTCATATGTATGTATTTTAATGTTTTACCTTCAGCTACGCAAAACTGTCATCTTTCACCCGGCCGCCATCTTGTTTTGGTCTTGTGAAGTCTCGTATTGAACGAGAGTTGGTTTTTGGGGTCGATTCGACCCGCAGGTCGAATTTCGACTCTCGCCTTTCATTTTCTCGACTTATTTCGACTCGTGTCTATTTCGACCCCCGACGCTCAGTTTTCATATAAATACTTTGAACCCACGATATTCGAGGTCAGTTCATATTCCTAAGTTTCCTAATAAGATGTTTGGCCATTTCCACTCCTCGGCAATCTTCGGCTATCTTCGGCTCCGACTTGCACTTCATTGACCTCGGCGAATATCACCGAATCATCCTGAATCGACCTGAATTTACCACAATTCACCTACTGTCTTAAGGTATATATTCGACCTGAACTTTGCCCAAATGAACAATTTATATAACTTTTTATCTTCTAAATTGCCATAAATAACCTTTTGGCACAAGATTCTTGTTTGGCCTTTTGGCATGATGATCAGAGATGACCTTTCAATATGATGTTTATATATGACCTTTTGGTATGACATTTAAGTTGGATCATTTATTTTGATGAGATGCCCTTTTGGATTTAATTCCACTATTTTATTTCCATCACATTGTGACCACCTGCTACTTTGTGGGGGAATCAGTGTGATTCACATTACTTTATTCTGAACTCGACCAATGTACAAGGCCACGGGCCGTGGCGCAGTTGGTTAGAGCGCCAGCTTATAAGCACCAGTTCCTCTGTGGTGATCCAAAGGTCATGGGTTCGGACCCCGGCCGTGCTGAGATTGAACTCATGATTCAATTTCCCATATGAGCTGAGGCCCGTGCCTAAAGGGTTAACCCGTTGTCCTTGTAAATCTGTGACCGGGTGAGTTGTCATGTTAAGGACCTGCGACATGACAATTCAGTGAGGCAGCACTATATCTGCTACAAGTAGGTCTCATCACGAAATGACTGAAATAATGTTGAAAGTGATGTAAAACCCCAAACAAACAAACAAACAAACAAACAAATCGACCAATGTACAAATGTTATCGTTACCATGTTACCATGCTGTGCTTGTTATAATAAATATATGCTGGTTATGCTGAAATCATAAGACTGATCTTGATTATTCCTTGCAAATATCAAATATCATTTAGTTAAAGAGTACAAATTGATTGCCTTGAACCTAACTTCAGCCAGAACCCACATAAATATTAGTGATAGGCAGAGAATCACTTCACATATATATATACCAGCTCTTAGTACATGTACATAGTTCTTATGCTTAATACCAGAGGCAGCACATGTTGAAAGGTATGATTTGATCATCACACAAATAGTCAAGATCTTCATCACTTCACCAAGCTTTCCAGATGATCCGCACCCTTCACACAACCGCACCTGAGTCAAACCGCACCCGAGACAATTCGCACCCAACACTGACTGTACCCCTGACTGACCTGCAATTATCATTAAGTATCATCCGCCGCCATATATTAACATTTAATGATGCTAAAATATTGCTAAATCATCTTTTATTTACAAGTAACCAAAACTTAAGTCGCCATTTCTTGCTTTCTGAAATCTCGTGAGCTGGAACGTTAACTTCAAAATGGAGTAGTGTTCTCCAATCACCAATCGGCAAAGCCAAGATAGGTGATCTGGAGGGGTTTGTCGAACGTCCAAGGTCTCTACCAATTTCAACCAAAGAAAAGTTTAGTGGAATTGTTAGAGCTCAAGTGAAGTAAAAAGTCGCCAGCTGCAAAAACTGAGGTAAACCAGTTTAAACGTCAAAATTGAACCCGTTTCAACTGCCATTAAAACGGGTTTGACTCAGATTTTGCAGCTGGCGACTGATATCAAATATTTATATTTTCTTTATTTTATGCTATCCGAAGAATTATCAAACTTTTTGGGGAGATTTTAGATACAATCAAACATAAAATATGAATTTTCACTAAAAGAGTTGGATTTTTAAAAAATCTCATGCAAACGAGATTAAACACAAAAAGCAAAAATCTCAAACCTCTCCAGATCACCTATCTGGGCTTTGCCGATGGGTGATTGGAGAACACTAAAAATGGCGGAAAGTAATGCTGAGCGGGATCCATTCTTGGCACAAATAAACCATATGAAAAGTTTTGTTTGATCTTTGATACACTTTTAGTACGTTTTCTCAAAGTTTTGTCTTCTTGGCATTGATTATAAATTACTTTTGCTCATGTTATTTCCTCAAGCGACTTTTAAAATGGCGAAGCAACACCCGCACATGTGATGGTGAATACTGTGATGGTCCCTGCAAAATCTCACCAAATATTACGTATCCTAAATGAAGTAAATCAGTTTTTACACAAGGAAGAGAGCATAGCTATATTTGATTAAGATTTGGCTTGATTATATTGAGTAAATTTGGTCGAGGCTGTCTGTTTCGGGTGCGTTTCAGTTTTGGGTGCGGAATGACGGGTGCAGAACATCAGGGTGCGGAGTATCCTGATACCTTCACCAATGCCCACCTAATGAAATTGTTGACACCTACGTTGCCACTTAGAGAGAACTGGCTAAGACATGTAATTTCTGTTACTGTATATATGATTCTCTAATTAGAGACAGGAATGTGATTGGCACAAGAGACTCATGCCAGAAAGAACCTGCTTCAGAAGAGAAAACTTGCTCTGAAAGATGCAATTATCAGATATTTGCAGATCAGAAACTACTGCATTATAGCTGAAAAGCATTGATACAAAGGCAGAGGTGCACAAACTCTCTCACAACTCACAATTCCATACCACAAGAACGGGAGCAGACATGCAGTCTTCTAGTTCTACTGTTGCTCCGTTTGGTCCAAGGACAATTAAAGCCATGTTTAGTGGAGGTTAGAGTTAGTTTAACCGGAGTTAGAGGAGACCTGGAGCTGACCGCACCCTGCCATGAGGGCATGCGGGTATGAGCGTGCTCTCAGGGTGTCAGCTCCAGGTTCCCGCCTTCCTACCGCGTCTGGTCAGTCTGGTTTGTTTCTTCATGCAGTGAAGACATGTGATGGTACACCTTAACCTGTAATAATCACTTTCTGTGAATTTTACTATGGATAATTTTATGGATTTTATTGATTTGGATTTTAACTTTCACACTTTTAGCCTACACCATGCCTTTTAACTTACCAGGTATGAACTTTTTTATGAAGTTCTGAACTTTTATGTACTTACCTGTCTGATTACTGGTCGGGAGTCGCCCCGACATTCAGTACCGGTCGGGAGTCGCCCTGACAGTTGGTCCCCGGTCAGGAGTCGCCCCGACAGACCAAACCATGACTTCCAAAACATGCACACACTGTGGCCATCCCGTCACCGGACACCCAGGTCCGAATGGGAAGAAGAAGTGCATCAACCAACCTGGATTGTAGAGGCCCAGCAGGCTCTGGACCTCAACCTCGCCCCCGAGCATCCTGAAAGCTTCCCTCACCTCCCGAGGCTGGCGAGAGGGAGTCAACCAGGATGGAGGGGGAGATTCACCCGATGTACCCCCAGTCGGCCATGGTAGACCAGGCGGCCAGCTCGCCAGCACCAGCACCTTCATACTTACCTGCACCTCCGTCCATACAAGAGGTCCAAGCCGCCACAATCGCCGCCATGAGGGACCAGATGGCCACCATGCAAGTCCAACTCCAACCCGGGGAGCAGACAACAAGTGCCAAACCACCCGTCCACAGCAGGTAATAACCACTTATTTACCGATACGTTAGTAATGGACGGGGACCACCAGCCAGGGGACATCAGCAACCATCCAGGCGACCCTCCAGGGGTTTTGAACGATACTAACTTTGCCCCAGCCGGGGATTATGTGGAGGTAGGGGGCACTATACCCGACCTAGGATGGAAGATTCCGGGGCTATGGAACACAGAGGGCCTCACGGACCTTAAGAAGCTATGTCCAGTAGCCAATATCTCGGGGAAGACCCTCAGGTCAGCCCTGAGGGGCGAATACATACAATTGGACGAATTTCTTTCCAACTTAAATATCCAATCAGAGGAGCAGGGCGCCATGCATACATACCTGGACAATGAAGGTACCCTGCGGAACAAATCCGTATAACGGACATCCAAACCTGGAACGAAGCCTGGAGGGCGTACGAAAGGCTAATGGTCAAAGTCCATGGCTGCCAATTGTATGAACATATGTGTGAGTACAGCCTTCGGGTCTCTGACTTTTCTAAAAGATTTACCTGGACGGCACTTACAGCCCTGGATGTCAAGCACCATATAGGTATGTCAGGGAGGCATGTGAGGTTTGCCGACATACACCTCGATAACCTCACTTCCACCCTGGATGCGACAGCCATAAGATTTGGGGTGCCAAGGTGTCCTCGCTGCAGGTCATATGACCATTTCTCTTCATCGGAGTGTCCTTTTCTCTACGCCACGCCGATCCAGGGCCTGGCAGGCTAGGCGTTTAAGGCCCACAATAAGAGGTATGAAGCGACTCCTGTCGGGGAGATTTGCAATAACTGGAACTCCCAGAGGTGCAATTTCAAGTCCTGCAAGAGAATCCACCAATGCAGGGCCTGCAGGGGCCCACTGCCTTATGACCTCTGCAGTAAGCAAGGGAGATGTGCCCAACCCCCACCAGGGCCCCCTCTACTGGCACCGGCCAGGGGTCAGGAGCTCCCTCAAGGTTTGGCCAGGTGTAGTGGGTTTTGGAGGACAGCACTTCTTGACCACCCCGACCGGGACCTAGCTAGGGACCTGTACGAGTCTGCTTCGTCCGCATTTCAGTCCGTGTACGTCCACCCGGACGATCAACCACTATTAGGATTTACCTGGGACAATAAATATTATTATATGGCCGTTCTTCCTTTTGGGCTTAAATCAGCTCCAAAATTATTCAACAAATTCGCTAATGGCTTGGACTATATCTATAAGGAGAGGGAGACTTCCCCAGCAAAGACCCACTACCTGGATGATGTCATCACATTTGGGGATTCCCCCCGAGCATGCAAGAGAAGTTTAGACATTATTTTAGAAACTAGCGAAAACGCTGGTTTCTCGATTCAGCCATCAAAGACAGTCTTACCTACCCAGTGTATTGAGTTCCTCGGGATCCAAATTGACATTCTTAATAGAACATTAGCAATCGGGCCTGACCGTTTGAACGAAATAAAAACACTTACCCAGGATTGGTTGACAAAATCACGTTGCACCAAACGGGAGTTGTTATCTTTAATCGGCAAACTGATGTTTTGCACCAAAGTCATCAGCCACGGCGTAACGTTCACCAGAAGATTAATTTATTTGTCCAAGAAGTTGAGAAAACTACACCATACCTGCAGGATATCCCCTCAGGCCAAGGCGGACATCCGTTGGTGGTTCCGGTCCATCTCCAGTCACAACGGAATAGCCATGTTCCAGAAGGAATTCGACGTTCTTACCGCTGATCTTCTCTTCACCGATGCGTCCGACATAGCGTGTGGCGTCATGTTACACAATTCGTGGACATTAATGCCTCGCTGATAGGGCTTGCCATGATGATACCATTTATTGTATGCTTAGCTCTCTGAACATTAAATAACTATGTACTGGGTTAGTTAGAGGTTATTAGTTTTGAGTATAAGATATTATAATTAGTAATTATTAGTAATGTTAAGTGTGTTCTAGTGTGTGTTCTAGTGTGTGTTCTAGTGTGTGTTCTAGTGTGTGTTCTAGTGTGACTTGTACCGCTTTACTTGAATAAAGTTCTACTTCCACTTAAGGCGAGCGTTTGGTCTTCCTCTAATTGTGTTTTGCTGAAAGAGCAAATACTGCCTGTGCTCTTTTGACCACCAGGTGGCCATATGTGTACAATCATGTGACCTTTATTGTGGTTTGTCGGGGTGTCAGGCCTGTTCCATTAGACAAATATTAATGGACAATCTAAAGATGCCCCACTGTTAGCAAGACTCTACTAAGCAGGTATTTGCACAAGATCACTGGTCAGCTGAGCAAAGTTTGTTGACAAAGTGTCCAATGGATGATTTGGATATTAGAAGACTCATCCATTTTCAAATGGTACAGAAATTGGTATTGGGGAAATATGATGGGTAATAATTTTTTATCACGAAATTTGGGGTATAAACATTTATATTATACAAGAAAAAATTGCTTGAAAGCCTCATTTCATGAATGCTTTAAGTGCAAGTTTTGTGGTATTCAGCACCAAAGAAAAAAAGAAATGTGCTCTGCTTGGGGGAAGTCATGTAAAAAGTGTCACCAGATGAACCATTTTTCCAATTATTGCCCACCCATGGTGAAGAGAAGAGTACACTTGGGTGTTCCATAATAACACTGTATTGGAGTTCAAATAACCAAAGTTAACCATAGTTGATCCTTGGCCCAAATAGCTCACAGAAATTGTTTTGGATATTTTTACCTTGGGATCCTTGCCCCCCATGACCTTCATTTTCGGAGTACAGACTTGATCTTAGGCTCATATTAAAGCTCACATCAAGCAGAGAAACCCTAAAAAAGACATTATGGTGCTAAATGTTATTGTTCCTGAGATATTGGCATACATCTACAGATCATGAAAAACTGCTTTTAGCTGCGAAACGTGTGAGACATGAAAATGAGCTATATATTGCAGTTGTCTGGCTTTAGGTTTTGTGGGATTGGTGTAGGTTCTGGTTCCTTGAATTCAAAATTTGTGAATATGCAACATCCCAACCATTAGTATAAAAAGCACTTAATATCTGTTATATATCAACACTATTTCGAGCACCATATACATTTTTAAAAGATTTGACCCTTGACCTGGATAATGTGGCCTTGACCTTTGTATTTTTGTGCAGGTCATAGCTCATGAACGATGAACTGGAGATACTAATTATCTGTTATGTATCACACTATCTTTTTTTAATTCTTCAGTAATATATGTTTCAAATTTTATACAGAGGGAGATATTGAGGTGAAAATTCAGATTCCTTCAAATCTTAGTGATGTCACCATTGACCTTAATTCAGTGACCTCAAGGTCACAAATTTATTATGAAGCATATCTCAGCAACCACTTATAAGAGGAAATAAAAACTTGATATACAGAAATGTCTTAGGGCATAGCTGTGCCTTGTCATACTTTCTTAGTTATGTGATCTTTGACCTTGACACTTTGACCTTGAATTCGTATGCATACAAAATCTCACAACCATTAAAAGTGAATAAACATATATATCAGTGGCCTGCTTATCATGCATTGCTTTTTTGTAATGTTTTTGAATATTCCTTCCTAAATGATCATATAAATCCCTTTCAAGAGCAGACTTGAGCAGATGATGATTTTGACCAATCAAAACGCATGTTACATATCAAATATGACCCAAACTTGTAATCTTGTTTTTCATTGGCTATGTTATTCAAAATGGTAGCCTCCTTGACAACTTAGTGATAGCTATTAGATTTTTGAAAAAATCATAACAAAATGGAAAGAGAACTGAGCCTAATGGAAAATAGATAGAATTAGAACATCTTGCCTACTTATACCTACAGGAGAAGATTTCATGAACAATGCGCTAAGATAACATATATTGGGCATGGCTTAAGACCACAAGGTGTAGTTGTGCACTATCAGTTTTATTTTGCCCATGCATCCATTGACCTTAAAACATTCATGAAACCTGGAAGGTTCCAGGCGATTTTACAGTGGTTTAGGGTATCTGAAAACAATATATGATCTTAAAATTGACATACATACAGGCTATCTGTCTGAAATCCACAAAAGAACATCTGCCCTGAGAATTATGATTTTTTGTGACCACCAAGTACTGCCAGTACTAATCAGGAAGTGTGTTGTGTGACCTTGACCTTTGAACTGTCAGGGGGCTCCGTAAGTCACAGGAGGTGTTGTTTGTAGGATATAGAATACACACCCAGAGACTCTTGGAAATATATAGACATTCATAGACAATAACGCACGATACTGATGGTTGATGAGTCACCATAACCACCACTCTGTGGGATCACCTGTAAGACGGACGAGCCGAAGTTAGACACGCAGGCAGGACGAGTCCATCTGATGACGCGTGAAGAAGCCACGTAGGCAAGCCCCACGGATGACGCGGAGTGGCCCCTTAAAAGAGACGCGCAACCGTGGATGCGGGAGAGACGAGCAGTCAACAGTTTCAGAAGAGCCCGAGAAAGCGGCCACTTGCCACGGAAGATCCACAACTCTCAGTATCGTGACTCCATAGACTTGGGTGTTTTGCGTATAGTCAGGGTTTCATAAGTATCATGCAAAGTTGGTAATTCATATGCCTCACTCATTGCCATGCCGGCCTAGCCAGACAAGGAGGAATCACAGCACTGAATAAAGGTATCTATTACACTGTGCATATCCTGTGTCTGCAGTCCTCATTGCCCGTCATCCATAATATGAGGGTATAACGTGGTAGCTAGGATCCGTGCCCGAACTCACAGCCAGCGAGTTAGCGAGCTATGCTTATGGTACAGTACAGTACAGTACAGCAGAGTAGGACAGGTTAGAGTATCTATCTATTTGGTAGAGTATTAATCCCCCGTCCAAGTCCCCCAACGACGGATACTCTCCATTAGTGGGTAACAATATGGTGGAGAATATCCGAATCGATCCATGGCATTGAGCGTTGCTGATACTGTATGGAGATCCTGACTGCCGCCCTGTTACTTGAATATAAGTCTATGTTGCTCAGATCTTCGAAAAAGCTTTCCACCAAGCTGCAAGTGGCGCGTGACCCTCCGGTAGCTGAAGACGATTCTACATCTCAAGGTGAGTTTGATTTACTTTTTCATAATTCCCCCGAGAAGCAAAATGACAACGTGAGTGGTTCCGTGAGCGTATAACCTCCCTCTAGTCCTTCATTATCAGATCTCAACTCTTCCTCTGATGTGCACGCCTTCCCCTCTTTTAGTGGTAATAAGGCTCCTTTGTCTCATACGTCTGCCAGTACAGGCAGCACTTCTCCGTTGCGACCTCGCGCTTCTACCTCGTCTGACTCTGACTCGGACGTTCAATTTGGCCCGTTCCTTGTTGCGGAAAGCGACCAAGAGGCTTTCACCATACCTAAAGTCCCTATTAACTTTGCTAACTCTGATAACTCGGGTTCTGATCGTGAACGATCCCCTTCGGTAGAAATGGCTGAAGACGAGGATGTACATGGGATGCTACATCAAATTATAGACCACTTACGCAGCGTTGATATTGCTGGAGTCCAAACTGGCATTGTAGACATGTTAAACGCACAATCTAAAGACAACAAAATCCACCAACAGAGACAAGGTTCCAAATCGCTCCTCCCACCCCCATTTTACGGTAGGTCTACAGATGATCCCCTCCGCTTCATGAATAAATTCCTTACCTACACCCAACTTTCCCATACTCCCGCAGATTTGAAAGTGCCCGCTTGTCGCATGTTGCTTCATGGCGCGGCAGACATTTGGTACCTTTCCCTGCCCACAGATGTCACTAGCTCTTGGGATTCCTTCTATGCAGCTTTCGTTAAGTTTTACGGTAGTGAGACAAATGCTTGGTTGCTCGAGCAATCTTTAGACGCTAGAAGCCAGAAAAAGAAAGAATCCGCGGAGACATACATCAATGATGTCCTCAGTCAGTGCCAGAGGCTACAGAAAGATGACATGGAGACCAAGAAAATATTGGTTAGGGGTCTCCTCCCTAATCTCAAAGCTTTTGTGGTGGGAAAGTCACCTAAAACGCTCGATGACACCATCGAACAGATTAAGTTGGCTGAGACAGTTTGTACAATGACTAGTGACTCCTCAATCACTTTGAATGGGATGGATTTGCCATCCGATTCTATGTCTCAGTTTCTCGCACAGCAGTCCTCCACTCTCGCTGCCCTCCGCGAAGAGGTCGCAGATGTTGGGAAAGGGTTACATAGGCTTGGCAACCGTCCTGAAGAGGGTGATTCTTTTTGCTTTTTCTGCAGAAATTCCGGTCATTGGATCAGAGATTGCAAGGCGCGCCATGACTGTAGCTTCTGCGGGCGAGATTCTCACCTGTCTATCTTTTGCCCTGATAAGTTCCGTGCTTCCCGCGACCAAGCTCCCCGTGCTTCCCCGCGGTCTGACAACCGGCCCCATCGCCCCAATGGTCGATTTGAGTCGGGGTATGGCCGTGACCGGCATGACCAAAATAATGGTAGAAACAGTCTGCGCCCATTTCAGAATAGACCTTATTCGGGTAATCGGCCGGGCAATGATGGCAGATATAATTCAGGCCGCCCCCCCTTCAATGACCAACGCCGCTCTGGGCCACGACGGGACAACAGGCCCCAATATCGGCAGGAAAACTATTAACTCCTGTCCCGCCCCGTGAGCCACGTGATAGGAGTAGTAATTCGTTTAATATCGCAATAACGCAAAGTAAGTCAGACATATTGAACGAGGTTCACTGTTATTTTGCAGAGATGTCCTCCCATTCTCACAATTCACAGGACGATTCTCTGATATCTGCTTGCCCCGCTTCTGTACCGCGGGATTTCCCTACCGTCTCAGACAACGATATAAAATTTTTCCCTCTCTCCTCTGATGGTCGCATCGCGACAAAGACTAGATTTAGCACTATAGATGCGTTATTGGACAACGGCGCACAACGTAGTATTATCATGTTTGCCTCATTACGTGCATTCTGTCCTGATGACTCTTTCCCACGACAGGCCTCGGCTAGCAAAATTGTTGTAGTTGCAGAAGGCAGCTCTGTCCCTATCCACTTTCAAACCCATCTTGACCTATTTATTGGAGATCAATCATGCCGTGTCTGCTTTCAGGTGGTCCCTGACTTACAATATCCTGTTATACTAGGCCGCGATTTTTTCACGGCTTATGGCGTGGTCCTTGATTTCGCACAACGCGGAGTTGCCTTTAAATTCTCACCTAAACTACGCCTATCAGAAACGATCAGAATTCCAGCCAAGTCTGAATTCATAACTCATGCCCGCCTCAAGCCTAGCAACCTGTCTGGTCTATTGGGTGTCTGCACTATGGATGGTGAGTTACCCTCCTACCCTGAGGTTGCGATGGCAAGGGTTTTTGCCACTGTACATGACGATCAAAGGGTGCCCGTACGTTTAATGAATATGGCTGATAATGCCATCACCTTACCAAAAGGCGTTGCGGTCGGCTATTTTGACCCCATCCCCCTGGAACTTCCCACTTTAGACCTTACATGGGGAGCTTCCTCCGCTGAGGTTACAAATGACGTAGAATTAGCTCCTGTGTCAGCGTCCTCTAATGATCCAGACACCCATCACAAAATAGACCTTACAAATTCTGACTTGTCGCCCACTCAGAAAGACTCCCTGAAACGTCTCATTTCGTCTTTTAGTGACATTTTCACGACCCGCGATGGCGAGTTCGGTGACACGAATGTTGTGCAACATACCATTTATCTCAAGGGATCGGTTAGTCCGATTAAGCTACGGCCTTATCGCGCCGGATATAAACAAAGGGGTATTATAGACAAAGAAGTACAGCGCCGTCCTAGTTGAGAAGCCAGCTCAGGATGGTACTGTCTCATACCGCATGTGCATAGACTTTCGGAAGCTGAACGAGGTCACCGTGCCTGACTCTTTTCCGTTGCCACATATTCAGGATACCTTAGACAGCTTGGGAGCTCGTAAGTTAACACACATAAGCACACTTGACCTCATGGGCGGGTTTCACCAAGTGAGCGTTCACCCCGATTCCTCTCTGACCTCTGTCTCACATATTTGGACGATGTCCTCGTCCACAGCCCTTCTTTCGAGCGACATCTGGCCGACCTTACGCGAGTTTTTACGCGCTTTCGTAAAGCTAAATTGAAACTCCGCACTGATAAATGTTTCTTCGCCAAGAAACAGGTTAAATACCTCAGCCACATCATATCTAAGAATGGCATAGAAGTCGATCCCTCTAAAACTAAGGCTGTTGACGAATACCCTGTCCCCACCTCCTGCAAAGATGTAAGGGCTTTTCTGGGCTTATCAGGATATTACCGTAGATTTGTCGAGGGCAATGCAAAAATTGCACAGCCTCTCAATGCCCTTACCAGTAAAAAGAGTACTTTCGAATGGGATAATTTAAAACAGGCTGCCTTCGACTCTCTCAAAGCAAAGTTGGTTTCGGCCCCGATACTAGCTTTCCCTCGCATTGAACCCGACAACCCATTCATCATTACGACAGATGCCAGCCTTTTCGCGATCGGGAACGTTTTAAGCCAAATGCAGGATGGCTCTGAACGGGTCATTGCTTATGGAGGCCGAGCACTTAATCCAGCGGAGCAAAATTATACGTGTACCGAGCGGGAATGCCTCAGCATCATAGCTGCTTGTAAGCTACATGAACCTTATCTTAAATACGAGAAATTCACTATCGTAACCGACCATTCTGCCCTACAGTGGTTATTTCGTTCCGAACCGAAAGGACGCCTGGGTAGATGGATGCTAACTCTTCAACAGTTTCGTTATGAGATTGTTCATAAACAAGGAAAGGCGATTCCACACGCTGACAGCCTTAGTAGCCGCACGTACCCGTTAGACCCGAACCCCACACCTGAGTTAGAACTCAAATTGGCTGCTGCCTCAGACCCGCCCGGTGATATTGAACCGCACCCTGTCTCCCCCGCGGAGGCTGCCCAATGTTTGTCTGATCTCAACCAGTCATCCGGTACTTTGTACACCTTCAATGACATTAGTGTGAAACAGTCTGCCGACCCTTCTCTTCAGTCTTTCATCAGGTATTTTAAGTCGGCACACCTCCCTTCCACCCAGCGCGAAGCCCGTAAACTTCTCGCTCAAGTAGACGACTATTACTTGAAGGAAGATGTTTTATTCCATTTGTATGTGACTCTGGGTAGGGGTCCGGCAAAAGACCGTTGCAAAACTCAGCTAGTTATCCCACCCACTCTCTGCCATGATTTGCTCGAGGCTTTTCATGATAGCTCGATGGGTGCCCATCTGGGAACTGACAAACTTTATTCCACAATACGCCAGAAATACTATTGGCCTGGTATGCATAGCGATATCATGAACTGGGTACAGTCTTGTCTGGTTTGTAGTAAAACTAACAAACTTCCGAAGAATAGACAGGGTTCACTACGACCCATTCCTGTTTCACGCCCCTTTCAGCGGGTTCACACTGATCTTATCGGGCCTCTCCCCAAAACGGACCGTGGTAACAAATATATTCTTGTTTTTCAAGATGCTCTCACACGTTTCCCTGAAGCTTTTCCCCTCCCCGATCAGTCAGCCGTCTCGGTGGCGGAACGTCTCTTTGAAGATATCTGGTGCCGCTGGGGAAATGTCGAATCTATTGTAAGCGATCATGGCGGGTGTTACGCTAGCGTAATCGCTGAGGAATTGTGTAAATTGATGCAGGCTCGCAAGGTCATGACTACGCCTTACTTCCCTCGTAGCAATGGAATGGCCGAAGGCAGTGTTCAGTCAATCTCTAAGAATCTAACACTTCTTTGCCATGACAAACCAACATCTTGGGATTTGTTCTTACCCTCTGCCCTGTTCGCTATGCGGTCGTCGGTACATCAGGCCACGATGTACAGCCCGTTATTTTTGATGACTGGCCGTGACGCCAAACACCCGTTTGAGACATCCCTGCCTGACCCTACTCACCCCAGTCCATCTGTCCGCCATTACGTGCGAAACATGTTTGAACGTGTTGAAACCGCGCGTAAGTGGGCTAAAGAGAATAACGAAGTCATGCAGGCCAAGATGAAGTCTTACCATGACTCTAGGAATAAGGGTTGGAAATTCCAGGTGGGTGATAAGGTGTGGATTTATTCCCCCGCCACCAAGGTCCCTGGCCGCAAACTTAAATCCCCCTACAGTGGGCCGTATTATTTGATCGAGCAAACTGCCCCGCTCAATTTTAAAGTCCGTACGTGTGACACCCACGTGGAACCCAAGTCTTCTATTCATGTTGACAGATTTCGCCCTTGTGTCACACGTTTCGATCGCCCCGTTTCTCCATTACAATTCGAAGACGATACCCCGCCAGGAGATGACCTCCCTGCCGATGCTATCCCACCCTCGGACCTTTTGCCGGAGAATGACCTTCCAGATTCGGATGGTGATGATGTGCCGACACAGGCCACCGTTTCACCCGACCCTAATGCTGACGACGCGGATGACGAATCTGATACACAGTATGAGATTGAACGTATTCTCAAACAGCGTGAGGGTTTACAAGAAATGGAATACCTAATTAGATGGAAAGATTATGGTACTAAGGACAATACATGGGAACCGTTTTCATTCTTGGGCAAGAAGACTCAGACGGATGTACTTGCCAACCCTCCCCCTACTGTTAAGGGAAGAAAGAAATAGAATAAGTAGTTGCTATTATGTGTTGTAATACTGTTAGATGTTGTCTTATTCCTTTTCCTTATAATTCCTCCTATTCGTTGTGTTTAGTTGTTACTTCATTCGCACACAGTTATCCCTGTATTCTATTTTGACCCACTTCCTGTACCCTACAAACGACCTGCTATAATTGTGTTCCCCGAGTATTGATTAATGCACAAGTCGCCATTTTGACAGCCTATTTGGATTTGGTTTCACAGGTGACCTTTCTGATGCTTTACTCCGAAGCCCCTCGTGTAGCTCCGTTTAAGTCAGCTTGATGGAATTATTTCTGTATAGCTTTATTATTCATGTTGATTCGATTGACATCTGTTTTCCCACGTTTCCATGTGGCCTTTTGTCCGTCGTTGGTGTCACTCTGATCTGTACCCATCAGACCCTTACAAATTGACCCTGTAAAATTGGCCTTTCTCCTCGTTAGTGTGTCTCCCTCTGTTCACCCACATGACTCACGACAGGCTGAATGCCACTTTGTTACTTGCGTGCGCAGGATTGGATGCTGTGTGCGCATTGCTGCTGGGATGATATAGCGGTTCCGCTGACATCTCAGACACTTTCAGCCTCCGCGCCTTCAAGTAGCTTCATCCTGCCTACGTATTTCGTTCCATCGTTGTAGTCCCCGCATTTCGTGTATTAGTTTGACTTCTGTGTTACTGACTGGCCAGTTCTCTAGTTGAGTCCCTGCTGCACAATATCGTGAGTATTCTCGTTTCTTACAGTGGGTCCTTCTTTTGATATAGTAATGCTTGAGTCTCTGATTATACGTTGACTTCTGACTTGACTTTGACGACTTTAGCAGCGTTGTAGCCTTATTAGCAGTGTTTCCTCCGGTCCTCTTGCGTTCGAATATGTTGGTTGAAGCCATGACTACTTAATCACGAACAGTAATAAAGTTTGCGAAGGCAGCGCATCACACGAAGTGTTTGATGGTTGCATTGAGGTTTCTTATTTTCACTTATACCGCAAGCAGTAATAAAGTTTGCGAAAGCAGCGCACCACACGAAGTGTTTGATGGTTGCATTGAGGTTTCTTATTTTCACTTATACCGCAAACAGTAATAAGGTTTGCGAAGGCAGCGCATCACACGAGGTGTTAGATGGTTGCATCGAGATTTCGTATTTTCCACTTATGCCGCAAACAGTATTAAAGTTGCGGAGACAGCGCATCACACAAGGTGTTCGATGGTTACATTGAGATTTCGTATTCTTCACTTCTACCGCAGACAGTAATTAAGTTTGCGCAGGCAACACATTACACGGGGTGTAGAATGGTTGCGTTTTGGCTTCTTATTTCCATTTATTCCGTAAATGAGGAATCGACGTTTACGTAGACAACGCATTACACGGGGTGTTCAATGGTTGTATTTTGGTTCTCTGCTTCTTCTCTATACCGCAAACAAGGACCGATAAGTTTGCGAAGGCAGTGCATTCCACAGGGTGTTGGTGGGCTGTATTACTCAAATTGTCCCTCTCTGTCCCACAACAGTAATAGAGTTGTGAAGACGGCGCATTCCACGGCGTTGGGTGGCTGTATCTTATGTATATTCCGCGCGATCGGGTGTAAGACGCGATGAAATAATTGAAATATTATATTCCGCGCCTTGGGACACAGGCTGCGATGATTTTGCGCACTCCTCCCTTTAGATGGATGGATTGCCTTATGTACCGGTACATTGACGATTTTTTTTTGGACTATACATATTTACGCAGAGTGACGGTTACAACTGCTGTTTTGATTACATTTTAGGACGACACACTACGACGATTAGCCTTATCCGGATGTTTAGCTTCACTTTCATGTCAACTCTGATAACGCTCTATAGGTTGTCGCCCTATTGAACGTCGTGCTGATTTAATTGTTATATTGCCTGATTGATTGTGGGACGTAAGTGCTGTTTCGGCCGGACCCTGTAATTTTCTCTCACGCCAATTACGCGTTTCGTTGCTACCTATTAGATGTCGGTGACTGCCTATTACTACCTACGTTGGACTATACGATGACACCCCACTGATGGCTGTTTGATATTTGATCTTATCTTGTGATGTAGATTGTGTTCTTCTATCTTAAATCATGTTGTTATTTCATCACTACTCCACGATTAAGTGGCTTGACCATGTGATACTCAATTAGCCGGACTTTGATAGCATGTCTCACTGCCTGTTTTCACTCTTCTCTATCCCACCCGCATGCCTGAGAAACTAATCATTGCATCGTTCACCCTTCAGGTGGGACGACTATGTTCCTGTCATGACTCCTGCAGACTCTTCTATCACCCTTCCTGATGCTCCTCCACTTGCATTTCTTTCAGACGAGGAAGTAAACGACATATTGGACGCACTCCCCAGTGATAAATCTTTGTGGGCTAACGTTTTTGATACAGACGACCCGTCATTCCCAGTCCCCGCTGTCCCTTTAGAAACGCCACCAAATTCTGTCACTCCCGAACCCTCTGTACCCCTTCCTCGATTTGCCTCAGTGAACGGCAGACCTCACCTTCTCCCTATCACCCCACACTTATCACCTGCCCTTCACCCGCCACAAATACCACCACCACCTCCCACTCCACACCACCTAGACCCTAGTGCCACGTGCCCTGTTCTTTAGGTCCCCCGCGACCAACCAGCTTTTACTTCGGTGGTCCAGGCATGCCCCAAGTGTAACGCTAGTGTCCGCATCCAGGAATTCACTCTTATCCCTTATCGTTGCTTGACTCGTTTGAGCCCGAGTACTCGCTTCTAACATGTATATGGCGTGGGTCCTTTTGTTCCTTACGCCAGGGGTGTCTGCTGTCAGTGTTTTGGGCCGCCCAAATGTCGGTGCCCTTCTGACGAAACAAGGCTACGTTGCGAACAGTGCAGCGTCATGGCAAGTCACATTTGCCGTCCCACATCTTGAGCTACCGGCTTCTATGCCTCCATTCAGTATGTGCGAAGAAGAGATCCCGTTTGTTCTCTCTCCTCGACGAAGACGAGATGTATCTATTGCCCACGGGTTTTGTAACACCTTTGGCTCCTTGACTTCTGCATATCGGAATCTCAACGATTCCCTCACGAACCATATCCATCGTTACTGGCGGTCAATCAAGAAGCTTTGGCCGATCACACAACCTCCACCCCGCAAGAACGGACGGCAGAAACTCCTTCCTCGGTTCTGCTTTTGGGTTGGTCACTGACAAACAACGAAATAAATTGATGAAGAGGGTTAGCGTTGTAGAGAGTAACTCCAAACGCTTACAAACAAATCTCAACGCCCTACATGCTCAGACATCTTCGCTAGTAAGAGTTACGAACGAACGTTTAGACATTGTTTCTGATGGTGTGGTGAATAACACCCTGAACATCGCCAGGCTTCTCCACAACAGGGAGTCCCTTGTTCACAGGCTTGAGGTTGTGCAAGTCCAGACCGATGCTCAGCGGCTACTTCTGAGATCGTTGTCTGATTTTACGTATGCCAGTGTTTCTGAAATTGGTCACATTCAAGCATTAACTTTATTAGAATCAGAAGCACGAGCAACCCTTCTTGCCTTAGAAACCATTGCCGAAAACAAATTATCCCCTATTCTGGTTCCCCCTGATGTCTTGCATAAATCTATGAGACAGGTTGCCAGGGTACTGCGTGTGCAATACCCAAATTTCAAATTGATGTACGATCAACCCAGTGCTATCTACGCCATTCCAGGCGTAACGGCCCTCAACAGTGACTCCCATTTGTATATTGATGTTAGCCTGCCACTTGTTGTGAAAGATAATGCTTTTACAATATATGAGGTGTCGTCTTTCCCGATACCGACGGGAGGCAAGAAGCCAAACCAATTTACCCGTCTCTCGGGATTCTCCGATTTCATTGGTATATCCCGTGATGAGAGGTTCTACATAGAACTATCTCGGGCTGATTTGGCTGGATGTTTCGGGTCTGGCTTTCGCCACTGCTACAGGACCTTCCCGGAATTTCCTGTCGACATCCCGTCTTGTGCCTTGTCCATTTATAAGGGCGTGGTTCGTGACATTATGTCATATTGCCAAGTAGACCTCATAGAATTTAAGTCCCCGTTACGTGCTGTCAGGGATTTGCAAAACTCGTCCTTTTTAGTTATTGGTCATAGTGAACCTTGGCTTGTCACGTGCCAATAAGATGTCACCCCCACTGAGGTTGAACCCTGTACTTTCTGCACATTGACTTTAGGTTGCGGGTGTAGTATGCGGTCCAGTTCTGGCGTGTATATTCCGCCGAGTCTGGTCCACTGTGACAAAGATGTTATGACACGCGTGGCTAAGTCCTATATAACAAATTTGTTGTTTATTTCCCTATTTCACAATGACACTGCTATGCATGGCATGGCTGCTGATACGTTGTTCCCTGAACCCCCAAGCTTGGATGTTCCCGATCTAGACTTGCTCACTTTGGGAGTGGACGAATTTGTTGACCGACAGGGTATGGTCGTTGCTGATCTTAATCGCACCGCCGCCGCATGGAAAGATTCTCAGGTGCCGTACATTGACCCCGCATGGACCTTGCCAGGTGGTTTTACGACACGAGACAGCCCTGGTTGGCTTAATCTCCTCAATACAATTGGGACGGGGTTGTCCATAGCATGCGCGATTTGCTTATTTGTCTTGCACGGCAAATATGCACATCTTCAGAAAACTGTCTTATTATACCAACTCAGCCATGTGCCCGCCACAGACGCCCTGCCCTTTTTCTCTGACTCCCACCCTCTACAACTCTTCGACCTCATTGGCCTTGCAGCCTTATCCCTTGTCGCCACATTCCTTGTCTCCCAGAAAATATACTGTATATTTCGCCGCAGACATGACTTGTCCTCGGTCATGCGCATGTTTGACCGGGAAACTAAATGCCCTAAATCAACCATATTTCTTGAACTTTTTTCCGGCACGTCCAGAGTGGTTCTCTTTGTAACGGAAATTCTAACATTCCCGGGTTGTATTACAGTTATCACCGGCGAAGCAATGCCCCACGCTGAACTTTCAGGCGGATGCCTTAACCATCATCTTATAATTGATTGGGATATGACTATGTTACGTGACACACATCGTGAGCTTAAGTTTCACAGGCCCTCTGTTATCAATGTACCCCTACACCTCAGAATGCTCACTAAGTCCGTCATATCTTCCTCCCACGCCTTAAATTTGCTTATTGGCTGCGACAGCTACTATATACTACACGCACTGCCCTCCGACTTACCCCTACGCCCTCGTGGCAACATCCTTACCCCACTCAGTCGCAGGGCCCTGTCATCTCCAGATGACCCCCGTGGACGAGATAAGAGACGTTGCATCAGGCATTTCAGCTCCGTTTTCCCCACTTTTGACCATGTACGGGAGGATCGGTCGGGCGATAATCCCTCTAAACATAAGAGCGTTCTATCTCCTGCTAAATCATCACCTTGTCTGACATTCAACGGGCCCCCTACGAAGAAGGTCAGGTGGGGTGATCACACAGAAACAGAAAATGTGCCCGGGAGTACCTCAGTCACCTTGGGTGAACAACTATGAATGATTGCAAAAGAAAACGAAATACAAAAAGACAATACGTATTTGATTGAAGAATGATAGGTGGCGCCTGCTACCAGGGTGCGTTATTCACTCACCAGTTTCCCTTTCAGGCATATAATTCGCCCCATTTCCATTGAGGATTTTCGAACAAGGTAAGTATGGCTGACACTTCACCCCAGCCTCAGGTGAGTTCTCCCTCACATGATAACCAAATTGTACCCATGGAGTCACAGAAATTTAAATTGGACATGTATGAATTACATCATCTTGCTGCATTTGTCACTAATTCTGCCGCACCAACTCTGCCTCTCCATTTTACTTCACAAATTCTAATTAAAATCAGAACTAACGCAGCATTGGCCGGCGTATTAGCTTATTATGTTCTCTACCATGACACTGCTGGTTGTTACACTTGTTTTGAATTGGACAAACCTTGTAGCTCAAAATGCCTCGAGAAATCGGCCCTCCGCTTCTTGAGGCTATTTTTCTGGTCCCACCCTTTGACATGGGGCATGGCCGCACGCGTAGTGCGTCGAGCCCTTTCATACTTTCGGCTGGAAGGCAGAGATATTTTCTCCCCTAAATATTTCATGGCTTTGGCATCTTTAGACCCGTGGCTATCATACATTTCCTTCCACGCTCCTGGTGCCCCGGACTCTGTGGGTACTCGCCCTCCCTCTGTGGAATGATACGCTTACTAAACGCTTCTATTTTTGTACCTATAACCATTATAGTGCGGTGACTTTTGCTTATATGTTCTCTCTTTTAGTTGTATAACTACACTAACAGTTGCACTCACGATATTGTTGTTTTTTACCTTGTCAGGATGTTCATTTTACCTTTTTGGGTTGGGTAATTGTTGCTTGCCGCTTCACGCTTTTGCATGGTTACGTGTTGTCTTTCATGCTTTACTTTCAGATGATATAACTCGAGGACCCCAACGATTTCACATCTCGCCATGCCTCACGGCGCGAGACTTTCTTCACAGAAGTCTGCAGCATCCCTATGGAAAACCTGCCTATGGAACGATATTTGACACTGGAGTCAGTCATCTCTCACAGGGACGGTAATGTTGCGCTGGCGGGTTCCGCCAGGTGTCTCCCTCGGTTTATAGATATTCCGAGAGAGTGCGCCCCAGACAGGAGAGTAATTTTTCTCCACAAATTCAGCGCTTTTCGATTCGTGGTTATGAAGATCCACACTTCTTGTGGGTTGGGATTATATGATATTCCCCGTGGCACCCACAAGTCTTTCATTATGACTCTCGCTGAAGTATGCCATTTCGCATACTTCCCTGGCCTTGTCAAAATGGTTCATAGGATAATATCGGACTGTGTCTGTTGTGTGTTAGCACCATTGCCTGACATATCTAGCATCCCTTTGTTAACTCCTCCCGAGCTCTACTTTGACTTGCTTGGCCCCCCCTTACAATTCCATAGACCTGTGCCTGACCTGCTCCCGCCTGTCACTGAATCCCAGCTGGTTGTATTTTCGGATGATTTATTGCCTCATTTACCCTTATCCAAAATCTTCTCTCCCAAACCGCTTTTTCGGACTGCCCGTCCTGATCCCTCATATGGTGATTACAGGTTTTTCTATTTGCCTTTTGTCCCTAAAGGACCCCTCCCCGATGCTGTTTGCTATGACCGTCTATCATGTTCACCCTTCAGTACCCCTTGTGCTTTATTCATCAGAGCCGCTGTACACTCATTTCCCGGCTGTCTCCACCGAACCCCTGTCCTCCTTTCTGCCCCCACGGACACCCCTTCTCCTTCCCCATCCGTCAACTCACCACCACCAGACCCCTTTTCCACTACCTTAAATTTTCCTGTTTCTTGGCCTCTATGTTCCAGCCCCCCACCAAATACTTGGCCATCACACGGTATCCGTAAACCTTTATGTTTTGATTGTACGTCTAAACCGAATTCATCCCCCACCTCCCTTTTTACCAAATCCCTTGTCCCTACATCAACACGAAAGACATAGTAATTAACGCCCATAATGATTACACTTCAAAACGTTTCTTTTTCGGTCTTTTACACATCTCATTTTATTACTCCGCGAATTATACATTCATTCTTACCACACTTTGTTATTTACCCTGATTGCATCACCCCCTCACCCCCATTACCCACTACCCTTTGGCATCTGGCCATGTAAATTACCCGTTTAACCCTTGTGCTTTTCTTACACCCCGAACCCGTTTACCATCTTTTGTTAAAATGTAGCAGTCACTTTACATTGTCCTCATGTTCATCTGTATTTGTTAATTGTTTTACAACCCTTTCATAATCACACTCTGCACCGTAGGTCCATATTGAAAGAGTTCAGCTTCTCACCCCATTGTCGCCCAACTCCTTATTTCACAAGTCCCTTCATTATCACAGATTGCTTCAGCACCAGTCTTTGGTTATTTTATGACACGTTGCAGTCACCAACTATCACTGGTGCCCTTTAATATCACAACAGTTTTACACCGAGTATCACAGGTGTTTTTGCATATCACAGCCGTTTCACGTTGACGACCATATGTATTTGGTCAGGTTGACTTACTCTCAACAGCTTGTCAACGGTCACTCATCCGGGACGATGCTGGATTCACATCGTCCTGTGTTTGTATCACTTCACGGCGCATACTTGCACGTTCTTTTTGCCTGAACGTGTCCACCACGCAGTTGTCTATTGGCCTCCCGGTCCACGCCGTTTACTGCCCTGCTCGTTTGCAGATATACGAGCAAATGCATTGCTGTTCAGCTGCACTGTCACCTGTTTCACCGGTGGCTTCAATGCATGGCGCTTGTTCATAGTTATTGCTGCCGACGGTGGCTCTTCGCCTGTGCCACGCAGGCTAATTACAGTCTCTCGGCTCTTATTCGCCGGCTGGTGCGTTGCGCTGAGGGACTGCTTTTGGAGGCGGTCTTCTTGAAGGCCCTTCCCGCAGACTCCTGTCTATCTAATTATACCTATTCACTGATATCACATGATATGTTCTGTTTGAATTGGTGAGGTACCATCCAAGCAGCCAACCGCCCTGTTCAGAAAGGACAGTGTGACGAGTTCCGAAAGTATGCGACACCAAAGTTCCGAGAAGTCATGATAAAGCTGTGACCCATTTTTGGATATTAAGTTTCTTCAAATTTTGAAATAATTTTGGCATGGAATTTGGAATCCCCATTTCAGATTACCCTTTACATAGAAAAAAAACTGAGTCATGGCGTTCCTTGTGAGCAAGGTGAGCGAATCATCGGACATTGAATCAATTAATAGTCCCTACTTTAATAACAATACACACGATGATTACCTGCCTACTTTACTTTATTACAAACAGTCTCGGATATAACAATATGTTGATTTAAACACCAATCACTGTGCTTATTTAGGCACTAATCACAGTGCTGCCCACCCCGCTCACAAGGTGAATTTGAGAACCCCCGAAAAAAATTAACAAAAAGCCGAAAGTGGAAAAAAAAAAATTAAAACAATTATCTCACCCTACCCGCTTAACTGCCTAACCCCACCCATCCCTAGTCCACCTCCCCCCCGTGGCCCTCCACCGCCCTCGCCTCCTCCCTCCGCCGCAGCCGCCGTTGGCGCTCTTGATAGATCTGAAAGACATGTTCATATTACTTTCTCATAACAATCCCAGTACGATATCACATTTATCGGCCTCACCTTTTGTTTTCACTTACCTCTTTTAACAATCTCTTATTAGTTTCTGCCCATCCCCCCGCCTTTCCCTGTTCCGTTCTCCCTTTTATGACGACCCCTTCCATCATCCATTACCATTACGTAAGTTGATGTTGATCCTGTCAGCTAACTTTTGGGGTGTCCTCCCTGGTGACGTCATTTCACTTCGCCTCTAATTTACCTCTTTTTGGGTATCATGTACAATTTCTTTTTTTGATATCTTATTCTGCATGCTCTGCCTTTTAATATTAACATAAATCTGTCTGTTCGTCCCCTTTTGGCGTTGTTGGCTAGGAACTGCTAAGCCCCGCCCCCATATCGTCAGAAACTTTTCACCACTAGTCTCCCGACCCGGCAGTTTTGAACTAACCCCTCCGGTGCTGTATCCTATCCATGATGATCGGGTTTTCCGATAAATCCGACCGCTCCCGTCTTTACCCCATCACTAGCTTATTCCTGACATGTTTTTCCATCTGCCTACGTATTTTATTGCGGATTTTGACCAGTGGTCACTGACCCATATCCCTGTACCCCTTACAGATCTATGCCGGTGATCCAATGCCGGCGCCATCTTTCTCCATCAGCTCTCATGCAAACCCTACCTTGTGATCGCTATTTCTCCCAGACAAATGATTTGAAAGGTGTAAATTGTACTTACTCTGTACGCCGCCACGGCAACATCCACTAACAAGTGGGCAAAGTCGGCCCACGACCACCCTCCATCGATGAATTGATGGAGGAGGCCGCGGGCTCTCTCTCCGACCTTGCACCTGCGCGGTGCGAGTGTCCTCGCCGCTTGACGGCGCTCCGCATCTTGGGCCGCTCTGTCCTTCCTTACGAATATATGGTGATATTGCAATATTTGTTTTAAACCACCACGTTAAATCTCTTATTCTCTTTTGTCCCGCCTTATACTTCTATTTATTGCTTTTACGTCGTGAGAATTCCCCTCCGCCCTACACCCCTTGCCATCCAAATATGGTCCCTGTCTCACCCTTAAGCGTTACATCATTTTGGGATTTCTGCCAGCTCGCCTGCTCGAGAGCTGTCCCACAAGTCGTTCAGTGATGGATTTCTCACTATTTAGACTTGCTAACATATTCCCCCTCCTTTTTCTGGGATATTGCTCCGTGCATATTTCTTTTATATATCATATTAGCCTTCATTTTTGCTCCTCACGTTTTCTTTTAGCTACTTCGATCGAAATTCATGGACGACTCTTGCTCTCATGAGAAGTGTCTGTTAAGTTTATCTTCCAGTGACCCTATGTCGACCCATCAAGTCTAACCAACTTTGGACTGCCTAACAGATTGATGGCCATGATGACAGCTCACTCCCATTCTTTTACATTGTGCTTAAACATTAATTTGTCACCTTTTTGTTGTTTCTCTTGTTACTACACTTTGGAAGGAATTGCCATGTGTGGCCCCTCTATGCAGGAAGTTTACTACGTGTATTTACCCATAGCCCAGCCTATATCCAATATTACCCCTGTGGGTTGGGGAACTAGAATATACCCACTGCATCCCCTGCATGTTGTAAGAGGCTAACTATTAGGGGGTTGTTTCTGAGCAAGTCCCAGAGCAACTAAAAGATCCCATTTGCAAGTTGGATTTTTATTCAGCTTGTCCCTTGCAAGTGGTCTTCCAAGCTGGTCCTCTGGTTACCTGAGGAACGTCAATGTAAATTGTCTATGTTTACCTTACTTCATTTCAGCTGATGATCCCATTGTTATTGCAGTCAGTTTCCTTTTCGGACGCGATCACTTTGATCCTACGCCGCTTAATCTACTTTCAACAATTTTTCTTTTTCAGATTATCATTGGGCAAATGACCCCATTGTTGTTGCTGTCAGTTCCCTTTTCGGACGCGATTACTTTGCTCCCACAATGCCTTAAATGTTTCCAACTTCTTCTTTTTCTCCTTTTTCTTTGTTGTTGCAGTCAGTTTCCTTTTCGGACGCGATTACTTTGCTCCCACAATGCCTTAAATGTTTCCAACTTCTTCTTTTTCTCCTTTTTCTTTGTTGTTGCAGTCAGTTTCCTTTTCGGACGTGATTACTTTGATCCCACAATGCCTTAAATGTTTCCAACTTCTTCTTTTTCTCCTTTTTCTTTGTTGTTGCAGTCAGTTTCCTTTTCGGACGCAATTACTTTGATCAATTACCCTCTAACTGTGTTTTCTTCTTCTGCTCCTTCTGTCTAAACCAGCTCCACGTCGTGCTATGTTCTGGCCATACTACGTTATTTCGTTCTGGCGCTGGACTTCTCTCTTCATCTTCTTCCTCTTTCTCTTTTTCCTTCTCTGTGTCTGTCACGTCTAGGTGACATTTTCTTTTAACACTCTCCTACATTGTTGCTGGTTATTGGCTATTTTAGTGGGCCCCAGCACACATGGCTCAGAATCTATGTATTTTTGTCAATTGACAGAGCCATGTCTATACTTGACTCTCCCTGTATTAAGGAAATATTTTGTTTAAGGCACATTTACATGCATGCATAATTTGTTTCATCCACATGTTGCTACTTTTCGTCCTTAAGCGCGTGATCATCAAGGCAGCCCCTTATTCCAGGCCAACGCATCCTTTCCTGCAAACCTGTCTAGACTTTGAATCTGGTCACTACATAGACCCCCTGTTCTCACCAGCTACGCTGTGAATGTTGTTCTTTATCACTCACATGCGTGTCTGGTGGACCAGGTTGCAGCCCATTGAACAGTTGTTCGCGATCTATTTGGAATAATTAATCCCCCAGGTGTACCAGTTGGTGGCTTTCTTACCTTTGATAGTCCTTCCTCCATCTCCAATACCTTGTCGTCTCCATTATATGGGGTTGACTTTTGCATTTTTCGTGAACATACCACTAACCCTGTTTTTGTTGTTGTGCCATGCCAGTCCCCTTCCTTATTTGGGACTTTGGTTTGAGTTTCCTCCTCCTATTCCTCCGCCTGACATTTAGTAAAATATTTCCTTTTCCTGCTACTGTACCCAAGTAGGCAGCCTCCTCGACTGCCTTGCCAAAATGGTTTTAAGTCTCTTGACCAGATCCATTTCTTCTTGGATATTATTTTGAAGTCTCTTGACCAGATCCATATCTTTGGGTTTCTTCCTGCATATTGCTTTTAAGTCTCTTGACCAGATCCATTTCTTCTTGGATATTATTTTGAAGTCTCTTGACCAGATCCATATCTTTGGGTTTCTTCCTGCATATTGCTTTTAAGTCTCTTGACCAGAACCATTTCTTCTTGAATGTTGTTTTGAAGTCTCTTGACCATATCCATATCTTTGGGTTTCTTCTTGCATATTTTGTTTTAGTCTCTTGACCAGACCCGTTTCTTCTTGTATATTTCTTTTGAGTCTGTTGACCAGGTCCACATCTTCCGGGCAATATGCTGTTATGCTCCATGTGCGCTGTCGCGGTTGTGGTGCAGTGAATATGTAGCCTACCTTGCACGCATTCCCTCGACAGAGCACAGGAAACCTTGTTAGGCCTAAAGAGGTGGCCCTCACTAAATGGCTGCCCTGTGAGTTCCACCTGGACCACCCACCGCAGGCGTGCACGTCTCACACTGTCGTGCACCACCTGGGATGGGAGTCAAGGAGGACCTCTATGCAGTACCTCAGTTGCTGTTTGTTCTCCCATCTGCTTCTTTGTCCTCCATAGTGCCATCTCAGTGACACTATCGTGTGCTATGGACATCTTCCCCTGTGTAGTTTTTACATTCCAGTTCCACTGCTGTATTCCATAAAAGACAAACAATAATTGTTGTGACATATAATGATACATACCTGGCACTATACATACCCCTTCCTCCTTTGTCAGGTCCTTCATATGGCCTTACCCTCACTTGTATCTCTTTGCATTACGGCTGCCTTCACTTACCATGTCTGTACCCAAATATCTCCCTATCTATAAGTCAGGTCGCTCACCCTTATCCTGCATCCTCGCTGCATTTCAGCCATCCATTACTGTCATGCTTCACAGGCCCCTATCTCCACTGTTTTTATTGTCACTTCACCTCAAGCACAGACTTTCTGCCCTGAAATTGATGACAATGGATTGACTAAATCATCAATCTAGCATTTACTATCACACTATACAAGGATGAGACAATACTTACACTATTTGTACTACCTGATTGTATAACAGATATATTGAGCTCATTCTATACACACCTAATTTTACTACACTGACCCACACTGTAGGCTTGAAGTAACATTTAGTATCATTTTCTTTTATTGTTGTTTTAATTGTTGTATATCTCCACAGGTATGTAGTTTGGCTGTAAAAAGGCCTTCAGTAATGTTGTGGGTGGTACCCACATGCAAACAGTGTAGTCATAATTACTAAACCTTATAAATCATAAAATAGGTTCAAATTTACAATTCACTCAAAATAATTGTTATCCCTTAGGGTAACCATAATGATAACATGACAACTAAGTTCATATTGACTATTCACATGATACTTGAGTTGAGTCATTGACAACCTAATTACTATATATATATAAAACTGTTCTCTTAAGTGTTGTATTCTCAATATCTTAAATATTGTACTTTACCTTAATATCTTAAATGTTGTATTTTTATATCTTAAGTGTTGTGCTTATCTTAATATCCTAAGTGTTGTATTCTCAATATCGTAAATATTGTACTTTACCTTAATATCTTAAATGTTGTATTTTTTTTATATCTAAAGTGTTGTGCTTTACTTTAATATCTTAAATGTATGTTTTACCTTTAAAAGTCATATGACAATATTTTTTTTAAGTGGTAAATCTTTAGATTTCATACCTCTGAGAAACATCTGACAATTTTGTCTGCAGTCTGATGTTTAGTTTAGCTATAATCCAAGATCTTTGAACCCCCAGGGTAATTAACCTACTCCCTTGACCTAGAACTGGGTCAGCAGGCTGCCTACGTCATTGCGCCCCGCATGCATCTCCTGCACACATATTCCTCCTATGTCTGTACATGTATAACACCTGATGTCGTTACTTCTACACAAATAACATCCATTGAAAATATGATTAATGGCAAAACTTCAGGCTGTAAAATAGAGACTTGCATTTACATCAGCTTCCCATCCCACAATCCCTACTTTAATTGAAGAAAATAAGCAAACATGACTTAATTGGGTATAGTGTCTGAAATATGGCCTGCTCTACTTTTATCAGTTTGAAGACACTTATTAGCTAGCCCAAAACATCATGGAATGAAGTTTAAGGGTTTTCAAACTGTAAATGGAACATTGAGATGACACTTTTAAAATATCTATGAATTATTTTTAGTTGATATTTCCATATTTTTTTACACTGAAAATTTATTTATTTATTTGTTAACCAATGACCAGTAACAATATCAATTGGTTGAATATTATTCATATTCAGTAATGTTGAGCTAAACTTCGCATGACATAATTGAAAAAAAAAGTTTTGAAAGCTTTCGACACATATTTTTAGATCTGTTTCATTGAAATTTGAAATGTTTAGTTTGGTATTTTTTTAATGTCTGTCATTGCGTGTCAGTGGGTACCCAACTAAATCATATATCAGTATTTATATTCAAACAGACAAAGGAATTTTGAATGAAAATAGAAATTCTGTAAAAATGATACTAAACTTTGAGATTTCAACATTTCTTTCTCAACAAGGAAATGACTTTGACCATAATGTTATGATAAAGAATAGTTCAGTCCCTTAATCTCAATAGGCAGATGTAAGTTTGCCAAACCCAACTGGGAGGCTGGCTGTATTCCTGTCTTCCCCATCACTACAGGCAGAATCCAAGTGACTATGATGTGAAACATGATCTGACCTACTATCCACATGTGCTAATTAGGCCACCAGTGGTTCAAAGATGTCATCAACACTCTTGTTATTACTTATAAATTACAATCCCTCCAGACTTTCACTGGCTTGGAGTGGTTTGTTTTGAACATGAAGGGCGAATATGCGTCACTTCCGGCAAAATCTCAGCAGCCCTGATTTGACCCACATAAAAAGGGGCGTGTCCAGCAAATCACTTTGATCCACTATAATTCTGTACTCCATTTATAAAAATGTGTAAAACATGTTGAAATGCAATGTCCATGTATTGTAATATATTATGGCTCAATATAAACATTTTCACAATTTTCTTGTCATGTGACTTTTAAATATCTTAAATGTTGTATTTTTATTCAAATGTTTTGAATGTTGTGCTTTACTCTAATAGCTTAAATGTTGTATTCTTTTGCTAAAAGCACCATGGGCTGATGACTATGCATAGCATTTTTCAATGTTAACACTACATTCCGCATGTGGCGCTTGTGCTGCTTTGTATAACCCACACTTTGACATCCGCGTGTAAGATTTTGTGTGAGGGACATGCCTGCGTGGACCACCACTGGCGCCACCTGGTTAGTTATTGCTCGCTACATGAGGACTCTATGAATATATGCATTACAATGTAAGGTGATCAGGGTGCTTTTTAACATAAATAATTTAACCATACATGTACGCAATAATTATATACCTCTCACACAAATTCGCCAATCACTCAAAACAGTATATAACCAGACAAATAAGAGAAAAATCTTGTTATCTTATAAGGAAAATATTGTAGACTCATGTGTTATGATAACGCATACCTACTGTGCTAAGATCATGTTGACAATATACAAAGTATAGTTGGGTATCCCGGTATCCAATACACACCTCTGTTCTTTCTCCATATCTCCCTTCTTTTTCTTCCTTTTTTTTCCTTTTTCTTGTCTGTTACACTACAACGACATATAAAACACATAGCCATTTCCATCCGAAAACAAAATGCATCTGTACTACTGATAAACTATCTAGCACTATTCACTTCATAATGTAACTGCACGTATATTATTCCTTATTACATTTTTTTCACGAAAAGGACTGCGTACACTTGCCGAAGCTTGCTAAATTACGTTGTTATGTTAAAGAGAAACGTGACGCTCGTATATATCGTTGATTTCTGTACTAACTAGACTTTCGTTACTAATAAACTCGTTCATTTTGATTAATGTGTCTACTTTTTCACCTAACCTGCTTGATACTTACGGAAAAAAACAGACTACGGAGTAGCTGTTTTTCCATTGGAGAGTGCAATCACCAATCCTCAGAGCGCTGGTTCACGTTTCACGTGTCCTACCCACCCGTTCACCTGATCTGTCCTTCTCAGTCAGTCGTGCTTTCCTAGAACCTCCTGTCAGTCAGGCGTGCTGTGCGGGGTGTGCCCTCCAGCTTTGTCAATCTAGTCATGTAACCATGTACCAATCTACGGATACTGGCTTTTGCCGTCTGCGTCCAAAAGTACCATAGCCCTGTGCTTGGTCTGAGGAGTTCTAATTATTTTCTAGGATCAACCACGTCTGACCACGCCATCTGGGGTCATCTTCGTGTCCTCTAATTATTGATGTGCATCAACTGAGCATGTGGTTTGAAATCTTCACTCCCCTGCCTTGAGATATATGACGCCTTTTCGGTTGACAACATGAATAATGTGAGACGATCGGTTGCTGTGCCCGTGTTCACTACATGCACACCGCGGACAGTAACTTTTGGCATTTCTCGCCAGACTGACGATGAAACGTCAAGTTTAACAAACTGATTTTTGCTTACTTTAAAGGCTAGTATATGAAGTCTTTACATTACCTGGTCCTGATCGGGTTCCCCACAGCTGCTTTCTCTTCGCTTTCTCCTCGTGTCTTCGCACCCGGGTGTTCTTTTAGCCTGTAGGGAATTTCCCACGCTGCTGTAGTTGGCAGAGTTTCCGTTGACCTCGCTCGTGACCTCGTTTCACTATTTCGCGTACACTGTTCTAATCTACATGTCATCCATCTTGAATTCACACATATATACTTTTTATATCCTTGGATCGAATTTAACTCTTGGCCGCGTTTTGCGATATGATGCCTTGTTCCGTTACTGCCTGTGTGATGACCTGGCGGTCACCTGACCTTTTTGCATTTTTGCATAATCAGATAGTGGCGGGTGCCCAAATATGTCGTTGTGGCGTCATTTCACCGCGCGGCTGTACCAAAATTTCTATCCACCCACTCTACGCTGCTTGTTACCACCCATACGATCGTAAAGCCCTTAAAGGACCACTAAACCTTATATCAGTATTGACATGTATACTACTCCTTACTTTCCACAACATTTTGTAAAATTTGTCTAATGAGTATTCCATGCTCACTTTAAACAATAGATAAGTCTCCGCTCAATCCATCACCTTCCTGTTGTAATGGACCATCTTTCAGCTTTTTCTTATTTTTCTTCTTCTCCCTGTCTTTGGAATCCATGATATCTATGTATGTTGTGTAAATTTCCTTAAGCTTGCTTATCTTGTATATTGTTTTACACTGACCACGCCCTAAAGCCTATAAACATGTAAACCACCATGACTTTATACGTCAATATGTTTTACTATATGATTTTATTTGCTCCATTGTTCGTTTCGTTAAACTTGAGTTATTCCTTTGTAAGCTTGTATATGCCCATTATGTATTCTCACCTTATTTGCCATTAGAAGGTCTAAAAGTCTTAGTGTAAAGTCAACTTAGCTCCATTGTGCTTCCCTTACGATGGTTGCTGGAATGAAATCTGGAAGCCAAATTCGCCTTCATCTCGGTCTCCGAGTTGTATAATATTTTGTTCTTTTTTTTCCTCTTGGTTGAACCCAGTTCTGGTAGCAGTGTCCTGGACGAAGATCAGATGGCCATTCTAACTTGGTAACGTTTTTGATATCCCTTTATAATATGCATTTTTCGACTTAAAACTCATAGATTTTCAAGGTTCCTTCGACTCTATTCAAAGGAATTTTGAAGCCTTTCTTGTTTCTCCTCCTCCTCTACGACTATGATTTGATTATGTTTAGTGCTCTCTGCCCTTCGTCTCAGGTGAGTGCGCGTTACCTGTTATTTTGTATGATGTAAGATGCTATTTTCATTAATCCTTTGATTTTATGTTTTATCACACCTAATAATTTTTCAACTTTGTAATTTTTCACCTAATGATTATTAAGACTGATTTTTGGGCAATGTTGTCCTTTTACTTAATATAGAGCCACTGTGTTATACTAATTCCAATACCTTTTTCATCCTTTTATTTTAATTGATATCCTATGCTTGTATTTTGTTTTATGATGCTTATTATACACTATGTTTACGTTAACCACCACCTGACAGGTTTCCTCCAGCTGGATTCCTATTTTTATTTAAAACAATTATCTCTATTTCTGTTTGTTTATTTCTTGTAAAATGTATCTGCCTAGATCTTCCTGATCTGAGTGTTACAACATTATATGTATGTCTCGGTGTCTACTCTGTTTTAGGCTGTGGATGACTATCGGATTTCACCTTGCACTAAGACACCTGGAGATAAGCCTTGCATAATTACATGCCTGGTTAATGCCCACTGTAACCTATTGTTTTATGTTACCTTCCATCATTTTACTGCTTTTATAATTCTTGTTACTTTGGGAATTCGTCCAAAGATAGTAGGGATACTCCTTCGCCATGGGTAACTCCTCGTTTTCTGAGTACACAGTATTTGACATCCGATTCAATTTGCAGTGTATATCGATATTTCGTATTACTTATGTTTTATGTACCTTTTTACCTGAAATACCCCTTGGTCCCGAGTGTCGTGGCTTGGCTCTTTGCTTTCTTCGTCAAAAAAACTGTCTTCATGTCCTGTGTGACAATATTTATACCCACGCGTTAGAATGAGATCATATCTCTCCCTAGAAAACCATCTTACCGTCCTTTCTGTACTGATTGGATGACTCTCAACTCTTACGCCAAGCCTTGTGGCTGTGATGGTACATCACTCCATCCTGTGCTTGAATGCTTGTTTTCTCGGTTGCATCCGGAGTAAGTGGATCCATAATGTACCCGCCTGCTCTTGACATAATTTCGCACGATCCATAACATGTGCATTACTCTTCAGGTAACATAAAGCCCTCTGGCGTAGTTGGTTCTAGCTGAGCTATTTTGCCTTCCTAGGGTTGTCTCTCATTGTACCACAATGGCGACCGTCAAATGCGTTGTCCACTTAATAAATGTAATGTATTATCACTTTATGTACCATTCGCCCTCAGATGTTACTTTCATGGTTTAAAATTTCGTACTTATGTGTCGATGTAATATTTTTTGATTATATAATTTTCTTGCTTATATTTTACTTATACTGCCTATATTCTACTGATATATGCGCAAATTGTGTGTGGAGACCCTCTTTATTCAACTATATTTTGGTTGTAACCTCGTGTGAAGTTTACTTAATAATTAAATAATTTTTACGTAATCACATGTACTCCACGCCTAGAAGATATTTCATCTTTCATAGATGTTGAAACCTTGTATTGTGTTTAATTGCTTTTCATAGATGTTGTACCTTTTATGTTCCTTATATCATTGGCTGGTGGGTTTTTTTATTAATTATTTATTGATGTTGTAATCTTGGTGTTGTCTGTAACGTGATTAAAAATATAACTGTGTACCCTTGTGTTCGTGCTCAAACCTGATGTACTTGAGCGTAGTATTTTTATCTCGATGTACACTACGTTCATTACGACGGCTTGATGATGTAATTTAGCTTGTTAATAAATCTTGAAATTGACAGACTTTATTTTCATTTTATTTCTTCTATACAGTATAATATGTACTTTCATAATTTAACCAATAAGTTGTTATCATAGATATTATTTCAAAATAGCTCAGCATACCAAATTTCCTCTAATTTCCTTTGAAGATTGGTCTAGAATTAAAATTTGCTCTAATATTGTTAATTCTGAACAGATTTTGATGAATAAAGACTCTATGAGCTCATTTTTGAAAGCTGCAGATGATTGAAGATTGACATTTGTATTAAAATACACGGAAATAAAACTACGGTGTAGTTTTGAAGTTATCTGCAATATGGTTTTCTTATGAGATGTCAGTGTCTGGCTCACACGAAATTTGTAGCACCACCTATGATCGGGCAATAATTCGTCACTTTCGGGAACGAGAATATGGCCTCGGACCACTATTACAATGTTCCATTGAAAACCATAGTAATTGCCTCACCTTCAAAAATTCATAAAAATATTAGATTCGACCTAGGGTATTTTGAAAAATACTTATCAGATGGCAAAAATATTCATCTTTCTTAAAGCAGAGTATGACGTGAGGTTGACCATTGAAATTTTTGGCTAGGATCTGTTTAAGTGCCACCTACCTTGAAAACAAAGAACAGAACATGGAAATATAGGAATGAGCCCCTGACAGCAAAGATCAATATATAGTCCCTTCAATTATTCTCATTTTTTTAATAACGTAGACAAAACAAGCCATTATTGTACTATTAAATAGCACTTTTCATTTTATGTCTAATGTGATCTACATCTCGCTATTATCATGTATAATAACCATGGCTTCGCAAGCAAAAGTAAAACACCAGTAAACACACTCATTGCAAACCTTAAACACCTTTTCAACTTTCAATGGGCAAATGGACTTCATAACAGACCAAAACACACCACAGAAGGCAACAAACTGAGAACTTACAACATATTTAAAAAGATTTTATATATGAAAAATACCTAGATTTTAATCCTGATTTTAAAAAAAGACGGTTATTAACTAGATTAAGAATAAGTGCTCACTCCCTTGAAATTGAAAGAGGAAGGTACAAAACAAAAAGTAAGAAAAAAATCCCAGTTGAAGAAAGAATTTGTACAAAATGCAAAATAACAGTGGGATAGAGTTGGTCAAATCACCATTTATTGTTCATTTTATTATGTATATATCTATATGAATAATATTGATTTAATGAATATGTATATTCAAATATAACCTGTTTAACATGTTACCTATAAATAAAATTGATTGTCAACACTGTATTTTTGTATCAACCTAATTTTGGAATCCCCCAATCAGCCAATGGGGCCCCAATACAAATGGTAAATAATCCTGAAAAAAGTGTTTCCAAAATAGGGCCTCTTTTAGGGACAAATATTAAATATTTTGAAAACCCCTGTGAAAGATGGAGGCAAACCTTTAAATAGTATTACTGTAGGATACAGAATACACACCCAGAGACCCTTGGAAATATACAGACATTCATAGACAATAACACACGATACTGATGGTTGATGAGTCACCATAACCACCATCCTGTGGGATCACGTGTAAGACGGACGAGCCGAAGTTAGATACGCAGGCAGGACGAGTCCATCTGATGACGCGTGAAGAAGCCACGTAGGCAAGCCCCACGGATGACGCGGATTGGCCCCTTAAAAGAGACGCGCAACCGTGGATGCGGGAGATTAGCAGTCAACAGTTCGAGAGTTCGAGATAGAGATGAGCAGTAGCGCCACTTGCCACAGAAGATCCACGACTCTCAGTATCGTGACTCCATAGACTTGGGTGTTTTGCGTATAGTCAGGGTTTCATAAGTATCATGCAAAGTTGGTAATTCACATGCCTCGCTCATTGACATGGCGGCCTAGCCAGACAAGGAGGAATCACAGCACTGAATAAAGGTATCTATTACACTGTGTATATCCTGTGTCTGCAGTCCTCATTGCCCGTCATCCATAATATGAGGGTATAACGTGGTAGCTAGGATCCGTGCCCGATCTCACAGCCAGCGAGTTAGCGAGCTATGTTGATGGTACAGTACAGTACAGTGCAACAGAGTAAGACAGGTTAGAGTATCTATCTATTTGGTAGAGTATTGATCCCCCGTCCAAGTCCCCTAACGACGGATACTCTCCATTAGTGGGTAACAATATGGTGGAGAATATCCGAATCGATCCATGGCATTGAGCGTTGATGATACTGTATGGAGATCCTGACTGCCGCCCTGTTACTTGAATATAAGTCTATGTTGCTAGAAATGGCTGTTGGTAGAAATGGCTGAAGACGAGGATGTACATGGAATGCTACATCAAATTATAGACCACTTATGCAGCGTTGATATTGCTGGAGTCCAAACTGGCATTGTAGACATGTTAAACGCACAATCTAAAGATAACAAAATCCACCAACAGAGACAAGGTTCCAAATCGCTCCTCCCACCCCCATTTTACGGTAGGTCTACAGATGATCCCCTCCGCTTCATGAATAAATTCCTTACCTACACCCAACTTTCCCATACTCCCGCAGATTTGAAAGTGCCCGCTTGTCGCATGTTGCTTCATGGCGCGGCAGACGTTTGGTACCTTTCCCTGCCCACAGATGTCACTAGCTCCTGGGATTCCTTCTATGCTGCTTTCGTTAAGTTTTTCGGTAGTGAGACAAACGCTTGGTTGCTCGAGCAATCTTTAGATGCTAGAAGCCAGAAAAAGAAAGAATCCGCAGAGACATACATCAATGATGTACTCATTCAGTGCCAGAGGCTACAAAAAGATGACATGGAGACCAAGAAAATATTGGTTAGGGGTCTCCTCCCTAATCTTAAAGCTTTTGTGGTGGGAAAGTCACCTAAAACGCTCGATGATACCATCGAACAGATTAAATTGGCTGAGACAGTCTGTACAATGACTAGTGACTCCTCAATCACTTTGAATGGGATAGATTCGCCATCCGATTCTACGTCTCAGTTTCTTGCGCAACAGTCCTCCACTCTCGCTGCCCTCCGCGAAGAGGTCGCAGATGTTGGGAAAGGGTTACATAGGCTTGGCAACCGTCCAGAAGAGGGTGATTCTTTTTGCTTTTTCTGCAGAAACGCCGGTCATTGGATCAGAGATTGCAAGGCGCGCCATGACTGTAGTTTCTGCGGGCGAGATTCTCACCTGTCTATCTTTTGCCCTGATAAGTTCCGTGCTTCCCGTGACCAAGCTCCCCGTGCTCCCCCGCGGTCTGACAGCCGGCCCAACTGCCCCAATGGTCGATTTGAGTCGGGGTATGGCCGTGACCGGCATGACCAAAATAATGGTAGAAACAGTCTGCGCCCATTTCAGAATAGACCTTATTCGGGTAATCGTCCGGGCAATGATGGCAGATATAATTCAGGCCGCCCCCCCTTCAATGACCAACGCCGCTCTGGGCTACGACCGGACAACCGGCCCCAATATCGGCAGGAAAACTATTAACTCCTGTCCCGCCCCGTGAGCCACGTGATAGGAGTAGTAATTCGTTTGATATCGCAATAACACAAAGTAAATCAGACATATTGAACGAGGTTCACTGTTATTTTGCAGAGATGTCCTCCCATCCTCACAATTTACTGGACGATTCTCTGCTACCTGCTTGCCCCGCTTCTGTACCGCATAATTTCCCTACTGTCTCAGACAATGATATAAAATTTTCCCCCTCTCCTCTGATGGTCGCATCGCGGCAAAGACTAGATTTAGCACCATAGATGCATTATTAGACACCGGCGCACAACGTAGTATTATCACGCTTGCCTCATTACGGGCATTCTGTCCTGATGACTCTTTCCCACGCCAAGCCTCGGCTAGCAAAATTGTTGTAGTTGCAGAAGGCAGCTCTGTTCCTATCCACTTTCAAACCCATCTTGACCTATTTATTGGAGATCAGTCGTGCCGTATCTGCTTCCAGGTGGTCCCTGACTTACAATATCCTGTTATACTGGGCCGCGATTTTTTCACAACTTACGGCGTGGTCCTTGATTTCGCACAACGGGGAGTTGCTTTTAAATTCTCACCTAAACTACGCCTATCAGAAACAATCAGAATTCCGGCCAAGTCTGAATTCATCACTCACGCCCGCCTCAAGCCTAGCAACCTGTCCGGCCTTTTGGGTGTCTGCACTATGGATGGTGAGTTACCTTCCTACCCTGAGGTTGCGATGGCAAGGGTTTTCGCCACTGTATATGACGATCAAAGGGTTCCCGTTCGTTTAATGAATATGGCTGATAATGCCATCACCTTGCCAAAAGGCGTTGCGGTCGGCTACTTTGACCCCATCCCCCTGGGTTCCGAGCCACAGGAACTCCCCACTTTAGACCTTACGTGGGGAACTTCCTCCGCTGAGATCACGGATGATGTAGAATTAGCTCCTGTATCAGCGTCCCCTAGTGATCCAGACACATATCACAAAATAGACCTTACAAATTCTGACTTGTCGCCCTCCCAGAAAGACTCCCTGAAACGTCTCATTTCGTCTTTTAGCGACATTTTCACGACCCGCGATGGCGAGTTTGGTGACACGAATGTTGTGCAACATACCATTTATCTCAAGGGATCGGTTAGTCCGATTAAGCTACGGCCTTATCGCGCCGGATATAAACAAAGGGGTATTATTGACAAAGAAGTACAGCGCCTCCTGGACAAAGACATCATCCGGCCCTCCAACAGTCCGTGGGCTTTTCCCGCCGTCCTTGTCGAGAAGCCAGCTCAGGATGGTACTGTCTCGTACCGCATGTGCATTGACTTTCGGAAGCTGAACGAGGTCACCGTGCCTGACTCTTTTCCGTTGCCACATATTCAAGACACCTTAGACAGCTTGGGAGCTCGTAAGTTAACACACATAAGCACACTTGACCTCATGGGCGGGTTTCACCAAGTGAGCGTTCACCCCGATTCCCAACCACTCACTGCCTTCATAACTCACCGTGGGCTGTATGAATATAAACGTCTTCCGTTTGGTGTCATCAATGGTCCCCCAACGTTCCAACGTCTCATGGAAACTGTGTTACAGGGCCTCTCTGACCTCTGTCTCATATATTTAGACGATGTCCTCGTTCACAGCCCTTCTTTCGAGCGACATCTGGCCGACCTTACGCGAGTTTTTACGCGTTTTCGTAAAGCTAAATTGAAACTCCGCACTGATAAATGTTTCTTCGCCAGGAAACAGGTTAAATACCTCGGCCACATAATATCTAAGAATGGCATAGAAGTCGATCCCTCTAAAACCAAGGCTGTTGATGAATACCCTGTCCCCACCTCCTGCAAAGATGTGAGGGCTTTTCTGGGCTTGTCTGGATATTACCGTAGATTTGTCGAAGGCTATGCGAAAATTGCGCAACCTCTCAATGCCCTTACCAGTAAAAAGAGTACTTTCGAATGGGATAATTTAAAGCAGGCTGCCTTCGATTCTCTCAAAGCAAAGTTGGTTTCGGCTCCGATACTCCCTTTTCCTCGCATTGAGCCCGACAACCCATTCATCATTACGACAGATGCCAGCCTTTTTGCGATCGGGAACGTTTTAAGGCAAATGCAGGATGGCTCTGAACGGGTCATTGCTTATGGGGGCCGAGCACTTAATCCGGCAGAGCAAAATTATACGTGTACCGAGCGGGAATGCCTCAGCATCATAGCTGCTTGTAAACTACATGAACCTTATCTCAAATACGAGAAATTCACTATTGTAACCGACCATTCTGCCCTACAGTGGTTATTCCGTTCCGAACCAAAAGGGCGCCTGGGAAGATGGATGTTGACTCTTCAACAGTTTCGTTATGAGATTGTTCATAAACAAGGAAAATCAATCCCACATGCTGACAGCCTTAGTCGTCGCACGTACCCGTTAGACCCGAACCCCACACCTGAGTTAGAACTCAAATTGGCTGCTACCTCAGACCCGCCCGGTGATATTGAGCCACACCCTGTCTCCCCCGCGGAGGCTGCCCAATGTTTGTCTGATCTCAACCAGTCATCCGGTACCTTGTACACCTTCAATGACATTAGTGTGAAACAGTCTGCCGACCCTTCTCTTCAGTCTTTCATTAAGTATTTTAAATCGGCACACCTCCCTTCCACTCAGCGCGAAGCCCGTAAACTCCTCGCTCAAGTAGACGATTATTACTTGAAGGAAGATGTTTTATTCCATTTGTATGTGACTCCGGGTAGGGGTCCGGCAAAGGACCGTTGCAAAACTCAGCTTGTTATCCCACCCACTCTCCGCCATGATTTGCTCGAGGCTTTTCATGATAGCTCGATGGGTGCCCATCTTGGGACTGACAAACTTTATTCCACGATACGCCAGAAATATTATTGGCCTGGTATGCATAGCGATATCATGAACTGGGTACAGTCTTGCCTGGTTTGTAATAAAACTAACAAACTTCCGAAAAATAGACAGGGTTCACTACGACCCATTCCTGTTTCACGCCCCTTTCAGCGGGTTCACACTGATCTTATCGGGCCTCTCCCCAAAACCGACCGTGGTAACAAATATATTCTTGTTTTCCAAGATGCTCTCACACGTTTCCCTGAAGCCTTTCCTCTCCCTGATCAGTCAGCCGTCTCGGTGGCAGAACGCCTCTTTGAAGATATCTGGTGCCGCTGGGGAAACGTTGAATCTATTGTAAGCGATCGTGGCGGGTGCTACGCTAGTGTAATCGCTGAGGAATTGTGTAAATTGATGCAAGCTCGCAAGGTGATGACTACACCTTACTGCCCCCGTAGCAATGGAATGGCTGAACGCAGTGTTCAATCAATCTCTAAGAATCTAACACGTCTTTGCCATGACAAACCCACATCTTGGGATTTGTTCTTACCCTCTGCCTTGTTCGCTATGCGGTCGTCGGTCCATCAGGCCACGATGTACAGCCCGTTATTTTTGATGACTGGCCGTGACGCCAAACACCCGTTTGAGACATCCCTGCCTGACCCTACTCACCCCAGTCCATCTGTCAGCCATTACGTACGAAACATGTTTGAACGTGTCGAAACCGCGCGTAAGTGGGCTAAAGAGAATAACGAAGTCATGCAGGCCAAGATGAAGTCTTACCATGACTCCAGGAATAAGGGTTGGAAATTTCAGGTTGGTGATAAGGTGTGGATTTATTCCCCCGCCACCAAGGTCCCAGGCCGTAAACTTAAATCCCCCTACAGTGGGCCGTATTATTTGATCGAGCAAACCGCCCCGCTCAATTTTAAAGTCCGTACGTGTGACACCCACGTGGAACCAAAGTCTTCTATTCATGTTAACAGATTTCGCCCTTGTGTCACACGTTTCGATCGCCCCGTTTCTCCACTCCAATTCGAAGATAATACCCCGCCAGGAGATGACCTCCCTGCTGATGCTATCCCGCCCTCAGACCTTTTGCCGGAGAATGCCCTTCCATATTCGGATGGTAATGATGCGCCGACGCAGGCCACCGTTTCGCCCGACCCTGATGCTGACGACGCGGATGACGAATCTGATACACAATATGAGATTGAACGTATTCTCAAACAACGTGAGGGTTTACAGGAAATGGAATACCTAATTAAATGGAAAGATTATAGTACTAAAGACAATACATGGGAACCGTTTTCATTCCTGGGCAAGAAGACTCAGGCAGATGTGCTTGCCAACCCTCCCCCTACTGTTAAGGGAAGAAAGAAATAGACTGAATAATTGCTATCATGTGTTGTAATATTAGTAGATGTTGTCTTACTCCTTTTTTTATGATTCATTCTATTCGTTGTGTTTAGTTGTTACTTCATTCACTCACAGTCATCTCTGTATTTTACTTGACCCGCTTCTTATACCCTACAAACGACCTGCTATAATTGTGTTCCCCGAGTATTGATTAATGCACAAGTCGCCATTTTGACAGCCTATTTGGATTTTGTTTCACGAGTGACCTTTCTGATGCTTTACTCCCATGCCCCTCGTGTAACTCCGTTTAAGTCAGCTTGATAGAATTATTTCTGTATAGCTTTATTATTCATGTTGATTCGATTGACATCTGTTTTCCCACGTTTCCATGTGGCCTTTTGTCCACCGTTGGTGTCACTCTGATCTGTACCCACCAGACCCTTACTGATTGACCCCGTAAATTGGCCTTCCTCCTCGTTAGTGTGTCTCCCTCTGTTCACCCACATGACTCATGACAGGCTGACTGCCGCTTTGTTACTTGCGCAGGATTGGATGCTGTGTGCGCGTTGCTGCTGGGATGATATAGCGGTTCCGCTGACAACTCAGACACTTTCAGCCTCTGCGCCTTCAAGTAGCTTCATCCTGCCTACGTGCTTCGTTCCATCGTTGCAGTCTCCGCATTTTCGTGTATTAGTTGACTTCTGTGTTACTGACTGGCCAGTTCTCTAGTTGACTCCCTGCTGTACAAATCGTGAGTATTCTCGTTTCTTACAGTGAGTCCTTCTTTTGATATAGTATTGCTTGAGTCTCTGATTATGCGATTGACCTCTGACTTGACTTTGAAGACTTTAACAGCGTTGTAGCCTAAAACGTGAGTGTTTCCTCTGGTCCTCTTGCGTTCGAATATGTTGGTTGAAACCATGACTACTTATCCATGAACGATTATAAAGTTGTGAAGACAACGCATCACGAGAAGTGTTTGATGATTATATCGAGATTCGTATTTTCCACTTACACCGCAACAGTAATAGAGTTGCGAATACTGTGCATCACACGAAGAGTTTGATGACCACGTCGAGATTCGTATTTTCACTTATACCGCAAACAGTAATAAATTTGCGAAGACAACGCATCACACAAGGTGTTAGATGGTTGCATTGAGGTTTCTTGTTTTCACTTATTCCGCAAACAGTAATAAATTTGCGGAGGCAACGCATCACACGAGGCGTTAGATGGTTGCATTGAGATTTCGTATTTTCCACTTAGGCCGCAAAAAAAAAAAGTATTAAAATTGCGGAGAAAGCGCATCACACAAGGTGTTCGATGGTTACTTTGAGATTTCGTATTCTTCACTTCTACCGCAGACAGTAATTAAGTTTGCGCAGGCAACACATTACACGGGGTGTAGAATGGTTGCGTTTTGGCTTCTTATTTCCATTTGTTCCGTAAACGAGGAATCAACGTTTACGTAGACAACGCATTACACAGGGTGTTCAATGGTTGTATTTTGGTTCTCTGCTTCTTCTCTATACCGCAAACAAGGACCGATAAGTTTGCGAAGTCAGTGCATTCCACGGGGTGTTGGTTGGCTGTATTATTTGTCCCTCTCTGTTCCACAACAGTAATAGAGTTGTGAAGACGGCGCATTCCACGGCGTTGGGTGGCTGTATCTTATGTGTATTCCGCGCGATGGGATGTAAGACGCGATGAAATGATTGATATATTTTATTCCGCGCCTTGGGACACTGGCTGCGATGATTTTTGCGCACTCCTCCCTTTAGATGGATGGATTGCCTTATGTACCGGTACATTGACGATTTTTTTTAGACCATACGTTGTTACGCAGAGTGACGGTTACAACTGCTGTTTTGATTACAATTTGGGACGACACACTACGACAATTAGCCTTTTCCGGATGTTTATCTTCACTTTCATGTCAACCCTGATGACACTGTATAGGTTGTCCCCCTATTGAATACTGCATTGATTTAATTACTATAATGCCTGTTTGATTGTGAGACGTAAGTGCTGTTTCGGCTGGACCCTGTAATTTCTTTCACGCCAATTAAGCGTTTCGTCGCTACCTATTTGAAGTCAGTGACTGCCTATTACTACCCACATTGGACTATACGTTGACACCCCACTGATGGCTGTTTGATATTTGATCTTATCTTGTGATGTAGATTGTGTTCTTCTATCTTAAATCATGTTGTTATTTCATCACTACACCACGATTAAGTGGCTTGACCATGTGCTCCTCAATTAGCCGGACCTTTATAGCATGTCTCACTGCCTGTTTTCACCCTTCTCTATACCACCCGCATTCCAGAGAATCTAATCATTGCATCGTTCACCCTTCAGGTGGGACAACTATGTTCCTGTCATGACTCCTGCAGACTCTTCTATCACCCTTCCTGATGCTCCTCCGCTTGCATTTCTTTCGGACGAGGAAGTAAACGACATATTGGACGCACTTCCCAGTGATAAATCTTTGTGGGCTAACGTTTTTGACACAGACGACCCGTCGTTTTCAGTCCCTGCTGTCCCTTTAGAAACGCCACAGATTCCGGTCACTCCCGAACCCTCTGTACCACTTCCTCGATTTGCCTCAGTAAACGGCAGACCTCACCTTCTCCCTATCACCCCACACTCATCACCTGCCGTTCAACCGCCACAAATACCACCACCACCTCCCACTCCACACCACCTAGACCCCAGTGCCACGTGCCCTGTTCTTTACGTCCCCCGCGACCAACCAGCCTTTGCTTCGGTGGTCCAGGTATGCCCCAAGTGCAACGCTAGTGTCCGCATTCAGGAATTCACTCTTATCCCTTATCGCTGTTTGACTCGCTTGAGCCCGAGTACTCGCTTCTAACATGTATATAACGTGGGTCCTTTTGTTCCTTACGCCAGGGGTGCCTGCTGTCAGTGTTTTGGGCCGCCCGAATGTCGGTGCCCTTCTCACGAAACAAGGCTACGTTGCAAACAGTGCAGCGTCATGGCAGGTCACATTTGCCGTCCCACATCTTGAGTTACCGGCTTATATGCCTCCGTTTAGTATGTGTGAGGAAGAGATCCCGTTGGTTCTCTCTCCTCGACGAAGACGGGATGTATCAATTGCTCACGGGTTTTGTAGCACCTTTGGCTCTTTGACTTCTGCCTATCGGAATCTCAACGATTCCCTCACGAACCATATACATCGTTACTGGCGGTCAATCAAGAAGCTTTGGCCGATCACTCAACCTCCACCCCGCAAGAACGGACGGCAGAAACGTTCGTTTCTACCGTTCGTGGGCTCCTTTCTCGGCTCTGCTTTTGGGTTGGTCACTGACAAACAACGGAATAAATTGATGAAGAGGGTCAGCGTTGTGGAGGGTAACTCCAAACGCTTACAAACAAATCTCAACGCCCTACATGCTCAGACATCTTCATTAGTAAGAGTCACGAACGAACGTTTAGACATTGTTTCTGATGGTGTGGTGAATAACACCCTTAACATCGCCAGGCTTCTCCACAACAGTGAGTCCCTTGTTGCCTTAGAAACCATTGCCGAAAACAAATTATCCCCTATTTTGGTTCCCCCTGATGTCTTGCATAAATCTATGAGACAGGTTGCCAGGGTGCTGCGTGTGCAACCCAAATTTCAAGTTGATGTATGATCAACCCAGTGCTATCTACGCCATTCCAGGCGTAACGGCCCTCAACAGTGACTCCCATTTGTATATTGATGTTAGCCTGGCACTTGTGGTGAAAGATAACGCTTTTACAATATATGAGGTATCGTCTTTCCCGATACCGACGGGAGGAAAGAAGCCAAACCAATTTACCCGTCTCTCGGGATTCTCCGATTTCATTGGTATATCCCGTGACGAGAGGTTCTACATAGAACTATCTCGGGCTGATTTGGCTGAATGTTTCGGGACTGGCGTTCGCCACTGCTACAGGACCTTCCCAGAATTTCCTGTCGATATCCCGTCCTGTGCTTTGTCAATTTATAAGGGTGTGGTTCGTGACATTATGTCATACTGCCAAGTAGATCTCATAGAATTGAAGTCCCCGTTACGTGTTGTCAGGGATTTACAAAACTCGTCCTTTTTGGTTATTGGCCATAGTGAACCGTGGCTTGTCACGTGCCAGTTAGATGTCACCCCCACTGAGGTTGAACCCTGTACTTTTTGCACATTAACTTTAGGTTGCGGGTGTAGTATGCAGTCCAGTTTTGGCGTATATATCCCGCCGAGTCTGGTCCACTGTGACAAAGATGTCATGACACGCGCGGCTAAGTCCTATATAACAAATTTGTTGTTTATCTCCCTATTTCATAATGACACTGCTATGCATGGCATGGCGGCTGATACGTTGTTCCCTGAACCCCCAAGCTTGGATGTTCCCGACCTAGACTTGCTCACTTTAGGAGTGGACGAATTTGTTGACCGACAGGGTATGGTCGTTGCTGATCTTAATCGCACTGCCGCCGCATGGAAAGATTCTCAGGTGCCGTACATTGACCCCGCATGGACCTTGCCAGGTGGTTTTGCGACACATGACAGCCCTGGTTGGCTTAATCTCCTCAATACCATTGGGACAGGGTTGTCCATAGCATGCGCGATTTGCTTGTTTGTCTTGCACGGCAAATATGCACATCTCCAGAAAACTGTCTTGTTATACCAACTCAGCCATGTGCCCGCCACAGACGCCCTGCCCTTTTTCTCTGACTCCCACCCTCTACACCTCTTCGACCTCATTGGCCTTGCAGCCTTATCCCTTGTCGCCACATTCCTTGTCTCCCAGAAAATATACTGTATATTTCGACGCAGACATGACTTGTCCTCGGTCATGCGCATGTTTGACCGGGAAACTAAATGCCCTAAATCAACCATATTCCTTGAACTTTTTTCCGGCACGTCCAGAGTGTTTCTCTTTGTAACGGAAATTCTAACTTTCCCGGGTTGTATTACAGTTTTCCCCGGCGAAGCAATGCCCCACGCTGAACTTTCAGGCGGATGCCTTAACCATCATCTTATAATTGATTGGGACATGACTATGTTACGTGACACACATCGTGAGCTTAAGTTTCACATGCCCTCTATTATCAATGTACCCCTGCACCTCAAATTGCTCACTAAATCCGTCATATCTTCCTCCCACGCCTTAAATTTGCTTATTGGTTGCGATAGCTACTATATTCTTCACGCACTGCCCTCCGACTTACCCCTACGCCCTCGTGGCAACATCCTTACCCCACTCAGTCGCAGGACCCTGTCATCTCAGGATGACCCCCGTAGACGGGATAAGAGACGTTGCATCAGGCATTTCAGCTCCGTTTTCCCCACTTTTGACCATGTGCAAGAGGATCGGTCGGGCGACAATCCCTCTAAAATTAAGAGTGTTCTATCTCCTGCTAAATCATCACCTTGTCTGACATTCAACGGGCCCCCTACGAATAAGGTCAGGTGGGGTGATCACAAAGAAACAGAAAGTGTACCCGGGAATACCTCAGTCACCTTGGGTGAACAACTATGAGAAAAATAAAATACGAAATACACAGAGACAATACGTATTTGATTGAAGAATGATAGGTGGCGCCTGCTACCAGGGTGCGTTATTCACTCACCAGTTTCCCTTTCAGGCATATAATTCGCCCCATTTCCATTGAGGATTTTCGATTTAGGTAAGTATGGCTGACACTTCACCCCAGCCCCAGGTGAGTTCTCCCTCACATGATAACCAATTTTCACCCATGGAGTCACAGAAATTTAAATTGGACATGTATGAATTGCACCATCTTGCTGCATTTGTAACTAATTCTGCCACACCAACCCTGCCTCTCCATTTTACTTCACAAATTCTAAATAAAATCAGAACCAACGCAGCCTTGGCCGGCGTATTAGCTTATTATGTTCTCTATCATGACACTGCTGGTTGTTTCACTTGTTTCGAATTAGACAAACCTTGTAGCTCAAAATGCCTCGAGAAATCGGCCCTCCGCTTCTTGAGGCTGTTTTTCTGGTCCCACCCTTTGACATGGGGCATGGCCGAACGCGTAGTGCGTCGAGCCCTTTCATACTTTCGGCTAGAAGGCAGAGATATTTTCTCCCCTAAATATTTTATGGCTTTGGCATCTTTAGACCCGTGGCTTTCATACATTTCCTTCCACGCTCCTGGTGCCCCAGACTCTGTGGGTACCCGCTCTCCCTCTGTAGAATGATACGCTTACTAAACGCTTTTTTTTTAACCTATAACCATTATAGTGGGGTGACTTTTGCTTATATGTTCTCTCTTTTAGTTGTATATCTACACTAACCGTTGCACTCACAGTATTGTTGACTTTTACCTTGTCATGATTTTCATTTTACCTTTTTGGGTTTGGGTAAATTGTTACTTTGCCGCCACACGCTTTTGCATGGTTACGTGTTGTCTTTTATGCTTTACTTTCAGATGGTATACCTCAAGGACCCCGACGACTTCACATCTCGCCATGCCTCACGGCGCGAGACTTTCTTCACAGAGGTTTGCAGCATCCCTATGGAAAACCTGCCTATGGAACGGTATTTGTCACTGGAATCGGTCATCTCTCATATGGACGGTAATGTTGCGCTGGCGGGTTCCGCCAGGTGTCTCCCTCGGTTTATGGATATTCCGAGAGAGTGCGCCCCAGACAGGAGAGTAATTTTTCTCCACAAATTCAGCGCTTTTCGATTTGTGGTTATGAATATCCACACTTCTTGTGGGTTGGGATTATATGATATTCCCTGTGGCACCCACAAGTCTTTCATTATGACTCTCGCTGAAGTATGCCATTTCGCATACTTCCCTGGCCTTGTCAAGATGGTCCATAGGATATTATCGGACTGTGTCTGCTGTGTGTTAGCACCATTGCCTAACTCCCCCCGAGCTCTACCTTGATTTGCTTGGTCCCCCCTTACGATTCCATGCACCTGTGCCTGACTTGCTCCCGCCTGTCAGTGAGTCCCAGATGGTTGTATTTTCGGATGATTTGTTGCCTCATTTACCCTTATCCAAAATTTTCTCTCCCAAACCGCTTTTTCGGACTGCCCGTCCTGATCCCTCATATGGTAATTACGGGTTTTTCTATTTGCCTTTCGTCCCTAAAGGACCCCTCCCCGATGCTGTTTGCTATGACCGTCTATTATGTTCACCCTTCTGTACCCCTTGTGCTTTATTCATCAGAGCAGCTGTACACTCATCTTCTGGCTGTCTCCACCGAACCCCTGTCCTCCTTTTTGCCCCCACAAACACCCATCTCCTTCCCCATCCATCAACTTATCACCACCAGACCCCTTTTTCACTACCATAAATTTTCAAGTTTCTTGGCCTCTATGTTCCAGTCCCCCGCCAAATACTTGGCCATCACACGGTATCCGTAAACCTTTGTGTTTTGATTGCACATCTAAACCAAATTCATCCCCCGCATCCCCTTTTAACAAATCCCTTGTCCCTACATCAATACGATAGTCATTAACACCTGTAATGATTACACTTCAAAGAAAAATAAAACATTCTTTCTCGGTCTTTTACACATCTCATTTTATTACTCCGTGAATTTTCCATTCATTCTTACCACACTTTGTTATTTACCCTGATTGCATCACCCTCTTACCCCCATTACCCACTACCCTTTGGCATCAGGCCATGTAAATTACCCGTTTAACCCTTGTGCTTTTCTTACACCCCGAACCCGTTTACCATCTTTTGTTAAAACGTAGCAGTCACTTTACATTGTCCTCATGTTCATCTGTATTTGCTAATTGTTTTACAACCCTTTCTTAAATCACGCGTCTGCACCACGAGTCCATATTGTAGGAGTGCAGCTTCTCACCCCATTGTCGCCCAACTCCTTATTTCACATGTCCCTTCATTATCACAGATTGCTTCGGCACCAGTCTTTGGTTATTTTATGGCACGTTGCTGTCACCAACTATCACTGGTGTCCTCTAATATCACAGCAGTTTTACACCGTGTATCACAGGTGTTTTTACATATCACAGCAGTTTCACGCCGACGACCATATGTATTTGGTCACGTTGATTTACTCTCAGCAGCTTGTCATCGGTCACTCATCCGGGACGATGCTGGATTCACATCGTCCTGTGTTTGTATCACTTCACGGCGCATACTTGCACGTTCTCTTTGCCTGAACGTGTTGTGTTTGTGTCCACCACGGAGTTGTCTATTGGCCTCCCGGTTCACGCCGTTTACTGCCTTGTTCGTTTACGATTACACGGGCAATTGCACTACTATTTAGCTGCATTGTCTTCTGTTTCACCAACAGCTTCAATGCATGGCGCTTGTTCATGGTTATTCATGCCGACGGTGGCTCTTCGCCTGTGCCACGCAGGCTACTTACAGTCTCTCGGCTCTTTTTCGCCGGCTGGTGCGTTGCACTGGTAGACTGCTTATAGAGGCCTTCTTCTTGGAGGCCCTTCCCACAATCTCCTGTCTATCTAATCATACCTATTCACCGATATCACATGAACATGTTCTGTTTGGATTGGTGAGGTACCATCCAAACAGCCAACCGCCTATTCAGGAAGGACGGTGTGACGGTATCCGAAAGTAAGTGACACCAAAGTTCCGAAAATTCGTGATAAACCTGTGACCCCATTTTTGAATATTAATTTCTCTAATTTTGGAAATAATTTAGGACTGGAATTTGGAATCCCCATTTCAGATTACCCTTTACATAGAAAAAAACAGAGTCATGGCGTTCCTTGTGAACAAAGTGGGCGAATCATCGGGCGTTGAATCAATTAATAGTCCCTACTTTAACAACAATACATATGATAAATAACTGCCTACTTTACTTTATTACAAACAATCTTGGATAAAACAATATGTTGATTTAAGCACCAATCACTGTGCTTATTTAGGCACTAATCACAGTGCTGCCCACCCTGATCACAAGGAGAATTTGGAAACCCCCGGAAAAAATTAATAAAAAGCCGAAATTGGAAAAAAATAAAATAATTACTTCACCCTACCCGCTTGACTACCTAACCCCACCCATCCCTAGTCCACCTCCCCCCCTTGGCCCTCCACCGCCCTCGCCTCCTCTCTCAGCCGCAGACGCCGCTGGCGCTCTTGATAGATCTGAAAAACAGTCCATATTACTTTCTCATAACAATCCCAGTACGATATCACATTTATCGGCCTCACCTTTTGTTTTCACTTACCTCTTTTCACAATCTCTTGTTAGTTTCTGCCCATCCCCCCGCCTTTCCCTGTTCCGTTCTCCCTTCTATAACGACCCCTTTCATTATCCATCACCATTACGTAAGTTTATGTTGGTCCTGTCAGCTAACTTTTAGGGTGTCCTCCCTGATGACGTCATTTCACTTCGCCTCTAATTTACCCCTTTTTGGGTAACATGTACAATTTCTTTTTCTTGCTACCTTATTCTGCATGCTCTGCCTTTTAATATTTGCATAAATCTGTCTGTTCGTCCCCTTTTTGCGCTGTTGGCTAGGAACTGCTAAGCCCCGCCCCCCCATATCGTCGAAAACTTTTCACCACTAGTTTCCCGACCCGGCAGTTTCAAATTGATCCCCCCGGTGCTAGATCCTATCCATGAGGATCGGGTTTTCTGTTTAACCCGACCGCTTCCGACTTTACCACCGCTACTGATCGATTCCTGACATGTTTTCCTATCTGCCTACGTGTTTCGTTGTGATTTTTGACCAGTGGTCACTCTAGTGCATCCCTGTATGTCTTGCTGATCCATGCCGGTGATCCTATGCCGGCGCCATCTTTCTCCATCAGCGCTCATGCACACCGAACTTTGTGTTCACTATTTCTCTCTGATAAGTAAATAGAAGCCATAAAATCGTACTTACTCGGTATCCTGCCACCACGGCATCCACCATGAAGTGGGCGAAGTCCGCCCACGACCACCCTCCATCTATAAACAAATGGAGGAGGTCGCGGGCTCTTACGATTACGTCTTGCACTGTTTGGTTCATCTCCATGACTGATTTTGCACCTGCGTGGTGCGCGTGTCCTCGCCACTTGGCGGCGCTCCGCATCTTGGCCGATCTGTCCTTCCTAGCAAAGAAATGTGATGATATTTCTTTTTACCACTCAATTGTTTCTCTCATGCTCTTTTGCCCCGTTTTGTATCCCTATTTGTTGCTTCTACGTCGTAGGAATTCCCCCCCCCCCGCTCCACACCCCCCACCATCCAAATATGGTCCCTGTCTCACCCCCCTCACGTTGCATCACTTTATGATTCGAGCCAGCTCGCCTGCCCGAGGGTTGTCCAATAAATTATTCTGAGATGGACTTCCCATTATTATATGTGTACAGACATTTCCTCCCCTTCTGTTACAGGTACACTGCTTCGAGACTATCTCTTTTATATGCCTTCCCATTCTCCTTTATTTAATCTTTCATTTTTGTAACTGCTGTTTTCTTTTGGTTTGTTCCGGTTAAAACTTCTGGACGACCCTTTCCCTCGTTCTCATGATAGAGCTGTGGGATTTATTTTTCCGTGACCCCACATCGGCCCATTGAGTCTGACCAACTTTAGACTGCCTTACAGATTGATGGCCGTGATGACAGCTCACCCCATTCTTTTACATTGTGTTTAAACATTAATTTGTCACCTTCTTTTTGTTTGTTCCTCTTGTTTCTGCACTTTGGAATATTGCCATGTGTGACCCGTCTATGCAGGAGGGTTACTACGTGTACTTACCCATAGCCCAGCCTATAACAAATATTACCCCTGTGGGTTGGGGACTAGAATATGCCCACTGCATCCCCTGCATGTTGTAAGAGGCTAACTATTAGGGGGTTGTTTCTGAGCAAGTCCCAGAGCAACTAAAAGATCCCATTTGCAAGTAGGATTTTCTTTTTCCATTCGACTCATCCCTTGCAAGTGGTCTTCCTAGCCAATCCGCTAGCTGCCTGAGAGATGTCAATATACCTTGTATACGTTTGCCTTATTTCATTACAGCTCAGGATCCAATTGTTGTTGCAGTCAGTTTCCTTTTCGGACGCGATTACTTCGATCCCACAACTTTTTTTTCCTTCTCTAAGTCTGTCATGTCTATATGACATTTTCTTTTAACGCTCTCCTTCATTGTTGCTGGTTATTGGCTATTTTAGTAAAGCCCCAGCACACGTGGCTCAGAATTTACATATTTTGTCAATTGACAGAGCCATGTCTATACTTGTCTTTCCCTGCTTTAAAAGAAACATTTTGTTTAAGGCACATTTACATACATGCATAAATTGTTATCCACATGTTGCTACTCTTTGTCCTTAGACGCATGACCATCAAGAGTCCCCTTATTCCAGGACAACACATCCTTTCCTGCACACCTCATTAGACTTGGCATCTGGCCACTACATGTTCTCACCAGCTACGCTGTGAATGTTGTTCTTTATCACTCACATGCATGTCTGGTGGATCGAGTTGCAGCCCATTGAACAGTTGTCCACGATCGATTGGAATAATTGTTCCCCAGGTATGTTAGTGGTGGCTTCTTACCTTTACTAGTCCTTCCTCCATGTCCAATACCTTATCGTCTCCATTATATGGGGTTGACTTTTGCATTTTTCGTGAATTTGTTGTGCCATGTCAGTCCCCTTCCTCATTTGGGACTTTGGGTTGAGTTCCTCCTCCTATTCATCCGCCTGACGTCTAGTAAAATGTTACCTTTTCCTGCTGCTGTAACCAAGTAGGCAGTTCCCTTGACTGCCGTGCCAAAATGGTTTTGTGCCTCTTGACCAGATCCATTTCTTCTTGAATGTTGTTTTGAAGTCTTTTGACCATATCCATATCTTTGGGTTTCTTCCTGCATATTATTTTGAAGTCTCTTGACCAGATCCATTTCTTCCTGCATATTATTTTGAAGTCTCTTGACCAGATCCATTTCCTCCTGCATATTGTTTTGTAGTCTCTTGACCAGATCCAATTCTTCCTGCATATCATTTTGAAGTCTCTTGACCAGACCCGTTTCTTCTTGTACATTTCTTTTGAGTCTGTTGACCAGGTCCACATCTTCAGAGCGTTGTGCTGTTATGCTCCGTGTGCGCTGTTGCGGTTGTGGTACAGTGGATGTATGACCTGCATTGCACGCACTCCCTCGACAGAGCACAGGAAACCTTGTAAGGCCTAAGGAGGTGGCCCTCACTACATGGCTGCTCTGTGAGTCCACCTGGACCACCCACCGCAAGTCTGCACGTCTCACACTGTCGTGCAGAACCTGGGATGGGAGTCAAGGCAGTCCCCTATGCAGCACCTCAGTTGCTGTTTGTTCTGCCATTTGCTTCCCTGTCTTCCATAGTGCCATCACAGTGACACTGTTATGGGCAACAGACATTTCAGCCCCTGTGCTTCAATGCCCTTCCTCTCAAGTGGAATTGTGATGACCTTGCCATTATTGGTTGACCTTCATCTTTCACTTTTGTTGAAGTTTGGTCTGGCCCCTTAAACTATGCATATGTTATACTAGATTCTCACTGTCAAATGTTACCTGAATCTATCTCCCCCTGTGTAGTTTTCACATTCAAGTTCCACTGCTGTATTGCATACAACAAACAATGTTTGTTGTGACATATGATATTACATACCTGGCATTATACATACCCCTTCCTCCTTTGTCAGGTCCTTCATATAGCCTTACCCTCACTTGTATCTCTTTGTGTTATGGCAGCCTTCTGGTACCATGTCTGTACCCAAATATCTCCCTGTCTATAAGTCAGGTCGCTCACCCTTATCCTGCCTCCTTGCTGCATTTCAGCCATCCATTACTGTCTGCTCTGCAGGCCCCCATCTCCACTGTCTTTGGCCACTTCACCTCAAGCACATACTTTCCACCCTGAAATTGATGACAATAGATTGACTAGATCATCAATCTAGCATTTGCTATCACATTACACAAGTATGAGACAGTATTTACACTATTTTATACTGCCTGATTGTATAACAGATATATTGAGCTCATTCTATACACACCTAATTTTACTAAACTCACCCACACTGTAAGATTGAAGTAACATTTAGTATCATTTTCTTTTCTTGTTTTTTAATAGTTGTTTATCTCCACAAGTATGTAGTCTGGCTGTAAAAAGGCCTTCAGTAATGCTGTGGGTGGTACCCATATGCAAACAGTGTAGTCATAATTACTAAACCTTATAAATCATAAAATGGATTCAAATTTATAATTCACTCAAAATAATTGTTATCCCTTAGGGTAACCATAATGACAATATGACAACTAAGTTCATACTGACTATTCACATGATACTTGAGTTGAGTCACTGACAACCTAATTACTATATATATATAAAACTGTTATCTTAAATGTTGTATTTTTCTCATAAGTGTTGTGCTATCTTAATATCCTAAGTGGTGCATTCTCAATATCTTAAATATTGTACTTTACCTTAATATCTTAAATGTTGTATTTTTCTCATAAGTGTTGTGCTTATCTTAAATATCTTAAGTATTGTATTCTCAATAACTTAAATATTGTACTTTACCTTAATATCTTAAATGTTGTATTTTTCTCATAAGTGTTGTGCTTATCTTAAATATCTTAAAGCATTGGTGAAACCTGACTTTCAGACACATTTTCTTTACATAACATGAATGTTTATACCCTAAACAGTGCTTTTATGTAGTAGTACCCAAAATATTCTCTGTTAATAAATTTCTGTGGCACTTGAAAGTTGATCAGTTGTCTGCTAAAACCTTCACCAGCAATTGAACACTTTGTCAACAAGCTTTGTTTAGCTGGTATGTGATCTTGTGTAAACACCTAATGAGTTACCAGTTGTGCACCTGTCCAGCTTGGGAAACAGGGTGAAGATATTTTGTACAATTTATCAATTTATTGCCAGGAGTATACTTCAGAACAACATAAGATTATTTTAATATTATTTGAATCAATGAAATAACTCATGGCCGTGAAAAATATTTTATGGTTGTGACAAAATCTTATGGTTGTGAAAGATATATCATTTATGGGAAAAGTATACTATTTATTTGAAAAGTATCTTATGCATATGAAAACCTTTCTGTCAAAAAGGGAAGACATGACTCAAAGGTTGCATGGAATCCCCCTTAACTTGAAGGCCGTGATATTGAAAAAGTGACATTAAACCCTTTGATCACTGGTTTGGCCTTAAATCACAATGACTTTGAATGGCAAAACTGTGAATGCTGATAATTGGTATCAGTAAAATTTATGATATGACCCTCTTTGATGAAATTTGGGGTATTTCACACCATTGAATGGGAAGACATCAAAGGCTGCATGGATTCCACCTTAAAAGCTGGGCTGTATAGAATTTTTTAAAACTTTTTTTTTGCAAACATATATAATATAAAAAATAATGATTTCTTCATTTATAACTTCATAAATATTCATCCGTTTTTAATAAATTTACCACCAAAAGAAAGCCAAGAAAAGGCACTATCATCATGATAAGTATTATCTTCCAATTCATTCTCTAAATAGTGGGAAAAAATGGCCAAAAATGTGTTGCTCCAATTTTGACAATTGGTAAACAACACCTCCTATGACTTACGGAGCCCCCTGACAGTTCAAAGGTCAAGGTCACACAACACACTTCCTGTTTAGTCCTGGCAGTACTTGGTGGTCACAAAAAATCATAATTCTCAGGGCAGATGTTCTTTAGTGGATTTCAGATAGATAGCCTGTATGTATGTCAATTTTAAGATCATATATTGTTTTCAGATACCTTAAACCACTGTAAAATTGCCTGCAACTTTCCAGTTTTCACCAATGCTTTAAGTATTGTATTCTCAATATCTTAAATATTGTACCTTACCTTAATAGCTTAAATGTTGCATTTTTAAATATCTTAAGTATTGTATTCTCAATATCTTAAATATTGTACCTTACCTTAATAGCTTAAATGTTGCATTTTTAAATATCTTAAGTGTTGTGCTTTACTTTAATATCTTCATTGTATGTTCCACCTTTTAATTATTTTAAATGTTGTATTTTATTTAAATGTTTTGAACGTTGTGCTTTACTCTAATAGCTTGAATGTTGTGTATTCTTTTACTAAAAGCACCATGGGCTGATGACTATGCATAGCATTTTTCAATGTTAACACTACATTCCGCATGTGGCGCTTGTGCTGCTTTGTATAACCCACACTTTGACGTCCGCGTGTAAGTTTTGTGTGAGGGACATGCCTGCGTGGACCACCACTGGCGCCACCTGGTTAGTTATTACTCGCTACATGAGGACTCTATGAATGTATGTATTACAAATGTAAGGTGATCAGGGTTTTTACTACACAAATAATTTTACCATACATGTACGCAATAATTATATACCATCTCCCACAAATTCGCCAATCACACTAAACATTATATAACCAGACAAATAAGAGGAAAATCTTGCTATTTTATAAAATGAATATTGTAGACTCATGTGTTATGATAACGCATACCTACTGTGCTAAGATCATGTTGACAATATACAAAGTATAGTTGGGTATCCCGGTATCCAATATACACCTCCGTTCTTTCTCCATATCTCCCTTCTTTTTCTTCTTTTTCCTTTTTCTTGTCTGTTACACTACAACGACATATAAAACACATAGCCATTTTCATCTGTAAACAAACAAAAATGCATTTGTAATACTGATTAACTATATATATGTCTAGCACTATTCGCTTCATAATGTAACTATGCGTATATTATTCCTGATTTCATTTTTCCGAAAAAGTGTACCCTTACCGAAGCTTGCTAAATACTTTGTTATTTCAAATATAAACGTGACGCTCGTATATATTATTGACTTCTGCACTAACTATGACTTTGTTACTTATAAACTCGTTCGATTGATTAATGTGTCTACTTTTCACCTAACCTGCTTGATACTTACGAAAAAAACAGACTACGAAGTAGCTGTTTTTCGATTGGAGAGTGCAATCACCAATCCTCAGAGCGCGGGTTCACGTTTCACGTGTCCTATCCACCCAGTCACCTGATCTGTCCTTCTCGGTCAGTCATGCTTTCCTAGAACCTCCTGTCAGTCAGGCGTGCTGTGCGGGGTGTGCCCTTCAGCTTTGTCAATCTAGTCATGTAACCATATATCGTTCTACAGATACTGGCTTTTGCCGTCTGCGTCCAGAAGTACCATAGCCCTGTGCTTGGTCTGAGGAGTTCTAATTATTTTCTAGGATCAACCACGTCTGACCACGCCATCTAGGATCACCTTCGTGTCCTCTAATTATTGATGTGCATCAACAGAGCATGTGGTTTGAAATTTTCACTCCTCTGCCTTGAGATATGTGACACCTTTTTGGGTGACAACCTGAACAGTGAGAGATAATCAGTTGCTATGCCCGTGTTCACTACATGCACACCGCAGACAGTAACTTTTGACATTCCTCGCCAGACTGACGATGAAACGTCGAGTTTGACAAACTGCTTCTTAATTACTTTAAAGGCTTGTATATAAAGTCTTCACATTACCTGGTCCTGATGGGATTCCTCCCAGCTGCTTTCTCTTCGCTTTTTTCTCGTGTCTTCGCACCCGGGTGTTCTTTCAGCCTGTCGGGAATTCCCCACGCTGCTGTAGTTGGCGAGTTTCCGTTATCCACACTCGTGACCTCGTTTCCCTATTTCGCGTACATTGTTCGAAACTACATGTCATCCAACTTGAATTCACATATACATACTTTTATATGCTTTTATATCCTCGGATCGAATTTACCTCTTGACTACGTTTTGCAATATGATGCCTTGTTCCGTTACTGCCTGTGTGATGACCTGGCGGTCACCTGACCTTTTTGCATTTTTTGCATAATCAGTTAGTGGCGGGTGCCCAAATATGTCGTTATGGCGTCATTTCACCGCGCGGCTGTACCAAAATTTCTATCCACCCACTCTACGCTGCTTGTTACCACCCATATGATCGAAAAACCCTTAAAGGACCACTAAACCTTATATCAGTATCGACATGTATACTACTCCTTACTTTCCACAACATTTTATAAAATTTGTCTAATGAGTATTCCATGCTTACTTAAACAATAAATAAGTCTCCGCTCGATCCATCACTTTCCTATTGTAATGGACCATCTTTCAGCTTTCTCTTATTTTTCTTCTTCTCCCTGTCCTTGAAATCCATGATACCTATCTATGTTGTGTAATATTCCTTAAGCTTGCTTGTCTTGTATATTGTTTTACACTAACCATGACTTAAGGCCTGTAAACATGTAAACCACCATGACTTTATACGTCAAAATGTGTTACTGTATGGTTTTAGTTGCTCTATTACTGGTTTCGTTAAAACTTGAGTTATTCCTTTGTAAGCTTGTACCTGCCATTATGTAATCTCACCTTACTTGCCATTAGAAGGTCTAAAAGTCTTAGTGCAAAGTCTACTTAGCTCCATTGTGCCTCCCTTACGATGGTTGCTGAAATGAGATCTGGAAGCCAAATTCGCCTTCATCTCGGTCTCCGAGTTGTGTAATATTTTGTTTCTTTTTCCTCTTGGTTGAACCCAGTTCTGGTAGCAGTGTCCTGGACGAAGATCAGATGGCCATTCTAACTTGGTAACATTTTTTTTAATATCCCTTTATAACATGCATTTTTCGACTTAAAACTCATAGATTTTCAAGGTTCCTTCGACTCTATTCAAAGGAATTTTGAAGCCTTTCTTGTTTCTCCTCCACCTCTACGGCTAGGAATTGATTAAGTTTAGTGCTCTCTGCCCTTCGTCTCAGGTGAGTGTGCGTTAACTGTTATTTTGTATGATGCTATTTTCATTAATCGTTTGATTTTATGTTTGTCACACCTGATAATTTCTCAACCTTGTAATTTTTCACCTACTGATTATTTTAACTGGTATTTGGGCAATGTTGTCCTTTCACTCAATATAAAGCCACTGTGTTATACTAATTTCAATACTTTTTCATCTTTTATTTTAACTGATATCCTATGCTTGTATTTTGTTTTATAATGCTTATTATACACTATATTTACGTTAACCATCACCTGCCAGGTTTCCTCTTGCTGGATTCTTATTTTTATTTAAAACAATTATCCCTATTTCTGTTTGTTTATTTCTTGTAAAATGTACCTGCCCAGGTCTTCCTGATCTAAGTGTTACAACATGTTATATGTATATCTCGGTGTTTACTCTGTTTTAGGCTGTGGATGACTATCGGATTTCACCTTGCACTTCAAACACCTGGAGACAAACCTTGCGTGATTACATGCCTGGTTAATGCCCATTGTGACCTATTGTTTTATGTTCCTTTCCATTATTTTACTGCTTTTATAATCCTTGTTACTTTGGAAATTCGTCCGAAGACAGTAGGAATATTTCCTACGCCCTGGGTAACTCCTCGTTTTCTGAGTGCACAGTATTTTGACATCTGATTTCATTTGCAGTGTATATCGATATTTCGCACTATTTATGTTTTATGTACCTTTTTTTACCTGAATTACACTTTGGTCCTGTGTGACAAGACTCCTGGATCCAAACTGGATCCTTCCTTGTCCTGAGTATCTTGGCTTGGCTCTTTGCTTTTCTCAGTCCAAGCTGCTATGTGTCGTGTATACAGCCTATATGTACCCACGCATTAGAATAAGATCATATCTCTCCCTAGAAGACCATCTTAACGTCCTTTCTGTACTGATCGGATAAGTCTAAAACTCTTACGTCAAGCCTTGTTGCTGTGATGGTACATAACTCCATCCTGTGCTTGAATGCTTGTTTCCTCGGCTACATCCGGAGTAAGTAGGTCCATAATGTACCCGACTGCTCTTGACATATTTTTGCCCGGTCCATAACCTATGCATTACTCTTCAAGTAACATGACGCCCTCTGGCGTAGTTGGTTCTAGTTGAGCTATTTTGCCCTCCTAGGGTTGTCTCTCATTGTACCACAGTGGCGACCGTCAAATGCGTTGTCCACTTATTAAATGTCATGTATTGTCACTTTATGTACCATTCGTCCTCAGATGTTTACTTTCATGGTTTAAAACTTTGTAGTTATGTGTCAATGTAATATTTTTAATTATATAATTTTCTTTGCTTATATTTTACTTATACCGCCTATATTCTACTTATAGGTGTGCACTTTGTGTGTGGTGACCCTCTTTATTCAACTATATTATGGTTGTAACCTCGTGTGGAGTTTACTTAATAATTAAATAATTTTTACGTAATCACATGTACCCCACGTCTAGAGGATATTTCATCTTTCATAGATGTTGAAACCTTGTATTGTGTTTAATTGCTTTCATAGATGTTGTAACTTTAATGTTCCTTATATCATTGGCTGGTGGGTTTTTTTTAATTATTTATTGATGTTGTAATTTTGGTGTTGTCTGTAACGTGATTAAAAATATACCTGTGTATCCTTGTGTTCGTGCTCAAACCTGATGTACTTGGAAGTAGTATTTTATCTCGATGTACACTACGTTCATTACGACGGCTTGGTGATGTACTTTATATAGTTATTGTACGTCTGGTTTTGGTTGGACTTTGGCATGAGCGATTGGCAATTTAATATTTAAGTAGGTGTTCTCTGTATGAGATTTTATTTTCTAATATATAAGTTGGTACGCCCGTCTGAAACACGAGGACGTGTTTTGTCAAAGGAGGGCCGAGTGTAGGATACAGAATACACACCCAGAGACCCTTGGAAATATACAGACATTCATAGACAATAACACACGATACTGATGGTTGATGAGTCACCATAACCACCATCCTGTGGGATCACGTGTAAGACGGACAAGCCGAAGTTAGATACGCAGGCAGGACGAGTCCATCTGATGACGCGTGAAGAAGCCACGTAGGCAAGCCCCACGGATGACGCAGATTGGCCCCTTAAAAGAGACGCGCAACCGTGGATACGGGAGATTAGCAGTCAACAGTTCGAGAGTTCGAGATAGAGATGAGCAGTAGCGCCACTTGCCACAGAAGATCCACGACTCTCAGTATCGTGACTCCATAGACTTGGGTGTTTTGCGTATAGTCAGGGTTTCATAAGTATCATGCAAAGTTGGTAATTCACATGCCTCGCTCATTGCCATGCCGGCCTAGCCAGGCAAGGAGGAATCACAGCACTGAATAAAGGTATCTATTACACTGTGTATATCCTGTGTCTGCAGTCCTCATTGCCCGTCATCCATAATATGAGGGTATAACGTGGTAGCTAGGATCCGTGCCCGATCTCACAGCCAGCGAGTTAGCGAGCTATGTTGATGGTACAGTACAGTACAGTGCAACAGAGTAAGACAGGTTAGAGTATCTATCTATTTGGTAGAGTATTGATCCCCCGTCCAAGTCCCCTAACGACGGATACTCTCCATTAGTGGGTAACATTACAAATGTTTAGGGTAAGTCTAATACTAAGACTAATACTATTGATAGGCTCATCACGTCACCCTCTGGTGGAGTTTGGTGAACAAAGTGATTCTCTGCATAGACCTGAGTCTACTGTTTGATATGTGGGACCAGAGCATATAAAAGTAGTGCTTGATAATTTCCTACTCCCCCTTTCCCCAGAACTCTGAACTCAGAACTTTTTATTGGCTAACTTCATACAATAAAAGAGAAGTATCAAGCTCAATACACTACATATGTATCTACACACAAACAACTGACAAAATTAGAAAACAAGACACAACAGAGGGATAGTTACATTAACTATAGATAATGGCAGGTTTGAGATTTAATAATAGATTAGCACCACCTCTCCTGGTGGAAGCTGTTGAGAGCAGGTGACCTCTGGTGTCAAAATGATATAGGTGACGAGCACAGCTGCAATGAATCCATAGCTTTCCACCAAGGAGAGGTTTAAAATGACTACATAGATATAATGATATGACTACATAATTATAATAATATCAGTAAAACATATATATGTGAGACATTGGTCTCTTCAAAACATGGTAAATGAGTTTATATCAGGACATTTTTACCCTGATTTATAGATATATTTTTTATATAACTGGTTTTTATAATATTTGCAATTTGGCCATCTTTTACGCCCCCCCCCCCCCCTCTCTTTTTACTGCCGCTTGGTGTAGGAAATCACTGACGATTGATAAAAGTTCCTGATCTTCACTTCTCAATTTAAAATTAAATTTTTCATGTATGGACATATTACTGAAGAGGGGGAAGATTGTTTCTAATTTGCTGTACATTTCTTGTCTTTCCTTTTCAGATATAATACAGTTAAGTATCCCAAAAATACAGTATATTCTGTGGTGACAATCAATTTTATTTATAGGTAACATGTTAAACAGGTTATATTTGAATATACATATTCATTAAATCAATATTATTCATATAGATATATACATTATAAAATGAACAATAAATGGTGATTTAACCAACTCTATCCCACTTAATCAAGCTATTAATGAGTTGTAAAGGCACAGGCATATTGTAATAACTTAGGTGGATCTCAGGCATACTTAATAAGCCATTGTTGTTTTGTGCCAAATTACCTAACATTTTGGCACTGAAGGAGAATTATAATGCACATTGATCTGTGGGGTCTGTAGGTATGACTGCATAAGGGAAACATGACTTTTGGGAGAAATATAGCTTTTTCTAATACACGTGGTGGGAAAATAAAGAATGACATCATCGTGGGGCAATTACCTACTTGCATAAATAATTAGTAAACAAAGAAGGAAGCAGCTGAAATAGCGATGTCACGAATTTTGGCCTCAGAAAAGATGCATAAAATAAAATGGTTATGTACGTCGGAAAGAACATTAATGGACAAACAGGGCTTTGTAAGCCAAATCACTCCATTGTCCCAATTTAGGGTGCCCCACTGTAAGAAAGACCTTACTAAACAGGTGTTTGCACAAATACACTGGTCAGCTAAACAAAGTTTGTTGATAAAGTGTCCAATGGATGATTTGGATTTTAGCAGAAGACTCCTCCACTTTCAAATGGCACAAAAATATATGTAGGGGAAATATGATGGGTAATAACTTTTGATCGCAAAGTTAAGGGTATAAACATTTACAGCCGACGACAACAGAGCTGCGGTTCAGTTTATCAATTGATTACCGTTGTTTATCATACCATTTGACTTTGTTTGCACATGCAAGTGTCAGAAAACAACTTGGTGTGAATATTTTCCAGAGTGCAGATGCACTTAAAAGGCTTTGAAAATGAAAGCTCAGCTCTGATGTCGTTTGCAGCTCTGGTGTTGTCGGCTGTAAATTATGCAAGGTAAATGTGCTTGAAAACCTCATTTCATGAATGCTTTAACCCCTAAGGGACCAGGCTATCTAAATTTTGTTGATTGGCTGGGCTAACCAATTTTTTTCTGGATTAGTGTATCTACACAATTAATTCATAAAATATATAACCATGCTTAATGAAGTGCTGGGGTCAAAAGTTCATCATCTAGTCAGTCTGACGTCATTATCATGATTACATTGTAACAAAGTTGCAGCCCAAGGGAATGTTACAAAATGATGTCATTGAGCCAGAACAATAAGGACGTCAACGTCCTGCCCGTCCGTTACTGGTGGTGGACGTTGTCGTCCTTCCCGTCCAATTGCGGGGGTTAATGAAGTGCTGGGGTCAAAAGTTCATGGTCCAGGCAGTCTGACATCATCATGATTACATTGTAATAATTTGAGGCCTTTCACAATGTTACAAATGACGTCATCAATCCAGAACAATGGGGATGTCAACGTCCTTCCCGTCCGTTACTGGTGATGGACGTTGCTGTCCTTCCCGTCTGATAGGGGTTAAACTGAATGCAACAGACCATACTTTTTCAATAATTGGAGTAGAAAGGTGATTATATTGACATTGCAAGCAAGATAAACATAGTGACGTCATACAGGAAAGTACTGATGTTACCTTATTGTAAGCTCCTCCCTGCTTGAAA